>JAMRMS010000011.1:0-1200000 GCA_030463185.1 Cladosporium sp. BF-F
ACCCTAACCCTAACCCTAACCCTAACCCTAACCCTAACCCTACCAACCCCCCTAACCCTAACCCTAACCCTAACCCTAACCCTAACCCTAACCCTAACCCTAACCCTAACCCTAACCCTAACCCTATATATAATAAAACTATACTTAGATCTATATACCTATCGGTCGGCTACTATATATATAGGAACTAATAGTATATATTCGTAATAAGAGGATACTAAAGTATAAAGTAATATAAGGATAATAGTTTAGTATTATTATCTACTAAGTAGTTACTATAAATAATAAGTTAAATATAAGATATCTAAGAGTATTTTAGATTCCTATATACTAAAGAGATTCGTACTATAGTTATAGTAATTAATATAATTAGTATAATTAGTACTACTAAGCGTACTAAGTAACTAATTAGTATTATATATAATATACTATAGCCGAGTAGCTACTACGGCTATAGGTACCTAGTATAGTCGTTAGTATATATAGCGACTATACTTAGGTCTATATACCTATCGGTCGGCTACTATATATATAGGAACTAGTAGCGTATATTCGTAATAGATCTTTATAAGAAACTATATATATATAAATTACTAACTATACTATTTTATATAATAATAAGATTATAAATATAAATTAGAAATTAGATCTATTATAGAATCTAATATTAATATAATATATAAATCTAAATTAAATTACTATAGATTTAGAATAAGGCTAGATTTAAATAATAGTTATTTATAAGAGCTAGTAAGACCTATATTAAATAGCTTATTTAAGATAGTACTATAATCAGATATATATAGGTGCTAATATTTCTTAGAACTAATAAATAATTCAAACTAGTGCTAATTAGAATAGAATATTATAGTAAGATATATAATAATACCTATAAGCTCGTAGGACCGCGCTATTAATCTGTACTTTCTTCTTAGAGTATAATATCCTCTTTTGTTACGGGAGCTCCCCCTCTGCTGCTGCCCTTCTCGAGATCGATAATCTTGCTGTTCTCACGATCGGAAACATCTGGTCGGCTTGACATGACCGCGTCGCATGGTTGCCTGGATATCCCAACTACGTCCTCACCAAGACAGTAAGCCAACTCGCCGTGGACAGCGCCGTCTCCGACCTCCAGCATATCTTCACTCATGCGCAAATCAATACGGCAGACATATTTGATGAAGCACATAATGATCGAGACCCAGACAAGGTTCCAGCCGATGATGAAAAGCGCTCCTACAATCTGAAGCCAGACTTGCTTACCATTGCCGTCGATCGCGCCGCCTGGGTTAGTGAGAGCGAATGCTGCGCATCCTTCGGCTGTTGCGAAGAGACCTGTCAAAAAGCCACCGAGCGCGCCAGCGACCATGTGAGTGTGAGTGATTCCTAGCGCATCGTCGACGTGGACAGTAAAGAGCTTAAGCTTGCGGCCGGCAATGTTCATGCTTATCCAAGGTACGGATCCAGAGCAAGCTTGGACTCGTCAGCGTCTATCACTCAAACGTGCGTCAATGAGTTTACCTCCTATGATGATAGCACCCCAGCCTGCCACAAAACCAGCTGCTGGTGTTATCGCGACCAAGCCAGTGATCATGCCATTCATCGCGCCGATGATTGATGGCTTGCGAAAGAAGATCATGTCCATCATCATCCAGGTGAGCAAGGACATTGCAGTGCAGATGTTGGTGTTCAAAACTGCTGCACCAGCGTCTGGAGACGCAGTGTATGGATCCTAAGAGGACTGTGAGCAACTTCCTTCTCTCGATATCATGATTGCCAGATTCGTTAGTACTCACACCACCATTAAAACCATTCCAGCCAACCCACAGAATTCCTGAGCCAATCATGGCCAGTGGAACGTTGTTCGGTTTAGGATCTTCGCGGTCCGATTTAAGGCGAGGGCCAATCCACCAGGCGCCTGTGAATGCAGCTGTACCAGAGGATAGGTGGATGACATATCCTCCAGAATAGTCCAAGACTCCCATTTTGTACAAGAAGCCTCCGCCCCAGATACTGTAAGCACCCACGCAGTAGCTGAAGATCAAGTAGAGCGGTACAAAGATCATCCAAGCGGCAAAGTTCATGCGTGCCAGATAAGAGCCAGCGATGAGGACGAGCGTGATGGCTGCGAAAGCGAATTGGAAGTACACCATGGTTGAGAGAGGGAAGGCTTGGGTGAGCTCAGCGCTTGGCAGCGTGCTTTGTTTGAGCTCAGTGTGCATTCCTAGGATCGGTTTTGGGATGCCTGCGAACGGCAGCATGTATTCACCAAAGGCAACGTTGTAGCCTATGATGGACCACAGGATCATTACCATGGCGAAAGCGTAGAAGACCATGAATAAGGAGTTGACTACCCATTTCCTTTGCACAAGCCCGGCGTAGATGGCACCCAGTCCGCATAGTGATTGAAGAGCCACAAGAGAGCCTGCTGTGAGCTGCCAGCTGTGGTCGCCATTGTTGAGCCATGCTGGCGCAACGGGATTGGCGGACGACATGTCTGCCTGCTACGAGAGTCAGCGGCAGAGAGATTGGATCGAGATTATTGTGAGCGGAGACGTTCGACAGGTATGAGAGTGTAGGCTCGTGAGTATCAGGGTGAATGGACATTTCTCGTAAGCCATACTTGACACTCAAAGATGTAGTGACACGTTTAGCCTCGAAGCGTCTCACCACGACAAACAGTCTCAATGCCAGGCAGTCCCAGAGCTTTTCAAGCCACCTTGCGATAAGGTGAAGGCAACCAATCGGAACTGCAGGGCTCACTGTACTGGGTCGTGGTCTGTATAGGGTCATGAAGCTCTCTCGCCATGCACAACGAATGGTATCGAGAAGGCTTATCGGCAGTCTTACTGCACGACGCAATCGATGGCGTTCAGGATTCGTCAGCTGTTACGAGATTTCCAAGAACAAGAGAAAGGCAGAAACTGTCATCACTGCAATGAGTGCAATTAATGTAGTCCTGGTGCTTTAGTAGCGGTCAACCGGTCTGACAATATATAACGTTTCACCGCGCGGCGATGCAAAGTCATCGCGCCCTGGCAAGCCTGAGTAGAAGATTTCACCAAGGGAAGTAAGAGGTCGGCGTGCCCCTCGAAGAATGATGCACGATGGAGCACAGACAAGCAAACGCCAAGCACCCCTTGCAACCACCAAGCCTCAAAGTGCGGAGCTTAGCGGATGCTCATAGATATCGCAACGAGAGGTGATTGGCTTCGTATAAATCCCTCCAGTGGAGTCGCGTCCTTTTCGAAATTAAGCTTATCAGTACCGGTACTTAGCTCAAACTCTTTTGGATCTTCTTTACACTCATTGTGAGCTTACCATATCGCATTGCATGTCATCGCCCCTCGGTGTACTGCTTTTCCAGAATTTGGGCTAGAATGCCGAATAGCAGTTGCAGGCCGATGTTTGCTCATGCTCGCTTCGTTTTGGACAGTGTCGCGCTCTACAGACTCACCACTTCGTTCGATTAAGTGACAGCGAGGACATTAGGTATTGTGCTATGAAAGCAAATATGGCTATTTGTAGAAACTTGTAGACGCGCTTCGAGTGTAGACCGCCAAAACCTGATGAGCCACTTATCTCAAATCGCTCGTACCCGCCCAGCTAGGAAAGGTCAATGGAAGCCTAGTGCCTCTTGCCCCGCCGAACACGTGGACATGCTCGGGCATCTGCCACATTCGCCATTATAGCCTTATCGCGAGGGCAGAATGATTTCCGACAGCTTCTCCTCGTCTTCATCTCCGCGGTGGGCAAGGAATCCAAATCTAGTCTGTGGATTCCCTCCCCATGCTCAGCGAAGGGATGCTTCATTTGCGGCGCCCCACAACCCACCAAAGATGCTCTACATATACCTCTCATTTGCAAGACCTGTGACTTTGGCTGTTTTTGATCTTCCAGTGACTGGCAACCAACGCGCGTCACCCTGGAGTCGCCGCACAAGGCGTGAATTGCGAGAGCAGGCACATCTTCTCATGTACAGCAAGCTGGCGCCTTCCGACAAGAGTGTGCCACAGAATGCGGAAAGCAGCAGACCTGCATGTCAAGATATGTCAGAATCGGAGCCTCACATTATGGGAAATACGCGGGCCACAGGTATGGAAATGTGTTGCAAAGGTGTGGTGGTCATGCTGACCTCATCACAGCGTCTTGTAGTGAGCGAGGGCTGGAGCGACTGCCCACGTACTCGGAAGCGACAAGGACTGCTCAAGCTCGTTAGACATATTCCCTGTGGACAGCGGGATCATCTTGTATGTCACGCGATTTTGCAATGGGTTCTCAGCCCCATACTTGCAATTCCATACTATTGTAATGGTGGCAATCTTATTGGGCCATGTCGTGCTTGTTTTCCTCTTCAGCTGAGCATCATTGCGATCATAATCAGCATTCAGCTGTGATGCTGCTTTTGGATACCTCTTGCTATGCAAGCTGCTGGATTTACGATTCCAAAGCGCCTATCAGGATACCGAATGGAACGAAGATCTTGTGATTCAAAGACCATCTCCCCCGTGGTCGTGTACAATCTACAAGGTTTTCGTGACTGTCTAGACCTTTTATTCAGGATTTCAAAGTTGTGACGCTGCAAGGCATATCTCTGTGCATTCTGAGCAACGGTGCCAATACAATTCTGCGTATCCTCTACAGAAAGCCACTCAGCGCTTCGTACCGCCTGCTAAGAATCCGCAGCAGGAGCTCTTGAATCTTTACGTGCACGTATGGTGCAGGAAGACTGTGTCTGTACTCACCTTGCTATCTCTGTCTTCGTTATGCCTTGCCGGCCTTCCTTGAGAGTCTCTAGCACTGCTCATCTACCCGATCCCGACATGATTTAGTAGACACGAGCAAGAGTCTGCTTATTTTGAGCAAGCACAATCCATAAAGTTGTGGGTAGCATTGGAGTAGTCGTCAAAACCTTGGTCGAGGAGCAGGTCGATGCAAAACACTGGACTGAAAGATCAGAACTACGAGCTTCTTCGTGTCCACAAAGTAATGCTCTCAAAGGTCTCTGCTGGGACTGTGAACACCAGTGTCGATTGCAGATGTGACTGCGACATTGTATTGGCACTACTGAAATCCTGAGCTCTAGACCGGAAAATTGTAACAGATAACACAAATTTGAGGTGAAGGATATCACTTCGTCATATGGCAGCATTGCCTCCGCTAAATCTATCCAGAATCTGCAGAAATGCTAGCGGGGCTACCCGATATGGTCTCTTTTGGCGCGAGCGAAGTCTCTCTACAACTGCGCAATGAGCTTGTCGCCCAAAGCTTGAATGCTGCTTTCGAAAGTAGCGTAGTTCTGCGCATTCCACTTGGCGCCGGTCTTGCCGGGTACAGCGTTTGTGCCAGGGAACGCAACGTAGAGCACGTCGTTCTCATCATGGCCAGAGTTTCCATTGACGGAAGTACCGTAGCAAGCTGTTGCAAGCGCAATCGAGGCCTCGCCGACAAGTGGCTGTCCGTCGTTGCCGTTGGTGTCTCCCCACACACCGTAAACCTTCAACAAGTCAGTCAAATGTTCAACAATAAGGGAAGAGCCATGGGGAAGATGGTTACTAGTTTGTCACCGCAGACAACGGCGATAATGCTGAGGGGCTTGATGCCGTACTTCTGGGGATCGAAGGAAGGATTGGTCCCATCGTTGCCGAACACGACGTAGGTATGGACCTTAGCATTGAGGTCAGAGATGCCAACATTGTAGTCAATGATGGTATCTTTGAAGCTCGTCTCAGATTGAGTATCGCTGCTGCTGCCGCATCTTCCATCTTCACCGGCGCCGCCCTGTTGGCCGTCGCAATCGATATCCATGTTTACAAGCTGCTTGCCATTGCCGTGCAGATAAATGACGCCAGATGTATCATCTTTGCAATATCCGAATGCTGAGAATTTTGGATGTCTCAGCCTTTTTGTCGCTTCAAAAAGATAGCATGCGATATTTAAAACATGTCTTACCTTTGTTGTCATTGTCTCGACTGTGGAAGCCGCCTCGGAGTTGGTCCGGGCATACATCTTGATTTTTCACTTTGTTGTAGAATGAGCGGACATTGGCAGGAACATCTCGCGCTTCCACCGTTCCGATGGTCGCAATGAGAGTACTGAGTAGAGCAGAAGAGAGGTGCATGACTTTGTAAAGAAATGCGAGGGTCTATGTCGAGTTACTTGTGGGCCACATGGAGAAGAATATATGTGTTGAGAATCACATCACGCTTGCCCACCTTCAGACAAGGACTGTAGACCCAGGCAGTAGTGCGAACCGGGGCCTGGTCTGAAATCTCCGGATATGTTCCATACAGTGTACAGATATGCTGGTCCGGAGTAGGTCAAGCCGAAACCGGTGGCTCGTGTAACCGCATGGCGTAGAGCGCACTGACAAGCTCGACAGGCCTTCCGCTACGATCGAAGGTGGCTGCGGGTCTCCTAGTCCCGGTGGCCGGCTCTTCTCACCACTCACGTTTGAAGTCGACGGCCTTTGGAAAACCCGCCACCGAACCAATGAGATGCAGGACCGTAGTGATGAGCCGAGGCTTAGGATACTCACGGCGATGGCAGCTCATCTTCGTCAAGACTGAAACCTAGCTAGCGATCATCGTATCACAATGTAGTATCACACGCTCTTTGGGAACCTCTAACGCCATCGAAGCCAAAACCTGTAAAACGAAAAGTCAAACTCGGTAGGTAGTACATTAATATATCACAAGTCCATACGCATTGACTATATCAAAGTGGACTAATCTTGCGACGATTGCCCTCTACGAACTACGCCTCCCAGTCTGTGCAACCATTTTCTCCACGACATACGCGCTCGACTGTACAATCTCTCACGTGTAGAAACCACCTATTCTTCCTTGCCTCTTCTCAGCCATGTAGCGGCTGTACACGTTCCGCTCAAACAGCTGTTGGGACCTTGGCATGGCGAAGTTGAGCTACAGGACCATCGTGTGCATTTTGGGATTGTATCAGTATCATATTCAACGAGGTACGATCAAGCTGTGTAGATGAAGGAAACGAAGATGGCTTCTGGCATGGGGTAAATGCATCGCAAAATCTCGTCAGCTTAGTGCACTATGGTGATTCGGCAGTAGCGGAGCACTGTGTGCATGCTGAAAAAGTCTCTATGGGTAGTCTCGTCGTTGAGGCTCCTTGTCCGGCTCACCTGATATTTGTCGTGTTCGACGTTGTGAAGCTTGATATTAGTCGCTGATCCGGAGCACGGAATCTCACGATGCCGCATGCGCTACCGTTGTGAATTCAAATTAGGGTACCAAGGGTCTGATGGTATAGGATTGTATGAGCGGAAACGCATCACCATTTTTACCCACGGTCTGCAGAACTAGAGGGACGCTACTTTAGAGAGTTGTGGAGATCAAGTGGCTTGCAGAAGAAAGATGCTTTGGGTATCATGGTCTCGACGCTGAGGGTTGATCTAAGTCTTTTTGAAACGGTGCCCCAAATCCCCGTTAGAAGCACGGACGGCAACTCAAAACCCCGCTCTCTCCACCCGGCAATACATTCGTTCCCTCCACAATCGTGGTCTGTTCATTCCTGCTCAACACCAAAATCCCGTGGCCAAGCGAAACTTCGTCTTGCCGGTCGGAAGCGAAGCCTCGAATGCTGGTAGCGGTAGTACAGCTCTCATGGACACGCAGGTGAACACAGGTACAACGCCGCGCAGTCTCAACAAGTCCTGCTCGGAATGCACCAGGCGCAAGATCAAATGCGATGGAGCGCGCCCTTGCGGTATATGCAGCACATTCAATAGGGCTAGTGGCTGCATCTACAAGCCAAGAAGCAGACGACAGACGGCGAGCAAAGAGTAAGTGCCAATGCTGCATCATCCGGCAGCCGAGCCTCGTTTGCTAACTGAAATGCTTCTTCCCTGCTCAGTGCTTATGAACAGGCCGTGAAGCGTGCAGACACTTTTGCAGAAGTACTAGAGGGCTTGTTTCCCCATCTAACTCTCGCTGAAGTTGTGAGAACGCCCCGGGATGAGCTTTTCAGTAGCTTAGCTGCACACCAACCTCAAAGTATCGCTCACCCCACGAGTGTAGATTCACAAGCAGTCACAGCATTTGTGGACAGTGGATCCTCACGTTCTGCTCACTTTGATGACTCCACCACTATCTCGGACGCCGAAGGGCAAGGGCAGGAGAGACGTTGGGATGAGCCCGCCTCCCAGTCGCACGGCATGCGTGTAGCGGACGATGTCAACGCCATCAACTTGGCGACCAATGATCAACCCCGTTCCTACCTTGGTGTAGCTTCCATGAGTGCCACACTCAATGCCATCTTCAAGCTCTGCCCTTGCACCAAACATCATCTAGCCTCTCGTCCAAGTACCTCAAGGGCGGGCTTCGCGCTTTCCAATTCTGTATCTACGAATCCTAGAGACATCATCTCTACTAGCTCCGCTCGCGAACAACGCTGTATAGATTTCTACTTCGATACAGTCCACGGGATCACCCCTCTGTTGGATGAAGCCGACTTTCGGGCCACGTACACGGCCGGCCAACGACGAGACGGATCATGGCTGGCTCTGTTGAACATGGTCCTTGCCTTGGGTGCAATCTCTTCCGGAATCACTTCTCTCCATGCACACTTCTATAACCAGGCGCGGCCCCACCTGAGCTTTGAGTGTCTGGCTTCGGGGAATTTGGACAGTTTGCAAGCACTTTGCCTACTTGGTGGCTACTATTTGCATTATGTGAACTCACCGAACATGGCGTATGCAGTGCTAGGAGCAGCTCATCGTATGGCTATTGCTCTCGGTCTTCACCGTGATTCGAGCGTGCGAAATTGCGACGGTCAATCATCACAGGAAGATTTGCGCCAGCAGTGCGCCCACATTGACTTGCGTCGACGGATCTGGTGGAGTCTTTTCTGTCTTGACACCTGGTCAGGCATGACTCTCGGTCGTCCCACGTGTGGACGCTGGGATGCTGGTACGATGGATACGAGACTACCCACGCCGTCACTACCACGTGACCAGCTCATGAGCTCCTTGATTGCTAGCAGCGAGTTCTGCCTCATCATTCACCGTATCCAGGAGCGTCTCGCACAATTCAACAGAATCACTCCTCCTGAAGTTAGCGCCTACGATCAAGAGCTTCAGAAGTGGCATAGCATTCTGCCAGAAGACTTGCGGAGCTATGGTCAGTTCTTGCCATCCTCGCTGAGGGTTGCTCGCCAGTTCATGATTGACCGCTACATCAACTCGCGCGTGATGCTGTACCGCTGTCTCATGCTTTACCACGCGCACGACATGATCAAGACTGGGATCCTGGGCCATGGCTGCGAGCCTGCGACAAGTTCAGGTCTACTGCTTGCAGAGGAAGCTATCGAAATCATTACGCTGAACTGGACTCCCAGCTGTTTCAGCGTGTGGAGCTCTACATGGTATCTGTTTCAAGCTTGCATGGTCCCTCTCTTATCTGCCGCCATCGCTACCAAAATGGCGGAAACGCAAACAGATGCGTCGATTGCTATCCTACATCGCTGCCACGCGACCGTGAACAAGGCGTTGCAATTGTTCGAGGAACTTGGGCCGTGGATGAAATCGGCCGATCGAGGCCCGGATGTGATCGCGGGATTCAATGAGGGCCTTGCTTCACAGATTCGCATCTTTACAGCGGCCAGGTCGAGTTCAAATGGTCTTGAGAATTCGCTGACGCCCTGCGACCATGAGTTTTCCGAGACGAGTTGGGAGGCATTGCTCGCTGATAACGACTGGCTTTTGGATGATACATTGTACGGGTTTTGAATGGAAGTCAATCGTCATCTCGTTGTCTATGGCGCATCATCTTCCACTTTGTAGATAAAGAATTCCGAGTCGAGGACTGTCTTCGCCAATGAATATGTATGCGGTGTTGCATACAAGAAGCAGAGCAAGCCAGACGTGATGCCCGTGCGCGGATACTCCCGCACGGATGAGCCCGTCGGCTTTCCCGATCAGGAAGGAGACAACCAATCTCTGGGACCTGGCACTGCTTCCGGCTGAGGTGGTCTCTATCAATCGAAGCTGCACCAGACTAGACCCATACTCTCGAGAGACACACTGTCGGTGCAATTAACCCGATATTGAGAAGACCAGTAGTATCTATTCGTGTTGTCTCACTGCTATTTGCATCACACGCACCAATTTCACCGACATGGCCGCCTCTACGAACAACATCAGCGACATACTCAACGCTGTACCGCATCTTCGTCGTGGTACAGGTGGTGTTGCCGCAGTGGTGCAAAATGGCAAGGTACTGGGCAAGAAGGCTTGGGGATACGCCGACCTTGACCAGCGCATCCCCATGACAACCAAGACCGTCTTCCCAATATGCTCCATATCCAAGCAGATGGTATGCTTGGCAATGCAGTCTTTGCTGCAGAAGCCTACTGCTAGCATGACCGAGCGTGAAGAAAGCCCGGAGGAGCAGATGGAGGCCGAGCTGCACAGACTGCTGCCTCACTTGAAGGAAGCGAAGGGTGGCGCCGATCTGAAGGTTGCAGACTTGTGCAACATGCAGTCTGGTATTCGCGACTACTGGGCCATGTGAGTACTCATGGACATGTGAGCGCTCCGAAATCCTCATTGACATTCGCCACAGGTCTACGCTGTGGGGAGCAAAGCCTGACGGCAAGTTCTCCATTTTGCACGACGCGCCTCAAGCTCTCGACCGAACGAAGAGCCTTCACTTTGCTCCTGGTACAGAGTACTCATACTCTAATGTAAACTTCCACGTCCTTGGAAGGATCATGGAAAACGTCACTGGAATGTGCCTTGCCCAAATCTTGGTTGAGCGCCTCTTCGTCCCCGCAGGCATGGCATCGGCAGGCCTCTGTCCCAACACCAACGGTCTTCCTCTTCCGATCGTGGGCTACGAAGGCAATGCCACTGTTGGCTACTTTGCCGCCAGGAATCGTATCGAGTGGGCTGGCGATGCTGGAATCGCCGCCTCGCTCGATGACATGATCGCTTACGAGCAGTATCTCGATCGCAGCTTGTCCGACTCCGAAAGTCCTTACACTACGACCTCTAAGCAGCAGCACTTCAGAGATGGCACTCCCGCGTCTTACGGCTATGGTCTCGCCAGGTTGGAGAAAGCTGGCAAGACTGCCATTGGTCACGGCGGAGCGCTCCGAGGCTTCCGACACGGACGTGTGCAGATACCCTCTGAGCGGCTCTCGGTTGTAGTCTTGCTAAACTACGAGGCAGCGCCTGGCGTCTTCATCGACCACATTCTAGAGAAGATGCTACAATATGAGGATCCAAAACCAAAGTGCATCACTGCGGCGCCAGAGCTGAAGGGCGACTACCTCGATCCAGAGACACTTCTGTACCTGGAGATCAAAGCGGGCGAAGAGGTCAAGCCAGGCACTTTGTCTATGAACTACGGTCCCGGCAATACTGGCGAGACTATCAAACTAACTTCAGAAACCACAGCGGAGTCAGAGGGCACCAAACTGAGGCTGGACGGTGACACTCTCCACGTCGAGCGCTCAGACGACAACAGGAAGATCCAAGCAAAGCGCATCCAGCCTGCTGTCGATGCCGCGGCTACTCTTGCCGCCAGCACGAATGTGATCGCCTCATACCACTGTGAGGAAGCGGACAGCACTTTCACTGTTTCTGGCCAAGATGGCGTCCTGCACGGCGCTTTTGATGGCTTCTTGGGTAAGGGTCCGATTTGGCTCATGCGCCACTTGGGCGAGAGCGTGTGGGCTTTGGGCAACCCCAGAAGCCTGGATTCGACGCCACCGGGAGATTGGACCGTGGTGTTTAAGCGCGGGAAGGATGAGAAGGAGGTTGAGGGATGTACGGTTGGGTGTTGGTTGGCGAGGGGGTTGGAGTATAAGAAGGTGTGAGATGGACGCCGGTCTTGAGTGACGCGATTGCCTCATCCTGTCGTGTGGTCCGTATCCTAATGGTGACTACAAGACCAAGGTGTACTACGAGTGGTTTCCTTTCACTTTATCTCTGACCTGGACATCCAAAGCCTTTTACTGGAAGTTGCCTAGCCAGAGCGAATATCATGATCAGCGTCATCATTGGCAAGCTTGTCTTAGATCTGGAGGACCGCGCAGTGCCGCTCAAAGCTACAAGTATGCTCATGGTAGTGTGTTCAGGTATGATATATACAGGCCCTCTCTGTCTCCAGCGATCTAGTCGTTGCGCTTTATTAGGGTAACAGGGCCATCGTACTCGTGCCTACCCTTGACAACATAGTATACCGCCGCAATCACAAGCGTGCCAGAAAAGATAACGCTAGCCCAGTTCATTGTTTCTGCAGTCACAGGCGTAGCGATCGGCCAAAAGGCAAAAAACCAAAGAGGTAGGATGAAGCAGACGCCAATGATGTTTATCGGCAACCCAAATCTGCCCAGTGACCACCGCCGGGGAGGAAGTGGGGCGCCGTATAGACGACGCCAAATGAGAGTACCAATGACTACCAGATACGAGCTGAGAATTGCGACGGCCCCAAGTGATGAAATAGATCTCAGAGCTGTGGTGGAGCCGATGTTGATACAAGAGAGAGCGGACACGACCACGAAGGAGACCATGACAGCGCGCACAGGAATGTTCCAGCCTTCTTGAACCTGGTCAGTCATTAGCAATGAACAAGTCAAAAGTCGTTCAATTCGAATTTGTATATACCTGCGAAAGCCATGAAGAGGCCGGGAATCCTCGGTCTCGGGCGAAAGACCACAGCTGCCTGCTTGATGTTGCTACCTCGCTGAAGCAGCATGAGCAGAGGAGGATGATGATGATCGATGCCATGACAGTCGCTGCTGCTTTGCTTCCAGTGACATCGTAGAAAATCTGAATGAACGGTTCTCCGGTCGGAGTGGCCATAATTTGCTGGACGTCACCTGATGTGAAAGCGAGCGTAACGATGACTAGTAGCCCCAAGATGGCGTTCGGAGCGACACTCCACATGATAGCCCGAGGCAAAACCAAACTGCTGTCCTCAATCTCTTCCGCTGTAATACCAGGGCAATCAGCCATCACGGGCAACAGGGCATAATTTGACTGGTGTCGTGTGTTCCACTTACACATATGAACAGAACAATCATAGCCAATAAGGACATTCAACGGAGTTACCATGCCGACCAGAGCCGCGAGCCCCATTGAATCCCATCCGCTAAGGTTTTGATAGTCGAGAAGCGCCGTGCGAGCAGGTGCCCTGGGACCCATGACCCAGAGGGGAATGACAATAGCGAAAACGCCGCAGACATGGAGACCAAGAAGAATGCCCTCAATGAGGGGAAGCTTCACGGCTAAGAAGGTGTTGAAGAGAATGGCGTTGAATATGATCGCTATTGTGATCATCGTGCCATGCCAGCGAGCGGGGATGTAGGATTCATCGTTCAGGGCGATAACGCCTTGGATGATGCCACTAACCATGAAACATACGCCAGCCAGGTATACTTGCCACCCGATAGCAGAGAGCCATCCTGCACACGTCTGTCAGTCTCCAGGAGCTTCGAAGTAAAGGGAGGGCAGCAACACACCAACCAAGTAGCTCAGGGGCTTTTGAACACGTTGAGGAGCGAACTCAGAGACCCAATGGTATTGACCTCCTGCAGTTGGAGACCTTGAGACATTTCAGTAGACTTGATCCAAACAAGCAGCTTGAGATAACACAAAACATACATGGACGCCAGCTCAGCGATGCTTGCGTAAACGAATAGCATGCCGCATACATTTACGATAAACCCCCAGAAGAGATTTGGGTAGCCACCAGTCATGAGAGTCAATTTGAAGAGTACCAAGAGTACCTCCCAGCTTGCCATGACAGTGCTCGCAAAACCCAACATCGTGACGAATTTGAAGTTTCGCTGGCATTAGCGTTTGATCAGCACAGATGCAGGGTAGGATTGGTTTTCGGTGGCGTACCCGTAAGACTTGCTTTTTACCTAGCATGGCCATGTCTTGTTGATCTGCGGTCGTTCCTAGAATACAAGTTTATCAGACAAGCCTGCAAAACCATTTGGCATACATGAAGATAGAAGTGTTCACCTCGATATTTGACTGGGATGTAATCGCTGACTTCGAATCTCTTCATGTACTCCAGATTAGAAGACGACGCTACCGCCTCGGGATACCGTTCGACATCCATGTTCCTGAGACGAAGAACAAGAAACGTCGAACTCAAGAGAATCAATGGCAATAAGATTGCTGCAGCGAATGCCGGTGAGTGCAATGAGAAAGAGTGAATCGCGAGAAAACGAGAAACTTAATATGTCCACCCTAGAGGACTTCGCCACCGCGACCTAGCCTATATGCTCGATACCCAGCGAGCATAAGATTAATGATTGCCAAGTGTTACCGCGTACATTTTCAGCGTTACAGGGTCGTGCACTACCTCCAACGTTCGGCTTCATCCGCCGCATTCTATACACACGCTGCTCACTCGGGCGGCGAGGCACTATCGGCAGGGATGTTGCGGCGTGACTGCCGCTACTTCCCTGCTTTTGCATTCGGTACGGGCGCACTCGTCTATCCATCGTCACATCAATACCCTGACCCCGCGAGGAATGTCCGAGCTGCAAGTGCGTGGCACAGCAATACCAAGACGTCGATTGCACGCTACGGAGGTAGCGATCCTGGAATTACCCAACCGAACCACTTTCGCTTCAATCGCATGCCGAAATTCGCGAGCTACCAGCCGTCCCTTCGCGACTGTGTAGCAAATGTGTTACGACGGGTCAAGCGCCGCGCGGTCGTTTTGCCCGATGAGCCGACATGATCATTCGGCTCTTTGATGCCCTACGTCTGCACAGATCGGCTATCGCAGACAGGGTCCCGTGAAGGTTATGGCACCCTTCAGAGTCCTCTAGCCATAATATATGTGAACAGCGTCTTTGCGAAATGAGCCATGGAATCCTCCTCCGGTATGTTTGGGGAATGCCATGCAGCCATAAGTCAATAATTTAGAGTATCGAGGAAAATCGGCGGCATCTATGTTACCTTTCATGACGCCGCATGGGTTATATCCTTCTGCGTGACAGCCGCCGCCCTTGCGCCGTCTTTGATATGTATTGTTGCATCTAACTCTTGGATCTAACATGGCGACCTCACAACTGCGCCCTGGATATTCTCCGCCATTCGCGAAAGCCACCACGGACGATCATACGGCCTGGGTCGTTATCTCTACTCTCCTTGGCCTTATTTATTTCATAATTTGTGCGTCGATCAGGATTTTTTTGAGCCGAATATCAGATGGCGGGAGAGGCCATGCGGACGACTTTGCACTGCTAGTTTCCACGGTACGACGCATTTCCTATTCTAACACTCTAATCAGTACGACAGTGTTCCGGCTATCGCTCAATGTCGGCTGACTCATCTGACCCAGGTTCTTGCTATCATCCAATGCTCCACTGTACTTTCAGCTTGCTCTCAGGGCTTCGGCAAGACATGGCGCTTGGTTTCTGAGACCTTACACGACAAAATTCAACAGGTCGTTACACCACAGATATGCAGCATGCGTCTTGTTTTTAGCTAATTGCCAACTATAGATGTACTATGCGAGCTTCTTGCTCTTCATATTATCGCTCGGGTCGGTTGTCTAAGCTCAGTGTCGTCCTCTTCCAGGCTCGATTGACAGCAAACCCGTGGCAGAAGCGGATCTTCCGCGGCTTTCTGGTTTTTATCCGACTGTGGACAGTAGCACCTTTCCTCGCATTGATATTTCAGTGCAACTTCGCACACCCATGGAAGATTGTGGGTGAGCAGTGCTCCGGTACTGTTTGTATAGCCCAATTCCGGCGACTTCTCTGAAGACTGGAATCATTGACACCTTACAAGGCCTCCGGTGGACTATCATCAGTGCTTTCGACATATTGATCGAGCTTGCGATCACTTTTATGACTTTCTACCTTGTGTGGAACCTTCAGATGACTAGATCCAGAAAATGGAAGGTCATCTCTGCCTTTGCGTATCGACTTCTGTGAGTCGAACTTCTCCTCGGAGCTACAACAGATCATGTCATGTTTCTCATTCCGTACCGCAGAATAATAATCCCCGTTGTATTCCGCCTCATAAGCCATGATCAAGTTCATCTCATTTCAGACCCGACCTTCCGAGAAATCCTCTTCGTGGTCTGGACCCAAGTCGAGCTTCACTTCTCCATTATTTCTGCCACAACACCCATATTGAGACCTGTCATCAATAGCTTCAACACTAGCTATAGCTCTCTAGGCCCCACACGCTCTCCTGGTGGATACGCCTCAATGGGAAACTATGAGCTATCTGCGCTCAAAGCTCCAGGGTCTTGCATCGCAGAAACGTACCAATACAACGCGAGAACAGGATTGGCGATGCAGCTACGACCAGCGCGATTGCATTCGCATCTTGCAGCGCCTATAGCAACGTGAACAAGGAAGAGACTGGACCGGACACAAGCAGTATTAAAAGCGAGGGCAGCGAGCAGATGATCATTCGCAAGCAGATATCATGGAGAGTCGAGCACAATTCCAGAGGGAGCTCAGAGGCTTGACAAAGATTCCATGCAAGATACTAGAGAGAGAATGATTCATACGTACAGCGCTCGCCCCAGCCAAGAATGTCGTGAGAGTCACATAAGTGCGAAAGCACCCTTGGCCGTGGCTGAAGCTCTGCAGACTTCAGCCGGGCGAATTGATTGTTCTTGCCCTGTCTTGATCGACTATACCCATATATACTTCTGATACACTAGAGATCGTACACTTATATCATTTATACTGTGGATTGAGCAACTGTTCGTCCGACGCCGAGTATCTCACGAATAGAATGCGATCCAACGTGATCCAATGTACTCCAAAGGCGCATTAGGATGGACCATCCTGACTGAGAGTATGTACCGATATGTGACTTGAGCCGTGATAATGATTGCGGAGCAAGGACGAGAAGCTTCGACTATGCTTTCTGCTCCTGTCGCCCGAGGCGTAATCTGGTGGTTTGGCAAGCGGGTCTGCGACGCTCGTGACCGCGCGACCTCTAAGTGAATGTCTCTAGCCCTGCAAGTCTGCCTGACGTCCTGAACGCCATCACAATTGCGCTTGCAGTCCTATCCCTTCCTGCAGTTTCCTTCCAACCGTGCGCCGAGCGGCATTCTAGCCCCGCTTGCATTAGGTCTTCCTCTCTTGCTGTCTTTCAAGCGACGTCCAGACATCCAGACATCCCAAGAACTCAGAAGACACTGTGACGGCATGTCGCAAACGACATTGCAACACGTGCGGACAACCAGGGTCGCATTTTTGCCCGCATGTCAATGTCGACGGATCCGCCTCGGCCATGCATTACTGTAGCGCGGCCTGTCAAACAGCAGACTGGGCAAACCACGAAGAAGAGTGCAAGAAGTCGGGATACCACAGGCAGCTGTATGCAGCGGGTCACTTGCTTCAACAAGTCTTCTTCGTCTTCCGCGAAGAGACTCCCGAGCAGAAGTACGACAAAATCGTCAAAAATGCAGACGGCACGCTCCACATCTACGACTGCAATGCCGATTCAGAGAAGATCATGCTCCCATTTCCCAACGACATCGGTCTCTCGATGGAAGACAAGCAAGCTCTACTTTCGCATCTGGCTTGCGACGAGACTGTGCAAGTTTTACGGCTGCTGAAAAGAATGCTAAGAGGTTGGGGACTATTCAACTCGCTCGTATTCAGGAAGCTGACTGAAACCCCAGGTATCCACGCAGGACTCTACGAACAGACCGTTCGCTTCGAACTGGCGCACCATCGTATCACGGCCCACAAAGCGAACGGGTACTTCGAAAACCGAGTCTTTCCTCACGAAGTGTTCATTGTGGCGCTGAATGATGGTCATAATTATGTCATCGACCTCGCTGGCGCACAGTACGGACAACGTCAGGCAGTGATGCCAATGAAAGCCTTCTACTCGGCACGGGTTCACTCTGCCAGGCCGTTGGCCGGTCTGCGCAATAGGATTGCTACCAAGCTCGAGGCCTTGTTCAAAGACTGGGAGCAAGCAAAAGGAGTCACGATCAAAGAACTCGTGCAGCAAGAAGCGTCGACCGTAGAGCCCACGACGCAGCAGCTGCTCAGCTTTCTCCGCAACGAGTTGAAGGCTTTCATCCAACAGTCTGGGGCAGATGGCAGCTTCGAATTTGAGCGCTTGAGCGGCTATGGCAGACCGACCTTCAGGCTGAGATGATTTGTTTGCGCACAGCGAACTACTCAATGACAGCATTCGATGAGCCTATGAATGAGACAGGAGATTTAGAAGGTTCTTGTCTCGAAGCAGAAGTGAACTAGACGTCACTCACAGCGCGTGAGAAGATCACATCGTGTCAAAATGATATGGCTACTCTCGTGGATGTGAAAAGCATGTCCAAGAATACAGAATTCCACGAAGGATGCAGTCGTTACAGCTGAGCACTAGGTAGACCTTGGCATTGTGGCTCAGCTTGTATTTAGTCTGGTGTGGCGTCTGCCTCATATCCACATTGCTAATTCCAGATGCCAAGATCAACAAAGCCGGTGTAAATCCGATCACCTACTTCTTGCAAACGTCCGTGAGCCGTGCCCAGCCCTACAATCAGACGCACCATTGTCGAAGCTCTCAAACCGAAGATCCAGCCGAGTTGTTGGTATTTTCAGCCCTGCGTCTCCGCCCAATAGCTAGGCCAGATCTTGGTCAAAGCATATCTGCACACGTATTTATCTAGGATCCCGTGCTGCACTCGGACGACAATACAGTCCGTGGTCTCCATCAGCCTCACGGAAGACCCACGATCGCGCTACATGTATGACAAGGTCGTTGCTATGTTGGTTTGGGCCCACTCCACTTGCACTTCACGTGATATACTATGCTTCACATCTTGTTGGTCGCCAGGAATAGCGTACACAATGTGTCGGACACAGAGCTTGAGCATCACAGATGGACATGGGACAATTTACGGCAGGATATAAAGACAATCGACGAGCCGTTGCTATGGCTTTTCTCATCACACCACAAGCCTTCAAGTCAAAGACAACTCCGACTCCAAGGCCTCTCCCTTCCCATCACTCGAACCTCACCCAGCATACTCGAACATGCCTTCGATCTCATCTATGATCCCAGCCATGATCAGCGCCCTCGCGCTATCTGAGCTCACTTACGCCAGTCCTACCCCACCAAACAGCGGCCTCTTCAAGAGACTCGGGTGCTACGGCTCCAGCGATATCAGCTTTGGCGTTCTCCACGGCATCGGCTACTCTGGCGACGTCACCCAAGAGGTCAAGAATGACATCCACACAACCTGCATCAAAGCGGCAGGCAAGACGATCAAGCCCTCCGAACCTTTCTGGCTCTGCACCAACTGGGAGAAGACTGGACAGGGCAAGTCAGAGGCCCTGAAATGCTACGAGAGCTGCAAGCCTGGCATCGACATCAGCGGAAACAACCCGGCTGTCATTGATGCGGGCGTCGAGGCTTGCAAGTCTATCTGTGAGCTTGAACACGGTGCGCCGGATCTCGAGGACGATGGATGGAACCACCTCGATTGGGCGATTGAGGTCAGAGACGGACAGGAGAAGACAATTGATTATGAGACTTGCAAGGCGGCTTTCGAGACTGAGCTGGGCGGGTGTTCCAACGGCAGCGAGCAGAATCATGATGGGTTCTGGTTCAGGATTGACCCGAGTGCAAGGAAGTGTGCGGCTTAGGTGACAAGACTGGAGAGGATGCTAGGAAAGTGGATTGCAGGCAGGAGCTAATGATTGATTGTGTTCACTATGGTTCATGTATTCTCGATAGCTGTACGACATTGTTCCAGCCATTCCCTCAGCCGCGCTGCACTGAGTCCGCTCGTGATGTTCAAAATGATGGGAGAGCATTTCTTGTGGAGATTTTGTAAGGAAGCAAGATGCTCAAATGGTTTCTCCCTAATTGCAAGGATCATATGCCGTTCTGCTGCTTCTTTTACATTGCGCGCCGATGATCATGCAGTGACACCGCGAGCAGAAATAAAGCATCGACCTGGAATGCAATACTGATAGATCCAAGACCGGTAGCTCTGCCTCGCCGACATCTCTTACGCTGTCTGTGACTCCCCCAGTACGAATAAAGTGCGAGCATCATCGAAGGACCGAATACGCATGCGATCCCACTTAGCTTCGTGACTAGAAGAGGCCCCGTTCTCATCGCTGTAGTCGCGCGCAAAGTGCGCTCGACACCTGAGGCTGAGGCTTGCCCGCATTCTTCTGGTGTTTAAAGAAAGCCTGGCAGATATTGATGTCATTGGCATGCATCTGCTCAATCTCATCGCCTTTATCAGCCGCTGGGTAAGTTTGCGCATCCAGGCCAGAGATGTCACCGAAATACAATATACCCCCTGAACTGTAATGCATATGGCACTTGTCCCTGCATGTAGAAGCCTGCTTTGTGTGGAGGGCAATCGTTTCCATAGCTCAATCCGGATAGCCCCGTAACAGTCTCCAGCACAATCTGCATGGCGTAGCGGAGGGTATGTAGGAGGTCCGGGTTTCACAGAGGGCGAGCTCACCGGAGAAAATTTCTGTATGCGTAGAGTGATTGCCTAGAGCATGCATTCAGAACCCGGAGAAACAGATCTAACGCCCTACAAGAGATCTTCACGATGCACGTACAGAGAGCGTGGCAAGAGATTTCCATTTAAGTTATTCAGCAGAGCGCTGCATAACTATCACAAGAGCCGCATGTAAAGTTCTCGATCACTGGCAGTTCTGACCAAGCTGAGATTTGATCCTCACGACCTTCGCCTACCGACCAGAGGACGAGTAATATCTTTGAGATTGCACTCTCGAGCGAGGATAATTAAGAGCTAAAGCTGATATCTTCTTTCCGTCACATCCACATCAGCCTGTCTCTCCTTCCGATCCATGTGACAATACGCCGCCATAATAGTTAGAGCGAGGAGGATGCTAGCCGCATACAAGCCCATGACCGAAGCAAAGGCGTTCCGATACTCGGGTGCATCGCTGCTCCTGAATAATTGTTGGCCAGATAAGCCTCCCAGGTTAGATCCCATGACAACAAGCGCTAGTCCGATACTGCGCTGAGTTTTTGTTCGGGCGTTTATGCTGAGCCATGCGTCGTTCAAGCCTTGCGCGAGAGCATTGCCCCCGCTCAGAAGGGTGAATAAGGCATATTTGACCCACTTTGTGCTAGCGAGCGAACCGAAGAGCGAGCCGGAAAAGATGAGTGACCACGAGAACGCTACGACGCACCAAGGGCCTCGCCAGCCAGTCTTGTCTGACGCGAATGCGATCATGAAGCTGAGCAATACGACCAAGAAGCTGCTTACTGCGTTTAGGAGGTTAGCGTTGAGCTTGCTGAAGCCTAGAGACTTGATGATCGTTGGACCGTAAAGTTGCAAACCGCCTTTTGGTGCCATAGCGACTACGTTCAAGCTCATGTGCAGCCAAAGCTTGTAGTCTAGCAACGCTTCGAGGATTGTCGAAAATGTCATTCGCGCGCGGGAGTCGGCTGCATTGGCGGTTGGGCCGAGACGAGCAGAGATGACTGCCCTATCGTGAGCCGTGAAGAAGTCCCACCGGCCGATCAGAGGTTTGGTCCGGCTTGGAGATTGTGGGAGAGCTACCAAGAACAGCGGCAGTACACTCAGCGTCATGGCTCCTTCGACTACATACCGTCAGTTGATGGAGCGTTTGCTAGCGGTAGAACAATACACTGACCGACGAACAACCATTGCCAGCCTGCTAGACCTTGCAGGCCGCCCAGCTGTAAAATTCCAGCAGCCATCAACGAGCCTACAGCAGTGGAAAAGTAGTTGCCAAAATAGAAGACTGCTGTCCGCAAAGCAAGCTCTTCCCGCTTATAGAACATCGCCAACATGTATTGAGCGCCAGGAATGTATCCAGCCTCGAAAAGACCCAGCAAAAGGCGTGTCGCATAGAATGATCCTTTGTCCGAGGCCCAAGCTTGGCCTAAAGCGATCGAGCCCCAAAACAGGACTTGAGCAGGAAGCCAGATGTTCACACCGATCTTCTGCAACAGCAGATTGGATGGTATTTCGGCTACGATAATTCCAATGAGTTGCAATTGGTTGCCAAGGTTTACTTCGTCTTTAGTGATTCCCAGATCCTGTGTCAAGGTGTCGGTGAGTGCATTCGAGATGTTACTGCGATCCAGCTGTAACATGAAGAACCCAAGCACCAAGAGTGGCATCAAGGTGCAGTCGAGTCTATTGACTGTTAGTTGCTGAAGGTTTGCGGAGCGATCTGTGACAGTCTGTACTTTCGGACAATCCGTCTCTCGTCCGCGCGAAGTATCAGTTCGTCTTCTGTCTCCACCTGCGCATGTATATGCTTCTCGCGCGTTGGTGTGCTCGCCATGGTGCTTGAGGTCTGAGCGATGAGGAAACGAGCGGGAGCGGAGGCTATGTCTGCTGACATGCGTTTTCAGCAGCTGCGAGTTGGCACGAGGTTGCAATAGAGGCGGAATAATGCCCTGGCATGGGCATCATGCCAGGTACCTTTGCCCAGAGATCTTTCCTTGCTATCTCCCTATCAATGTCACCATCTGCTCATATATGTCGCGATTGCCATATTCTGCTTGCGTGATAACAGATACACCAATGGTGCGTGTCTGATAGCGGTTTGATGGTGTTCGTCGGAGGCTCCGTCGGCGGTGAGCGACGGCGTTGACCGCCGCATTTACACAGCGGAAACCAACTCTACTTCCACAAAACTTGGACCCTGACATGCCCATTGAACGGAAATCAGAAACTCTGTTTGTATCAAATTGTCTAGTGCAAAGAAAAAGAAAAACTACCAGAAGCAAGAATGTCGCAAGACCCTCAGAAACCAAACATCATCCTCGTCCTGGCCGACAATTTAGGCTGGGGCGAGCTCGGCTGCTACGGGGGAGGCGTGCTGCGTGGCGCCGCTACACCGCGAATCGATGCACTTGCGAAAGAAGGACTCCTACTGCACAACTTCAATGTTGAGAGCGACTGTGTACCGACTCGCTCCGCGCTGATGACCGGCCGTCACCCCATCCGAACAGGCTGCCGGCAATCCGTCCCTCCAGGCTTCCCGCAGGGTCTGCAACCGTGGGAAATCACGCTGCCAGCATGCCTCAAGAGCGAAGGCTACGCGACCGCGCATCATGGCAAGTGGCATTTGGGCGATGTGCCGGGGCGGTATCCCTCCGACAGAGGCTTTGACGAGTGGTATGGCATCCCTCGCACGACTGATGAGAGTCAATTCACGTCCGCTGTCGGCTTCGAGCCGGACGAGGTGAATGAGATGCCTTACATCATGCAAGGCACAGCCGGGCAAGAGTCTGAGAATGTCGCTCTCTACGATCTGGACAAGCGGCGGGAAATCGACGAGATTCTGGTAGAGAAGTCTAAGATTTGGCTTTCCAAGCAAGCCGGGGATCAGCAACCATTCTTCCTGTACCACCCCTTAGTCCATCTACACTTCCCCACTCTTCCACACAAGGACTTTGCCGGCAAGACAGGCAATGGCGATTTTGCGGATTCGATGGCCGAGATGGACTACCGAGTCGGCCAGCTTCTTGATCACGTGGACTGTCTTGGTATCCGCCACAACACTGTTTTCATCTTTGCCTCTGACAATGGACCCGAGTTTCGACCTCCTTATCGGGGAACGGCAGGGCCTTGGATGGGCACATATCATACAGCAATGGAGGGCAGTCTGCGCGTCCCATGTATCATCCGTTGGCCGTCCCACGTGCCTGGAAACGTGACTGCAAACGACATAGTCCACGTCACCGACCTTTTCCCGACAATCTGCGAAATCGCAGGAGCGCGAGTTCCATCAGATCGACCCATTGACGGGATCAGCCAGACCGCCTTCTTCAAGAATCCCTCGGAAGTGAGGTCCGAGCGCAAAGGTTTTCTTTTCTACATCAAAGATGAGCTTCGAGCTATCAAGTGGAAAGACTGGAAACTCCACCTCGTGTGGGAGCCCAAGGTAAATCAATCATCGGGTAAGCTCGAATCGCCGTATCTGTTCAACCTCTTGCGGGATCCGAAGGAGGAGACGGACATTCTTGCGTACAACACTTGGGTCATGCAGCCTATCAGACGCTTGCGAGGTGACTTTATGCGAAGTCTCAAAACAAGCCCGGCGCCAGTGGATCCTTGGCAAGAGTTCTGATCCTGTGCGGAAATGTTTGAGCCAATCGCAAAATACGCTACGACATCTCGACGCGACAGTATCCTTCAGCATGTCAGGCTCTCATGATCCACGCAGTGCTATGGCAGCACCTGGTATCTGAAGTCAGCATGATACAGGCGCTAACCCCGAAAGCACAATTCTTAATTGTAGTATAGATTCTCGTCCGGATCAAGATTGTAGACTCCAGTGGAAGAGTCTGGCTGAAAGATTCGGCTGTCTAGGGATTTTCCTACATTAATGGGCGCGTTGGGTGTGATGAGCTGGCGGGATGAAGCATGGAAGGCGCTTTCTGCAAGCTCGTCAAAACCATCCCGAAGACGGGCACCGGCAGGATACCGTTCTGCCATTCCCCAAAGCACCGACGAGCATATTGTGGCTAAGCGCATTGCCTCTTCGACATTGACTATGGTCTCAGGATCACCTGCGGAGAATTTTACACAGTGCACAAGCGCGCTGCCGCATAGATAGAGGTTGTGTATAGTTCGCCAATAGAATCGTAGACTGCCTGCTTTGAAGGACTTCCTGTAAGCAGTAATGGCATGAGCAGCGTGCCTCAGCAGGATATATGTGTCTTGTTTGGAGAGGAAAGCTAGTTGTGAGGGAATGCTGTACAGCCGTACCACAGCGACTTCGAACAGTCCCTCGATAATGTCCAGCGATGCTTGTCTCGTGGGCTTGAAGAATGGTGGACATTGTTCTTTCCACGCCAGCAACTGAGCGTAAAGCGATGATCTGAATGCTGCCGAGTCGCGTGGAAGTTCGCCAGCTTGGATGCTGTGCATGCGGTAAGACTGGATGCTGGACTCCAACTGTCGATACCGCAATATGTGGATTGCGAGAGCGCACATGTGGTCATTCTGTTCATTATGGGGCAACGTTATCTCTATCTCCGCGTCTGGGATTACCATCGGCATGTGGAGGGCTGAGCGCAGATTACGCTCGAAATTGTAGGTCGTCCAGAATAGCCATTGCCCACGGGCAAAGCGGTGGTCAGCTTCGCTCTGAGCACCAGTGCTAAGTGATCCGCTGCCGCTGCCGCTCGGACATTGATGCTTGTGCAATTTCAGCGACACGGCCAGAGTGATGGCCGACTGTAGATGCTGCAGACACGTCGTCAGATCTGACGCGAACATTGTATACTGTACGATAAGGAGCAGATGTTCGAGCTCGTCGAGATCGCCGGTGCGCAGTGCACCCTCTGTGTCATTGTAGATTGAGAGGGCGACTGCGAAGTATCGCTCCCCTGATGCAGTCGAGGAAGCTGAGTCCGTGCAGTGAAGCAAGCAGACGGACACAGCCAGCACTGCGCATAATGTGAAAGTGGCTCGCGGGTCTCGCAAGAGGGGATCGATGTCATGTCCGTACAGTCTCTGCACGTGCTGTGCGAACGTCGAAGGGTCAAGGAAAGGCGAGAAGAAGTTTGAGTGCTCGAAATAGGCGTCTGTGAGGACTCGGCACTCAGTCTGTGGGGGTATGGTGAGGCCAAAGGCTCCAACAGGCGCTGTGAAGCTGTGGACACCATGCGAAACATCAGCACGCTTCAGCTGGCCCTCCAGCGCGGCTATGCGGTCCTCCAATTCGGCCACGTATCTGGGAGGGTCAGTATGGCGCTTGCATACAGATTGTCGTGAGCTACACGCACCTCCGCGAAGTCGTCTGTCCCGCAGGATCAGCGCTCACGCACAATGCGCCCGCGCGCTCACAGTTTGCGCACGAGGGAATTTGCTGGTCGCATCGCTGTTTGCGCTGCCTGCAGCGAGTGCATGCGGTGACATTGCTCCGTCTGACATTAGTTCGGGGACGACCTGCCATCCTCAACGCCCTGCTTGGACTCTGCTAACAGCGCACACGCCGATACAGCCATCCATTCCACCTTTTCGTATCTTTGGGCTAGGAGGTACAAGCATGCACTGACCACCCACGCGCATGCGAATCAACTCGATCTCTTCGCCCGGCCAATCACCCGCCGCTGGTGATGGGACCGCCCGTGGGGAAACACTGTAGCGTTGCGGCGGCTTCTTACTGCTGTGAGATTGACAATATGATTGCTATGCTCTTACTGCGCGGTAGTAATGTTCGCTATTGCCCTGTCTCGCGTTCTTTTACCACCAGAGCAATGTTACGTGTCGCCCGTCTCCATGCTCTGCGCTCCAAACGTCACCAGCTTACGGAGTGTGATGTGGGTGTGACCTCGGCCCGAAGTCTGTCCTAGGTGGGAACTCAATAATTCGTACCCGATCCCGAACTCAAGAACACTAGTGTCCAGCCTGTACCCAGCCTGTATCTTAGAGCTACGTGACAGGCAATGGAAACAGACTTCCCTTTCCTTTCTATGCTTCCTGTGGGGGTCAGGGCTAGGGATAGGAGAGGAGTATTTTGGGATGCATCACCATTGAGTAAGGAACAAATATCATAGTCGAATTGCTATGAGCCATGGAAACGCCTCCAGCTACCTACGAATCTTGATGCATAGACAATCATTCCCAGCAGTTTCTTTCGTACGAGTATGCATCACGTCAATCAGGGGCGAAATCCAACCTATTCCGAATAGCTTTGCTGAGCGAAACTATGTCGAGACTAAAACAGATTGACGCACTGGTCCTCACTTTACCAGCTCGTGTCAGCTGGGCCCGGGCACAATGGGCCTCTTAAGATTTCAGGAACGCCATAAACCCTTGTTTGCTCCATCTTACCTGTTCTTTCTGATCACATCCTTTTTATCCTTTCGGTCGGACGACATCAGCTCGCAAGACATTCTATCCTTACAAGAAAGCTTCTACATCTGATGTCCGTCCACAAACAGTTCTCGTGGTGTGCTGCGCTCCTTATTGGTGGTCTGTCGGTCCACACTGGCACCGCGGCAAGCACTACCTCTATGCAACGTAAGTCAATCCAGCATTGTACCCGACGTGAGAATGAATCAGCGCTACGTCAATTGTTCACTCAAAGCTTATCTTAACTCGCGTTCAATGGATACTTCCGCTCACGACATGGCACTCACCCGCCGTACAGACAGCAGTATGGTATCGGGTCCCGCCGACGCGGTCAATGTCCATGTGTTTCTTGTACGCAAAGAGGGCACTACAATGGAGGAATTCAAGGACCATTACGAGTCTTCCCAGGTTCCTCTGATTGAAAGTCTCGTCTTCAGCGAGGTCCAGCCCTTGAGCTACCGCAGGAACTATGTCAACCGTACCAACACGGCGAGCCTCATCGGAGGCTTTGCTCCATCTTGGGTTCACGATTGCGTCACGACAGTTGTTTGTCAGGACCTTGCACAGCGTGATGCTCTCCTCCGAAAGTTCAAGGGACAGAACAAGGCAATCGCTGCCGATGAGGAGAAGTTTCTCGACAGGAGCAAATCCCTTATGATTCTACCCTCTGAGAGTCTGGACACTGTTCCTCTTGCTTGATTTTTACGCAGTGGAAGAAGAAGAAGATAGTTCAAGTCATTGGTCGTGACGCTCACTCGGCGTTTTCTCCTTCTGGATTCCAACCACACGGTCTGGGAGAGAATGAAACTATAGTATCTCTACTTAGTTCCTGTACGATATCTCTGGTTCCCATGTATGATCTCATTTGCAATGCTATGATTTCGCTCACCATCGCGATAGTCACAAATTATGATGGCTTTCAGGCTCACACTTCTTCTCATCCTCCTCTCACCCTTGTAACGTTGTCCCCTTCTTGTTAATCGTGCACTGATTGATTTGTTACTACGTTCGGGATGTCTCGCCCATGGCGCTATCACACCGCGATGTGTAAACGCCTAGTATCGCTATTCTCCAAAGGCCACATATTCTCTTGATCTTTGTTTCTGCTTTCGTGGGCACTGAAACATCTCCCTAGAGCACTACAAACCTGATCTCGAAGATAGAAGCGATGGAACGTGCGTAGGGAGGGTGCACAATTGCAGATGATGGCCGAATTCCACTCGAGTGAGGTCCAGAAGTCGACCCAAAAGCCAATCCTATGTGCAATTAGCATTTTTACCAAGCAGCGCAGCGCACAACAGAAAGACATACCAAGTAGTGTCATAGCTCCGTCCAAGGTCGATAGTGTATTTTGTCCGCATGCCTGATGCGATTAGAACAACAATGCCGAGACTGAAAATCAGGTTGACTGCACATTTCTGGCGTGTGGGCATGTCCAGGGACCACAACATGATCCAAGGCAATGCCAAAGAGTAAAAGTCGCTGAGTATAGCCAGTGCGCCGGCGAGACGAGTCAAGTCCCGCGTGTCACTACAAGTCCAATTCTGATGAAGTGATGGACCGAAGATCTTCCACGCGGCTTCAGGAGGATTACAAGTGACCAACAGCCTGATACTGAGCCCTGTCGTCCACAGCACCGTGAAAGTGATTGCTACCCAGATGCACCATTTCCAGCGTCTTTCGAAAGTCCCTTCTACCATACGGCGGTAAAACAGCAGGACCGATATTCTGATCAGGCAGGTCCCCACGAGGAAGATTAACGAGCTAAGCCATGCGATCTAAATACAGTCAGTGGACACTCGCCGATAGAAGCACATGTAGCATACCAGAGCAACGGAAGACCACTTTGCGGGGTCAACGTCCCAGATGTGACGATCCAGTGTGTGATTTGCAGTTGACCAGCATACGACGGAAGTGTAAGCGATGAGCAGTACCCAAGTGGAAATCAAGAAAGCCTTTGCGAAATCAGCCGTTTTCGTTGAATACACATGTTTTGGATGACCGACATCATCTAGCCCAAGTCCACCTCCGAGCTTTCTTGACCGCAACGTCAACCTCAATATGGTCAGGGACGTGCTCAACACCGCGAGTGTGATGCAGTAGGACGGCATCCAGAATCGCCGCTCACCATGATGATACGCCTCGGTGTTCCATGCCTGAACAATTTCGGGCGTTGGGATCGTGATGGTCCCCACCGCTACGATGTTTTCAACTGGTTTGACCATCGTTCTGCGATGTATTGAAGCATGCGCGATCGCAAGAGCCACTTTTGTGTCCGCAAAGGTTGTTGCTGCAGCACTAGGGCAAGGGCGAGGCCAGGACATGATTATATATATGCACGTGCAATGAGTTCAGACTTTTGGCTTGCCTTCCACATTGCCATTGGAGCTCCCGACCCTAGTTTTAGCATTCAGCTGTCGCATCTCCATTGTGCTCTCCGGCTTCGCTCCCGAGCTTTGGAGGAGCATAGGCTCTACATGCGAGGCGTCAGAGAACCCCTGATCGACAGACAGGGTCTGAGGCGGGCAGACGTCGGCCCTATCAACAATCCACCAAGCATGCCATATCCTGTCTTCAGATCGGATCGGCTGACGCAGCATGAGCGTTATACCTACGATCATTTCATTATTCTGCGACTGTTTACTGCATTCATGCATGCCAGCAATGTACTGCGTTCGGATATAGGACCGATTGTCCAAACGGATTATTGGAAAGGTGCAGGGAAACCCACGGCTGCTTCTGGGTCACAGCCAAAGTGAACCTGTAATACTCAAGCGAATGACCATCAATCTCTTCGGAGCTATGGATTGTAGGCGGCTATAACTCTCTAGCTATTCTGAAACTACAAATGTCCATAGGACCGACATACATAGCATACTACATGATGGAGACGAATTCCCTCGATTATCACGAATTCACTTCTGGTAGTAGAGCCTAACACAATGAAAGTTAAATTCCGATGGAATGAGTATAGGTAAATCCTCGAATCTAGTAATATGCACCTTCAACATCGAATCAATGTTGATGGAAATATTGACCTAGAATAGAGCAATGTGCTTGAGATAATTTTTGATTCTGCTTTGCTCAGAGGACGTGAGCTCGTGGAAAAGCATCCGGAACATCAGCATTTCGCCCGCCAGACTGAAGAGAGCAGAATTCCAGTCCGAAAGGCACAGTACAGCTGGGGCTGGGATTGGGGTCCAATCTTAATCACCGCAGGGCCGTGGCGACCTATTAAGTTGGAACAGTACAGCTGCATAATCGACAACCTCTGGACTCTTTACGAGGTGGCCCCTGACTTTCAGTCGTGTTCTGGTCGCTTTCTTGCGCGTATAGCGGGAGCCTTCGAAGGCACAGACGTTAACTTCCGCCTCGAGCTCGGTGGAGTCACGGTGTTCGAAGGAAGCTCCAAAGTTGATTCGACCGGTCTGGCAAATCTTAAGTTTTCTGTCCAGGAGGTCTGTCTATGGAATCCCTTGGGTTACGGCTTGCAAAATCGATATCAGCTGGCTGCCGACATCCTTCGGGAGGGAGCGAGACTCGATTCGCAATCCAAGACCATTGGCTTTCGACACTGCGAGTTGATACAAGAGCTGGACGATCATGGCAAATCTTTCTACTTCCGCGTCAATGATGTGGACATTTTCGCTGGAGGCTCCTGTTGGATTCCTGCTGACTGCTTTCTCGCGAACGTCTCATCGGAACGATACCATAGCTGGATCAAGCTTCTTGCCGAGAGCAATCAAATAATGGTTAGAGTATGGGGAGGTGGCGTCTATGAAGGCGATGCATTCTTGGAGGCATGTGATGAGCTTGGTATACTCGTGTGGCATGACTTCGCTTTTGTCTGCGGTAACTATCCTACCTATCCCACTTTCTTGGATAATGTTACAGAGGAAGTGCGCCAGAATAAGAGACGTCTGCGGTCTCATCCTTCCCTCGTCATGTGGGCTGGCAATAACGAAGACTATCAAGTGATGGAGAGGTACAAGTTGGAATATAGGAGTGAAGATTGTGATCCAGAATCCTGGCTAAGATCGAGCTTCCCTGCAAGATATATATACGAGGACTTTCTGCCCAAGATTGTGCGAGAAGAGGGCCCGGGAACCATCTACTATCCGGGTAGTCCCTGGGGCGACGGCAAGCACACGACTGATCCAACCGTAGGAGATATACATCAGTGGAACAGTGAGTAAAATGCCAGGACATATCCTCTGCGAAATAAGTTCTCACCAAATTGTACAGTCTGGCATGGAGATTTGACGAAGTGGCAAGAGTGCAGCAAACTCGCTGGCCGGTTTGTCGGTGAGTTTGAAATGGAAGCATACCCACACAAGGACACTACTCGGCGCATGGTTCGACCCGCTAAAGAGCAACGACCTGGCTCTTTGATGATGGATTTCCGCAACAAAGCCGGCCATTACGAACGGCGTCTGATGTCCTACGTGGTTGAGAACTTTTCTGTAAAGTATGACCTCCCCGGCTTCACCCATCTTACACAAATTGTTCAGAGTGACACCATGCGCTACGCATACAAGACATGGCGAAGGATGTGGGGCAATCCGGGTAATCGCCAGCGCGGAGGAGTCTTGGTCTGGCAGATCAATGATTGTTGACCCACTATATCGTGGGCGGTTGTGGACTGTTACATGGTGAAAGCCAGCCTACTACGCTATAGCCAGAGCCATGCGGCCACTCGACATCGGAGTCACAACGGAAACACCCGACCGGACTGTTGGTCATAACGGCCCAGCTTTGTCCACTGTCACTTGTCTCGAAGTCTGGATTGCTAGCACACTCCTGGAAAGTGTCGACACGAAGCTGGAAGTCTCATTTATCTCAATCAAAACCGGCAAATCTATGCGCGAAACTATCAAAAGATCTGTCATCGCGCAGCCGAACGCAACTACAGAGGTGATCGGGAGACAGCATGCCCTTGAATATGAACATGAAATTCTGGATCCGCGGGATAGCGATCCGTACGTTGTTCACGCGTCACCCTGCGTTGGAACTCATATCGTGGCTAAAGACACAGCGTGGCCAAGTCCACTTAAGTACATCGACTTCTCTGATCGACATGTCACAGTGGAGTATTGCCAAAGTTTCGGCTGAACTGTCCGTGAAGGGCTTCGTGTTTTCTGAGAAGCAAGGAATGGAGCTGAGCGATAATGGCTTTGACATCTTACCGGGAGAAGAACACGTCGTGCGCGTTAGTGGATTGCGAGCTGGGGAGTCAGAGCTGGAATGGATGTATATCGGCGCTCCAGGCCCGCGCACTACCGTAGTAAAGTCCTCGTTGTGATCGTTCAACGAACTGTTCTCTTCGAGCACGTAGCTACAACTCCACGACCTCACTAATTCCCAACCGACATTGCGGTGCCACCGATGGCTCGACGAAACCTGCTAGACGACCTGGACGAAGCATCGAAGATACCTCGATCAGTTGTGGTACAAGCTGCCCCGGTGACCCCGTCCTCCAATACTTAATCGCCCTTAGTCTCGATCATCATTACACGTATGTCTATCCATCCACAGAAAATCAGAGTCTACTGCTAATTATCCATTATTGCAAGCTCTCTGCGCACCGCAGCTGCATCAGATATCGCCTTAATCATGCTATATACTGTAAGATATCAGGCAGATACTTACAATGCAGCAATACGAAGTTTTGGCTTCGTCTTGCTTCCTTTGTCCATCGGGTTGATGCACCTTTACACTTACCCACTGAAATGGAGTCTTCAAAGATCTTGAGTGGCGACATAGATCTGTACAATCGAAGATCTGTACAATCGAATGTGTCACATGAGCAGAGGCTTAGACCACAAGCCTACGCATGACTTCCGTTCAGATCATTATTCACTGCAGACGGGAAAAAGTCGATGCTGTTAGCGTATACATCGCAGTCGGCTCACGATATCTGCTTACGGGACTTGCTACGCATGTGGTAGGATGTTCACGATACAACAGCTCTACTACTCGCAAGGAATGACCAAGCTGGTGATTCCAAGCTTGTTCGTAGACTTGAGTTTTTGGAATTGACATTATTTACTCGACATTTGATTTGAGCATGAAAGTCGCGAGTTTCTAGACGAGTGTCTGATACTCTGTCAATACTCCACGATAACATTCGATTTACACGTGCGTCTCAACTAAAACATATACCTTGAATATCCCTCTTACTTGGACACTCATACCCGTAAGCGGAGTATATTAAGTCCAATTAGCCGATGGTGGTATCCTTCTATCGCGAGCTTTGTTCTTCCGGGAGGATCTTGATTGGATCATTATACACCCAAGCGACATCTGTGAACCGATCAGCCGGGTCGACCTACACAGCATACCAGGGCAGTGTGAGGACAACAGTGCCTATGAAATGTTGGCTCTCGGCGTCCATGCGCTGCGGGCCAGCGCTTTGCCCCTTTACTGCCTGCTTTTCCACGTTCTATTATCATTAAAATGTGACTTGGCCTTGTTACAAGTCTAACGTTTGTTCAGTTTTTTTCTTTTGACCAGCAGATATTCATCCTTTGAAGTGCTGCGGGGCATTCTCAGCTGTCCTTGTGCTACGCAAACAGCTTCGCCACCGCAACGCCGTCATGACTTAGATTACACGTGCATGCCGTCCGCTTTTCGATAACAAAGATCTGCATGATTGTAAATCAGCCGCCCACCATAAGCACATAGGTGCACATTGCCAGTCCAGACAGCAGGCACCTGCTCCGCTCGGCCTAGCTTATCGCTCACCTTGGCATGCTTGATACCAGGAATGCGTGGTGATTGGCCTCGATGTGCCGTCCTGCGTGCCCCTGGTCAGCGCCCTTAACTGGAAAGGCACATCTCTCAGCTGTAAGCATGATATATCGTGCGAGAGCAGCCGCAATATTCAGTCAGTGGCGCGTCTCTTATAACACTACCCTTCTGCCCTGCTACGATGTCAATGCCCCTAGCGTCTACCCTTCCCCATGATAAGCATGGCCCGTCATCTATCGCCAATAGATCCAACACCATGCAAGCTGATAGAGTAGAAGAGAACGCTAATGTCACCCTCGAAGAGTACATGTACTGGGCTTCAATTTCGAGACACGACGAAAGCCAAGTTCCTAAGATCAAAGGCCCAATCGCACGACTTTTTGATTCTGGAAAAAGCAATGTAGCAAGAAGTCAGATCCTCGAAACAGATCATATCTCTCCATCAGTCAACATGAATAATATGAAGGCTGCGCTGCCCGCCGCCAGCGCTATATCCGACGGTGAATGGCAACAAGCCTACCGGAATGCTAGAACTGCTGGCTGGGCTGCAGTGTTTTATCTCATCACCACTAATGTACTGGGGCCCTACACAGTGCCTTAGGCCATGGCGCAGATGGGTTACGGGCCCGGCATCTCATTGTACACAGTCTTTGGTGCCCTGGCAGGCTATACCGGCTGGCAGGTATGTTGTCTGGAAAAGAACTGCCTCTGACTTCGCTGACAGCGGTCCAGCTGTGGAGAATGTTCTTGCAGCTTGACTCAACGCGATACTCAATGACTAACTACAGCGACATTGCCTTCCGTATCTACGGTCCCTTTGCACGGCACGTCGTGAACATCTTGCAGTCAATCCAGCTGTTCTGCCTGGTGGGCGTCATCATCATCGGCAACGGTCAAGGCCTCTACCAGATTAACAACAACATCTGTTACGTTGCATGCTGCGTGATTTGGGCCGTGCTAGGAATGTTCCTCGGTCAGATCCGCACTTTGCAAAGATTCCGTTGGATCGCCAATTTCGCGGTGTGGATAAACGTGATTGTCATGATCCTGACGATGGCTGTTGTCGCACACAGCGAGCCAAACTATGAGGCAGCATCTAAGTAAGTTCGTGGAAGTCGATTTCTCTTCAGAATCAAGGCGACTGATACTAATTGCCAGTATAGCCAAAATGGAGTCGACATTACCCCTCCGATCCCTTCAGTGATTACCAGCGCTGATCCTCCCGAAGGTATCGAGTCTAGTGGTCAAGTCCTCGACCTGATGCAAGCTGTCTTCTTCTACGGCGGAGCAATGATCTACTGCGACTTCATGCCAGAGATGCGGCGAGCGTACAACTTTTGGAAAGCGCTCTTGATCGCTTGAGCATTTATTTTCTATGTCAACATCTTCTTTGGTGTACAGCTCCACAGGTCAACATGTCAGCGACCCGGACAACCAGCCATGTCAAAAAAAATGCCTTCTTATTGCCGGCAACATCCTCGTCCAAACACAATGCCATTAGACCAGATAAGGACTTTGATCCAGCTATGGGTCGCACGACTCGTCGTGATGCTGGGGTTCGACGTTGGATCAGTTTCTGACAAAGTGTTGGTACATCAAAACATTTGGTATGAATATGGCAATAGGTGCACGGCTCACAGCGGACTTGGGCATGTAAAGCAGTGTTGAGGGCAGCAAAGATGCATTGCGGGGTGGGGAGAACTGCATTGAGCTGTCAAGAGCCGGTTCGATGCCTAAGTCACGCAGTATCGGACTTGCTGCGAGGAACTTCCACTTTTTTGTTTGAACATTGAAGGCTTACAGAGATCTGAGCTGCGACGGCTGTCAACGGTTGAGTCGAGGCACAAAATCTGCAATGATATGTCTGAGAATCTCAATGTTGGATGGTATCTCGAGAGTCGACATCGCCTGTACGCGTGACCAGTGGGCAAGACTTTCAAGCCACTACAAGCTGTACGCGGGTTACCACCAATGAGCGGACTCGACATAGCGAATTGATCCGTATAGGCGTAGTCTATTGATCGCGACATTTACAGGAAAAAAATTCACCTTGAGATCTACATAACGCTAAACTCCGAAGTAAAGCCAGCTCCGAGCCGGACTTGTTCGGGGGGCGTGGCTGGTTCACAACTGCTGAGGCATGTGCTGCATCGCTACCTAGCGCGGTATCGCAAGACATCATTAGGATCAGCGTTGCTATTAGTAACCAACGATCCGAATATGCAAGGTCAAACATTGGGATCTCGGTATGACCAATGCTGTCGATCTAGGAACTCGGTATCACCCATCACGTATTAGCCAACAGGTCTCGCGAGCTAGCAGCTACTAATGTTCTGTGAATATAAAGATTTGCCATAATGGAAGTGGCTTACTCCAGCAAATTCCGTCCCCTACGCTTCCCGAGCAGCTTACATTGGCCTCTTTGCAACCCGAACCTTCCCCTCGAATCCTTCTTGACTGATACATCGGACTCGCAGGACCCACTCGAGGGACCATTCCATCCAGATAAAATGGCCTTACGTTTGAAATCAGGACTGCGACAAAATGCCGCTTCTTCCTCGGATCGTCACGAGCCAGCTACGAGTCTGGCCACGGCACAACACTCGGACCGCGAAGGACCAGGCGTCAAGGAAGTGCAAGGCGCTCTCGAGACTGTACTCCGATTCGTTGAGCAACAAGACGAGGCGTGCCTAAGCGACGAAGACGATGCAACCATGATTCTTCAGCTACTCTGGAAGGTGCGGGCTCATACTGCGTGAGAGCACAAGATATGGAACGGACGGTCGGATCTTGCGGTCGTCATAGATTTGCTCGAGTCAGGATGCAATATTTCTGCATAGCATGTGCAGAAATTGAGACATTTACCACTAACTTTATGCATGAGACTATCGTACAATGGGTGCTTACGTAATCGTTCAACAGCACGCGGGAATGTATCGGTATCTGGCCGAGCGCTTCATAGCTCTACACGGGCTGCGAAGAAGGAATGATGTGTGCATGCTCAGCCGCTGTCCCCGTGGCGTCGGTATCAAGCTCTTTCAAGCCACCAGCGTCATTTTTCTTAAGCTGCGTCGAATGCTGCAAAAGTCCCATGACGTCAAACGTGTGGGAGCAGGCAACCGCAGGATCTTCAAGCACAAGTATGAGACATCTGCATGGTGGATTCGTGAGAAGAGAAGGGAAGGGAAATGTCAAAGCCTATGCAACCGCGGAGAATCGTAGCTATAGATTGCTTCTAGATTCCCGATAAGAACGCTTCCCTCAACCCGACCATGATCTACACTTCTGAATTTCGTTCCTGATCACATTCTGCCTAGCCGCTGATCAGGCTTTGGTTTGACCGCCTTCACTTGCCGACGGCTCCCTTGAACCTTATGCAGATAATGATACATGAAATTCGTTAGAAGAATCTGTGAGCAAAGTCCCCGGTTCGCATCCGTGAGCTTGGCATGTGCGATCTGGTAGAATCGTCTTTCGTCGACTTTTTCGAATCGTGTCCAACAATAGTCCAAGTCCGGCCGCAGAGTCTTGTGTGGTCTGGTACATGCGTTCGGGTTCTCTCCTGGGCGTAGATCAGCTCTCAAACCTTAGGGCCTCCGAGATTGTAAGCGACGATTACGTAGCCGTAGACGCTTACCTTCCAAAACAGCGGAGCATTCAAAGCTTCTCTGTAGCCTTCCGGACTTGAAGGCCAGGTCTCCTAGGTACAGTCGGAGTGTGTTTACCCAAGATATTTGTTTCGGTAGAGAGCTCCCTTGTTCTCTGCGATTTTCGTGTTGTACATGCGATTCCTTTCTAGGATGGCTGGATTGTGCCTCCAGATCTTCCTTATGTCTCTTCACTTTTGACTTTTTGCTGAGATGCTTGCTGTTCCCTGGTTCCTTTTGCTCATACTCCTTGTCGTCGAACATGGGAATCGTAATGAGTGCATCCGTCAGCAAAGCGCTGCTTCCTGGTAGTAGCAAGGGCTGTGAGACGATATCTTCAAGACTGGGTACAACATGCGCTTGGTTTTGGTCTATGCGCAATATATCAGATGACTCGACGTGCGAACTTCGATGAAGCTTACTGCGAGATTGGTGGACTTGGCAGTTTTTGTTTGTTGGCACTGATGCGCACTCCGGTGAAATTTGTCGTGAGCCTTGTCTCGTCGAACCTTGTTCGATCGCTTCACTAGAACTCAGCATGGGCTCTTTCTGCACTTTGATATTCAACGGACTTGGGCATGTCGATGTTCTCTTGGTCGACTTCTCTTGAGCCCCATCCTCGATGATAACACTCCGTAGCGCGCTCTCACATATTGGCTTGGAATGCTGTGTGCTCTCTGGCGCATCTAGCGAGCCGGGAAGCTGAGCACTGTATCTTGTATGGGAGCTGTTCGTCTTCAGGACATTGTTTCCTGCGTCGTGATATGTGGACCGTGATAAAGGGCACGACGTCGCATCAATTAGGTTCAAGCGTGAAGCGACACGCTTTGAAGGTTCAACTCGGGCACCTTTATGAAGGCAGACTAGTCCATAAGCTGATCGATTCGAGCGCTTCAAGGCCGTCCCATGAGTACGAGGTAACGGGAGGTCTGCGCTTTCGAAAGATCGGCTGTACGAGACTTCGGGCGCAACAGCTTTTTCCAGATGTCGCTTTTGGAGCAAACCACGAAGCGATTTTTGATCTTGTTCAAAGTCCACGGTAGCAAGCCGTCCGAAAGTCTGCCTTGGACTTCCATATGATCGCTGGTCGGGATCCGACGGTATGAAGTGCGGTGGAGTGGAGGATGTACAGTAAAAGTTGCCAATGACTTCGGTGATGTGGAGACTATTGTCATCTACTACAGGCTCGTAGAGGTGACTGACATAAGTGCCATCAGCAGTGCTCTCCGGGTATTGCGGCCTCGACTAGTCGTCCTCAAATCAGCATAGATTCGGTGCATGAAGAGTGGTATTCGCATAGCGTTATTCACGAAAACACTAGAGGCCAAGATATCGGACATGCTCAGCTGACGAGGCTCAAATATCAGACGATAGAGATCATGTATTGTTGTACCGCAAGCTGTCGAGTTTGCTGTGAGGGCAGGAGTGGGGGTCAGACCTGCATATCAGAAACATCCATCTTCGGCTTGCAAAAGAATTCGTATGTGGGTGTGTGGTTCGCAAGTCAGAATGAGGAATGGCTTCCGACCGTACGCAGCTTCGCAGGCGTATGCAGCTTGAAATGGACTTCATTCAGCGCATCAATCCCAGGTGGAGTTTTCCGGAAGATTGGCTGGAGGCAATTTTGGGTGTCGGTGTCACCGAGACAGGACATATAATAGGATTTGTGGGAATCTTATTGTGATCCGTGAAATCAAGTTGTCAGCGTTTCACGAGGAGGAGCACAGGTTCCATGTCTTGCGCTGGAAACGTCGTTACACGGGAGATTCTTTCGCAAACGCTTCAGTGCATATGCAAGCAGAGACTTCGAGATCAAATCGCGAGCGAGGAGACAGTTCGCAAAGGAAAGGGAATGTCCCTCGAATTCTTCAAGAGTGCGGTTGCAACACTACATCAAGCTGTTTCTTCAGTCATGAGTATACGGTGCAATGTGGGTTCAGCAAGACTGACAGATACGCAAGACTCGACAACTCTTCGCAGAGGAATGAACTCTTTGGTCACTGATGGAAGAAAATGACGTTCAAGAATCTCGAACACAGCATATTAGGCTGCGGACTTGCTCGGGGAGAAAGAGTGAGACTGGTCAACTGACAACGTTGACCTTTCAGCTCTACGCTAGTGCCGATGATAGTATCGGACATTGTGGCCCCTGTAGTCCGAGTGTTTCGAGTCTTCGCAGTTGCGGGTAAGGCAGTCATATAATAGATCGACTAGGATACTAATGGGATCCGTTACCTTGGTAGGATTGAGGCTTGGGGGTGAAGTGTTTCAAACTAGACTCTGCTTACAAGGCAAGGATAACCGCGTCTGAGAGTGTGTTTCTTTCTCAGTGTAGTCAGTGCAGATAAGGTCGCAGTCACTGTTCATTGGAAGGTTTAGATCTTCTGGTCACATGTCTTAGACCTCATGTCTATTGAATTAATTGATATTTGATTGGGATATGGAAATGGACAATACGCAACTACAAAGCTCTCAGCGGACTTCTCGGATTTCACGAATTTCCGAGGATTGACCAAGTGACCCAGCACTGCAAGAACTCAAAATCTTCGATTGATGTTAGGCATGTCGTTTTGGGAACGGGAAACAGGTCAACCGCAACTATCACGGAGATAACTAACACAGCATGCTATGTCTACTAGCACAATGCTTTCAGGATTGTGGCGACATTGATCCGAGTTACGCAGTATATCATTGTATGCCAACCATTTCGAATCGAATTCCACAAGTAGCAGTCTTCCCAGAAATCGTGACTTCCAACACACGTCATGTATCGCAGCTGGACCATGTATCAAGACGCAATCGAAAGTCGTGGCAGATTCTGGTGCACTAAGAAAATCTACCGTGGTCCACGTCGGGTCCGAAAGCTTTGAGATCTGCTCTGTGTACGTGAATCGCATTTTTGTGTGCAACCAGGGGGAAAAATTTCGGTGGTTGTTAGCTCAAGGTGCTAGGTTTGTATGGCATGGAGATACTTGGTGGCACCGTCGTCGAGGAGCTTTGCGAGAGAAGACAGAGACAAGGCCTTATAAATCACAGACGCATCCGCAGCATTGAAACGTGGTCTGCTCAAGACTTGTGTTTTTTTTTCCAGCGACCGCCTCTTCCACGCAACCGAATCTTGTGACTGGATTTCTGCTCGGTGAGCCTTTGTCCTCGAAATGTCCTTTACAGGACACTTTGTCCAATCTATCGCTACGAACCTTCCACCCCGCCCTGGACCACCGCCAACGAGGCCACTTCCTCCACTCCCTCATGAGCGACTTGGCCTCCATCAGCAAGCCAAGACCCGCGAACGTGATATTCAACGAAAACAGTATTAGGTACGCGCATCGGTGGATTCTTCGACCGCAGCAGGTTCGACCGCTCACGCACAGCAGACAATGCGCCTTGCCTGCGCCTCATCGTTGCACTGGCGTAACATGGGGCCGATACCCATACGGGGGTCTGATCACAACAGCCCTTCCAGATGGACTCAGCCCGTGCCTCCCTAGCACAGATTGGGGACAGAAGATCGGAGGGCCTCCGAGGTGTGCGCAAGGCACAGAGCTCAAGCGAGGTGGCTTGCAGATCTCCATCCTCGCAGCATGGATTCTACGTGGCAGCATGCCAGGCTTACGCAAGCAGGGATCTGGGGGCTCATGGCAAAGGCATGGCGCAAGGATCATGCGTTCGGCAGGGTTTTTGGGCCAGGGTCGGGACGAGGGCAACGCGGGGGCCGTCTTGATCAGAGCGTGGACAGAGGGTATCGAGTGTATCGGATGTGAGGGTTGCGTGTGAGGTGCAATGCAACAATGCCTTCTGTGCTCTCGCGGTCTGTGACAGGCAATGCATCACGGCGTGAAGTCGGAGAAACGCGCAAGCTGCGTGGGCGTCGAGTCATGCCGCAAAGTTGGCGAGGCCAGTCGAGTTAAGCGTGTCGCCAATACGAGCACAAGTCCGCTATGACGGCCATGCACAACTGCACGGCTGCTGCTTGACGTCTGCACCGCGGCTCCGATTGCCTTTGGCAGTGCCGGTGATCTCGGCATCTGGCGCATGACAGCTGGGGCGTCGCTGGTCGTCGCTGTGGCTGTGCCCGCTATTTGCTACCGATGGCATGGAAGCGAGCGTGTAACTCCTGCCAGAGACCCGTGCCGGCTCCTATGTCTCAACACCAGGATCCAACCAGCGCGTGCAAGTCTCCTCACACCAGCCACGCCTGCGAGCCGCACGCCCCGGGGGATGTACGGCCCTCCAGCACGATGCGTGCCTGCTCGCCAAAGAGTGCCCAAACCGGAAAGCGCATGGGAATCGCGACTTCACGGCCAGCCTGGATGGCGTACGCTCAGCGACAACCCCCGTCGCGCGCAGCAAGTCGCGCAGCAAGTCGCGCACCGGAAAGGCCGATGATGGCAGCAGGGTGATCAGACGGCCAACTTCATGTGCTTTAAGAAGGCCCTCGAAAGCTTGCCTTCGATGCATCCCAGCATGCCTCCGATTCGGGTGGAACAACCGGAAGAATGCAGCTTGCGTCGCGAGTAGAAGGCAATTTGCCCACCAGGAAGCGCAGATTGCCGCCAAGGCAGCTCCTGGTGTGCACGCTCTGTCGCGAGCGAAAGGTCAAGGTCAGCACATGCGGCTCCCAGCATGTTGGAAGCGAGCGCCCTACTGACCGTGTGCACTCACTAGTGCGATCGAACGAAACCATGCTTTGCCTGTTGTGCGCGGGGCGAACCCAATGCGTGTCGCTTCGTCGTCAGCGAGGGTTCGGACTACGAGCCCATCAAGCAGTCATACACAATCCGCGACCTTCGTCGCGAAGTCGAAAACTTGAAGGAGCAGCTTCGCGAAGCTCTCGAAGCTGAAAGTCACCGCGTCTCTGCCAAGGGGCGAGATACCGCTGCAACGGAAATCGATTCATCTCTTGCAGGACCGAAACGCCGCCGATTGCCCGGGACACAGCCATCGGCAACCACGTATGACAGAACACACACGGTTGGCTTTTTCATCTTCTGGAGACCCCTCCAAGCAAGCCTCGAGCTAACGGTCGTACAGCCCATGAGAGCACCTTTTAGTCTGCCATCCTTTCATCACTACCTTCGACACCTGGAAAAGCCTGTGGCGTATCCATTTCCTTCGCTGCCGATAGACTACAGCACTACCGCTGCCTTGGTCCGCTTGCTTCCCGCCGGGAAAGACATTTTCGCAAGCCTCGAGGTCTTTCACAGTATAGCACAAAGCTTCGCAGTCCCACAGCCTCCTGACAAGACGCGGAAGAAGGAAGTCCAGCAATTTCTCTCAGATGTCGAGCGCAATGCCACGAAAGAGCCCGATATGCTGGGGCTCTTGTTCGCCGCTTTGGCATTGGTACTCCACATGAGTGTGTTTGGGAGAAGACGCAATTGGAGCAATGCAAGAATCAAAACAGCCTTCGCCCGAGGGCAATGTTACAGTATGTATCACACTCACCTCGTCAGTCTCGCACAATCCACTCACGAAAAGAAGTGGCAGCTAGCATGCAAGCTCTGCGAAATGCTTCTTTCATGAGTGAACCCACTCTGGTCGGAATCAAAACGCTTCTCATCCTTGGAGTCGCTCTCTTGAGGACCGGACGAGCCCACAACGCTTCCGCGCTATTTGGCACGACTGTACGATTGGCATACTCGCTCGATATGCACCGCGATCCTCACGCGTTTACACCTCGCTTGACACCGACTGAATGCCAGACACGGCGGAGTTTGTGGTGGCTAATGCTTCACTCGGATCAGCACCTGTCGCATACATTATGTTCTCCATTGACAATCTCCTGCGTCGGAGACTGTCCCCAACCAACATCCTTCACCAGCAATCCTCTCGAGTCGCGGGTGGCCTATGTGGTCTACGAGCTAACAATGTTTGGAAGAGAGATTTCGACTTCGAGGCAGAAAACAACTGCTTATGACACGCAAAAGAAGTTGTCGAGGCTCGAGGATCTCTGGCAGTCAATGCCAGAAACGCTTCGATTCGAAGTGGGTTGGTCACAGAGCAAGCTACAACTTCCGGACTGGCCTTTTGAGATTATTTCCGCAAGTACGTTCCTCAGGTTGGAGTGGATAGTACCACACCGTCATTTCTAACAATTTCAAGGAATCTTTGCAGATCTTCAATACATGATCATACTCATCGTCGATCCAAGCTTCGCGCATATCTCGAGTCTAGAGTCATCGAACCTGCTACAAGCCAAGGAGGCAGAGACGATCGGACGCGTACCCCGAGTTCCGACTGTGCTACAGTCTCAGTCACCGAGCGTACGCGCCCGCATAATCAACGCATGCGTCAACCTATTACATGCCTTCCTCTTCTTGTGGAACTGCAGCTCAAACGTTCAGGTGAGCCACTCAGTCGAGTCCCGAGCCATAACAGCCGTGACGATCCTCATGCTCGGGAAGAGCGCTGGCACTGAAGTCGAGATGCCTCTCATCGATGAAGTCTACTCTGTGTTCCTTGAGATGCAGAGATCTGGTGTGAGTCGCATAGCCGCTTTCGCTATCGCCAGGATTGCTCGTCTACGTAGACAGTCCCAACAGTCTTGACTAATGCAGATGAATGTTTATACCTGATCGCTTGCTTTTCTTCCAACGTACGCCCTCCACCTCGGATTCAGGAGGTAGACGGGAACTCCCAGCACAGCAATAGCTCCGTAGATCCCAGCGATCACGCCAAATGACCAGGTCAGAGGGCGAACGCCGATCGTGGACGAAAGCCCGTGACTCGTCCCAAAGGAAACAATATTCTTAGTGCCAACAACCATAACCAGCGCGGCGCCCGGATGCCTCGGACTCGCTTCGACAGCAAAAGCGCTCGTAGTGATCAGCAAACTGATCCAGGAGATTTGGAACATAGCATAGGCAATAACAACAGGCCATTCGCTGGCCGCCCCGACGGCGGTGAAACCGTACATGAGGAGGGAGGCGAAGCCTAGTACGAACGCAGGGATGAGAGCGACGAGACGATGTTCGGGCGTGTGGATGCCACGATTCCGTTTGGCGAGCCACAAATTGAGAGGTTCGGCGAGGAGAGCAGAGTAAGCCATTGCGATGAAAGCGCCGACGAGACCGCCAATGTTGATGAGTCCGACGCTTTTAGGGGACCAGCCGTAGCCTTGTAAGATAGAGTCGTAGGTCAGGGACATGAAAATGACGCCGGCAAGGGAAGTGGACGTAGCCAGTACTGCGTAGAGAATCGCAGGGGAGGTGAGAGAGAAGGCCATTTGGGTCCAGGTCATTAGCATGGTGTGAAGAGGGCGCTCGACGGGTGTGGACCAAGGTCGAATCCGACGGGAGTAAGAATGCTTTTCCGTATTCGAAGCGCCATTCGTGGAACTATTTGTAGCGACATGGTCGAGATAGTCCTGCGCCTGATCATCAGACACGACCTGAGTCGTGCCGTATTCGTCAGTGACAACCACGCGTCCGTCGACATTGAGCATGGATCGATGGAACATAGTCTCGAACGCCCCGAGAAAGGCGAAGACGAGGCCTGCACCGACCATGATAGCGAAGACCCAGTAGTACCTGCGAGGTTTGCGTGAGCGAGCGTCATAAGGTAGACAACATGATGTGACTCACCACCTCCAACCCAGATCCGCCACCTCGTAGCTTGCAACAATTGTGAAAACACCAGTCAAGATGTTCTGCACGCCCCAATAAATAGCCATGACTTTGCCTCTCTCATGCAAGAAAGTGACCTCGGAAAGCATGAGGGGCAGTAAAGACTCCGAAGCTCCAGTAGCCAAGCCAGAAAGCACACGGGCGCCCAGATGGCTGCGGTAAGAGTTCTGCGTTGCAGCCCAGATGGTGGAGGCGAACAAGATGGCAGTCGAAGCAAGGAAGACCGGTCGTCGACCGTAAGCCAGAGCGACTGGGAGCAAGATGTAGTTGCCTACACAACGATCAATTCACCATACTGCTGAAATAATTGAAGTTACAACAAGCTTACCCAATCCAATGCATAAAGATGGCAGTGTCAACAGAAGAGCGATCTCCTCAATGTGATAGCCTTGCTGCGAGTACATGCCAAAGAACACGCCTATGACAGAGCCGAGGCCACTTGTCATGGCGAGACCGTTGATTGCTGTGGACATAACATTAGCGAAAGCGCATCAGACTGACTGGTGCGTACTTACAAAACCAACAGCAGCAGACGATGACGGCCCATTTCGCCTTCCACTATACAGAACAGTCAACAGTCATTCAACATTCTGCCATGATAGAAGATTCCCAAAATCCTTACCGACCAATTGAGAGGATCGTTGGGGCTATCGGACGGCACTGGCAGCTTCCTGACGCCTCCTTGCTTGTTGACGAGCAGAGCACTCCCTTCGACGTGCTTCCCCGAGATTTGTTTGGCATCTGCCATTTCCAAATGAGTCGCAACAGAGTCGACCTTTGCTTGCTCCATGTTGTGTCACAACTGCGGGGTGGGTGCGGAGAACCTGGGGAAACATGGTGGAGAAGATGAACTCTTGTATAGGCAGTTCGTCGGATAATCATGCTCGAGACCTCAGCGCCATCCGAGAAGTGTATCGATCTGCATCAATGCTGATTGGTCAGACTTTCGTTACTCCTCTTTGTTTCGGTGGTGGCTTGCACGCCGAGTGAAGGCCCCCACTCGGAAGCTCGGTCTTGGCGCTCGGTGAGCTCGGTGAGGTCGGTCGAAAGTGGGCTGTCATGCTCGGCCGTCCATGTACCTGTTACGCTGTGATGTATTGAGTGAAATAGGTTATAAGAGCTGAGAGTTTGCGAGCTGGTGCATAGCATTACGATCCAGAAATCATTCCATCCTTACCAGTGACACGCTACTACTCACTCCTCTTTCTCAGCACGGAACATATCATCATGGGATCCATGGGTGCACCACCACTCCAATTCCAGGACCCTGTCACTGTGCAGATCACCGACGAAGAACGCATCTGTGGACGCATGACCGAAGAGCACGTTGCGGCCGCTGTCATCGCCTTCCACCGAGACGGTTTCGTAGTGCTTGAAAATGTTGTCGACCCTGAGCACTGCTCCGTCCTCGACAAGGAGATGTGTGAAGCAGCGGAGCGCATGAAGACTGATCCCAAGACCATCTGGAACGATGTAAGTGGCCGATCTATGCCTGAGCTGCAAAAGCATTACTGATCGCAAGACAGAACCTACATGCACCCAAGGAGAAACGATCCGGCAATATGCAACACGCCCCGCCACTTCGACCAGACGTCATGTACGAAGACATCTGGGCAAACAAGCTGACAGCAGCCGTCCTCGGAGCCATCCTTGGGCCAAACCCAGTCTGCAACTTCGCCGACGGCAACACAGCCCTAGGAGATGGATACGGCGGTCGTCAAGGCGTACACGCCGATATGGCATATAATTTTCCACAAATGCCTTGTACCATAACCGCAAACTACTACCTCGAAGACGCCTCCAAAGCAAACGGATCAACAGAGCTATGGCTCGGGTCAGCCAGAGACACCACCTTCCGCGATCACAAAGCTTGCCGCGAGCTTGGGCCCGGAGACGATGCCTTCATGCCCAAGAAGATTAGTCTTCATACCGATGATGACAACTATGCCATGGAAGCCAACTTTGGTATTCGAGATGATGTACTGGCCGTCCGCCGGCAATTCGCGCCACCCGTGCAGCCATCTGTGAAGGGCGGAAGTGTAATGCTTCGTGATTTGCGCCTGTGGCACGCCGGCATTGCCAACCCGTCGAACAAGACTCGCATTATGCTGAACTTCATCTATACCCCATGGTGGTACAAGGTTCGTCAGACCGCTTACTGAACAGCCTTCCAAGCGCAATGGACCACTGCTAACCTGCGCACAGTGCCCGACCATGGTCAATCTGCCCGAAGACGCTCGCCCACTCACAGAAGCATGGGCAGCCCGGAAAGATCATCCGATCCAATTCCAGGCTCGCTTCTTCCCCACAGAGGCAGATTGCAAAGCCCAGCAATTCGGCATCGACTTCAGCAGTAGGAATCCAGGCTACTGGAAGTCTTTGGACAATAGCCTCGCGGCAGGCTTCACATTCATTGATGAGTGATCGGGATGGGATGAACGTGCTCCTGTTCAGGCAGGAGATTGACCTGTACTTTGCATAGTCATAGAATTTCCCGTAGCAGCGAAATCTTGAGTCATCCAAGAATCAGATGATATGACCATATTCCACAAATCCTCGAGTTCGAGAGAGAAACTTTCGCCACAGTCCAGCGCACCGGTTTCGAAGGCAGATGATGTTTCATGTCCAAAAACGGTAGGGTGGGGAGGTGCATGGGAATTCGTGCCATACGTCGTTGTCGAACTTGAGTCGCTTCTCGAAGCCTTCTCGTCATGTCGTCGTCTTTGCAGATGATCCCCAACCCTGGTGATCATTTCCTGTATGCCTGCCATCCAGTCAGTGAAGGGTACGATTTGTAGCGGAACAATGTAGAGTACTCACCTTCTACAAATTTGACGTCGCAACCAGACGACAACAGATGGCCACAGGTGACATCCGCGCACGCTTTGAGCAGCTGTCATCTGGGTTAGCCTTGAATGATGCAAGTATACTTGCTGGGACGCACCTCATAATTTGTGGACCGAAGCAATTTGGAGGAGCCTTTCATAATCAGCACAGCCAAAGCCGTGCAAGCCAGCAGCGGCGCGTCTGCGGATAGACAGTTTGTGTATGCTTTCTGCTCGGTGAGCTCGACCGCAGTGCGAGCGATTGCCTGCGCGCTGCTTGAGCAAATGGACTCGCCTCGTCTGACGCGTTCCTTGTATGTGCCCGTGCTATAGTGTCTTTCGACAGCAGCCTTGAAGAACGCAGCGGGAGCGACTAGGGCTGCTCGATGTAAAGCCAGGCATGTCACATGATATTGCATTGCCAAATGAGCGGCGAGGTCGGACGATGCAGACTGCCCATCAGTAAAGCGAAGATCAGACGGCAATGAGGCATGAAAAGACAGGAGCTTGGCATCCAGGCTGCCAACTTGATGCAGAAAGTCGCGAGTCGATTGACCCTTCGAGCTCCGTTTGTAGATTAGCTCGTTTATTTGACCCTGAATGTCAGCCAGAGCCAGGCGTGCGGCAACAGAAGGATCACGACCGGCTTCATCTGGAAGGTCTGAAACTCGTTCCAAGTCCAGAGCCATTAAGGATGGTCTTCCGCATTCAAGCTGCATCATTCGCTCAAGTCCAGTAGCAATCTCCCAAATGGTACAGGCTAGGCTCCCTCGACCAGAGTGAGGAGATCCGGGGCTACGCAGTTGATGCAAGCCAAGACTATGACCGATCCTGATTGCGATGCCTAACATTTGCCACGCAACACCTCCTTTGTTACGTCCATGACAAACAATAGCCAGTAGAAGCAAGCATTGAACGCTCGACAAGTAAGGCATAAGCGTGACAGGTCCAAGCAGGTGAGCTGCCGCTTGGAGGTATCTCGCACCATCCGCAGTGAAAGCACCGGCAGCATCGTCGATCCCAATGCTCGTGAGCAGATACACTGACATCAACAACGGCAGTTCTTGCTGTGGGGTGACAGACAGAGCTGTAGACTGCTGAAATCGGCGATGAGCTTCTCGAAGACCGCGTAAGTCATACAGTGGATAGACCTGGTGAACATGGCGCACGAAAGTCGTCCAGGCTTGCTCGTTGGTAGTATGCCCAGGAAGAGGGATAAAGGAGCATGACGGGTCCAAGTGAAGTTCCTCAGCATGAGACATGCCGTGCCTAAAGAGGTCCAGCACGGTGCCACGGCCATCACTTCTAAGATAAACATCAACACTCTTGACTAAACACTGCCCGCTGCTGACACCTAGCATCTTCGTCTTGTGCGTGCGATTATCTGTATTGTACGACACGTCCAAGGTGTCCAGCCAAGCGTCCACATCGTTGCCGCCTGACTGCTTATCAAGGTCTGGGCCGGGTGTTGACGTTGTGCCCATTGCAGACTCACGCTCGCGTAGCGCGCTCGTTGGAGTCATGGGTGACGCTGCAGGCTCTGGTAGAGCAAGCCAGACTCGTTCTATCTCCACACCAGGCTCCTTCGTGCTCGTCGTGTGGCACTCCTCATTTCTGGCCTGACAACGACGACACTTGGGATAGAGAGTGTCGCATTTAACCTTCCGCTGGCGGCACGTGTTGCAAGCCATAGAGAGCCGAACGCGTTTTTGAGGTGGCTCGTCCATCCTTTGTACGCTACACAGTTCTCAATCTTCGACTCGAATTACTCGCAAGATTAGCTGGTAGTCACACAGCAGCGTTCTCGACTTTCTGAAGGTCTGGCGAACAAGAGGCAGCGTGTCAGCCATTCAATGCACAGTCACAAAAGCACCGGCTCGACTTGGTTTTCTGGTCAAGATACGACGGCAGCATGAAGATGGGCGCACAAGCTGAAGTCGCGGAGCACGAGTCGCCAAGGCTCGTCGGCCATCCGATGTGGGGTTGCTTCCGATCTATTACATGACTTATCATTGTGGTCAGCAGATGGCATCTGTACACGGATATAGAACATATCAGAAAGCATCTTGTTCTCTCGTCTTTGTCGTCGTCCTCCTCTTTAATGTGTCACTTTCACTTTCATGCAAATTTCAACGACGAGGAAATTGATCATTCGGACAAGGCGGTGGCGATCCGTCTGGTTTTCCCGACAATCTCACCAGCTAGCAGCAGCTAAAGCCATAAACTTTCGATACTTTCTACCATTTTAAACCAATGAGAAGCCCGGCTAATGAAGGCTAAGATGTGAAATGCAGAAACTACCACGGTAGAAATCGGATTTTAGGATAGCATGTCTTTTGAAAGCTTTTGCGATGGTTCCTCACCATCAGTTACCGATTCCTCCGGTCTGCTGCGACCCAGACCTTCCACTTTCAGTCTTCACTTGTATTGCAGTCTTGTGTACAAGTCTCTGTCTGTCTGTCTCCATACCAGCTCACTGTCTAAGTGCAACCATCGGCACGGTTGCTGATGCACACATCAGCAGCGTGCCTCTTGCGGCTTCCCAGAACGCCATTAGCCTGTGCGCTGTTGTGGTTGAAGTCAACAGCGCTGAGAGCATCAGAGACCATCTGCATGGCATAGTTGTGGTTCCAGCTCTCAACATTCGACCAGGAAATGCAGGCATTTCCTCCATTGGCACTGTTGCACCAAGAGCGAGGGGAAGACGGGAAGTTCGCGTAAGCTGCGTTGCCAAGAGCGCCGTACAGAATTTGCACAGCAGCGTTGCTGGCCACGTGCCTTGCGGACTTGATCCATCTCCAGCGGCTGCGCTTTTCGATTCCAGTGGAGGGAGCGTCCTCGACATCAGCTGAGCCGGCGCAGAAGGAGATCTCGTCGAGCATGCTCTCAGTGAGCTCCTGGCACTTCCACGCATCGTCACCAGCTTGCTCGGCGGTCATTGTGCCAGCCATGGTCGAATTCAGGAAGGCAACGAGGATGTCGTGCTCGACACCGATGCTGACGGCAGAGGCCAATTTCTCAACAGCCTCATTCGCAGCGAGCGAGGAGCCGGTCAAGTAGTAGTCGTAATTGGTAGCATCCTGTCCAAAGATCGTCGGGGTGGCACTGGAGATCGAGATGACCTCAGGAGCTGGATTCGCATCACGGGTGGCGATCTCGGCTGGCGCGACTGGCCCTGCGAGTGCGACGTTCTGCGAAATGGCAGCAGCCAGAGTGATGAAGGTCGAGATCGATGCCATGATGAGAGTTGGAGGGGTTGGACAGAGGAGTCTGAGAAGGACGAAGGTTGATGTGAAGTGAAAGGGGATGCACAGAAAGAGCATTGATGGCTTTATATCGTGTGCGACTAACCATTCGGGTTTTGCCAGTGCGTTCACAGCTCCACTTGTGATTGAACAGATCAGCCCTCAGTCCACAGTGTTGAGGTCTGGAATGGCGTGTCTTCGATTTGTGGCTGTCGTTGATGGACTGCACCTTCCAATTTGATGCTCTTAATGACCGTAAACGGCTCAGATGGTTCTGACGGCTTACTGCCGGCGTATGCTCAGCTTTCTCACCAAGTGTACGTAAGTGGGCGCCTCAAATCGCCTACAGGCAGACTATCAGCTCGATAGTCCAAGGCTGCTGCTAGCTCCGTATCTCAGCGTTGACGACCTGGCCAGTGCCTGGCACAATATAGCATACGTAGCTGGCTGCAGCAGAGTGCTCGGTTGCCAAAAGAGGATATTCGCGTTAAAGAGGTCTTCGAAGCTGTCGCTATGTCATGGCTTGCGACGGACTGAGTAGCTTCTCGCGGCCATCTTTGGATGCATTGTCAAGGCCTGTGATCCTCCCTGCATGAATCTGCTCATCCCCACCGGTTTGCGCATGGGGTTCCCGTTGAGCATACGGAGTTCTCGTCATCCATACAATCAACGCCGGGGCCACCACCAAGAACCACAGAACCTCTCGATAGCACCAGGAGCTGAAATACTAACATAGTCTCTACATTAGTCCGTCAGTGGTTGTCAATAGTATCGTTGTCCTTCGAGCATGACAAAAGCCTCAATGCACGGGAAAGTGGAGTCCACTGCATCGGGGAGAAACCGTTGGCGAGAAGAGCAAGCCTAAATCGCTCAAGCCTCGGCTCGGGGCGCAGCGAGAGGCTTGTCTGAGCTTGACTCGCAACGAGGCTGTGACCAAAATTGCTCTGTCTTGCCGCTTGCCACCCACCATATCTGACAAGCATGTCCAGGTAGTATCCTGAAGTGGAATATCGCGAGGAACTGATGCTGCTGTTATCATCAAGACGCATGCTCGGCTGAAGCAGGATATGAGATGGCAAAGCGTTGACACGTGCCATACCATACGAGGGTCTCGATCGCCGTCCGCATCCTTCGCGCACGGCTAGCGGTTCCTTCGGCTCACCTAAGTAGAAGAAAGGACGTTTTTGGGAGTCATAGCGGTTGCCAGCATAGAGCGTCGGTTACAAGCTTCGATCGAACCCCGGAAGTCTAAATCCGGGCTTCAGCGTGCTCGGGGCTCGGGGCTAATACGTTGCCAAAGAAGCTCGGCCGAAATGACTATGCCGAGTCGTGCATTGGATAAACACTCCATTCGTCCAATCTCAGCCGCATCCAAGTCTGTTCATCCTTTTCCCAAAAGACAATCGACAGCCACAACTCTCCCACTGCCATTACAATGACTCCGCGAGCTCAGATCATGATCAAAAAAGCAACAATCGGCATCCTCGCTGGCTTCGGTGTGGCAGCCGTCTACGACAGGCTTATCAAAGACAAGTCCACCACCGGTACACAGAGCGGAACCGGTGCTCAATGATGTAGGTGGAAGTCCTTGTCTGCAGGCATGCCATAAGTAAGAATCTAACACTACAATGAGCAGCTCTGACAGCTACGGTTTTCCTGGTCAAGTTGCGGGAAGGCTGCCAAGCGACAGTAGGGGTTGTCATCCCCTCACGGTCTGGCGGCTCATCTTGAGCCGAGAGGTTCAAGGTACCCGCGGTCAGTTTTCCAGCAAGGATGGATCATCGGGTAGTTGTCGAGTCCGAGTAACAACAGACATGGATGGCACTGATTCCTCCACTCCGTACCTAAGATCAAACGTCATCCATTCAAGTAAAGTCCTGACAAGGCCGGAAAATATGACGCAATCTTCAATTACATGGACGGAAGGTGACAGCTCAATGGAACACATGGAATTGTACAGCACTATCACCTACTGTAATAAATCAACACTCTTCTTATCTGTCCGCAAATGGCACCTTCCGCGAACCTGTCGCTCATCTAAACGCACTTCAACCCTTCCAAACAGTCGGGCCAGGGTAAGTGTAGCTAGTCGGGATCGGGTAGTAGATGTTGATCAAAATACCAGGGTCAGTGTCCTTGTATCCGCCAGGCAAAGAGATAGTCGGGCCAGGAGTACCAGAGCCGCCACCAGTGACGGTAATTTGGGCACAAGAGATATAGAACTGTGCGCCGCCCTTGGAAGAGGCAGCGTGGATGGCAATGTTCTCTACACGGAGGAGGTAGTCGCCCGAAGGAAGCGACTTGGGGATGGTGAAAGTGAAAGCAGTGCGGTCCTGTGACGGGAAGCTGATCTGGCCATTGCTGAACGAAGGGCCGAGTTCGGCAACCTTGAACCACGGCGTGCTGCCGTCGGCGGTGCTGGCTTTGGAGACCTTGGTCATGTACAAAGCTGACGTGTGTTAGTGCGGGCGACGACCGTTCTACAATGCGCATGTCCTGGCTCACCTGTGACACTCTGGTGGTAAATGGCCTGGTCGAGACCAAGTCCGATAGTTGAACCAGCAGCGACAGTGTATGTGGACGTGGAGGCAGCATTGGGCTGAGTGCCGGTGTTGCATCGGATGTCGTTGCTGGTGACATCCGTGACTGGGCTGTTGTAGTTGGTGTTCAAACGGACGTATTGGTAGTCTGAGCCGACAGTGGCCGAATTAGCCATGAGGTGTGTCCATCGGTAGTGAGCGAAGGCAGTATTGGCGAGAGCCAGCAAGCTGCACGCAGCGAACTGAAAGTGCATCGTGAAGGCCGATTTAATCCTAGTGTCCCGATTCAGTCGATGCAAGCTGTAGGGCACTGAGTGAGTTTGAGAAGATATATGTATAGGGACGTCTTGGCTGCGATCTTATAGCAGAGGACATTGCGCTTACCACTGCCATGACCGATGAGTACTTTAGCCGTGCCGTGTATTGGTCTCGTAGTGACACAGCAGGGCGGAAGCATGTTTTGTATATAGCTGTACGGAGCCCTATCAGGATAGATTGTATAGTGCTTCCGTGCTTCCATTCGTTTCACTTCCAGTGTTCCCGGTCCGCTTTGGGCAATGCGAAACAAAGATGCTACATTTGCGGTTTCTCTTGATGTTGCCTGTATAAATTATAGTAGTGTATCCATATAATTTTTCTGGGTAAATTCTTCACATGGCAGACTGGCTTACTGCGAATATATTGCCATCCCATGAGCTTTGTCGCACTAGTTCTGTACAACACGGAGTTCCTACAGCCGTCGGGTGGCATCCATGACATTCCGCCAATTTGCTGTGAAGGTCAGGCAGGATTTCGAGGACTAGACGCCGCCCTGATCAGATTGCCAGGGAGTATGTCACCACGCCGCAGTGTCGGAATACATGTATTGTATTGGTGGGAGCTGAAATATACAAACTGAGAGTGCTTGCGCCCCTTGGCCGTGTAGGTGGAGAGAGGCAGAGGCAGAGACGCGAATTCGTGATGACGATGGCCCAGGCTTGGCTCTGCCTCCGCCTCCGGCGGTCGTGTCAATATCTGTCGCATCGCTGGGTCTTGTGAAGCCTTCAAGTGGCATGAGAATTATGACATCGCTGAGGGATTGCGCGACAAATGCTTAGAGACGAATATTCGAGTTACGATTTCCGTAGTGCTCTCCGTAACTTCCTGTTGCGACTGAACCTCAGGTGGCACAATGAGTTGCGAATCGCCTGTCGCAGGACGGGAAAAGCGGAAGAGCCGACTTCTCCACAATCAGGCAGAATTATAGCTATTTCAGGTATCAAGTTAGAGAGACCACGTTATTAGGGCATAATCGATAACTCCATCAGCACGTGATTTTAGTCTATAGATAGTGGGAATCTCGTTAATCTATTTATACGCTCTATTTATGCGCTCCATTCATACGCGCCACTAATTAGATGACGAGGCATTTGGCTACCTTAAGAGAGTCATAGTTACTCCCGCTCGTATCTGCTTATAGAGTCTCGGTATAGCTTCGGCATCGCTTCCTAAGGCATCAGCGACAGGCGTTTCGCAAGTCGTTACACGACTTCGTACGATGGCCATAACATCACAAAACATAAGAGCTTGTCGAATGCCCAACCTGCTCATGCTGTCGTGAAGTTGGTCGTCTCTGAACATCTGGTATATTTTCATTGATTGGGCTTCTGCAGGCTATAATTGCTAAATCAATTCACTGCTTACCGCAAACAAGAATCTATAGGGTTTTTCGGATGTCCGGAAGCAACGCCAATCATGGATGGATCTGGGAGGGGACCACGCAACCCCTTATCTACTTCAACACCAAGCTACGTGATTACACTTGTGAACAAGCCTGTGGCTTTTTCTCTGTAAGATCCAAGTCGCTGTGATCATACACGTCTCAAGGCCCGATATTACGCAGAAAGTCAGCAGTGCTTCTAGCACGTTCATCAGTGTTGAAGAGGTTCCGCAGGTATCCCTTCGCGATCTTAATCTCATTTCCACTGTCGTCCTTCCTCCCGGCTTCCCACTGTGCGCTGCCTGCTATCTCTTGACTCTCACAGGCAGTGATGTATTGGAGCGCCACGCTCAGCGGGAAGGTCGCATAGTGGGGACCCACAAGGCCGGTGGCTAGGGGAAAGTAGCGATGGGCGTGTGTGGCAATGTTCAAGGCGCACGAATGCGGATCGGAGAGCAGTGATGTGAGAGCTTGTGAAGCAGGTGTATGCTCGGGGGCATCACTCAGAACAGGCTGACAGCGAGCTGAGAGCAAGAGGAAGATAGCCCAGTATGACATGATCAGATGGAAGGTACCATATCCGCCATTAGCGCAGACGCCCTCCAGTCGAGCTTTTGCTGATGTTCGCAACATCTCAGCCTCCCAAGCATGCAGCATCCGCACTGATTTGAGACACGAAGTCATGCCAGTGGTAACATTTTCGTCCATACGCTGATTCCCGGAACGAATTCGGTGGCAGCACTGGTCAAGCAGCTGCAGAGAAGCTGCCGCCGATAGCATGGCATCGACCAACTTGTCCTTGGAAGTGCGCTGCCGGTTTTGCATACTCCACGGAACCTCAAACCATTGGTCAGAGTCCAGGAATGCACTCTCACTCCGTGCGATACCCCCGTGGGCTATGATAGACCGTGCGTTGGAGAACAGCGTGAAGCCGTGCTCATGGACATGCTTCTGACAACCTCGGAGCTGCAGCAATCTTGCAGTACCCTGCACGTGCCTCTCGAAGTCGATAGCATGAGTCGATACCTCGGCTTCTGCACGAGGCCGATACATCTCGCACATCGCTAGAATCTCGCACGTGGCGAGCGTAGTATCCGTCTGCGCGGTCGCAGCATGCTGCAGAGCTCGGTTAGCCTTGCTCAAGGCTTGGCAATACATGGCCATGCCGTGGTTGACGAAGTCGAGGTTGCCTTGCATCTGGCCTAGCGCCATCAGGATGCAGCTGTCGAATGCGAGCCTTGCGACGCGATCTGTGCTGGCGAGGTAGCATATTGTAGGGATCCAGGTGGCGACGACGGACCTGGTGAAAGCTGTCTCGGTTGGAGATTCGCCGCTGGGCAGGTAAGCCTCCAAGTAAACACTCTCGAGCTGCTGTCTTTGGTCCGTTAGTCTCAGGGAGTGAGTATGCTGGCTGACTGGCGCGGGAGGTGGCTGGTGCTTAGTAGCAAGTTCCTGCTGTGTAGCGACGAATGTCCAGGTTCGGCCCTCGTAGCCACACTTCGCACCTATCTTCTGGCATTGGCCACAGATCGGTCGCGACAAGTCGCAGCCTCGCTTTTTCCTGCGACATGGCCTGCAGCCTAGAGAGCTCCGTGTGCCGCCCATGGCTGTTCAGACCCAGTGACACCCGGAATATCGTCTCTTGCGGGTTGTACTTGATGTAGCTGCAGCTAGATGGCCTTTTGGTATCTTTGCCATGATGTTTGTGTATTCTCCAAGTACTTAATATGACACGAAGACTTCAGCCGCAATGCATGCGTATGTTGTTGAGCACAAGAAATACCCAATAGCAGGCTGCTGTCCTCGAAGTTGTCTGACTGATTCGCCGGCCCCACAATGGCACCAGTCCACTTTGGGAGACATCCTGCGACTTTGCATTCAACTACAACGTTTTATGCTTACAAACGATTGATGGATTGCATAATCACAACAACGACCTCGCTGTGGCGTCACGGCCTTGGACTCTAATGGCTTCCAGATCCCAAAAAACACCGTGAAAACGGCACAAGAGCCATGGCGCCAACCTCGCTTGTCCATCTTCAGCGGGCAACGTACACATCCTCAAGGTCGGCCAGTCTCCGCATAGGAACTTGAGCATTATAAGTAGGCCAGACCAATCGTTAAAATGTCGATATTTGAATCAAACGGCCAAGATACTGTGCCACGTCCTACCCACCTTGCAAAGTGCACATTGCTGGTCATTTGACTCCTTTGATAGCTTGCACCAGCTCGTTGAACTATACATACTTCCCAATACGATGGCAAAGACAACAGCATCTCCAGCCAATGGCTTTGTCAGAGCGATGCGGCGGCTGTACAATCCACTTGGCTTCACCAAAGGCTACAACTTTGTCTTTTGGTTCATCACAATGGGGTTAATATCGCTCTTCGTCCATCGATGAAATCATCGAACTTGGTTCGCTGACTCTGCCAGTTACCTTTTCGGCTTCACACTGGCTCGCCTGCAATACTTCTCCTACTATAGCATCTTCTGCAATCCCGAGGTTCACGGCCTGAATGGCGCTTCACCGGGCGAATGCTATTACTACCTCCGAGACCCTTACAAGATTGGCATGATGCTGCACCTGTACACCATCCTCCCTGCAGCTTGCTTGGTCGTTTTACAGTTTACGCCAGTGATCAGACATAAAGCAATGGTCTTTCACCGGCTCAACGGCTACGCTGTCATCATCCTGTCAATGCTCGCCAATGCCGGCGCTCTGATCGTCCTGCCACACGCTTTCGGAGGTGACATGACTACGAGAGTATGGGGAGGCGTTACTGTGATCTCCACGACCGTTGCGCTCATCATGGCCCATGCCAACATCAGGTTGCTCCAAATCGATCAACACAGAGCATGGATGATGCGGGCCTGGGCATATGTATCACGCTCTGACGCTGCGAAACTATCCCTTCATGGCTGACCGGGTCTACAGTTCTCCACAATCGTCACCCTCCGCCTGATCATGTTCTCCTCCGCCGCTATCATTAGTGGCTGGACTTCGCTTTCCACGACCTATCCCTGCGACCAAGTAGATTTCACACTCGGCGAGGAGGGCACCTTGGCCGCTTATCCAGCTTGCATAGTCTACTGCGACGGCACCAACCTCGAGCAACGTGTAGTCGTCGCTCCAAACATGGACGGTGAGAACCCAGTTGAGATCGCCGCGGCACTGGGAGTCTCCTTTGGAACAGCCGGTTGGCTTGCCCTGTGGCTCCATGCGTTGATAGTGGAGTTCTACGTAAGCATCTTCTCGTCTTCACAGGAGCCTGCTTACTGGCTTGCCTCGGCTGACAGCTACTTGTAGCTACACATGACACCCGCCGAGAACGCCCGGCTCCGACAAGTGTCGTATGAGCGCCAGCTCGCTCATGGCTCTTCTCGCCCTGGCTATGCTGGGCTTGTGGCTGAACGCTTTGGTGATGCCGAACCGTATGAGGCTCGTAGGCAAGACCAGTTGGAGCTGTCGAGCTGAAGGGACAGAGGTAAAGATGTGATTGCATGTGTCAAGAGGACTGGATTGATCTTTGGTGCTCGGCGATTGTGTCACGACCTCCGGTAGAATATGTAAGCAGGAGGCCTCCCACTGTTCTGTTGTCAATGAATTACTCGGTAAAACTACAATTTGCACATGGTGATACTTAGACCAAATAGTTCTACATAGCCCCAAAATTGCGCACAATAAGCAATTCTTCGGCTCCGAGACCTACACACTCGAGAAACTGTTGCTACTCATCGATGCACACTTCACTGAAACTCACGTAGTCCGCGGTCATTTCATGGAAAGAATTGCATTAGAATTGTGTTTATCGAATGGCACGACTGGGCGCAGAGCCACAAGCAAAATCCGACCCCATCCGTTCCTACGCCTCAAAGGCGAATGGCGCTCGACAGTATGCCATCAGACTGCAACATCAAAACCCTGCTTCTTCAACTCACACTGCGTCCAATCCCACAGCTCGCTCGCCAACTTATCATCCTTCGCGGCAGCGGTCAAATCCCCAGCTATGCCCACAGGCTCATAGAACGTCCCGCTGACAACCTCTCTCTTCCCTTTCCCTTTGGGTGCCGTAGCCGCCCACAACTGATTCCACGCACATTCTTCAACGGTCACTCTACTTCCCAGCGTCGTCAACATGACAAAACAGTAATTGAAAACTCCGAGGTCTCTGAGCAGGCTTGTAAATGCCACACCCGGATGGACTGATATCGAGGTGACGGTTGGATGGCGTGCAGCATACTCTCGTGCGTAGAGTAAGTTTGCCAGCTTGGAGTGACCGTACCGATACCACTCGCTGAGTAGGTAAACAGGGGAGCACCAGGCTTGTGGACTTCGGAGTTTGTCCAACGGGATGGTCGAGGCCATCTTGTAGCCCAGAGATGTGGTCCAGATGATCCGGACGTCGTGGCCCTCTTTGGCCTTTCGTTCCATCAAGGGTGTCAGAAGATTGACTAGTGCTGCGTGACCCATGTGGTTTGTGCCGAATTGAATCTCATAGCCATCTTTGGTCAGGCCGGGGGGAGAGGCCATGATGCCTGCATTTGCGAAGAAGATGTCTAGACGCTGCATGCTGGGAAGTATGGTATCGCAGGCTTGTTTGATCGATTCCATGAATGCTAGATCCATTCTGACGAAGGTGATGGACTGCTCGGGATGCGAAGAGCGTACAATGGATATCAAGGCATCTGCGGATGATTGCGATCGTCCTGAGAAATAGATCTGGGAGGGATGGTGGGCAGCGAGCTGCAGGATTGTTTCTCGTCCTAGACCGGCAGTGCCGCCTGTCACGAAGATGACCTTGCCCTCGAGAGAGGGAATTTCTGTCGATGGATCGAATGTTTGGGCTGACATGACGGAAGATGGCTTGGTGATCTAATAATTGAAGATGAGTTGTTGTTGTTGTTTTAATATGAAGGTGATAATACCTACCCGTTATATACTTATATCACTGCCTGTAGCCAGATTCCGGCGACAATGAATATGCTATAGCACTATAGCCGGTTGATCTCGGCCTTTGAAGCTAAGTCCGCACAAGAAGAATTCGCACAGCCACCACCACCACCATGCACGATGCGACCATGCATATATTGCCCAGACACAGAAACGGCTGAGGACAAGCGCCGGCAGATAATTGCACCGAATCGCTTCCAGCCCGCACTCTTCCGTGCAAATGATGTCAAGCGACTTAGATTCACAACTCCTGTGGTGAGTTGTCTTTAGGCAATGCAACATGCGATAATGGTTCTGACATCCGCACTCGACTAAAGTATAGATCAAGCGCATATGCCTGCACAATGCAATTCTAGTGTTCATCAGAAGCAGTGGATATTCATGTGATGTGTGTATCCTCGAGGTACTGTCGGACACTCATTCCATCGAACGCTGTGACTCAAAAGTAGCGAAAGACCTCTCACTCAAGTCCTAAACCTTGTATCATCTAAGACAAGGACATATCAACAGTCTAGACAGCGAGGAGTACTGAAATCATTCGAGACCCGCTCTAACATCATAGTGAGGAATCCCATGCAAAGTGATTAGGCTCCACGGCAGCAATGCATCCCAGTGAAGAAAAGTTGCTTGCTCGTACGCTTTTCTTTGCATTTGTTCACACCAATGCAAGCCATCGGAATCTCCAATCCGAGCATAAACCCTCTTCAGGAAGAACAGTGGCCCACTAATAGCTCTGGCTACGCAAATGGGAACAATGGCGGCTTTTGCGAGGGAAGAGGTTGCATTCATGAGGTATCCGGCGTGTCTCGTCAGGTCGGTGTCTGGCAGGATATAGCTCGACCCGAGGTCATGTATGCTCTCGGTGAGCAGGAGAAGGCATATGCAGCATAATGTCTCGCAGATCAGCCCGCAAAGTAAGCTTCTCGCATTTCGTGGATGGGTAGAACTTCCCACTTCTCTGTCGGATTTGCTCGAAGTGAGACCGTCGTGACCATTGCTCGCCCCGAAAGCATTCAGCCATCCACTCAAGGCATCTCTTTGATGGAAGAGTCTCTTTTCCAAGGCGTCTTTGGCTCCACAATGTCCCAAATTGCTATTTGCGTCGACATCTTGGAGCAACTGAGGTATCGAAGACGCTAGATCAAAAAGTTTGTTCACACGAAAAGAGCTTGATGGTATTCTTGCGATAGCGAGTGTGTCATGAAAAGGCTTTCGAGTGACGAGTGCATATATGAGCTGACCCACACCGGTCTGTCAACCAAAACATCTCCATGCAAATCAAGGAGTGACAAACCTGAGTTGCCCAAATCTGTTGCAGAAGATAGTTATCCAAAGGTGAGCTTTGACATCGCTTTGAGTAATTCGAGACAAGTGCCGAGATACCGATAATGTGTTTTTGCCAATCTATTGGGACCGAGATCGTCGCGATTGGTGAATAGGTCTTGATCGACAGTCAGCCGAGATCAGATAATGCGAAGGCTTCATCGCCACAGAGTCTCGCGGTGTTTGAGCGCGACGACTGAGCCATCAAGGGAGCAATACCTCACTCATCAAAGCACCCATAGCCACTAGGAGGAGTGTTCCTAAGGGCGTTGTTGGTCTGACTTGGCTGGTGTTGACCCTGAGGCCACCGACCGCAGCGACATATCTTTTCCTGGCTTCAAGCAGCAGACCCTCATTTCCTGCGATAGATCCTACGGGAAGTATCAAGACCGCGTCATGGATGGCGACTACTGCTGCTGAATCATGGGCAGTATACGCGTAAGCAATGTTGTTTTTCAGAAGTGGCGCATAGCCGATATCGGTTGGAAACCAGCCGTCAACCAAGACGTGGGCGAAAGAAGACCTCCATATCTGTGGGCAGTGGATAGATGGAGGCACTCGCACAGCACTGTCTGCGTATTGAATGGCTTGGTCTCGGTCTCTGGAAATTTTGCGACGCTTGCTCGTTGAGTAGCGCATTGAAGAGGCGCTCTTTGCGCCGGAAGTCTCTCATGACATGGGTGCGAATACGCCGCCGGCGTTCATCATTGTTGGCGGATCCCGGCCTGCCACTGGAGCGTCTCGCCTCCTGGCTGAAGATATTGACAAAATGCAACTTCATGCCCGCGGGGGGATTGGAGGGGACATTTGTAGGCAGCCGAGAAGAGAGTCAGCTGAAGAGCTGGGTGGAGTGCTGTGGGGCTTCATCCAGCTTCCCATGCATTCGCATTGCCGAGACCTCAAAGCCACAATCCTTCGATAAGCGAACGCCACTTCAACTTGGCCTGTCACTGGTCTCAGTGGTCAAGCACGACGAGAGAACAGCATTTTTACCCGAACTGACAAGGCTGACTCTTGAACGGCTACGGCCTCTTGCGACCCAGAAAGAACATGCAAAAGGGGCAAACCTGTGGTGATCAACCGAGCTTTCAACATAGCAAAATCACCAGGCATTCTCTTCCGGGGCTAATAATAATCAGATACGATGACAGATATCTTGATCACAAACTCAAAGCAGAGCCGCTGTTGCCAGGGCGATATTTTCCTCGACAGATCGGGCTGATCTCAGTCGCGGGACCATAAGATGACACCAGATGCAAATCCCCATCGCAGGAGTATGTAGCAAGGCGAGTATACTACTTCTTTATGGTCTGCCCCATGTCTAGAGGTAAATGGGTCATCCTAGTTGGCACGGGAAATTTTGGTTTCATCGCTGTGTCAAGGGGTCGCGCTATGGACAACCAATTTGGGCGTTCAAATTGTACATATTCAGGGAATGGACGCACCATGCTAATACTCCGTGATACTCTCTTTCTTCCTATTGTCCACTATTGCATGACCGCGACGCTCAAAAGCAGAGAAACCATCAATTGAGAAGCGCCATGATTTGGGACCGACCCACAGCCAGCTCACCCGTCCCTATCCAGCCGACTATGAAGCTCGCCACCTCACGTTTCCCCGATATCAGCAGATGGTGGATGTCCGTCAACCGCAATGCTAGAATCGGCATCGCAATCGCCATCCCCAGTCTAGTCTTGCTCATCTTCACAACTCCCTTCACAAAGAAACTCGCCGAAGCCTGGAAGCGTGCAACCGGCAAAGCAAAGCTCTCACAGCAGAAAGAGACACCACCTCGCTCGAGGAATGTCGCTCACGAGAAGAGCGAACGGGCCCCAAAGCCACCTCCTAAGAAATCATACGCCGATGCTACTGCTGCGAACATCAAGCACGACACGGCCAACACACCCCAGAGATCACCGAAGAAGTCTTATGTCGATGCTGCTGCGAATTTGGAGAGTGTCGAACCTATCTCCCCACTGATGTCCGACAACGCTTCTTTCAGCTCCGAGGGCAGCGGCGAGCAAGCTCAGAAGCAGAAGTTCAAATTGGGAAAGACTATCAAGAAGAGGTGGCAGAATAGGCCTTTTGGTCATGGCTCGTCTGAAGGTGTCATGTCGCCATAGTATGACGTGTGGTCTTTGGGAATCGGAGGGACTTTCTTTTGTCTTGGATTAAATCAGGGTTCCCGGTCAGTCCTGTCTGAACATCAATAATGCTTAATGGCGGTGAAGAATGATGGAGTGACGAGACGAGACACCACCGGAACCTACCTTAGCTTAATGATATATTTTCTTCTGGGTGATGGAGACAATGCGAATTGTTGACAAATGCATCTGCAGTCCATCTCGAAGGTCAGGAAGGCATTCCGGATATGTCTCCGTTGCAGAGGAGCCTTCATTTCACAGTACCATGTGCATCCTGGTGACCGTTTCATCGTCGTTTCACCTCTCCAGGTAGATCCTGGCTCAACCTGAGCGAGTAGGCATGACAGTGATTCGGAATTCTGCTTATATCGATTTTCCCTGGACAACAAGTGTACGGACGCGAAACAGACTTCGAAATGTGAGTACATATATGTAGATCATGGGACTATGCATACATGTATGAAATCTTGCAGGAGTGATGCGATTGATGATCCTGTGGTTTTTTAGGGTTAGTGCTGCAAATCGACGGCACGGCATATCTTGATGTTCAGTACACGTCATCAAGACTGTGTCCGTCTGGGATGTACAGCAGAGCGAGCAGATTATACTCACGTCGTTTGCAAATCTACATCGTCATCGTGGGTCGGCAAGTCGTCACCCCGAGGCGGCCACAGCAAGTTCTGCGCGAGGCTGAGAAGATGGGGTCAACCATGGACGTTGACATTCAAATGTTGTCAGATATTCTGCCACGAAGCACGCGAAATCCAAAAATGTGATTGTCCGTAGCATATCTTCGTGGATTCCTACAGCCTATGTTAGAAATCTGTATAATTTTACTTTTTGCCCCTGCCCTTCTGCGCAGTCAACCTCTTTTTCAGATGCTTCGGCATCTTGTTCTCTCTCTTCTCGCGCTTCTCCTCCTTGACAAGAGCCTTGTGAGCCTTCTTCTCGTCTTTATCTTCGAAGCGCTTGCCGCGTGGTCTCTCGTTCTCGTTCCGCCTGCGCCTGCGAATAGGCTCGCCGTTCTCGTCGAGCTCCTCTTCGCTCTCTTCAGAGTCGTCATCGTCATCCGAAGCGCTGTCCCCTTCTGCCTCGTCGTCTTGCGTCGGCTCATTTTGAGCTAGCAAGTCTTTGTAGATGAGCGATCCACCCTCGCCGAGCTTCAGCTTCTCGACGTCGCGCTCGATGTCGTAAACCTGCTCCAGCGTTTGGGGGATGTATTGTTGGCGGAAGACGGTGTCGTCCATCTCGGCCTCGTGTGCTGCTGCGCTGTCGTTCTCAGGCTCCTGGGAGCGGACTTCGAACATCTTCTCGATGACCTCCTTCATGCCAGCCATGTCTTTAGCTCCGCCGCCAGCTGTGACGAAGCCGAAGATAGCGCGCTCGGCAAGAGTCTGCACGCCCTTGCGCTTGAAGAAGTCGCTGACGTTCTTGATGTCCATGCGCAGGAATTCGAGACTGCGAGGGTGGTCGTGCTCGACACTCTGGCTGACGTCGATCATGATGAGTTGGTCTTTGTGGTAGAGCAGGTTGTACTCGCTCAAATCGGCGTGGACAAGACGGCAGGTTTGGTACATAATGCGCATGTAGCTGAGGAGCTGGATGTAGACGTCACGCCACTTGGAGGCAATCTCATCGGCAGAGTCGCCCTCGAACTCGTAGTCGCGGAGTCGGGGTGCAGGCCAGCCCTTGTTGTTGCCCAGGAACTGCATGACGAGGACGTGAGCTTTGAGGTAGACGGGTTCGGGACAGGGGATGCCGGCAGCGTGGATACGGCGGAGGTTGCGGTATTCCTTCTCTGCCCAGACCTTGACCATGGCGCGGTTGGAAGACTTGTTGTAGCCCTGCTTGAAGCGGAACTCGCCGGCAACGTACTTCTCACGGTCCTTGAAGACCATGATGCTGGTCTTGTAGACTTTAATGGCGCGGTGCAGAGGAGTAACGGGCGCTTCGCCTTCCGTTTCTGTAGGGATGGTGGCGGCATGGTAGACGTTTGCTTCTTTGCCGGTGGAAATGACACCGTTGATCTCGCTGACGATGTTACGGTTGAGCATCTGCAAGAGCAGCATACGGGTTCTAGGATCGAGGACCTGTTCACTTGTGGCCCTGTCACTCTTCTCTGCACCGCCTTGGGCCTTGCCACCCAGGCCGGCTTCGATACGGTTGAGCTTCAGCTTGGCAGTGTGAGCGGACAACGATTTGACATGGTCGTCCACGGCAGATCGAGTGTTGAGCTGCGGGTTCACTTTGGGTTTCTGGGATTCTGGTATCGATGCGTCGTTCAATTTGCGTGTGCGGTTGAAAGTTTTAGTGTAGTCGGACGAGTTTGATGCTCCAAGGTCGGTGTCCGAGAGGTCATCGTCTGAGGGTTCGAAAAGGTCGTCGTAGTCTTCATCCTGGTCGTAATCCTCGTCGTTGTAGACATCGCTCGGTTGTTGTTCTTGCTGGCCAGGAAGTGTGACGTTGTCTTGGTTGGCGGCGTATCCTTGGTTTTCCACGAAAGTGTGTGGCGGCTGGATGCCAGCAGCAGGGCTCTGCGTTGATTCGGCCATGTTGGGCTTGTTCCGGTGTATATGTGCTATCGTATATGGATGAGGTCTGAGACAGTGAAGGCTCTACAGAATTGATCAAGTGATCAGAGCAAGGATCGTAGGGCAATCGGTGTCCTCCCAGCAGCAAGAGTATTCTCTTCTGTGACACACCTTGATCGCTGCGCACGGGCAAAGAATCTGAGACTTTGCAGAATGTGGAGGAGTTCGCGCATGCAACCCTAACGCTATCGCTATCAATCGCGCCCGCCCTGCATCATCGTCTCATGCACCTCTGCCGAGCGTCACAACTTCAATGTTGCCTCGCCGTCCGGAAGATGCATTCAATGTACATGTGACTCGACACGCCCACCACCTCCTATGAGTCGACGCAAATGGCAGCCCGCCGTTCGAGCACGGCCTGTCTTTCTCGACGATGCCATGCAACCCTGACAACGCGCCGACGCATCCACCATAATGTCAAGAGAAGTCAACAACTAGCCGCCCTGCAGCACGGCGACGGTGAACACATTCTTCTGCAAGATGGTGGTATGGAAGCAAGACGCCAAGTGGGCGCGCTGGGATCTGTCACAGAGCCAATAGATGGGTGGCACACAAACATTGCCCTGGACGAAATAAGAGACACCGTCTCCAACCTCGAAGGCATCATCAAGACTCGCGATGCGCGCCGCGAGGTCTTGCGCAACCTCTCCAAATCATGGCCTGCCGAGCCAGTCATCCATCGCCACACACCACCAAAGACCAAGTCCTTGCTTAGCAGACCACAGCCTGAGGCCGAGTCCATTCCCCATGCGACATACCGACAACTCATCCGCCAGGCCATGTCTCTCAAACACGTCCGCCAAATCATGCGCACTCAGCTTCTCTCTGTCCGTCACCCCAAGGATATCCTCAGAATCGCCGCCGTCGCCATGCAGGACCACACTCATGCCCAGCAACTCGCCAACTTCGAGGACCCTGTCAAGCGTGCTCTATATCAATGCCGCGCAACCGTTTCCGACGCCGAAGTCCTTGCTGTCTGCAGTACTTTGATCACGCGGCTACAGTTCGCTGGCATTCAGCCTCACCACTGCATCTTATTTGTTGGAATAAAGTTTGCTGCTCGTGCCCGCAGCTTGCCTGGCATGAAGAAATATCTGCGCCTCATACGCGAGCGACAGTTGCCTGTGAGCAGCTACACCTTTCGTAGTATCGTAGCAAAGTTCTCCATTGGACACCGTGGCTTAGGCGAGATCCGCAACGGCCGGTGGCGAAGAGCAGATCTCATGCAGGTCCTTACTGGTTTCGACGATTGCAAGCACCTCCCTCCGGACCAGCAATATCACTTGGGCGCCTTTCTTGATCGTCGCGATTGGCAGTTCCTACACGGCTGGGTTGCCGTCCTCGCTCGCTGCAAAGCGAACGATGCTGTCTGGGATGAATGGTTGATGTGGAAGAGAAATCCAGAGCGCACGCGCCCCAGGCGCCTCGTCAGTCTCGAACGCTCTATGACCACGAGATGGCGTGGCGACTACTGGTTCCTGGAGCAGATGGCATACACAGGTGACTTGAAACGTGCTTGGTGCATGCTCGAAGAAACTGCAATACCCTTTTCGACCTTGCATTCGCGCGTCAAATTTCGCCTATTGAATGCGGTCGAGCATGCAAGCATCTGGACGCCACAGATGACCGAAGGCATGCTGGAGAAATACGATGCGGAATTGGCACAGATCGAGCGAGCCTTCGGCGTTACCTGGGAGCCTGGGAAAGCAGACGGCGAAGGCCAGCATGTCCTCTTCCGGGACCAGGAAGAAGCGCTCGATGAACTGGGCGCGAACGATTGGAAGGCTGATGAACAATACGGCTTTCCCACAGAGGAGGAAAGCGACGCCAGCGTCCACGCGATATTGTCCACACAAGAGGAAAGATTCTACGACGCCACAGAATATTCGCCTCACGAGAGCCACCGCAAGTAAAGCCAATGAACGGAATGATACCCAAAATTTACGACCAAATATACGCATAGACTACGACACCACAGGAGAAGCGCAACAACCTACGCATGAAGCATAGACATAGAACAGGCAAATTATTGATAGCCACGAAATCGCATACAAATTCACAGGCCAACACTCCACCATTTCTCGTGCGCAGCCCAAGATTCACAGCGCCTCGCCCTTGCACAATTGCGAAATCGTCAGCCGAGCTCTCAACTACGGTAAGTCGTTCTATCTTTCCAGCCACCCTCCCCACAATGATGTAAACCCACGTCCCACACAAGTCGCCGCCATGTCATGGTTCATTCCGCTTCTGGCGGACTTGAACCTTTCCGCGCGCGACGGGGACACTTCCTAGCACTTTCGTGAAGGATTCAAAGAGAGCACTGATGACGCCGCCCCGAAAACCAAAACACAAAAATAAACCCAGAGTTGCTTTTGTCAAAATGTCCAAGATGCTGACTTTACGAAAAAAGATTTATCAAGAACCGGACGTTTGGACGTGAAAATCCTCTTGTGTACCAGGCGCATGCTAAGCCCTATAAACATGAAGCGATGCTGCCAGGCGTCAATGATAGGATGACCCATGTCCGTCCTCCCGACATTGTCTTACTGAACACCCCGATTCCGCACTGGCAGAACCCCTCCATCTGTTCCGCCTCACAGCCTTTGAACGTAAAACCCGTTGTAATATTACACCTAAGCGATACCACCAGTCCTCTACTTCCCACTGACTTGACCCTCCACAAACTCCAACGCCTCGTGCGTCTGCACGACACTGATACTGCTAGCCTTCCTCTGCTGCGAGACACCATAGCAGCGATCCGCAACGCGCAGCATCTCAGGTCTGAACGTCGTGCAAATGAATTGACCCGTGGCAGCGCTTTCTTGGATCAGACTCGCCACGGCAGTGCGGTACTGCGCGTCGAGGTTGGCGTCGATCTCGTCGAAGAGGTAGAAAGGCGCCGGATCGGAAGCCTGGATGGCGAAGATGAGGGTGAGAGCGCAGAGGGACTTCTGTCCGCCTGAGAGCTGCTGGATGCGCTGTTGGTCGTCGTGCTTGCTGTTGAAGGAGACGGAAATGCCGACGCCGGTGTAATTCTCGACTTTACCGGAGGCGTCGCGTTCTTCGTCTTCATCGCTGTCGTCGCCGCCGCGGACTTGTTTGTCTTGGCGGCGTTGGATGATGAGCCGACCTTTGCCTGCTGGGACGAGCTTTTCGAAGATGCGGGCGAATTCTTTGCTGACTTGGCGGAATGTGCGCTCGATGGCTTCATCTTTTTGTAGATCTAGGTGGTTGATCAGTTCGTGGATGGAGCCGTCGCTTGTGCCGAGTTCTTTGCGGCGGCTTTCGAGCATGTCGCGCTGCTTTTCGAATTGCTGGAATTGCTCGAAGGCTTTGCGGTTGACGTGGCCGTACTTCTTCAGCACGTCTTTGACTTTGTGGAGGCGGTGGGTGGCGGTCTGCGCACTCATATTTCTGTATGTAGGCGTGTGCGCCAACTCGGGCAGGGCACCAAGTGCGCGAATAGCAGCCTCGACATCATTGAGACGGCTCAGAAGACCACCGCGCCTCTGGGCAAATTTCTGGAACGATCTTTGCTGCTCGCGGATGGCCTTGTTCAGGTTGTCAACTTCCTGCTGCTTCTCAGCGCGGGCAGTCTCTTGTGCTTGCATCTGTTGTTGTGCCTCTTCAATTGCACGCTCGTTCTCGTTCAGTCTTGTCGTTACGGCGTCCAAGGCTTTGCCAATACGTTTGAGATCCTTCTTACGTTCACTCAGACGTGTCGAGTTGCCCAGGCCTGCGCCGTCTACGTCACCCTCTGCATCCTGCGCTTGGAGTTGGTCGAGGCGCAAGCGAAGGTTCTCACGCAGCTCGATCTCAATCTCTGTCTTTTGTGTCTCCAGTTCCGACCGTTGAGCACTGATTTGTGTAGCCTGCGAGCGCAGTTGTGGAAGCGTGTCCTCGGCGATCTTCATCTGGCGCTCTTCTTCATCCGTGAGGGTCTTCTTGAACGGACTTGCCAATTCTGCTTCGAATTCGCTCAACTGTTGGCCCTGATCGCGGACAAGTCCTTCCAGGTTATCGCGTTGACGCTGCTTGCGTTGAAGCTCGTCCCGCCGGCTATGTAGTTCGGCATCCCTCCTCTTAAGCTCTTCGACCAGAGGACCATAACCGCCCTCCATGTTTTGGCGGCCCTCTTGCAGTTTCTGTAGATGACTGCCTGCTTTGGTCACTTGTTGGTCGAGTGAACGAAGCTCTTGGCTCAGCTCAGCCTTGCGCTCGGAATGTTCCTCGTTATTCCTCCTGGCCTCAGCGAACTTCTTCATTGCGTCGATGCGTGAGTTGCGAGAGTCGTGGTAACCACCGGTCAATGCACCCTTCTTGTCGGATCTGTCACCGTCTGGAGTGATAGCACTGACGCCATGGGAGCGTGCATACTGCGAAGCCGCCTGCAGATTAGGGCATACGATTGTCTTGCCGAAGACCTGTTGGAAAGCTTTCGTGTATCGCTCATCGAATCTGAGCTTTGATAGCATGTACACCACATCGCTTGCATTGGGCAAGTTGGGGATCTTAGGCGTCAATCGATTGAGAGGCATGAATGTCACTCGACCGCCTTTCTGCATCTGCAGTATGTCAATGATGCGGTTGGCGATTTCTTCGTTGTCCACCACGTAGTGGAAGAGCGATGTGCCGGCAGTGACCTCGATGGCGGTCTTGTACTTTTCCGGGAAATCAAACAGCTCTCCAAGACAGCCATGTGCACCTTCGATGTTGTGTTGCTTGACCACCCGTCGTACTGATTCAAGACCGCGGGCTGTACCTTGGTCCATCATCTGCGAAAGGAAACGCTCTGCATTCTCGAGCTCTTTTTGAGCCTGGGAGAGTATCGCATCCAGCTTGGCCTCTTCACGCCAGATCTCCTTTCGTCGATCATTGAGGCTTTCCTTCTCTGCTTTCGCTGCCTCGACTTGCTCAGCGAATCTCTGTTGCTCGTCGCCGCGATTGCTGAGACGATCGCGCATTGCAGCGATATCTGTCTCGAGCTGGATTATTGTCGCCTCAAGGGCTGCTGTGTCTTCCGCGACTCCCATAGCGACTGCCTTCCTCGTCGCTAGTTGCATGTTGACGTCGCTGATCTGTCGTCGCAGGTCGTCATCGCGCTCTCTCTTGCTCTTGTAGCGCGAGCTTCGGCCTTGCTTGGTGTAGAGACGTGCTCGGGTTGCCTCCGTGTCGTGTAATTGCTGCTTAATGTCGCGTTCCTGTTCACAGAGTGCGTTGAATTGAGGCAACAGGTCATTCAGCTGAGACTCACGCTGAACAATTTGTGCCCGAACCTCCTGCAGTTCTTCGGCTGCCAGCGCGCGCGCCTGTTGTGCTGCATTTTGTCCATCGGTCAAATTCTCTACGTCGTACTCCACTGCAGCCTTCTCCTTCGCAGTCTCTTTGCGCTCTCGCTCCAGCTGGGCTTTCTCCTCCGAAAGAATCCTGTATTGCTGCTGCAGCTCTGCGATCGCAGCGTCCACGCTTGCAAGCTCAGCTTCTTGCTCTGCCAAAACCTCGCGGTTCTCATCGCCCATTTCAACACCCTGGTTGCGGGCCTGCTCTTGCTCAGCCATGGCCTCCTCCAAAGCGTCTTTGTCCCTGACGTGAATCGTGTATTCCAGACACCTCCTCTCACGGTCCTTGTCCTGGAATTCTCGCAATTCGTTCTTTTCCTCCTCAAGTTGATCCAGACGATCACGAATAGTGTCCAGTACTTCATCGACCTTTGCGCGCTTGGTCTCTGCGTCGTCCATGATGCGCACACTTTCTGTGCGACGGTTGACGTAAATCTGTGTGCCGGCAACCTCTTTCAGCATGTTCAGACGCTCAGCATCCTTCATATTGGTGATTGCCGTGATGCGACCTTGAGGGACGATGTAGTATGGGTTACTCTTGGAGAAGCCGGCGCTTTCAAGCAAATTCATGACTTCAGCCTTGGTGCTGTTCTTCCTGTTTAGTGAGTATTCGTCCTTCTTCTGGCCGATGGAGCGACGAAGGATGACTTCTTCAGTACCGGTCGGGAAACGTTCGTCTGAGTTGTCGAACACGAGCTCGACGTAGGCACTCATGACGGCAGATCCAGCACCTTCGTGAAGTAGAGCCTGTCGCTCCTCGCGACCCATCTGTGTGTAGGCATCGCTAAGGACGAATCGAATGGCGGCAAAGAAGTTCGACTTTCCAGATCCGTTGCGACCGACGATGACATTGTGTTTTGGCGAGAAAGGCTCGACGACGGTCTGGTCCTTGTAGCTATGTCTTGTTAGCCTTCGCGCGTGCGTGATGTGAATTGTCGCATACCTCTTGAAGCCTTGGATGATGATTTGCTTGATGTGCATCTTGGAGAGAGGGTTGGAGCGATGCTACTCCGGCAAGTGCGAGTGTAAGCCAGTCAAAGGATGCACGTCCACGTGATTGGCAAGTGAGGTCGCAAGCAAGCAGACTGTCGTCGGAATCTGTGAGGCTGATTGAGTACCTCGATCGATTCACTTCATCTGGTTTGTCGCGTCAGAACGCGTCTGGCGCTTTCCCCGCGTCTGGTCATGCCGGAATTATTTCCGACTTTAGGACCAGCATGAACTCTCTTGTGACGTGCGGTCGCGGCGCTTTCTCTGCATGCCTGAGGTACGTGTATAACGTCTCTGCTCACACATATCCATACACGACACCAAAAACACGATAATGCCTGTCGCTTTGAAGAGGAAGGGCTCGCCCAGCCTGGAGGAAGACAGCGATGCCTCCAAGCGCAGATTCGCCGAAGTCGATGTTGCGCCCCAAACCGATGCCACAGCAATACCACCTACCACGACAGAGGAAGCAGCAGAGACACCAGCAGAAGCCACAGAGACCGTAGCAGAGCCTCCGCTTCCTACAGATCGAGCCGCGCGATTCGCTGCATTGCGGGCCCGCAATCAAGCGTCGCGCAAAGAAAACCTGAAAGACACCAAATCAGAGGCCAAGCGACTGTCCACCGACCCATCACAGTTGACAGCACTGAGTCGCAAGAAAGACATTGCCCAACACAAACTTCTCAAAGCCGACACGGAGGCTGCTGGCGAAGACTTTGAGCGGAAGCGTGCTTGGGACTGGACGATCGATGAGAGTGAGCGTTGGGACAAGCGCATGGCGAAGAAGGAGCGGGCGCGTGAGAATGTTGCATTTCAGGATTACAGTCAAGAGGCGGGTAAGATTTACAAGCGTCAGATCGGGCATATGGAGAAGGCGGGGCTGGATGAGCGCAAGGCACAGTACGAAAAACAAAAGAATGAAGCCATTGATCGCGCAGTGCAGAGTGGTGGACTGGAGGTTGTCGAGACTGAGAGCGGCGAGTTGATCGCTGTGGACAAGGACGGCGCATTCTATTCCACTGCAGATTCAACGCAGTTCATGGACAGCAAACCTGATCGGGCAGCGGTGGATCGCTTGGTGGATGATATCAAGAAGGCAGAGGAGAACAGACTCAAGAAGCGCAGGGAGAGAGGCAAGCAAGACGACAACGGCGAGGATGTCTCGTACATCAACGAGAAGAACAAGCAGTTCAACCAGAAGTTGGCACGCTTCTATAATAAGTATACTGCGGATATTCGGGAGAGTTTCGAGAGAGGAACGGCGATATGATACCCAGTCTAAGACCCCATGAACATGACGCATTCTGCTTCACCAGACACCACAGTTCCAGCTTCGAGTATTGTCCTTCAGTCATCATTTTACAACTAGAACTGGCATTTGAGTATTGAGAGTGGCGGATGAAGCACATGGAACGAACGAGGCCAGTCCCAGAACATATATAAATAATCGGTCTCCCTTCAGCACGTAATTACTCTTCCTTGACCAGGTAGACTCCACCTACTCCTTCCCATTCACCAGTAGAGGAGTGTCGGAAGCCCCAGAAACGCTCCAGTTTACGACGGTCCTTCCCAGCATCCCACAGACCAACCAATCCATACGGGCTAGCCCTGAGATCCCAGTGCCAGGAATGGGTTCCGTAATCCTTTGTGGCTTGTAGGATCATGCGACCATTTTCATGAGCCTGAGATACATCGAAGGTGCCGGAGATGCTGTATGAGCCTGCTTCGTCACGACAGTTATTTGCTCGAATCTGGTATAGTCCCGAGTGCGGTGTCGAAACGGGAGTTGCGTGGAACTTGATGCCACGCATTGATGAGCTTATAGTATACCTGTAGGGATCTTCAGTACCGTTCCAGTAGACTCCTTTCCAAGTGCCCCGCGTGAGGTACGCGACCGGCTGACAGCATGGCGTGATCTTGTCAAAACAATCCTCTGTAGCTTCTTCGCCGCTTGATATGTCCGACAACATGCTCACCACGAATTCTGGGCCCTTGCTCCAAGACACTATGGTCACGACTTGCAGAAAACGCATCATAATCTCGCCCAGATCCCTCAAAAGATGGAAATGCATCATGGTCTCATGGTTTGCGCCGATCCTGCGAAGCCGCTCTTGTTTTTGACGGTGTGCGATGGTCATGACATCCGCCACAGTCTTGTTCATCTCTTTGAGCTCTTTGTCTTTCGCCTCGTGCATCCGTGCCTGGACGCGGTGCAATTCTCTAAAGGTCTGCAGCTGCACTTCGAGCTCGTTCCGGTGATTACGCTCGGTAACAAGAGCAGATTGGAAAGCCATACGCTCCTTGTTCAGCTTCTCTTCGAAGATCTCCTGTATCTCAGCCTGCTGTGCAGCCATTTCGACCTTTTGCTTCTCCAGGTTGTTCGACATGTCAAGTTCGCGAAGCCGAATCATTTCTTCACGAGACTTCAAAGACGCCTCGCGTATGGCGAGGGCAGCTCGTGCCGTTCCGAACAATGGCTGTATTGGACTTGACGGTCTTGTCATGACTGACTGAATGCGATCCATCGAGGCCAGGTTGTCGCCAATGTGAGACACAGGCTTGGGTACGATTTTGTCGGATACCTCTGGCCATAGGCCTGGTACCTCAAGCGAACGTATGGTTGGGGTGTCCACTTGGTAGTCGGGATCCAAGACAGCAGCCAGGACGTTTCTCTTCCTGGGTGCGGAATCCGGCATGCGTTGCAGAGTGGAACCTTCATGAAGGAGATCTTTTAGCATCGTCCGGTTACTTCGCAACTCTGCTTCTCGAAGTTTGCCCTGATACTCTTCAACTTCATCCCAAAACGTTGTGAGGAATTTGATACAGCTGGCAGCAGTTTTGCCGCCGAAGAGCGTCCTCAGGGCAGCGACGGCGCCTACGGAAGAACCGGCAAATCGGGGACTTGAGATGCGATGGAGGTAGACTACGCCTTGGAGTGAGTTGGGTGCTCCGTCCAAGATAGATCGCTGTTGGATGTATCGTTTGACCTGATGGATGACTTCCGCGTCGGACAGGTGGGTGTTATCGAACCCGGGAGTGTCCAGAAGGCGCACATGCTGCTCGGCGATGACAATATCGTGCGCAATAATTGTTTTGGTGCCTGGATTTACAAGTTCAGCCCGGACCCTGAGCAGATATTGCTCTCTTCTTACCTGCTGTCAGACCGCAATCGTCTAATGAGTTGTCATGTCCAAGTATATCGGCGATGAATCTCGTTTTGCCCGACCCGGCCTGACCCAGCACTGCAATGTAGCAACAGCAGCCGATATGGCCGCCGATTGGTTCATTAGCTTGAGAATGCATACTTGCTTAGAGTCGTTAGTCAGTCATCATCACTTCACTGCGGGCGGTGATTTGAAGAGTTATATCATGCGGATCATCTATATTTGTCAAGGACGAATATCACGCGATGGGGTGGTCCGGAATATTTTCAGCCTCGATCTATCATTAGTAACCAATCAATCTTGCTGGACCTGCTGCACGACTGATAATATGCCGGTTTGGTGAACTTGCAGGGTGGCTTGCGGATATATGAAACTTGAGGCTGTGAAAGCGGAACCTGTAGGATCTGAGCCTGGGAGCCATATAGTCTCGACTAAGCGACAAGATCCAAAGCGTCTGGGACCCTTGCTACAACGAAGACACAGAATAAGTTCTATACAATTGAGCAAGTCAGTCATCAATCCTCGCTACCCATTGCCAGCCTCTCGCCGTAAACACGAACCAACCATGAACGCTGCATCGATTCTTGATGGCCACCGCCTATCAACCAGCGTCAACGGCAACACGGAAACAAGGAAGACGTTTGGGTATGACATTTCCACAGCATTCAGTACCGCAACTGACAAATTGAAGTCCGAAAGACCTTTTCATTGCCGTCATGGGGGTGACGGGCTCCGGGAAGAGCACGTTTATCTCGAAATGCGCCAACACCAACGTGGAAATCGGCCACGGCTTGCAGTCACGTATGATGACCCTCCTGGTCCGTGGTATGAATTGCTGACTGTCATGTAGACACGCAATCGATTCAGGTCTACCCTTGCACGTACGGCGAGTCGACCGTGCATCTCATCGATACACCAGGCTTTGACGACACCTATCGCAGGGACATTGATGTGTTGAAAGACGTTTCATTTTGGCTGAGCAAAGCCCATGCCCAGGACATCAAGCTGACGGGCATCATTTATCTCCACCGCATCAGTGACCCTAGGATGGGTGGAGTCGCTCTCAAGGACCTCACCATGTTCAAAAAGCTTTGCGGCGAGAGCAGCTTCAGATCCGTTGCTTTGATCACTACCTTTTGGGAAGATGTCATCCCCAGGGTCGGCGAAGCTCGAGAAACGGAGCTGAGAGAGACGAAAGAGTTCTACGGTGCGATGCTCCGTGGTGGCTCTCGAATGCTGAGGCATGAGAACACCGAGACGTCTGCAAGGTCCGTCATCTCCTATCTCGTGAGCCTTGGCACCACCACGGTACTTCACATCCAGCAGGAGCTCAGCGCTGGTAAGCAGCTGGACGAGACAGCAGCCGGCGCCGCTCTCGACAAAGACATGATTGAGCAGCGCGCGCTGTTCAACAAGCGCATGGACGAGTCCGCCGCGATGATGCAGGAAGCACTCAACGCAAATGACCAGCTTAGAGCAGCTGAGTTGGCTGAGCAGCAGAGAGACTTCCAAAAGAAGATTGACGACGCCGAAAAAAGTCGTGATGAGCTCCGAATCAACATGGAGAAGCTATTCAAGGAGAAAGAAGAGCAATTTAATGCCATCCAGGAGCAGCTGCAGCAGGAGCAAGAAGAGCGACAGAAGGCACTGAAGGCTCAAGCCAAAGAGTCCCAGGAGTGGCAACAGGCTCTCAAGGACGCCGAAGCGCTCTTCGAGTCGAGACGTAAGACGCAAGAGGAAGAGATGGCCAAGCTGCGGGAGCAAAACGACAAGGTTGAGGAGAGCATGGCTCTGGCTCGGCAGATCGAAGAGAAGAATAAGTTAATGGAAGAGAACTTGCGACGAGCGAAGGTCGAGGAAGATGAACGTCGCACCCAGCTGTTCGAGGCACAGAAGCAGATGGCAGAGCTGGTAGCCAGACAGGCTCAGCAGCCTCAGAACTACCAGGGGCAACCACCTTCCTATGACAATGTCCTGCAAGCCATACAGAACGAAACGCAGCTGACTCGGGTCGCGAACAACAATGACATTACTGGTGAAGACATCGCGGTTGGTGTGGCAGGGGTAGCTCTTGGAGTAGCAGCAGCAGCACCACTTGCCATGATGTGTATGATGATGTGAAGACTTTTCGGGTAGTGGGATTTGGATTGGAAGGGTGCCTGCGCGTGCAATTGAGCACGGTCGAATCTGTATCGATAACTCGATGCTGGATACGTGTTGTGAATTCATCTTAACTCATCGCCTTCTTGCAGCTTCTTGATCACATCCAGCGCCCGTTCATAGGTCCACATCGTGATTGCACTAGCCGGCGCCGCCTTGACCAGACTCACACTCAGCCCTCTGTACAAGCCAATCGTGCCTTCCTTCTTCACTATCATCTTCAAAGTCCCGACGACTCCACGATCATACACCGGCGTCTTGTGTCCTCCCACGTATCTGTGCCTTGCAGGACCCTGCACCTGCAGCCTCTTCCTCACAGTGTCCAGTGGGAATACCATGCTCTTCGACAGAATACTGGCAGTGACACCAGCCACAGCGTCACCGGAGCCGAAAGGAAGCGCAACGTCCGCGAGTGCTGGTTTCAGGCCCTCGTAGAATGCGAAGAATAGGCCCATGTAAGGCACGATCTGGCCAACACCTGCGCCCAGACCGCGGAAATAACCTCCAAAGCCCTCGTTGCGCTTGATGTCCCGGACACTAGCAATCAGACCTTCGTAGACCTTCTCTGTTCCTTGAGCGGCGAAGCGTGTACGCAACAAGTCGAGTGGGTATGTTACTGTTGTGGCGGCAGTACCAGCCACAGCCCCTGCGACGAATGACTTCGCTGCGCCAGGGACAATCCACCTCTTCTTACCATTGCTGTCGGTGGTCAAGGCATCTATGGCCTGCGTCGCGCTTCTGTAGGCCAGGAATTGTGCGGCGCCATAGCTCAGATAGAGACCTTCGGCTGGGATGTTTCCCTTCCAGAAACCAGAAATGCCTTCATGGTACAGAATGTTTCGCGCGACTTGCCAGACGCCCAATGGCTTGCGGAAAGGTGTGGAAGCGGCTAACGGGTCGGCCAGAGAATGGTATTGCAACTGCAGACGAATTTTGAGGACATCGAGAGGCGCGATGCAGAAGCGAGAGACCAGGCCTGCTATTGCGCCGGCGACGACGACTTGCGAGCGAGTTCCCTGGGAAATGTTAGTGGACATGGAGGTACAGCGGTGCTGAGAGGTGGTTTGCCTCATCGCGGAGAGGCTCTGCGGCAGGAGACATCCATCAGTCAGGAGCGTCGAACGTCCCTCAGTCACGGGATCCTGATGATTGCTGTCGGTGGTGTTTGTGAATGAAAATGATACCAAAACACCAAACTGTTCCACTCAAGCGGCTCTGTTCACGGGCTGCAGGAACAAACCAAATTTATAGTAGGGTCAGGGTTCGTCGCACCCCCATAAGCCGAGACCTCGGCCTGTCAACACGGCCAGCTCCACCAGCTCCACAATGCAATGAGTATATGTATACAAATGCACACACCGCGGCCAGAACCTTGTTTGTCGATCTGCGAGACCAAACTCACATCATGATCCTCGCCCGTCGGGTCGGTAGCCGTCCCCAATGTCTGGTCAGATACGTAATACCCCAACACAGCCGTGGTCGACTGATCAACACAACATCCGCTCGGCACACGACCTGGAAGCCTTTCGGACTGGAAGAGGAATCACCCAGGAAGCGGCGTCAAGTTTTAGACGAGGCGTTCGCCAACCAGTCCCGCGAAGATGACCCCTTTCTACACGAGTACCGCAAAAAGCATGCTGAACGTCTTGGCCGGCGTCCTACGTTCGACGCCAGTGTTGAGGACTCAAACGCCGTTGAAACCAAACCCGACGCCGAAATGGACTTCATATTGCCCATCATGTCTCTCCGAGACATGTGCAAATGCTCTCGATGTGTAGATCCAACTTCTCATCAGAAGAACTTCTCAACTGCTGAGATCCCACCCAACATCACCGTCAAAGCCATCACCGAGTTGCCTTATGGCTTGCAAATCGAATGGGCAAATGATCTTCCCGGCTTCGACGACTCACACAAAAGCATCTTTTCAAAGGAAGTCTTCGACACCATGGCTTCGCGAGGGACGTCCAAGATCCTACCAGAGCTCCCACGCCGCAGACTCTGGGATGACTCGCAATTCCGTAGCGAGACGACCGACTTCACCTACGAAGCATATATGGAGGACGATGCCACACTTTACAAGGCCTTGAAGCAATTACACTCTCATGGCTTGATGTTCCTCGATAACGTGCCCGAATCGCCCGACTCCATCATACGCATAATAAATCGCATTGGTCCACTCAAAAACACCTTCTACGGCGAGACATGGGACGTCCGCTCTGTCCCAAAAGCTAAGAACGTCGCATACACGAGCCAGGACTTAGGCTTCCACATGGATCTCCTGTACCTAGAACAGCCACCCCACCTGCAATTCCTCCACTGCATCCGCTCTTCCGCCGCCGGTGGCGCAAGCCTGTTCACCGATAGCTTCAAAGCAGTCTCAGAGCTGTTCCATTCAGACGAGAAAGCGTTCTGTGAGCTCCAGCAACGAAACATGACATTCCACTACGACCACATCGACTCAAACTACTACCAACAATGCCGCCCGCTGATCGAACTGGCCCCTCTCAGCTTCGGGCGCAACTTGTTCCCTCGCTTCTCTGATCTTCGCAAGTACGAAGGACGAGGAGTCAATACCTCGTGGCTGCACGACCTCTTCAAGCTTGAAGACTACCTCGAAGCGGTTTCATGGTCGCCACCCTTCCAAGGGCCGTTTGGGGTTGAGAATCGACATTCGATGCACGCTTTCAACAATCTGACGGAAAGCATGGAGATCAACATCCGCTCGTGGCGTGCGGCGGCGAAGAAGTTCAATGATATCATCCACAAGCCGGAGAACATCCACGAGCGCATGATGAAGCCAGGAGAGTGCGTGATCTTCGATAATCGCAGAGTTTTGCATGCTAGGAAGGCTTTTGAGGTGGGAGATGCAGGCAAAGAGAGGTGGCTGCGGGGCGGATACACGGACAAGGATCCTTTCTTGAGCAAGCTCAGAGTTCTGACGCATCGCTTTGAGAAGGAGACAGAGAGGTCGTAACGAGAATTATAGACCAATGTCTCTGGTCTATGAAGTATAGATTACAAGCAACTTTACAGAATCATAGCTCTTTCTTAGCCACACTTGTAAAAGCATCACGCGGAAGAAGTTCTCTCGCAAGTCCTGCCATGTCTCCTCTTTTTCTCCTCACGATCATCTACATCAAGAAGAGAAAGTCTCGATGCCATGCTGCAGCGCATTAGTAATGACATCCACAACCTCATTCCCATCCTGCAACTCGCTCGCCGGCGCCCTCTCCAACACCTCATTGCTAAAAGCCAAATGATCGCTCAGCAAGACCTGCAACCCAAGCTTGATCGCAGGACTCGTCCCCGCGGCATCGAAGAGCGCTTTCTTGGACTCCAAGACTGACACAGCGATGGGATTGTCGATGGCAAGCGTGGTATTGACGTGCTCGATGATCCTCGCGCCATCCTCTTCAGTCAGAGGGCGTGGGAGTTGGGTCGCTGCGTAGTAGCCATTGCGAGTGGCGAGGTGGACTTCTGTCAGGCCGAGGAGTTGGGGAATTTGAGGGATGAGGCCGCCGTTGAAGGCGCGGACTTTGGCTGTGAGGGACTGCACATCTTGGTCGAGAGAGGTGATGTCGTCGATAACAACATCGACTTGAGAGGAGAGAACTGCTGTTGCTGAGAGCAGCAGGGTTGTGAGGAGTGAGGTGAGATGCATTGCTACTGATGGCTTTGGATGTTTGGTGTTTGGTAGTGGTTGGTGTGAGGGGTGTGAGGTGGAAGGGTGATGGAGTGATAGGTATGGAGTTGGAGAGCTTGCCACTGGATATTATTGCAAGCCATGGGAGTGTTGCTATCACAGCGCTATGCCGTACATAGCTATTCCGCCGTTATACGAGTAGTTCGGATGGGGTAAGTTCATGCCAGCTTTTTGGTCCATCGAATGACGAGCTTTGTGCAACGCTAGGCGCACTTCGCTCCAGACCGAGCGGCAGACTCTTAGGGCTCGAAGGATTGTTGTCACATCAGATATTGGTAGCATTCGCATGGTTGCACGCCTCGAGATGATGAGTGATTCTTCCACAAGATACTTTCTTTGTCTTCTTGTCTTCAACCCAGGTGGAATGACATTTCCAGTACACTGGCTAAGGTGGGAAATGTGTCCTTCCGTCGAATGTGATGCGAATTCTTCGAGTGAATTGAGTTTGTGATCTGCACCGATAGTTCAACGGCTTTGCACATCCCCAAAGTTGAGATCGACCAAGTGACAATGTGCCTCGGCATGATGGAATGGAGAGAAACCTACTGAAATCGACTCCCAACCTGAAAAGAGATATATCAGCTCCGTCCAGTCCTGGCTGCTAAGTACTTACATTTCGAAGAGGACATTTTAACGCGTCTCACAATACTTCAATTGCCACCATGCATTTCACTCGCTTCGCTACAGTTCTTCTCTCAGCATCGCTTGCTAGCGCCGCCTCTCTCCACCGCCGCATCATCACTGCCGACACCATCATTCAAGATGTCGAGAACATCCACAATGGAGTTCTCGCCAACCGGGCAGCGACAGAAGCGTACGAAGGTGGCAATCTGCTCACCACACTGATCCAGGGCACTCCCGTAATAATACCCCGGAGCCTTCATGATGCACAGTGTGTTGACAAAACCTCGTCCAGGTCCTCGCCACAGTAGGCTCCATCCACATCGCCAACCGCAAGGGTTACGTCGATGCCAATCTAGCACCTCAGTTCGACGAAGCTGATACTAGGAGGATCTTCGACGAAGTGGTTGAGACTGTTGGCGTATCCATCCCCGACGATGTTCAGGTGTTGATCGGCAAGAAGTCTGCTTTTGAGAGTTCGGGCTTGACACCCGTCGTCCTCGCCAGTTTGAAGTTGCTGCTGAACGACCATGACACTTTCAGCGCAGCTGTCACTGCCAAGTCATACATGGGCGATGCGCAGCTGACTGCTGAGGGGATAGCTGTTGTGGCGAAGATCCATGATGCTATTCAGGGTGGGATTGATGCCTACTCCTCGTAAGGAATTATGAAACTTGCATAGTCTAGTTCCTCGTGAATTCTCAACTATTGTATCTTACCCACTGAACGGTCCTAGAGTTCAGGCTTGCGGCCACAAACGACCCAAAAGTCATTATGTTTCCCATCTTCAGACCATCCCATCTCCCTAAGCATCGTCTCTCTTCTGTCCTCAAGCTGCTCCGCAGTCTTTGTATGTCCGAGCACTCGCTTATACGCTTCAAAGTTCACGGGACCATTATACTCCGTGAAGACCTTGGCCGCAAGCAATGTCTCCGGATGACCTTCCCACGGCCCATGCATCCAGCGAAACTTCTTCGCCGAGACGTCGGCAAAGCCTTGGGTTTTGAGGTAGCCTTCTAGTTTTGGTGCGCATCCCATGTCGACTCCCATAGTTGCAAAGGCGGCTCGCTGTTCCTCTAGCCAAGCTGAACCGACGTACATGGGCTCGTTGTTAGCGCCAAACAAGACGCTGCTGTCAATTTCCTGGAACTCTAGCCATCCACCAGGAGTCAGGAGATCCCATGCGCGAGAGATGTAGGCCGGCCAGTTGCGAATTCCGTAGACTAGCATGCGGCTGTAGATGAAGTCGAACTTGCCAGCGACGACGCTCTCGTTCATTATGTCGCCTTGCACGAAGACTGCTTTTGTCTGCTCTCCTGCCGGAACGGCGGAGAGATCTAGTCCAATGACTTCTGCTTCAGGGAAAGTCGAGGCAAGTTGCCGGGTGACGTAGCCTGTTCCTGCGCCGACTTCGAGCACGCGGGATGGTCGCTTGACAGGTGCGTGGAAGACTTGCCCGTGCATCATCTCGTTGATACCACGAGTTTGCAGATCGAGACGCTCATGTTCGGTGGCGCTGGACTTGTTAGCTTGGGAGGCCTTGTGACTATCGGAACGTCCAACGCAGCGCTTACTCGTTAGGCAAAGAATACGCAGAGTCTGTGGTGTGGAAGGTCCTTGCTTCAGACATCTTGATAATGTATATCGAGATGTGCAGTGCCTCCGATGTTGAAGCAGTATCGAGCAGAGATATAAGTATATATCAGCAATGCCTTAGATTGGTAAGTGTGGATGTGTTTCAGCCGCACATCCGATCAGCGCACTCCATATACGGTGGCATGGTTTGGAAGGATCGCACTGTTGCGACCATGTTTACGCGGCGTGGGCAGCTTTCAGCATGTCGATTGGGTCGAGATGCTGTCTGGAGAGCTAAGTGTATATTTGCTTGTCAAGGTGTAGTGATCGAAAGTAGATATTTGTCATGTGCCGGCTTTGGCTGATGCCAGTGAGCGAGTTCGTTCAAGGTCATCCTCGCCCTGAATTCATCTCAGGCCTTATCTCACCACCGGCAAACTACAGTTTTTGGAACGCTATAGAGTTCTGTAGTGTGCGTCTGGCATTAACAATCTCTATTCATTGTTAAATATGTCGTAAACAGCGAATCGCGTCAATTGCACACGTGGAAAGTGTCAACTGCTCTTTCATCGATCTATAACCCTAACCCAGTAACCCTGGATCACTGATGAGGATTTGAGATCGTCGTCGATGAGTTATATATACATAGTAGATGCATATATCCTGGTTGGACGATAGACTCGAAAGCCGCATTTGACACACATACATAGCAACGTCGTGGGAACAAAGACACGTGGTAACATTCCTGCCTGTTGAGTGCCCGAAGTAACCTCCTACAATTTTACGTGGACTAACAAAACCCTTCGATGATTTGAACAGCTATCAGAAAACATGATCATTGAATAAAAGTTTGATGAGAACTATCAGGCCCCTACGACAAACATGTCTTAGTAAGGCGAAGTTCCGGTTCTCAGCAAAAGGATCAACAAAAACGATCGAAGATACATCTGTTACAAACCCCCGGAATCGAACCGGGAACCTTCTGTGCTGCCAATCGAGCTCATGTTATAACTGAGTGTTAGACAGAAATCATAACCGCTAGACCAGGCTTGCTTGTTGGTATCTGACCTCTTTTCTTGTATATATAGTTGCAACAGAAAGAGAGCAAGGAAGGGAAGCGTCGCTAGATTAGGCTGGACCAAGTACTGGGTTTGGGAGGTTAAAAGATCTTTACTACCGCCTTATCGACAAAGGTCAACGAGATTACAACCGAAGAACAGATATGCAACGCTATCGTCTGTTTATTTGTCTGATTTGCGATGCTTCCGAACACCCGAAACGTCCTAAAAATTCTTGTTTGCGGTGAGCAGTGAATCGATTTAGCAAGTACAGCCGCGCGCGCTTCATGGGCGCTAACGCTACAAATAGAGGCCTTATAATGCGACCGAAGCACCATACATGTGGTTCGAGAGGCACTCCCCTCAAGTCATTCTTCGTCTTCAAAATTGGCAACAGAGACTTGCAATGTCATAGTGTGTCGTGGCTTGCATATCACCTCAGCATTGATCTATAGCCAGGGGGCCTAGCTGATAGGTATGCAAAGCAACATCCGTGTAGCCCTCATGGTGGCTTACCCGTTTTGGGATCATGACATATATCCTTTCGATCGTGGTCGACGGCCCAGGGCTCGATGCAAACAACCGATCACATTGGACCTTCGCGATACACGAAGTCGACGCCACGACAGGCACCACCCTGCAAGTCCAAGTCATCGACCTCTCTAAATTGATCTACCAATTCGACGAGCGATCAGGCGTCGACATTCGCAGCAAGAGTTCAGAAGGCTCATTCAGAGTAGCCACCATGAGCAGGGAGCAAGCGCGGCGGGCGAGATCAGTCATACGCGAGGAGCCGGCGCCCACGGACGGTGTAGAGAGATGCCAGGACTGGGTGCTGAGAACGATGATATCGCTGGAAGCAGAGGAACTGGTGCCACCAGGCACATCGAGTTGGATTGAAGGATTGGTTGGACAAGCGGCATCTACTGTGGCACAGATTACTGGTGGCAGATGGACCAAGACGGAGGCATGCGGAAGCCAGGGTGAAGCTGAACAATAGCTGGCATGAGACGTGTATCCATTGTATGCGTGCAGGGCCGTTGACGGGAAGGAAGCGGGCAGAACTCTTGTACATGTGGTCTCGTAATGCTGTGCCACCTCAAAAATGCTATGTACATTTGACAGTCAGTGCGTGCGGAGGAGGACAAGGGCGAGGGCGGAGGCGGAGGTGTGCCACGTTCTTACGGGCCGCTGCACATCAATAACGGGCGCTAAAATGATCTGCATGTATGCATGTCTTGGCCAAAAGTGAACTTCACTTCACTTCACGTTGTTCTTGGATATGATAATCATCTCTCAGCAAGGACCGCGCGGAGTTGCATCACAGCTTTCTGCCCGTACCGAGAGGCACCAAGGACTGGACATTCCATCACACTGCGATCCTCCGGTGGAATACTTCAGTTCAATATCAACGGCTTTCCTGACGACATCTCTGGATCCGTGCGCATTTTTTGGAAAATGTTTTCGCTTCTCGCCGGTATAGCTGGTGTGCGTTGTTACAAAAGCGTCGGCGGTGGCGTCCTACGTGCGAAGAAAGAGACCTTCTAGCCGCGCAATTTCGGTGGCGCAAATGGCCTTGCAGTCTTCCAACGCCTCGCTGATTTCCCTAACCTGCTATACGTGCTGCGCTCTGCATCTCAACGGTGTGGACCTGATTCTTTGTGCGTGTGTTGCTTGCTGGAGCCTCGTGTGTGGGCCTTGGCTGGGCTGCACACTGCTTGCACGCCGTTGGGCAGGACATAAAAGCTGCGGAGCTATCAGGACCCTGGCCAGCATGCTGCTGTGCCACTGGACCCACGGAAACGCAGCACGTTGCTACCACCTACCACTCGGAACTCTATCAGTGGCTATCGGCGTATGCTTTCGGAGCAGAGCGAGGCACGAGTGACCTCGGCGTGCGATATGCAGCTAGTGGCAGGCGTCATGTGCAAGATCACGCAGCTCGTTTACATGCTGGAGCAATGCTAGTGGCTCGACGTGCACCCTTCGCCTTCAGCCGACTCACGTGTCTCCGCGGCTTACGATCTGCAGCTCTCGCTATGGCTTCAGGGCGGGGCTAACAGCCACGCCCCATCACGCAGCCGGATGCTTACAACTTCCAGCTCTCCCAATGGCTCTGCAACATGGAATCCTTTCGAATGTCTCCGTCAAGTGTCTCTCAGGGTCTGCGATCCGTGCATCCTTGGCAGGAATCCAGAGGGTGATAAATTCTTCTCTTCTGCCCCGGTTCTGCTCCCTTTCTCTCCTTTTTTCTCCACTAACCCATAGCTTCAGCAAAGGTACTACCAACCTTTCCAACAACACAACACAACACAACACCATGGCTTATTTCTGCGGCCTTCATATCCATTTCCCTCTGCGCAAGTACTTACGCCGTACCGCGAGGAAGGTCTTCAACAGACCTACGCCCACGACCAAGGGCGTTTATAGCGCCAACATCGACATCCCGGGCATTTCAGAGTCCATCATGATCGACGAGGGTACTCAACGTACCAAGGTCCGACTAGGACCATACACCGGCAAGCCTTTTGAGATTTGGTACTAATCTCGCCCTAGGCACCCGCTCGCACTGTTGAAGTGCCGAGCCTCGCACTGATAAAGTGATGAGCCTCGCGTTGTTGAAATGCTGAGCGTCGCGCTGGCAAGCTGCTGACCGCCGTGCCAAATGACTCCGACCTTCACGCGGTGCACGGTGTGAGTACCTCGCAAGAGGGAAACCAACGGGAGTCAAAACTTGTATTTAGCTTGAAATTAAATATCTGCTCCCACCCCAAGTCTCCATCTCGTCGTGCGCTTCATGTAGTGCTGTCTTGCCCTCTCCGCTCAGCGCGAAGCCATGCGCCCGTGAGATCTCACTGCCTGTAGGAAAGCGCCAGACCATGCATGCGTGCCGTATCGCGCGTATTTACGCGTCTCATGCTCGTGTCATCCTCACCAACTAGTCTACATGCCGTCTCCTAATAGCTTGTCGTCGTTATCGACGCGTGTAGCCGTCCTTCGACGCGCCGTGCCTGCTGTAGGCCTGCCACTGCCACTATGTAGCGAGCGCCAGTGCAGCCTTTGTAGATGCGCATTGCCAGCAGCAGCCCACATTGGTACTCTTCGTACTTTTCATGGCCATCTGGAATGACAGCACGCGCGCGTAGTCTCCTGTGTCTCGGTTCCTAGCCTCTCGCGCCCAGAAAGGGCGCCGCGCGCCTCGCCTCGCCCATCACCCCGGTGAGAGAGAACGATCGGCTCCCCAGAGCGGCAAGATATATCATCGTATTATTCAAATGCCACTGTTGAGGCTCTGGGGCTCGCGACTAGCAACGGCCCGATCTACGAAGACATTGGTAGTACAGCTCCACGTGGTAAGGCATCCGGGAGGTGCAGCCATATCACCCACTCAGCTAACCTTTACACTGCTGCTGGCGTGCAGAGAAAGCAGGAGAGCCACAGCGACCCCTGAAAGAACGCGACGGGTGAGCTCAATCGGCCAAATGGCCTTGAGTTGAGCACAACCATCTCAGTAACAGATGTACACGTACCGCCTCGCTCGCACACCGACGCCTATATATGGCGCCGATCAGTATCAGCATCGAGTCTGAAGGCGTACATTCCCATACGCCCACTCTGAATTTCCTCTACACGTGCCACGGTAACATGCAATGCTTGTGATACTCGCGCGCATGCGCTGCTGCTTTTGATCTAGACACTGGCCGTGGCCACCGAAACGAGAGCGCGATGAACGCGCGGTCATGTAGCATACAGTCCTCACGTATACATGTACCTTCTCTCGATGACAATCATGCCACTGTCAGCAAGCACAAATAGAGGAGTACATGCAGTGGATATCGAGTGCAAGCCATATTGCCAATGGCAAGCATGTCGCTCCTAGCTAGTGCACGAGGTAGTACGATTACAGTGGCCACTGAGAGGGTGAGACAGGGCAGCGCAACGGGACAGTCAGGTTTGAGCAGAGCACAGTATCACATTGACGCTAGAGGAAATCCAACGTACCCACTGCTCAATTGCGCAGAAACCGGTTTGACCGCTTTCCCCACCGGAGACGTCCCTTGCTGCTTACATCTCTTCTTCCTTCACAATGATCATGTCTTCCTGAGTCATCATGGCTGAAAGGGCTTTCGCTTGTTGAGTCGAGCGCTGTTGAACCTGTCCGGAGGATGGTAAGGCCTTGATTTGCTGTGAGTCTGCGCAGCGGAGTGCGGATTGATGTTGTTGTGTCTAGTCGTAGAAACCATCATGATCTGAGCTGGCGAGTGGTGCTGAGTGTGTAGAACTTCCGAGTAGAAGGGACTTTCCCCAGAGTCATCGCTGCAAAGGGCAATGTCCCCGAGCACCGATGCGCCTTGGGGATGAATGATGGCCTAAAATTGCTCGCTCTGGCGTATGATGCTGCCAAGGACGTATAACACGACGGCGAGATATCACTGAAGGTCAGCAGGTCGCGAACGCCGTCTAGTCGCGGACGTGACCGAACGCATGCTAGGTGGCTTCGAAGAGGCGGACTTGATCTGGCAATGGTCGGTCCGAGATGCCAACAAGCGAGGAGCGGCGCCACACGGGCATATACTGATTGCTTCGGCGACCGGTTCAGGATCTGCAGGTGTGGCCGACTGTGAGCTTGGTGTCCTCGTGCGAAGGCAGCTGCGATTGAAATGTGTGAACTGGTTCGAATGCGCTTGAAACGAAGGTGGGGTGGCCAGGCGCTCTCTCCGCCGAACTGGAGAGCTCAATGCGGCTGGCATGGCAGGTAGTACTGCTGGTATGCACTTGTATTGAGTTGGCAGCAGCAGGCTCAGGACGATTGGGGGCTCCATCGGACGAATGTTCTTGGTAGCACCTCCGGGACTGGGTGACCGATGCTGGGTGACCGATGCTGAGTGACCGATGCTGGGTGAACGATGCTGTGGGTGACCGATGCTGGGTGATCGATGCTGGGTGATCGATACTGGAGGATCCATGTTGCCGAGAGGATGTCGAGATAAAAATGGTGGACTGTTGATGTAATTATACTATTTGTTGCCACTAGGGAGCCAGGCGGCGCGGATCCAGCCGGAGCCGGTCTTCTTCAGAGCCCCAAAAGGGCTCATGGTGGTGGTGGTGCTGCTGCTGCCAGCGGCGGCAGCAGTGGCGGCGGTGGTGGTGGCATCTGGGAGTTCTCCCAGATCCACCGAGGCGGTGGTGGTGGTGGTGGCGGTGGTGCCCGCAGGCACGAAACGCGGCGGCTCCGGGGAGGACGGCCCGGAGCAGGGAGGGGAGGGGGTGGGCGGCGGCGGCGGCGAGGGAGCAGGGGCCGCGACTGGGGGGGCCGAGGAGGGCCGGAGGAGGGGCGCGTCGCCAGGGAGCGCCACGCGACGGCGGGGGGAGGCGGAGCGGGCGGCGGCGGGCGGCGGCGCGAGGGAGGGGGCGGCGGTGTTGAGGGTGGCCTTGGCGGCGAACTCGGCAGCACGCGCTTCCAGGCGCCTCTGGAGATATGGTTAGTATGGTGCTGCTGCCTTCATCGTTGGGTAGAAGAGATGTCGGAGAGCCAGTGGGATGCTACATACCGCGTTACGGCGCGCTTGCTACGTCAACTTGTCAGTCAAGGATCAAGGAGCGCAGAGTCGATCAATGACATACCTTCTCAGGGGAATTTCCCCTCTTCCCACGCTGTCTGACCGTGCCACGAAGGTCCGGCTAATATTAGTGTCAGCATACGCTCGCAGATCTTGACGAGTCGATTGAGAATCTCACCTTGTTGGGGCTGCCGCTGTTGCGGCGGTTGTTGCTGCTGTTGTTGTTGTTGTTGTTGTTGTTGGTGGTGGTGGTGGTGGTGGTGGTGGCTGCTCAGAAGTCAGCGTGAGTCCATTGAGAGTCGGGAAATGTCTGCAGTTGATGTTCAAAACCAGTGTTGGCTGGCAGCACATCGATGAAGAGGAGGAAGCATGCACTTACGAGCCATCGTGCTGTTGTTGCTGTTGCTGTTGCTGTTGCTGCTAAACAGACACATGTCAGCAAACGAGCGTCTCGATCATCTCCACGAGTCCAGGACGAGTTGTTGACGGCACCGCAGCTGGGAGCAGTGGATGTTGCGTGCGCAATGGGCAGAGGGAGGGAGAAAGGCTCGTACGTACGTGTGTGCTTTGGTGTTTCGTTGGAGAGGAGAAGAGAGGACCGCGTCCGCTGCGAGATAATCAACATAACACTCTCACTTGGACTCACCACATTCATTGCAGGTGCTCTACGGCCCATCTGCCTCTGCCTGGCAACGAGCCAGATGCCATAGGGATCATCTGGTGGCCGGCAGGAATCGTGAGAAAGGAGGAAGGTCATCCTGAGTTTGCGCGAAAGGTGAGGTATGCGACTATGCTTCTTTCTTCCTTTGGGCACTCCATTGAGACACCGGAGTCGCTATCCGTGCTAATGAGGGCATGCCTTCATTTCCGTTTTCTGAAGGGCGAGTATCCCGTGCGATTCCCGCTATGCTCGAGCGCTCTGTGGTGAGAAAGGACTTGGAGGCAAAAGGCGACAAGGTGAGGGTGAGATGAGGTTGCTGAAGAAAGATTGAGGTCAGGCGCCAAAGCCTGTGGTGTTGTCGTTAAGAGGGAAGGCGCGACCAGCGAGATGCGCTCATCGTTTCCGTGCAGCGATCAGCTAATACATAAGTATTTGAAGTCTGCAACGTCGCCCGGGTGTCGCCGATGAGATCCTTTCAACAAGACGGCCCTGCTCAGCTGGTGTAGTCCAGTTCCTTTCGTGTATCAAAGGTTTTCTCCGCTATACCATTCAAGTTAGGTTAAGAAAAGGAAGGTGTGATCAGAAAGCATTTTCACGACTTGTGACAAAGTAAAAGTATTGTTATCATCAAAGAGTCCAAGTATATTGTACAGTTCCATTAAACTCCAGCCCTCCATTCCCATTTCCCAGACTTACGAAAATGATGTTGAAAGAAATTTACTCTCCGAGCCTGGTCGCACATGTGTCAGAAGATCTGGGACTACACTGGGTGGAAGAGGGATTGCAACATACCTGTATGAGACAAGAGTGTCGATGCGGTGACTGTTTGTCGAGAAACTCCTGAGCTGGACCTTCTCTGCATTCTTCACCTCCTTCGCATCGCTGTCACCCCATTCCAGAGGCACGTCGCTGTCGGCATCGGCGTAGACCAAGACGTTGAATGTGCAGTTGCCGTCAAGCATCGGCAGGAATGTGACTGAGGCTGTGATTTGGCGGAAGAGCGCCTGGATATCTGACTGAATGTCGGCTTCCGTCTTCTCCGCAGCAGGTGTTGCTGGTTCTGCTTCTGCGTCCGGCGCGGCGTTCTCTTGTCCTTGCGAAGATGCTTTGCGTTTTGATTTGCTGTCATCATTGAAGACGTTGACCTGATGATGTTAGCAGATATCGTGGGCAAATCAATGTTCCAAAACATACGTCAAATTGCCACCTTTCGAGGTGCTCGCCAGTCTCCTTGCTCGTGATGACGATGACGAGCTTTGAGATCTTTGATTTTTGAATCCATTTGTTGAGCTGGCTCATGATCTTCTTGACGTAGGCTTTGACCTGGTCGTCGAGAGAGACCATCATGTTGAGGCCATATTTCTTGACAGGAGCAAAGTCCTCAGGGGGGTAGACGCCTCTTTGGAAGAGAATTGTGTTTGCTGCAAACTCGAAGAATTCTACGCATAGCTTTGATGAACCCTTGAGTTGGAGTTTGTGGACTTTTGACTTGTCTTCTTTTGATGACTTGTCTTCCCTCGGCTTGGACGACCTCGGCTTGGCTTCTTTTGATCTGGGTGCTGCGACGGTAGACATCTTGACTGTGCTTTGATTTGATGAGCTCCGTGTAGGCGTAAGATATCTTGTGAAAGTGGCAGTCTAGCTTGAAATGCCTCACTCGAGTCTCATGACGCCCATCCGCGAAAGGGTCCCCGCTGAAGTTCATGTTTGGCTCGGTCGTCGCTGCGGAAACAAGCCTGACACGTGATCCTTGGCGGCCAACTCTGACGAACTTCAAGACAGGCCAGGCGACCAGACCCAATGAGAGACAGAGAATCGCGCGACCACGGAATCCTCCATGCGACGATGCTTCTTCCACCGCCCGGCCCTTAGTGCGCTACAAGCATTACGCTCTCAGCCGGCCACTGGACATCTGCGCAAGCTATTCCAGAATGGCTTTCACACCACCACACCTCGCTCTGCCGCGAAGCTGAAGTCGGATCTGGAGAAGCGCATTGAGCAGATTCCGATCGAACGATTCCGGAACTTCTGCATTGTCGCGCACGTCGATCATGGCAAGAGCACGCTGAGCGATCGGTTGTTGGAGCTTACTGGAACGATTGAGAAAGGCGGCTTGAAGCAGTCTTTGGACAGACTCGATGTGGAAAGAGAGAGAGGCATCACAGTCAAGGCGAACACATGTACTATGGTGTACAACCACAATGGAGAGGATTATCTACTTCATTTGGTCGATACACCTGGTCACGTAGACTTCCGTGCTGAAGTCAGCAGGAGTTATGCCAGCTGTGGAGGTGCATTGCTTCTGGTTGATGCATCTCAGGGCGTTCAAGCACAGACGGTGGCCAACTTCTACCTTGCGTTCGCTCAGGATCTCACATTGGTACCGGTTCTGAACAAGGTGGACCTGCCGACAGCGGACAAGCAACGGACACTGGATCAGCTGCGCGATACATTTGAGATTGACTCCACCAATGCGGTTGCAGTCTCCGCGAAAACTGGCCTGAATGTTGAGCAGCTGCTGCCTACCATCGTGGACCAGATCCCGGCGCCGACTACGAACGACAATGCACCTCTCAAAATGCTGCTCGTGGACAGTTGGTATGACAACTACAAAGGCGTTATCCTTCTCGTTCGCATCTTTGACGGGTCGATCAAACCTGGCGACAAGGTATACTCCTTTGCTACAGGCATCACATACACAGTTGGCGAGGTTGGCATCATGTATCCACTAGAGACACCGCAGACCATGTTGCGCGCTGGTCAGGTCGGATACGTATATTTCAACCCGGGTATGAAGCGCAGCAAGGATGCAAAGATCGGTGATACGTTTACGACCCTTGGCAATCAGGACAAGGTGAAAATGTTGCCAGGTTTCGAGGAGCCTAAGAGCATGGTCTTCGTCTCAGCGTTCCCCACAGACCAAGGAGACTACGCGCACCTGGAAGACAGTATTCACCAAGTCACCCTCAACGATCGCTCCGTCACAATTCAGAAAGAGTCATCTGAAGCTCTAGGCGCGGGCTGGCGCATGGGCTTCCTGGGTACGCTTCACTGCTCTGTGTTCGAGGATCGATTGCGTCAAGAGCACGGTGCAAGCATTATCATCACCCCTCCCAGTGTACCTTTCAAGGTCATCAAAAGAGACGGCACTGAAGAGATCATGACCAACCCAAACCTGTTCCCAGATGGACAATATCTGCACCAGCACGTCGCCGATCTGCAGGAGCCGTACATCACCGCCACCATCACGATGCCGGAAGAATATCTCGGAAAAGTCATCGAGATGTGTGAAGCAAATCGTGGCCAGCAGGATTCCTTGACTTTCTTCACCGCAACGCAGATCATTCTCAAGTACCAGCTACCTCTCGAACGCCTTGTCGATGACTTTTTCGGCAAGCTCAAGTCTCTTACAAAGGGCTACGCAAGTCTAGACTACGAGGACGCCGGCTTCAAATCAAGCTCAATCACAAAGCTTCAGCTGCACGTCAACAAGGTCCCCGTCGATGCCGTGGCCCGTGTAGTCCACACTTCGCAAGCAGAGAGGCTAGGCAAGGAGTGGGTGACCAAGTTCACCAAGCACGTCGACAGACAAATGTTCGAAGTTGTCATCCAGGCTGTGACAGGCAAGAAGGTCGTCGCCAGAGAGACGCTCAAGCCCTTCCGCAAAGACGTGACGGCGAAGCTGCATGCGGCGGATATCAGCAGAAGACGCAAGCTGCTCGAGAGGCAAAAGGAGGGCCGCAAGAAGCTGAGGGCTGTTGGCAATGTGGCCATTGACAACAAGGCTTTCCAGAGCTTCTTGGCCAAGTAAATGTATTACTACCTATGTACAATAGAATTCTGCCATTTCACAGCTAGTGTTGACAGTAATGATGAGGCACAGTGATGGGAGGTGATGGGAAGAGACATGTCAACGTGCTGTATCCTACGGTCCCCCAAATTCACGTGATCAGAACCGCGCTGAATCTTATGTGTATGCAGGGTTAGGGTTGGTGCGAGACCCGACCAAAAACACTCTCAAAACTGAACCAAATCAATTCATATTGATATGAATGTTGGCTTGGAAGCTCTTGTACATATTCGCAATATATACATATGTACTTTGGTGTATCAAGATACGTGTGGCTCGTTTTGGACCTTTCACGATGTTTTGTCCAGAATTCCTAGAACACAACTACAAAGATCTCTACCATGAGTTTCAGCACGAATAAAAAATCACCTTCCTGGACGAACATGGGACATACCGTCCCCAAGATCGACTCAGTACTTCTAAGGGGATTTCGGATCTTATACAAGTAGATATTACAAATGACTCATGATATGGTGCTGGCTGAAAGGCCGATGATTGAGTCTAGCACAGCTACCATTGGTCACATGGGATACGGAACAGGAACAAAAGGGCTGAAGCAGCAGAATACGGCGCGCCGTCAAGATAGACCCGTATGTGCTAAGTATGTATCGCATTATTCCCCATCCCTGGCATCGTCAATCGTCACCTCGAATACATCCCCAGCCATCTTCCGAATATCTCCATCTTCCAATTCGGCAAGGCCCTCCTTGATACCTTCTACCGTTTCCGCCCGAAGGCCAGCCTTATCCCTCGAATAGAAGTCTACACCGGCAGGTGTGAACAGCGTCTTCGCGAAACACGTTACCACCCACTTGTTTCCTGTGTCCTCCTCTTCTCCCCAGCCCAGCACTTCCCAGTGACTAGACGCGATCTTGAGCCACCCCTTGCCTCTCCAGTTCCACTCCCCTCTGCCCTCACCGCTTGCAGTGTCTACGCCTTCGACCGTCTGAAGCTTGGTGGATGACAAGGATTGGTAGCTCACGAGATCGTCCAAGCGGTCTGTCGAATCGGCCGACACATTGTCTGAAGACGGCGGAAGAGGAGTGTATTTGATTGTTACGTTGCGCTTAGACTTCCACATCGGCAGGCTGGAGTGTGTGACGTGCCAGGTTTCTGTTAGCCATGAGATGGTGGGGATTGGGAAGTCGGCTGGAGCGATCGCTTTGGAGAACGTTGGCGGGCGGATGGTGATGATCGCCATGATGTGAGTTGCGGTTTACCACAATATGTGGTCGATCGAAAGCAGTCTACATCTTGCACCTCGAAGGCCTACCCCTGGAATGAAGTCGTTGGTATGTCAGTGTGCTGCGCGCTTGTATAGATCGCCAACGTCTAATTATGTCATAGGCCAGGCCAGGCGCAAACATTGAACGCCGGACTTGATCGATAGCAAAGGCTCCAGCCCGCTCTTACTCAGCCAACGGGGCGACTCATTTTATGTCATCACTCGATCCATTTACAACAAACACAAGTCCGAAGAAGAGTCATCAGACGAAGATCCGTTGATCTCGAATCAAATATCAGGAGAATCTCGCCACCCTCGGTGATCAGTAGCTCGTACTTTCCACAACCACCTGAATGCCCAAAAAGCATACTTTCAACCTAAAGCAACATCAAGGCCCTTCGTCTAAACCGAAGGCGAACAGCTCCAAAGATGTGGGCCTTGCCTCGTCTGTGAACGAGAAATTGAATGAGTTACGGAAGATCGAAGGACCAGAAGCCGCTGCGAAGAAACGCGAGATTGCCGAACTCGTCAGCCAGAAATCCGTGCCGCCACAACTTCGTGGCATACTGGGCGTACCCGAGACCGCAGCACCAGGAGCTCGACCAGGCGTCAGGACGAGGGACAGATTCAGGACGCCAGGTCCTGCGCCACCAAAATCATGGACCGCTTTAGGCAGCGGTAGATGGACCTCCACACTGTCGTTTAGAAGGAAGCGAAAGGGTAGAAACGACAGTCTTGAGAATGCTGAACGGTTTAGGCCTCAAGAGGTCGACAGATTTGCTCGAATCGCTGGAATCGAATCTGTTGCTGGACTGAATGGTCGAGGTATTGCATCATTGATGCATTATACTTTGAAGACTGTGGTCAAGCAGTGGGAGATGCTCGACGAGGGAGACTACCCTGCACTTGCTGAGTTGACATTACAATTGCGACTGCGACTTCTTTCGTACATGTGTGTCCATGGCCCAGCGATCAGCATGGAGGCATTCGAGGCGTTAACACAAGGATCGGAGCAAATCACACACCTAGATTTATCAAGTCTCATTGGTCGCGCAACATTGACCTTGCCGCGCCTGACAAAGCGCTTGCGACAAGATCCTGCGCATGCTGAGAAGACTGAAGCATCCGATGTGCTAGACTCGTGGGAAGACGAAGACGCCTCCACCAGTCTCCTGGACACTGGTCTGTCGCCATCGCGATTCTCCAATTTGACACATCTATCTCTGTCTCATCCACCTCCAACGATTTTATGGCGCGATCTGCTAGCATTCGCAAAGCACACACACCACCTCACCCACTTATCGCTGGCTTATTGGCCACGACCAACCCTAACTCCAAATCTATCCACAACCATGGTCTCTAGCCAACACGGTCCCGACATCGCCGCCAGCGGTTCACACATCTATTCTGCAATCGATCAAGACTTGAACGAGCCTGCTGCTTTACTGCGCCAGTTAAGCACCAATCTCTTACGCCTCAAATGGCTCGATCTTGAAGGGTGCACGGCCTGGACGCCCGCACTGGCGCTGCTTGCACCTGTACCGGAGCTTCCTTCCCACAATCGGACTACTGACGATTGGACGTCCACTGCATCGACGGATTTTCCGGTACTCACTGACACGTGGAAAAATCTCAGCTTCATCAACGTGGCGCAAGGATGGCTGCCCACATTTGCTGGACTCAAAGCACTTCCGACACAACAAGGAATCTCATCCGATCGACAAATGGTACGAGAGATCATGGAGACCTTGCCGGCGTTAGAAGCGGAGACCCACGACCAGCTAAGTGTAGAAAAGCAAAAGGCGTCAATGTGGCTGGAGGCTGAGAGCAGGGTGCTCTTTGCCATGAGACGGATCAACAATGTCAGGAGAGCGAACACTTTGCCGCCAATTGTGATGGACTTTGGTTGGGCAAAGAAGACGAGATAGGTTTAACAGCACACCACGCCAACGAACTACATTATTCCCCGGACTACAATCTCATAATAATCCGTAACGCTAATATTGCTATGGGTCACGTCAGCTCTATGAGGCAATATGCAGCTTGTTCGTGGAATGTATCACGGCTTCTACGAGATGCAACAGTGGCACTCCTGTTATGCGAGTTGCAGAGATTTCTGGAGTCACGCGGTCCTGGACGATGACCTATTTCATGCATGTTTGCTTGTCCATTGTCCTCCCGCGCAGACAAACAGTGCACACGCAAGTCTCACCTTAACTTCACGCCGCCTCCCTTCTACACCACCAACAGACATTGCTACAGCAAGCATGTCTCTGCCTCGGTCCATCTCAAGTGCTCACGCATGTCATGGATCTTGATATCAAAGCCGTGAAATGTTTCCAAACCACCTCTCACTTTCTTCACTACACAAGATCACCTCCACAGTTCAGACTGAACAGCAAGAATGACCAACGCCATCTCCGCCCGTCTTCATACGTCGGCCAGCAAGATCCGCAAGTGAATGCTACAACCATGCATCATGGTCTACAGGAACGCTAATAAACGCTTATTCTGTCATCCAAGCTAATGTTGCAACCCCAGAAAACGCCACGCAAGAATACCAACCAAAGCAGTATCCTGTTCATCCAAGCTAATGCCATACATGTTCGTTCCGTCATTTTTCCTCCGCACTCAATTCTTCCAAGCCATTCGCAGAATGCCGGGGATCACATGTGTCACAAAAGTCGTAAGTTGCCTATTTCTCCAAATGGCGTGAATCCAAAACCTGCTTTCCATCAGGAGAAAGCCCGTAGCAGGAGTAATGATCACGACGGTCGCCTTCGCTAGTATGTGCAATTTCCCTGCAACAAGAGGTCAGCTTTCCGCCACGCCCGCCAGAGGGAAAGCAAATTCTACTTCATGGCGACCGTGCTAACGCCCTTCTTGAACTTGTCTCCATGCTCTTTGACAAGCTTCGTGAACTCTTCTTTCACGGAATCGGCTGGGAAGCCTGGTTGTCGAATCCAACGGGTCGTTTGAGTGACGATGTGTACATCAAGGGGTCGACCGGCCTTGGTGGTCACCGCAGTCAAGAAGGCACTCGCAACGTATCTTGCTGGCATGACCACTGATGAGATATTCGTGAAGCATACAAGCCATCGATAGTATGCTGCGAAAGCACTGCGGTATCTCAGATTTATGTACGTTCTCTACCCAACTCTACAGTATGGAATGCCAGCTCTCCTAGACAATGCTGTAAGCATGCGTGCAGACATGCAATAGAAGAAGTCATGCTCAGAAGCGGCTTCACCGCCTGTGCAATTAAGTCAATGCTGAAGTCAAAGCATGCTGTCTACTTGGTATGATGCTGTAGGTGTGTCACGTAGACACAGAAAAGCAGAAGTCTGTCCAGTCCAGCGCCCGTAACGGATCTACCGACTGCCACTTGAAGAAAGTGGTCACGAGGTCTGCGTGTAAATGCTCAAAAATGACTGCGGTCATGTTTGATAGCATGATCATCGTTAGAGAGGCAAGATTTACCGGAAGATTCCTTCATTCATTCGGCATTGCAGTGGTGCATAGAAGCATTCATACATCGAAAGCCGTTGCTGCAACGTGAATGAACGCCAATATGTGCATGAATCCACATGAGGACTACAGTGGTGCAGCCTTGCATTCTCGTTGCTACGAAAGCCGTTTGCGTGATGTCTGTCTAGTCGTCGCGTAAGTGAAGTGTTACACCAGAAAGTTTGTGAGTTGATTGGCTACAGACCACGCACTAGTGATCCTAATCCTTGGCGCGCATCAGATCTCCGAGCGCCTCGCTTGCTCCGATAATCTCGTGACTTACAGCTACACCGTAGTGTACAACAGTCCATAGGGTATGCTTTGCTGGCCTGTTGGATCCTCACAATGACCAACAAGTTGCCACAGGCAGTGGCTGCAGCGAGTCGTGCCCTTCTTCGAACGCCTCGCACTCGTTTCGCTGGTACCCTGCGCCACGGACCTTGCGCCACGTCGAGAATACCTCCTGGTCTCCTAACACCGACTCATCCTTGGGGCAGACCTTTCGCTCCCGCTTACACCACATCCATGTCTACGATCGCATTCTCGCCGATTCCAACAGAAGGAATTGTCGGACGGTCGGGTACCCGTTACAAGGTCTTGGAATGTCTTCAAAACAAAGGCCCTCCTTGGGGAAGCGTCTATCTGGCACTTGGGTACGCTGTGTAACAACCACAAGGTGTATGCATTCGCTAATGATGTTACAGCGATGACGAAGCAAAAGTTGTGCTGAAAGAGATCCCACAAGAATGGCCTGCGCGTAATGAGTTGTACGATCACGCAGCGGACTGCCGCCACGTACGACTCCCGATCGATTCAATGCCCCATAGGCGCATTCTTGTTTTCGAGTACCTGGACAGCCACCTGCTCAATGTGGCGCAGCAGGACATCTCGCTTGCGCAAATCAGGCGCATACTCTATTGTACACTGCAAGGCATCGCGGATCTACATGCGCGGAGGATCCTACACAGCGGTCAGTAAATATGCCCATAACTTCCGCGATGATATCCTGACTTGCTGTAGACATCAAGCCAAACAACATACTGGTTCAGACGACCAAAGACGAGGCCGACACTCACATCGGAAAGGTCTTCATAACAGACTTGGAGGACGCTGTCAAACTCGGCCCAGGTCGAGTGCTGCAAGGTGCGGTGCTAGGAAATTTCATGTGGCGAAGTCCCGAAGCCCATGCAAAAGGACCCATGGAGCTCCCGTCCGACATGTTCGCATTTGGGATCGTGGTAAGCTTCAGACCGACAATCGCGAAACGCATGTGCCTCTGCTAATTCAATTGCCTTAGTGCATCTATGCAATGACCAAAGTCGTAATCCTCGCAGACCTGAATCCTGAATCCACAGAAGACGGTAGAGTAGGCACGACAATTTTCCGTCACATGTCATACTTTTCAGACGAAGACGGGATTCAGGGCCTCCTTGAATACCTCGGAGAGAACAATATAGAGCGAGAGATCTTTGAGGCTATTGAAGAAGCCTGCCGAGATATACCCAAGGAGCCTTTGAAAGACTGGCAGCCTCCTGGCTTCGACGACGACTTCAAAGACCTCGTCATGAGGCTTACAAAGCTTGACCCGAGAAAGCGGATCACGGCGCAGGAAGCATTGAAACACAGGTGGTTCCAGGGTGTCTGACCTATTGCTTATACCGAGTTTCTTGACCGATTATAGAAATACATAGAATATCCAACACCACAGAACGCCGTACCTAAACGCCAATCAAAACTATCTGCCGCACAACCCAAGAATACCGTACCGTTATCGTCAAAACATACCACCTAACTCTCCTTCTTATCTCCCCACACAACCTGCTTCCCACCATCCACAACAGACTCTCCCACCCTCTCCGCCCGCTCCTTCACCTCCCCAATCGCATGAGTGGCATTCTCCTTCGCATCCTCCACAGCATGAGTGGCCCTTTCTTGCGCCTTCTTCAACTCTTCCGGCCACCTCTTTGTCACCTTCAGCAGAGCATAATAAAGCTGAATGACTCCGACGTGCACGCGGTCTTTCATGACCATCGTCAGGCCATGACTAAGGAAGCCTTTCAAGACTTCGGCTTCGAGGCCTGAGTACAAGCCGCCGACGCCCTCGGATTGGTAGATTTTGTGGAGGGAGACGAGGATGGCGTATTGAGCTGAGAGGAGGCGGAGAGCTTTCTTGAGGTTGTCGACGAGCTTGCGACGAGGGCGTGTTTTGTGGAATTGCGGCTGGTCAAGCTGCTCTGGCATGGGCGTGTCGTGTTTCTCGTCCACTTCAGTTTGCTGGGTTTGAGCTGGCGCTTGTACTTGTGCGCGAGATTTGGCGAGATTCATCGGATACGTCACCGCAGTGGCGATTGATTTGCTGATGGCCGCGATGAGAAAGGTCAGCTGAGGTCCAGGATCCTGCCTTCTCGATCTCGGGATCAGGCCGTGCAGTAGGTTGTCAACAGCAAATGTGATCGCAGGATTGAGCGTGAGGATGACACTGGCGCTGTAACCTGCCCAGAAACCTTTCAATCCACGCTCCGAGCGAATCTGGAGAGCAATGTCTTTGACCGTCAACTTCTTACTCTCGCCTGGCAGAGTGGTCGACGTCGGGTCACGGGCAGCGACGAGAGCCGCCGTCTGCTGGCGAGTGATGATGTTCTGCAAAGGTGTAGTGATGAACTTTGCCAGAGCTCCAGCAGCAACGCCAATGCCCAGCTCGCGATGGACGGGCAAAGCATTGCCGTATTTCTTCGTCTCACGTTGTCGCATGAAGTTATACACTAGGAAGAATAAGAACGAATCCGCAATGCCCTTCATCACATCAGGACCGAGGCCAGTGTAGAAGGCTTTCAGCCCGCCTTCGCTGTGGTAAATCTTTCGTGCAGCGTCGACAAGATTGTCGTATTCGGCGTCACCATCCCTAGCAGCCGAGGGAGCTTCTCGGGGCCCAGAAAGCTGTTTCTGAACTTGCAGACGAGTGATCACCAGGTCCAAAGGATAAAGCAGCAGCTTCGTCGCCGCGGTAGCAGCAGAGCCTGCGACAGCATGTCCTAGAGCGGGTAGCAGTGGCCCGCCATCGATAGAGGAGCCTTTGCCAGCCTGCTCCTGTATCATGTGATACAAAGTGAAAGCGTCCTGGTCGCCATATTCAGCTGAATGAAGAGAGAAGAGAGCACCAAAGTATCTTACGAGCTGAGCATTATAGACAGTCTCTGCGACCTCTTGTTCCGGCATATTTGCAGGATTGTACGTGATGTCTTATAATGCAGTCAGCTCTGATATATTGATAGTCGTTGGCGGCCGTGCTTGGACTTGATCCCAGCCCAGAAGCAGCGGAGACCTACATTCTTATACAGCGTCTCAGGTCATCAGCAACTGCAGCTTCTCATCAGCGCCACGCAAGAATATGCGTAGCGAGTCTGCGGGGTGCATATAGTACGTACTGGGTGAGTGAGGAGAAGCTATCGAAGAAGAATTGTCCAAGGTCGCGACAGGGCGACAACGCGCGAGGTATGCTTGGCTGCAGATCGACAAGGGAGATGTGGTCATCGCCCGACACATGGCGTTGACGGATCAGCGGCACGAGCGAGCCAGTGAACCTTATGCGACTACACGTTAATATTGACAGACTTCAATGATATGTCGAGTTGTTTGATGATAATAATGGTACTTGAAATGCGATGATTATTTCGACAATACGGAACACTGCAGATATACAGCCATGATCCTCCTCTCCACCTGTTTCCTGTCTGTTCACACAATAATAAGCTATTACCCAAACATGAAAAAGCACTAAAACCCATCAATAAAATATCAGAAGAATCCCCAAACCGCCACCCAAAAAAAGGATTTAAGCCAAAGCCCCCAAAAAAGCCCAGCAAAAAGAAGAAGTGAAGGCGCAAAAAAGAAAGTCTCCCCCCCCAAAGAAAAATCACAAGAACGCCTCGCTCTTCAGTGCCAGCACGCGAATGTTATAACCCGGAGCCTTGTTCCCCTGGTTGTCCATGAAATCAGAAACGCCAGCCTTCACTTTAACGCCGTTTGCTATGCCCGTGTACTCCTCACGCTCCGAGCTCATAAAAAACCTTTCATCAGACTGCTTTGTCTCTGCGGCACCTCGATCTTCACGTCGCCCGCCACGCTGGGTGGTCGCACCGAGCTGGCTCGCCTGCTGCCGCCGCCGTAGTCGCTGAGAGCGGCGATGCGCTCGCTGCGTGCCACGCTGGTGCGCGGACCGCGGAGGCTTTCGAGCTCGCGCTCCAGGCGGAGGCTCTTCTCTCGCTCCTCGCGGAGCTCACGTTCGGCGCGCTTGGCGGTGAGTTGCGATGTGGAGTCGGAGGCTTGGAGTTCGTCGATTGTTTGGAGAAGACGCTCGACCTTGTCACGCGATTTGGAAAGGTCCTCTGCCAGGATGGAGGCCGACTTCTCGCGGCGGTCGATTTGCGATTGGAGGTCTTTGACTGTGCGGTCAACATTGCGAACCTCACGGGCCTCCTTATTGCGGGTCTTCTCAAGGTCCTCGAGTTGTTGTTCAAGCTGTGATCTTTGTTAGTGCCGGGTCTTGATAAAGCTGGATGATTAATCACTTACCTCTTGAACGCGTCCGTGCAAGAATCGAACGTCCTGACTTCCGCTAGAGTAGCCCTTCGTCTCAAGGTCGATGCACTTGAGCTGCAAGTCCTTGAGGTTCTTCTCCAAAGCAGCCTTCTGCTTGTGAAGCTCGACGCTCTTCTCGCGCTCGAGGGCAATGTCTTTCTGCACTTCTTGTGCCAATGCCTCTGAGCGACGCATCTTGCCAACAGCCGCGGACGCCACGTCTTCTTGATGGGCGAGCTTAGACTTGAGGTCAAGAACCTCGCGGTCTGACATGGCTGCATCGCGCTTGGTAGGCGATCCGCTCCTGGATAAGTCTTCAAGGCTAGCAGCAGCCTCCGCAAGTCTAGTCTCGAGACCTTTCTTCTCTGTCATGAGCATATCGCGCTCAGCGGCGATGTCGTCCACATTGCTGCGAAGGTGGCGGACCTGGCCAAGCAAGTCGACAATCTTGCCTTGCGCTTCATTGTGCGAGTTGGCAGCCTCATCCCTGGAGTCAGACAGGCTCTGCAAAGCCACCTCGAGACGTGACTTCTCTTTGGCCCATGTGGAGCTATTGAGGACCTCGTCGTCCCACTTGTTCCGCAGCTCCTCAAGCTCATCGCGGATACGGCCGTTTTCAGCACGAGCGTTGATAACGTTATCGCGCTCGATTTCGAGCTCGTTGCTCAAGGCAGTCATCTCAGATTGGTATTTCTTTCTGGTCTGCTCCATAGAAGACTCCTTGTCCTCGAGGTCCATCGCACGCTGGGAGCGGTAGTCCTCGAGCTCGTTCTGCAGACGCTTCTTCGCTTGAAGGGCACCGTCAAGATCGGCGGACAAGTCCTCAATCCTCTCTTCGTACTGCTGGGTCTGACGCTGCAAGTCTTCGACAGCCATGTCCATCTGCTTACGCTCAGACATGATGCTGGCGCAGGTCTCCTCGGCTTCCTTGGCTTGTGACTTTGCGAACTGTTCGGCGCGGGAGGCCTTGAGAACAGCGATCTCGGCTTGCTCCAGTCTGGCGAAGTACTCGTCCGAGCGGGCTTTGTACATTTCCAAGCTGTCCTCGACGTCAACGAGCTTCGACACCTCGGTGTCAAGCTTGATCTGTAGGTCTGAAAACTCCTGTAGGAGCTGCGAGTGGTTGGCAGCCTCCTGCTCCCGCTCATACTGGATATCGTTGAGCTCAGATTGTGCGTCGCGCAGATCAACCTCCATGCCAGCCTTGACACGTTTGAGTTCATCGAAAGAGGTTTTGGCATCAGCAAGATCAGCAACTGCAGCATTGTGGGAGCCGAGCAAAGATCTGCGTGACTGCTCTTGGGAGTTGATGAGATCGTACAATTCCTCGTGAGACTTTGTCTGCACCTCCTTGAGCGACAGCTGGCCGGAACGGATGCTCTGTTCAAGAGCAGTGACCTTCTTGGAAGAGTCGTCGAGCATGTCGTGAAGACGGAAGTTCTCCTTCTCAAGCTTCTGCACCCGACGCAGCGAAGGGCTCTCTTCTTGCCAATTGCCCTTGCTCGGGGTGTTTGCGATCTGGGCTTGCAGATGCTGGTTCTTCATCTCAGACATCTGCAGCTGGTTCTGAAGTAGCTCCAATTCTCCTGCCAGGTCCATGCGCTGGTGGTATGTCACAGTGTCAACAGTACGGTCCGAGCGCGTCGAGTCGTTGGTGTTATTGCTGATGTGGCGCTGGTGGTTACCGAGAGGCGTGTGAACACCAGCTGGTGTCTTGATACCGTTGGCGTTCCAATCGCGGCGGATGTTGGAAGGTGAAGAACGGGCGTTAACCTGGCTTGCATTCATCTCCTCGAGAAGGGCGCGCTTGGAATTGTGGTGGCGAGAGTCATTCTCTTGCAAATCTTCTTGATGCTGGGAACGAAGGCTTTCAAGCTGTGACTCGGCGCGGGAGAAACGCTCGGTGGCCAAGCGAAGAGCGGTCTCTGCAGACTCGAGCTTCTGTGCGATATCAATGGTACGTTGGAGCTCCGGTTTTGCGCCATCCAGGTTCGAGGGCAGACGGCCATTCTCGGGATCGAAGACCTTGGCCAACAGACGCAAGTGCTCGCGCGCCTCGACCAATTCCTTGTTTGCATCGTCGAACGAGTTTTGCACCGTACGAGTGTTTTGCTGAGCCTGGGTGCGAAGTTGCCTCTCCGTTTCGAGTTTCCTGTTGGCCTCAGCAAGCTGGAGGTTGACTGCGGAAGCTTGCTGTTCAGCATTGCGAGTAGTCTTGTGCTCGCGCTCCATTTCATGGTTCAGATCTTCCAAGTTGAGGGCAAGCTTCTCCTTCTGCTTCTCAAGAGAAGTGATCTGCAGCTGAGAATCGTTGAGCTGTCGCTGGAGTTTCTTGTTCTCTTCGTCGGCCTTGGTCTTCTCGGCGATGACCTGGTTGAGTCTTACACGCTGGTTGTCGCTAGCCTTGGAGTTCGACCGAGCGATGTCGAGGTTCTTCTGTTGAACCTTGTTGAGAAGTGCTCGGTTGTCGTTCTCAGATGCGGTCAAACGGCCCTTGATGGTGATCACCTCGCGCTCGAGGCGCTGTTTGTCCTGATCGTGATGCAGTTTGAAGGCATCGGAATCAGCGATCAGCTGCTTGAGTCGCTGAACTTCGCCGGCGAGGCGACTGCGGTCATTTTCGAGATCCTCAAATTGGCGGGCCTTGTCGTCCAACTCGCGTCGCATCAATGCCTGACGCTCATTCGCTTGCTTGGTCATGTTGCGCTCGACTTCAGCCTCGTAGTCTATCTTGGCCTCCTGCAGCTCGATAAACTTCTTCCTGAGCTCTTGCAACTCGGTCTGATACTCCTTGCGCTCCTTGTCGGCCTGCTCTCTAGCGCTTGTAGCACGTCTGGTGACATCGGACTGAGTATACATCTCTTTCTCGATGGTGACCTTGCTATCGTTCAGCGCCTCGAATTCGCGCTTGAGATCCTCGAGCTCCGCCTCAGCAATCTGCTTGACATCGTCTCTTGACTGGCGTTCGCGACTGAGATCGGTTTGCGCCTCGAAAAGCTCACCCTTGATGTCGTGTAGCTGTGCCTCCAGCATTTCGACCTGTTCATTGGCCGAAGTCTGCTCCTCCAGAGCGCGTCTAGCGTCAGCTGCTTCGCGCTCAAGCTGTGCATGCTGTGCACGCACCGCCTCCATCTCAGCTTGCACTGAGCGGAGACGATTCAGAACGCTGCTGTGCTGTGTGGTGAGGTTGTGTTTCTCATCTTCGAAGCGCTTGCGATCATCTTGGTATTTCTTGAGGTCAGTCTTGAGGATCGCCAATTCACTGTCTTTGCGTCGAATGACGTCCTCAAAGCTTGCAGAGGTAGTGGACAAATCGGACATTTGCTGGCGAATGGAACGGTTCTCATCGAGAAGGTCGCGGACTTGCTTTTTGGTGCCTTGCAACTCCTTGTTGGCTGTGGAAAGCTTCAGATCCAGCTCGTGATCGTTCTCGAGAATCTTAGCTTCGAGATCTTGCATCTTGCGTTCGCGAAGGCTGAGTTGACTCTGTAGCATTCGGATCTCCTGAGTGAGGCGTTCCTCTTCTTCCGTCCTGAGTGACCTGCTCCTCTCGACTTCCGCGAGATGCTCGTCAAGTTCAGTGATACGATCCCTAAGGTCACCCTTTTCGGTCTCCAAACGGCTGATGATCTGCCCGGCATGCTCGACTTGTTTGAGACGCTCGGTCGCCTCTTGCTCGGCAGCCTTGCGAGCTGCCATTAGCTCGTCGATCTGGCCTTCAAGCTTTTCCTGATCCTCCAAAGCGCCTTGAAGCTTCTCAATGAGCTCTGCCTCGCGGTCTTGCAAGCGGCGGAAGATTTCTTCCTTATCAAGAGCGAGCGCGCGTTCACTCTCCAGGGTGTGCTGAATGCGCTGGACTTCAGTCTCGGCCCTGCGGCGTTCTTCTTCGATGTTTGCACGACTTTGCTCCTCAGCTAGCATCTTCTCTTGGAGCCTCTTGATCTCTTCCTCGCGCTTCTTGACCTCTTGCGACTGGCGCGTAGCACCAAGAAGTGGCCTCATTCGCACGAACAGCTGCCACCAAGGGTTTGCCTGCATTTGTTGGTAGACCTGGAAATTCCTTTGAATGACTCTGGTAGCCTCTGCCCTGTAAAGGCGCTTGTTTGCCTGGCGTCTTTGAACAAAACCACGAGCTACGGATTGGAAGCGCTCAACGATGGCACGGATCAGGGCATCGCGCTGTTCTTCCAATTCGGCCAGAACACCAGCGCGGAAGAAGACCTTGGTAAGACCGACGCGGTACCAGGATTTATCGAGGTTAAGCTTCTCAAGCATGAGTTTCGAAGCGGCCTGGCCTTCAAGATAGCCTCGTGGCATATTCGTGCAAAGAATTTCATAGCGTGCGCGGAATTCAGCGAACAGAAGTCTGTTGGGGAAACCAGTCCTTGCGATTCTGATACCTTCAAGGACACCGTTGCACCGTAGCTGGTCAAGCACAAGCGGTGTACTGAACTGCTTCGGTTTCTTCTTGTGATTTGGTAAGATACAACGCACGAAGTGTGGATGAGTAGAGTGCAGTTGAGCCATGAGTGAAGACAGATTCTCCTTGTGGCGTTGAGCGACAGTGCGGAAGAGACCTCTCTTCACCCTGCTGCGGGCACCTCCTTCGGCGAAGTCATCCGCTTCAGCACAGTCTGAGAACAACTGGGCAACGTGTTTGTTGGATGAAGAAGCAAGAAGCTTGGTAATGTTGTCATTGAGCGGATCTTTGTTCTTTTCCAACCAGCCCTCGGTCGAGTACTCAACTTCGGCGGCGTAATGAGTGAGCATGAAACCTTGGCTGAGGAGCGAGCGCTTGTACTTTGGTGTTTTGCGGTCCCAAAGTGAGTGAAGCTTCTCAGTGAAACTCTTGTCTGTCGCTCTGGGCATGACTGAATCTTCGTCCAAGCATGAGAAGATACCGATCGGGTTGGGCAATTCGATAAGGTCAATGGTAGGTTGCAAGTCTCTGCCAAAGTCGATAAACTTCCATTCGATTTGCTCTCTGGCGTACTCTTCTTGCTCGAGCACAAACATGTGGTGGTTGAAGAACTGCTGCAGCTTCTCGTTGGTGTAATTGATACAAAGCTGCTCGAAGCTATTGTTCTCGAAGATCTCGAAACCAGCAATATCGAGAACGCCAATGAAGGAAGTGCCTTCGCTGTATGAGCCGGAAGAGGTGCGGTCAAGCTGACGGTTGATGCGGGTCACAAGGTCACCGAAACCACGTTCGTAGATACCCTTTGCGAGGGCATCTATTGAAAGCCTTGCTTGCTCTGGTGTTTGTACCTTCTCTACCCATTCGTTACCAGCCTTGACGCGAGGATGAAGTAGTGCTTTGGCGAACGCGGCAGCATCAATTCCAAGCAGGCGACATGCTCGCCTCACAGCATCTTCTGCATCCGGATGTAATGCCGCTTGATCAGCTCGCAAGCTTTCTTTAACGACCGAAATATTTCCAAGGTGAAGGACACCTGCAATAGTTGACAGGATCGAATGCTGATCCTTCTCGGATATGCTCATGATGGTGAAGGCTTCGAGAAGGCCGTTCCACTCAGCAGAATCTGAGACGCCGGAGATGGTGTCATTTCCACGCCTGGTGTACTCGAAGTCTTCAACTTCCATATTGTCGAGGAGGAAGTCTTTGCGCATCGCCTTGTCCGCACCAGCAAGCAGTTGATAGAAGATGTGGTAGTTGCGCTCCTGTGAGCTCAGCCTCACGACTCTGCTCTTCTCAAGAAGGTACCAATCAATGAATGCACCGGCGATCTGTCCCGAACGAGTGAACTCGATGCGGATGAATTTACCGAAACGTGAAGAGTTGTGGTTTCGTAGAGTTTGTGCGTTACCAAAGGCTTCCAGGATAGGGTTTGCGCGCAATATCTGTTCAGAGAGATTTGATAATTGCCGACCTCCCGTTTTGGCTCGTGGTGTATCGGAAGTAGCGACTGCGGCCAGATACTGGATGACCTTCTTTGTATTCTCGGTCTTGCCAGCTCCAGATTCACCAGTTACCAAGATGGACTGGTTTTCGCCTTCATCCACCAGATTCCGGAACGCCTCATCTGCCATGGCGAAAATGTGCGGCTTCGTGTCCTCCCGATGTCTGCCTTTGTACATATTGACATAGTCTCTGCCGTATATGGGAAGTGGGGTATAAGGATTTACAGTGACCAAGAAGAGGCCGGAATATGTATAGATGAGGTCGGCGAGATATCTCTGATGCAAGTTGTGTACCACACTTGCTTCGTTCAGGTGTGTGAGTTCGGCCATGTCGTCTGCTTTGTCAAATTTGGCTGGATTGACCTTGTCGACACTGTCGGCGGATACATCACGTTGCTGCAATGTGTGTTAGCCTGTTTCTTACCCTCTGTTCACAGCTCGCGACTGACCGTGCCATCTTCGCATTGCGCCCTGAGCATACCATCAGGCAGCTCCTCCACAACCCAGCCTTTGATGAATGCTTTCTCATCGTCGCGCATCCAGATGTATCGCTTTCCCGAGAGATCATTCTCGCCTTCTACAACGTGAACATCTCCGTTGGCGCCGTCCATGTTCTCCGGCTTGATGAATTGTGGTGCGAAAGTACCAGCAGACGCGCCACCTCGTCCAGAGCCATTGCGTCTTGAGTCACTTCGTCCCAGGGCTCCAGAGCGGAGATCTGAAACTGATTGATTCCGGACATGTCCCAATGGTGATGCAGGTGACTGCATTATACTCGACTTCGACCTCGCATGGCCGGGAGGTGGGCCTGGTGAGGGCGTGTCTGGTTCTCTTTCTCGTCCTTGGAATGGTCCATTGCGGAACCGCGGTCCACCTTGCGCCTGTGAGCTCATGCTCGCTCACAGAGGCACTGTTAGCCTGTTGTTGTTGTTGTTGTTGTTGGTAGTCGTAAGATCGCGGGCGCCGTCGTGTTGGCGCATCCGGGGCCTGGTTCACGCGCCCATGAAAGGGAGGGTGGGGAGTCGAAAACTGAGCGTGCCTCGAGGGCGATGTATTATATACAGGGAAAGACAAGGGTGTCGAAACAGGCAATTAGACAACGGCGGGTTGTCTCATGTGTTATGGGCAGGTGGTGCTCGCCCAATGCGGCATAATGTCAACAAGCGGCGCGGGCCTGCCGCCATGCCGAATCGTCGATGTCACATCTCCGCGTCTGCGCACCAAAGTCTCCGCAAAAGTTCAGGCCAGCCCTCCAAGCTCCGAGCCATCGTCGCAACACGAGCCAACACCAAAATTCACGACTGCGCGAGCTGGAAAGCGAGGTCGACCTCACTTATTGATAGCTCTCGCATCACGTGAATTGTGCTTGTGCCGCTGTCACGCGTGTTTTGCTTTTGTGCTTTGGTCGCCATACATCCCTGCTAATCGTCGCGAACAGAGCGCGCGCACGCACGCGAGGCCACGCTGGGCGACACCATGGCGCAGCTACCCTTCTCCCTCGGCGCCGGCGCCTTCCACAACACAGATCATCAGCCTGTCTACCCTGGCATTCCGACGTCGAATGCAGCCGCTCCCTCGAGTGTCCCTCAAGCGCAGCAAGCAGCCTTCATGCAGAACGCGCAGTTGCCCGGTATCGGTATCGACATGGCTGCAGCGCTACAGGGCATTACACCAGAACAACTAGCCATCATTGGTCAGCTCTATCAATCCGGTCAAATTCCTCTACCACCTGCTGCAAACTCTCCCGCGACCCAGACACCGGCCATAACTGCGCAGTCGGCGACAAGCGCGAATGTTGCGTCCCATTCGACAAAAGGACAAAAAATCTATCCTACGGCTGTGAACCAGGGAATGGCAGATGTGAATCAAGAACACCGCGGTTTCCGTCATCCCCCACCTACGTCTCCACGAAAGCGCAGCGGTAGCGTGCACATGCGCCCTGGCAGTGATGGCGTGGACAAGCGTACAAAGCGCCAGCAGTCTCCGCCTCAGCAGCCACAAGGCTATGATCGCAGGAGACCGGAGCCTCGCACTGGTAAGCTTACTTTAGTGCTGTGATTCTCCGAGCGAACACTGACTTGAAAAGGCGATCACATGCAAACGTCCTCTCCAGCCCGATCTCAACTGCGTCATCTTAAAGTGAAGCATGATGCCGCCAAGGATTTCATTCTCGCTATGCATCGTGCCGGATATGACTACCACGACGTGGCTCGCGAGATGAAAGACACAAGAATTCTTCGAGTTCTCTATAGTGAGCTTGGTCTCAACGCACCCGAAAATTCACAGTCAGTGCAGGCCCATACTGCACCCGCCTTTGCCCAGACTCGCAGTCAGAACTCGGCTGTAAGCGCTACCGCCACTCCAAGTCAGGGCTCTCCGCTTCGCGTCGCAGCGCCAAAACCTGCGCCCGCAGCTGTCACCAAGCCTTCAGCTTCAGAAAAGGCGCCCGCTCCTGTGTCGGCAGATAGGTCTGCTTATCTGGCCAAGCTGCAAGCTGCAAAGAACAAGAAGAACGAGAGTCCGGTCGCAGCCTCCAAACCCTCTTCCACAATAATGCCTGCTGCTCAGACTTCTGAAGTGCAGCAACCAAGATTCCCGGCTGGCTCGACCGCTCCAAGCCAGGTGCAAGCTCAGCAGCAAACCGCTCAGCAGCCGAGTGTCCAGTCGTCGCCAGCTCCGATACCGAAGAAGGCAACTGTGCAGACTGAGCTGATTAGGAAGAAGCTCGAAGCCCTGAAAGCGGAGCAAGCACGCAGACAGGAAGCTGAGCGACTTGCAAATGCTGCAGCTACCTCTGCGGCCGATCCTGCTCCTGCAACGCCCTCAATCGCTCAGTCTACCGTGGTGACCCCTTCTGAATCTGCCAACGGTGTTTCTCAAGTTGCTACTCCTGCGCCTGCTCAGGATTCTCATGTAGATGCTCCAGCACAATCTGCTGCAGTCAGCTTCGACGTCACGTCACAGTTCCCAGGTCTGCCTGGCCTCTTTATGACCGGAACACCGACGCAACCGTCTGCATCCACTTCGAAGCCTGCCGCCTTGAATGCACCAACAGAACCTGTATCGAACGAAAGCTCTTCAGACCCTGAGAACATCACAAGTACGGGGGCGTCGCCTTCAGCGGAGGCAGATTCCTCAATATACAAAACCTCATTGCCCAACAATGTGACCGCCACAAGCTCAGGACGTGCAACCCCAAGGCATCCCTTTAATCAAAGCCGATATGATAGCAATGATGACTCGGTCATTATCAATGTCAGCGAAGACGAAGGAGATGAATCTGAGCTTGACGACATTGAGAACGAAGACGGCGAAGCTGATGGAGTATCTCAAACCACCAAACCTGCAGCGTTCCCTGCTGCGAAACCGGGACCACTACGAAATTCTCCCGCTCCGACTACTAGCATCAATGCTTCTGCGCCCGTTACCCCGGGCGCCACGACGACTGGGGGATCAGCGTATGAGCGGAAGATGCAAGAGATCAATGAGATGCATCGCCGCATTGCGGAGATGCAGAAGGCGAAGGTGAAGCCAAGCTCACCGGTCGCCCACCAGCGACCTTCTGCCGCGTCATTGCCTGCAAACACACAGACAAATTCCCTCCCTACACTTCCGGGTCTGACGAGGGCGGTGGATAATCTATCTGTGGATAGTCCTGGGACTTTGCAAACTGCTGAACAGCAACTGATAGAGTCGAGTCAGCAGGCAGAAGCCAAACTCGCGCAGCTCGAAGAGGAAGCTGGCATCATTTCGGAACAGGCACATCTGACGTCTCAGGAAACACTTGCCCCTGCTCCTGCTTTGGAGCAAACTGATGGCGCGAGTGGATTTAGAGCAGGCCCAATCACTCCTAGTGAAGACGACAACGACAACGACGATGACGACGCGATGGATCTCTCCAGTGGTGATGACCTTGATTCGGACGATCAAGGGGATGTTGCTGACGCCGTTGCTCCTGCAATGTCTGCCGGTGAATCTATCCCGGAAGGCGTCTGTGCTAACGACCTTGCGATGATGTCCGAATCGTCCGACACAAGTAGTGACTCAGACGAATCATCTACTGATTCCGAAGATCAATCCGACGACGAGTACGAGCCTGCACCCGCTGAGACAGTAGCAGAGACAGTATCGTCCACAACCACGTTACAGGCTAGTCCACAGGATGTTGACCTTGCGCCCGAATTGCAGCCTGTGGCAAGAGAGCAGATGCTGGGCATCGCAGCTCCTCAGGTGCGACGATCGACCCACTATTGAGCCGCAGGCCTGCTAACAAGCATAGGCTACCGCGAAGTCATACTACCAACCCTACGAAAGCCCACTGAAGATCTTCAAGGACTATCGCTTTCATCCTAAATTCGGTTCAGACGTACAGGGTGGGTTCAAATCACTAACCTACAGTAACAAGCTCGATCCCACAGAACCAATGTGTCCGGACGAGTTATCAACTGGAACGTGCCAGGATTCGGCTTGCCTGTATCAGCATTTCTCCAACACAGCCATTAATGGTGCGTAGAATCCTGATCCTCTTGTCACATCCTCTTGCCATTCCTTAGTCTGTTTCATCCAAGCTTGTATCGCACCGCTTCCCTTTTTCGAGCGGCACGGAGCTAATTTAGGTGTACTAATACTCAGATGCCGAACTTCTTAAGGACCTCGGAACCCGCAATGCTCCTTGGAAGACTGAAGAGGAGAAGCTTCGTTGGAACAACGGCCTCGCCGAAGTTGTGAGAGAACTACGCAACTCCAATCAAGGTACAGATGTGATGGCGATTGCTACCCGCATCGCACAATATCGCCGTGAGTTCATCGGCATCCCAGATCAAACCCTCACCCTCGACTCCGCCTCAAAGGCGCAGGCATAGTAGCAGAAGAGAAAACACAAAGTAGAAGAAAATTTCACCAGAAGCGGATGTAACGGTGATCAGTTGTTCAACTCAATTGTCTTCTGGCACTCGAGCAATGTCAACATCAACCACCATCCAGCGTTCTGCCCGGGATCAAAGTCGCGCAACAATCAAGCACTGCGCTCGTGGAAGCAGCATCGCAGTCGCAGTGTCTGTATAATACATGACACGAGTCACGAGGAGTTTTGTCGTCAAGGAAGTTGACAAATGGTGTTCAAGATGATTGGATTATGAATTTTTGGTTCGTGCATTGCCACGCGCAGTAATACGCAGGTCTACGAGCCTAGCAGCCATTGGTTCTGAGCGACATTGCTGTCAATCCATATGCGCTCTGCAGTTGGAGTGCAAATGGCATTGGACATCGTTGCGCGCATAGCCAGGCTTCGAAAATTTGGGCTCTGCTTCTCTGCTGTGAGAAAGCCCCTGGGAGAGCGCGGCGTTTGGTGCATAAGCATTATACCAGCATGCAATACTTTTCATAGGCTTGTAAGAAGAACGATTTCTCTGATTTCTTGTCTCGCTTTTGACCTTCACATCTTCATCTGTCCTTGCTAACATCTTCACTCAATTCGCACTGCCCGCATGGTACATATCTAAACTCGAACCAGCGTACCAACATGACGACCTCGTAGCTTTCCAATATCCTGCTATTGAGGAGCCCCAGAGGTCATCACCCTCTGTCACAGTGCGGCGGTGTCCAAACATGGCAGCTTGCCTCAACTCAAACCCTCAATGCGCGCTCCAGCCACAAGCCCCGCCTCACCCTCACCTCACCTCACCTCATTGCACTGCCTGTGATTCGCTGCTGCAACCATGGCCGGCCTCGACTCACTATGGAGTGTCTGCCTCGCATGACAATGGCTTCATATGTGGCAATACCTTACACCATGACAACCACTTCGAGACCGCTTTCGGTGTCGGACAAATGCCTGACCTCTGCTAGCACATCAGCTCCTGCGCATGATCTCTACATCATTCAGACGAGGTTTCACGTGGCAACTCAACTCGCAATTTACAAGACGACCTTTTGCTAGTTTCGATAGTGCTGAATCCTTCAGTAACACGGCTCCACATCTTTCCCTTCTCTTCACTCGCCTCGCGCAGTAGCGAATTCGGAATCACATGGTGTCAATCAGTCCGCCTGACGACCTCACTGAACTTCGCGCGCCGCTCTCTGCTAGCAACGAACCAGGGTCAGGTGGCATTGGTTGTTCGTAGCAACACTAGCGGGAACGGCAAACATTGGACCTTGTTCATAAAGACTCGACACCGCCGCCGTGCTTGCTAGTCGAGCAAACCATCTGCTATCGCCTCGCTATGGCGGATCAGGGAGAGTACAACCGCCAACCGGTCCGGACATCGATCCGGAACTACATTACTAAGATCAAGAAAGAAGAGTCTGGAGACACTTCGACCGTCGACTACGTCTCCCATCCTCTCGACAAAGCACCGGCAGAGGAGGGTTCCATTATCAAGGATGAAGCCACTACAAAGAAGAAGCCCACTACGCCTGCCCCGGCCCGAGGAAAAATACAGAAGAAGTCCGCCACGCCTCGTAGGAAGACCCAGACGAATGCCAGGAAGCGTTCCACTGGAAATGCCACATCAAGAGGGAAGTCACAATTATCTGCGAAGAAGAAAAAATCGGAGAGTCAGTCGCTCGCTGGTAAAGCGGAAACCTCTCAAGATGAGATCGATCATACACAGTCAATTGAAGAAGCTCAGCAACTCGTCAATCCCGAGGCTTTCCACAACGTCAATGCGAGCATGGACCAAACCGATTCAGACCTCTCCGAGCTGAGCGAAACCCCTGAGGTTCCAGGACTGGTCAATCAATCTATCGAGGATATCAATATTGAACCGAAGACTGCCTCCTCTATGGAGCACTCGCGAGGTGAAAAACTTCAGAGCGATGAAAGCGCTGGAATTCCAGGCGTGACTCCAGACTTGGTGGGTAGCTTCCAACAGGAGCTTGCTCGTACCAGTCCAGCCGATCGCGTAACAAAAGTTCCGGAGTTCCAGCCTGCGCTGAATGCGGAACAGCCTGTACTTGTCACAACTCCAGCACAGCTCACAGCACCGGAGACCGAACCTCTGACGTCCCCTTCATCCCCTGGTTCCCTGCGACAATCAAGACGATCGAAAACTCAGCCAACTCGTTTCGGTGAACTGGTTCCTACTCCGGCAGGACTGGACGAGGAGAAAACTGACATCGAGCAAAATGGCAAGCCAGTCTCTGCCAATGACAGTCCTACGGAGCAGCGGAATAGAAAAATCATCCTCAAACTCGGATCCGTGACGAAAGCCACTCGTCGCAAAGCACCGGTATCACCTGAGAAACTGTCCGCGGACGATCTTGCCAACGATGTCCCTGCCAAAAACAAAACCCCTCGCAAACGCAAAGCTGAACCCTCTACGACAACTCCTCGAAAGAAGCTGATAAAGAAGGAGACCTCTTCGGAAGCTTCCCCTACTACAAAGCCGCCTCGCAAGACACCGGCACCACGCAGGAAGAAGGCAGCTGCTGCCACGCCAGTTTTGAAGGCCGAGGCCACACCATTACTACCCGTTTCTTCACAATCTCAATCCGAAGACTTGGAAACTCCAGGTTTGGATATCGACCAAGACCTTCTCAAGCTGTCAAGAGCCTTGACCCACCGCGAACCTCTGGAATCAAAGCCTGAGCCTCGTGGCAAGCCCGAAGTCTGGGCACCAGGACGACAAGAACTTTGCGAAACTGTGCCATATTACAAGGCCACGCACAGTGGATGTTACTCAAGAGAGAACAATGTGTACGCTTTCATGTTCGACAACTCCGGAATGAGTCGTGAATACATGGACCAAGACGTGATCATCGCCCGTATGGGAGGAGGCATGGACACTGACCCGAAGGTAGGCGTAATGGCCCAGGCAAAGGATCACGACATCGACGCTGCACAACCTCGATCACTTCTCAACAACATCGTGCACAGGAACCCTCTGGCGATCATCTGTGGTAACAAGAACTCTGGCGCTCCCACGTCGATGCCTCACAGGTACTGTGTACTGGACTGGTTCAAACCAACACATATCTGGGCGGAAATGACGATGGGAAAGAAAGGACCAACTTCGACCATCAGGTACCGATTCGAGAGGCTTGACACTTCGAAACCTTCATGGTACGCACCTCAATCTGGCACTGCGCCTGAAGCACCCTCGGATCTTGTGCTACCTTCTGGAACTTGTGACGAGTGCCTCGAGACCTGTCCGCAAGTGTACTTGATCAGCTGGGTCTGCACCAATCCTAAATGCGTTGCTCTGTGGAAGATGTCAAACGGCCAGAACGCACCCTATGGCGAACTCGATTATCATCCAGCTTTCCTGTTGCACCGCACAAAATGGGAGCGTGAAGATCCGCCTTTCAGCCTCAACCCTGGTATCCCCGAATTTGGTCAGCATATCGGTGACAATTTGACATACATCAACACCCGCGGAGTTGTCTGCCCCAAGTGCGGAAGATGCAATCCGAGATACAAGTTCACGCACTGGCAATGTGACACCGCTGGCTGCGACTGGAAGTTGGTACCAGACCATCACCTAGTCACGTCATCGAGTCTGACACACCATCCATGGGATATGACAAGTGATGGACCAACTCTAGCCAAGGCGCAGACTGCACCAATCGTCAGGACTCAAGTTCGATACCGCAGCAACTACAAGCTCCTGCGATACACCATCGATGGTGTGACTGGCTCCGTCATCGTGGCCAAGGCAAACAAGAAGGTGGTATCCGAGCCAGGTGGACCAGACGACATGTTTCGAGACATGCAATCGACAGATCTCGGCCTTGAGAGGCGTATGTTGCGTGCCTCGAACGACGGAGAGTCGAGGCCTTCTGCGCAACCAAACATTGGCCAGGATGTGGCCGCTTCACATGACATGGCTCAAGAAGAACAAGCTGAGTTCGCAGCATCAGCAGACTCTGAAAAGATCAACGGTGAAGAGAAAGAGGATGACCACCACCAAGCAGAGGTGGGAATCCGCATGACAGCTTTCGGCATGAACTATGGCATGCCATACAAATTCATTGCCAGTGGCGACAGCCGCTCCTTCGAAGACGCCCCAACAGCTGTTCGCGCAGCTCGATCTCGCCTCAATTTTGCCCAGCGCGAGTTCGTGAACGAGCCAGCTGGATACCAAGACTTCAACGAAGAGCTGGTGTTCGGCTACATGGAAGGCCAGGACATCAAGTACCACGACGACGGCGAGAAAGGCCTCGGTCCACGCATTGCAACCCTCTCGTTGGGCGCGGGTGCAACTATGAGCTTGCGAGTCAAGGCAAAGTATCATTCTCAAGTGTCCAACACCGGTGTCTTCACGTACGAGAAACCACTCCCCTTACCCGTCCTGGAGAGCTCCATGCATGGCTTCAAACCCAAACCCAAAGGCGACGCCAAATCGTGCAAAGAAACCCACGCCGCCCGTCTCGCAGCCTTCGAGGAACTCCAAAAACTCAAAGAATCCAGCAACATGTCCGAATTCCGCAAGCGCAGCAAAGAAATCCCGAAAGAACTCAAGCTCAAACGCGGCCTCGCGCAGCCGCTCTTGTCCTTCCACCTCGCCCACGGCGACATCGTGCTCATGGTAGGCGAGGACATTCAGAAGTTCCTGGAGCACCAGGTCGAGCCTTCTGGCAATCTGCGCTTCGCGCTGACTTGCCGTACGATTTTGGCGAACCACCTGACGCCTGATCAGATGCCGAAGTACGAGATCGGAGAGGCTGAGGTGTATGATGGAAGTGGTATTCGCGAGGAAGGCGATGGTGAGCCGTTGGTGTGGGATTGATTTAATGAAGGGGAGGGAGGACTAGGGGAGAGCGAAGACGTGTGTTTTGCTTGAAGATAGGGATAGATTAGCTTATCCATATCGTTCCGCAACGTGATGACAGCAATTCGAGAAACCTGCACTGAATACCCATCCTGTGCACATCTTGCAGCTTCCAGCTCCGAAAGCATAATATGATGTTTCGGCTTGCAAGGGCGCCAGTACCACAGCCGGCGAGGCACGTCGTGTAGTCACATCGCGAGATTGACAATGATTCACACAAGTCCATGATGCAGACAAAAGAAACTCAGCGTCATATTCGAGACCCCTCGTGGCTGCCAAGGGTGTGGTGTTACAGCTCGTTTTCGACCCTCTAGCTTATGTACAGTACAGCGATCTGCCTGACCTTTATCATCATCTCAATCTCCCTGCAACTCAGCCGCTCGCACCGATCTTTCTCGGCGCGAGTAATCTAGTACCAGGTCTTGTGGCCGAAGACCATGCGGAACATCATGTACATGGTGGCTGTGGAGCGTGTCAGTTGCTGGGATGCGCGGCTCAATTCTCTTGGTAAAAGCTGACGTACCGGAGCTGGTAGCGATCATGGTGAAGTAGTAGGGGTAGAGCATGATCTTGGCGCGAGGGCCCTGTCGTTCAATTGTCAGCGACTCGCCTCTAGCTCATTGTCCTGCTGCGCGCGCGCGAGGTCCCAGTCTTCTTCCATTGAGAGCGCTCCCGCGCACGCCTGCGTGTTCACCCACCTTCTGCCACTGCCTGAGACCATCGTGGTTCTGGTGGAGCCTCTGCCACGCGGGCACGTTGTTCTTGCGGTGGAGACCCGGGAAGTTGGGCATGCTGTGTGTCGTGTTAGCAGTTGTCTTGGAGGACTTGGGAGGATGACGGCGGTGGTCGCTGGGTCGGGCGCGACGGTTCGCGGTGGGCGGACGGGGACGTACGCAAGACGGCGAGCGAAAGTGGGACGCATTGTGGCTGTGAGTGGAGTGGTCTGAGGTGTCTGGGTGGTGGAGAGTGCGCAATGGGTGAATGGGAGCAGTCTGGTCTGCTGCTTTGGAGGTTCGGAGTGCAGCGACGAGAGCTCGCGGGCAATTCCGCTGACTACTACCGTAAGGCTACATACGATTCTTGCTCACAAGTTTGCACTCGCTGCCGCATGCTTTGCTGCTTATTGCGCCCAACGGACTTATTGGAAAGTGGTCTTGTACTGTGAGATGGTTTCAACACACCACGGATACTTTGATTCATACTATAATCGCCCCGGCAAGCATTGTCATAGAGAGGAAACGGTGGCAGAGTGTGTGGACTTATGAGCAGCGATCGTCAGGCAGAAACCAGGCCAGAATCATCGATCCCCGACCCCCAAAAGTTTGGAGCGGTACAGTTATGTTCGAGGAGCGATTTGAGCATTGTTCAATTCACCACAGCAGGCGCCAGACTTTACAGATGCGATGGCGCCAGATCGAGGAGGAGAGGGGATAAGCGCATTGCAATGGGAGCGCGATTCGACAAATGGCTCGCTCGGCCGTCAACTCTACGCTTCTTGCGCCAGCTCGTAGGCCCTGAGCCTACTGTCGCCTGGTCGAAACAACCCCGTTGGAACACACAGCCCAGACGCCATGTGAGGTCCTATTCGACGGCTCAAAAAGCGCCTACACCACACATACCAGGGCATGAGCCTCGCAGTCGAAATGTATCCGCCGTTGATGCTGCTTCCATCGAGACGCTACACGAGCAACGAGTGCGTGTTGCAAAGGAGCTAGCACTACACATACCCCAAGGATCTTACCACGATGCCCCTGCCGACCGAACAGGACCAGCTCCATCATCGACAAGCTATTCTGATCTTCTATACGCTGAAACTCGTGTGCGAGACATCTCGTCAGTCCGAGGCTTGCTCATCGACGAGCCAGAGAATCACGGCAATCTGGAAGCATGGCGCAAGATCCTGAACTACCGTCAGCGTACAGACCGTTACCGCGGTGTTGTCGACGTTTGGGACGGAATGCGAAGACGTGGGATAAATCTACCTGTGGAAGAAGGAAAGCTTGCCGACGCCCTGTGGAATACGTTCTTGTATGCCGCAATCGATGCCAAAGACCAGAAATCCGAATCGCACCATCGGCTGTTGCACGAGATCTTCGAACACGCAAAATTCCTCAAAGACTCAGGATGTGGACAACGCCGGGATTTTCACAAGATACTCGTTGGACGATATTTGCGACATGTACCGAGGAAAAGATCACGCGATCCTGTGGGCCCGGAGTATGAATGGCATCAGAAAGCATGTGAAGCCGGCTTCTGTAATTCCCAATCGTTGGCTTTTCTAGTTATGGATGTTTTGAAGAGCAGCCGGCCTACATTGGCATTTGAAAGATGGAAACATTTGTATCACCACGATCGATCGTACTTTGGCATCAACCTCGAGAACCGACACGGGATGTACGATCTTTGCATGCCGCTGCTAGTACTGCATGCTACAGACAATCCAGCACTCATCATCTCATGGCATAATTTTTTCACTTCCAATAAAGATATGCCCAGCGCGGAACTGGCCGCAACTCGATCCATAAAATACCTCTTGGGTAGCGACATTCCTCAAGCAGCAAACGCGGGTATAAGCAAATTCAGTCTGGCCAAATTCGATGCCACGATGAAAGAAGATCGAGGCGACGCGCAGCCGTCAACATCTCCTATACTCTCTCGAGCCTACATGAGTGGTTTGGTAGGCGATGTGCATGGTATCAAACCAAAAAAAATCAGCGATAAATTTTGTGCCCGCATGTTTGCTACACTGGCATTCTCGCTCGAGACTAGCATTCGTGGTCTAGCATTGCTGGGAGCTGAGGCTTTGGGGCCTGTAGCTTTGCGCGAGCTTGCGGTACGAGCAGCCTCGTTGGACACGCTTAAGGACAGGCTTGCCGATGTCAAAAGCGCTGGAATCGCGATCTCGCCTTCGACGTATGCCCATATCCTGACAACGGTGGCTTTTAACTCACAACACGACCTCTTCCAGGCATTGCTTGCCAGCGATCAACATCCTGAAAGCTATGACGATCAGTATACACAAGAGACCCTGCTTGATAATTTCCTGCAAGCCGAAGACTGGACCTCGGCGCATCTCACGCTCATTGGGCTTTCTCAAAACGATCCCAAACAGGCTTCCCGAGCATGGAATCGTATGCTTCAGCATTACCTTAAATCCGAGAATTACACAGAAGTTGTACGGATATCTGGCCATATGCGCTCGGAAGAGATGACCATCACAACCAGGAGCCTCAACTTTTTAACCAAGTATATGTTAGCCCCTCGCTCGCCGGGCAAACGGCCACAAGCATCCACCAGCTTGCCGGCCGCTTGTGCCACCGACGTCGTGGTCAATGCGCATATGTATGCAGTTTCGCAAGGTCAGCAGGTCGATCCTTATCGATGGCTTGAATTGCTGAAGCGCTATGGCATGGCTGGCAACGTGGAAGGACTTGAGCGTCTGGTGAATTGGCTCGTGGCTCATTACCACGGAGAAGCGATGACTGGTGAATATGTTCGACGGCACGGAAAGATCTATTTCTTCTCGACCGACCAGTCCTTGGCCAAGATATTCAACCCAATCATGCTCAGGGCGATCATTTTTTGGACCTTTCGGCACGAGATCAGGCGGAACAGGCTTCCAATTTCGCCCGATGAATCACCACTGCCACGACACGAGCAAACATCAAGATCTTCTTGGACACGCGGTATCTCGCTTCTTCTGCATCTGAAAAGACTGGGCGTTAATGTGCGGACGGACGACGTCAGACGAGCCGTCACGCAAATCTTGTGGACCCTGTTCGGTCCGGCGGTGTCCAACAGACGTATCAATACGGAGCTCATGCTGAGAAATCAGTCAACTATCCTAGATTACGTGAGTGATGCAAACAAGGCCTGGGATGAGCCACTGTTCGACCTTGACTCCAAGTCAGCGGACCGAGGTTACATCACCAAGGAAGCACACGCCCTTCATGCAGTCTTTGGAGATCACCGGCTGGCAAGTCAGAAGACAGGAACCTGGGTTGACGTCGGAGCCTGGGCTACTGCTGTGGACAATGGCGAGTGGCAGGAACCTTCAGTAGACATGTCAGCTCGACGCAAGGCGTGGTTACAAAGCCCTTTTCGATTCCAAGAGGATTACGAAACGAAGGGCCAAAGGAGAATTGCGAGCCGCAGGCAGATCCCGCCGCATCTGCAAAAACGCAACAGCCAGCAGCATAGCACTACTGCTGAAGTCAACCCTCCACCGCATCAACAGCCCGCTGCTCAGCCATCGAATTGGCGTCCGCTACCCAGTCAGCCAGATACTCCGGAATGACTTTGACCTTGTTATTCGCGTCCTCCATCGGCTGGCCCATCATCTGATACGTCGGCACTACACCAGTCCACGTCTTGCCCGACAACTCCGCATCCTGCAAATCAGACTTCTCGTCCCCAGGGCCGCCAGCTCGCACTTTGGCAGATGCAGTCTCAATTCTGATCTTCAAGGCCGCCGTCGCCGTAATCTCAGATTTCGACGGAGGATGCCGACTATTCTCCCACCGATGCGGCACCGTGTCGTTGGTGATCAACCGCATCGCCCACAAAAGCTCCTCTTCATCCTCAACAACGCTTCCATAGCCAAACAACACTGCGCAGCGATAGTTGCAGCTGTTGTGGAACGGCGCCAGGCTGAGCACGTAGCCATCCAAAATCGTGGCTGCCACGCAAATCGGCATTTCGCCGCCAGACGTGAGCTTGAAGAGTCGTGCTACATTGGAACCATGGACGTAGACGTGCGCTTCCTCATCGCCGGGGTACGTGTTAATCGTCCCGAGCATAGGCAGGATGGTCGGGAATTGGGGCCCATCTTTCGGCGGAGCGTTGAATGACACGTGCAGGATTGGGCATTCGTTAACGATGCCATGGATGAGCTTGTGGTCGTAGCTTGCTGTTGTGCTATGTGGTCAGCTATCGCGTTTTGAGGAGAGTTGTTGTAAAATCTTGTATATTATTGTATCATATCTGTCACGTTTTCCGACAACTCACCCCGTTGGCTGTACCTGTTTGCCTTTGTCCGATCGTCTCGCGAGTATTGGGCCATTGTACCGTTGCCTCGAGTCTATTGATTTCTTTTTGTGAATGGACTTGCGGCAGAAGGCTTGCGTAAGGTAGGCAGGTACCTCTTTTATAGTTCTTCTACTCTCCGAAGAGATCTGTCAAACAAAGCTAGGCCAGCTGATAAGACGTCGTCACTTCGCAAGCAACATCATACCTTAGCTCGCTTGCAACTCGATTAGCAACGGACCAGGACTTTATGGTCGCATGGGATTACTCCATCGAGATACGACCGGCCTTTGTGCCTGCATGCTGACCATGCTGCTGCTGTGATCTGATGTGGGAGAGCTTCGAGCTCTCCCAGCCCCGCCTCACGAGCTTCCTGAACGAGAAGCTTAAATTCTCGAAGCAGCAAGGCCATGCGAATAAACGACGCAGGCGAAATAAGCAATAATCGACGCGCATGAGAGGAAGCATTAGTACACGTGATGCCCGGGTTGGATGATCACGAGTCCTGCCTCCTGCACATAATATCACAGCCTACGAAATGGAGTGTTTTCTCTTGCCATTTAGCCTGTACATTATGTCTCATCTCAGATAGTCTTTTTGCTACAGATTCCAGATTAACACGCCGCGCACCTCCATCGCCAAACACATCTCCCGCCAACACTTTGGGCTCAAGACGAAGTAGCATTATAGCCAATTCCCAAGCCAACGGGACAGTCTTTGACATCAGCCCGCCAATCCTGCGCAGTACGAGCATACAGCGACAAGTAGGTGTTGGTCGTGAAGTTCTTCGGCAAGTAATCCTGCACGTCGGCCGTCGTGTAGCTGGCGCCCAAAACAGAAAGGACAGTGAGCACATCCTTCTCGACAAAGTCGATGAAGACCAAGTCCACGGTTTCAGGAAGCGACCCATCTTCGGGGAAAGTGGCGTTCGTGGAGAAGTATTGCGGGTTCTGGTAGAAGGGGATGGGACTGTGTGCGGTATCGTCGCCGTCATCACCAAAGTCGTCCTTTGTCACGTAGCCAGGGTGGACGTCAGTGCTTTGGCGGCGGATGACGCGACCGAGAGAGCGCTTTTGCGTGCTGTGATCGTGGAAGACGCCGGGGTCGACACAGTCATCGCCGCCGATCTCGAGTGCTGGGTTGTAGAAGCCGAAGTCACGGGTCTCGAGCGAGCGCTTGGAGAAAAAGCTGCCGTTGTTGAGGATGCCGATGACTTGGCCGGCAAGCTCGTAAGGGACATCGGGGAGATACTCGAAAGCGTTGGTGAAGGGAGAGACAATGAAGCTATCGTCGAATGTGAACGGACCCTGAGGCAGGTCGAATCGGACGCCTCCAGTGTTTTGAATGATGACGCGAGTGTTGTCTGCTCTCGACTCGTTCACAACGACCGCTGCTGCCGCTTTTTGCAAGAGGGTGTAGATGCTGTTTTCGGACAAGAACGGAACGCAGGAGACACACCAGGTCTGCGGAGCACAACCAAAGAATTTTGTGAGGTTCAGCTCCTGACGCAGATCATAGATTTCTTGTGTCGTGTTTAGACCTCTGGCACTGTCAAAGCCCTTGATTTGACTGCCAGCTGCGTGGTACTCGAAAGTGATACGGTTCCAGTCGAGGTATCGGCGGGAATACAACAGGCTTGAGCTGTTTGCTGGTGAAGCATATGTAGCATTACCATCTGTTGTGGAGTTGGTCTTCTTGATCGCCTTTGTCGTTGGATTCGGCACTCCTTTCGGCTTGTCGGTGCCATTGTACGTGTCGCTCTCGATTCCGCTCATGGACAACCAGCCAAGCGTTTCGCAGTAGCGCCCTGATCCCAGCGCCGTGGTCTTCTCATCATATACAGCGAAGTCACGGATGTGATTGTGACCTCCGAAGATCTGAATAGGGGTGTCTGGTCTTGCTTTGCGGATAGCATCGTAGACCGTGGCGAAAGTGGAGCTCGGTACTGTTGGGCGGGCCGGGTTGTGTCCAATGACCAGGTATAGATCGACTGGGTCTTCGCACGTAAGGGCGTCCTCGAACCACTTCTGGCTTACCATTTCAGATGCAGGAATCACTTTGCTGGCGTTACTGTTTCCTGTGAAGTTGAACAGTACGCCGAAAGCCATGATGCGGATGCCGTGTTCCGTGGTGAAATAGCGGTGGGTCACACCCATGTACTCGAACTGGTTTGTGGCAGGGTTTAGAACCTGCACGTTGGACGAAAGATATCGGTCGCCATATCTGCGGCTGAAGTTGTAGAAGTGCTCATATGTGATCTCGCTCACGTAGAGCTCATGGTTGCCCGGTGTGAGAACATCATAGTCAATTTCCTAGTCATTTGTCAGCACATGATCGTCCCAGAGCGATTATTGACGAATTGAGCAGCCAATCTTGCTGCATCGAACATTTCGTGGTGCGTTGCTTGAAGAGACCACATGTAGAGGTACACATACCTCGAATATAGGATTGCTTTCCAGCCCGTTAGGCTTGGTAGCGTCGCTCAATCCAGCGCCATCGTGTAAGTCCTGCCAGCATTCATGGTCAGCTTTGCGAATGCACAAGAGCCATTGCTTTTTCGGATACGTACGCCAGTGTCTACAAGCAACAAATCTACATCGTATGCCTTCGCCTTTGCACGCATGTCTTTGACGAACGAAACATAGTCGCCCCAGTCGGCGCCATAATTCTGCTCTTTCAAGTGGCCTTCCTAAAAGCATAAGATGTCAGTGAACTCTCTTGCAGAAGATCGTAGGATGACCGTACCAGCCAGCCGTGAGTGTCAGTCGTATGCAAGAAATTCAGCTGACCCCAAGCCAGAGGCGCTTTTGGCTGTGTAGTCGTGTTGACAGCATCAGGCTGCATTCGACGGACATTCCTAGTCAGAACGACATCGCGTTCAGGATGCTCGCAGCTGTCGCAAGCGAGCGCCGAGGTGCTCAGGGCAGCAAGAATGACGGCTGCCGAAGACCAATGCATCATTGAAGTGAATAGCGCCTGTGCAATGGCCGTGTAAAGCGGCCGCGAGAGGATGAGAAGGCAATTTATCTTTTGCTTCAGCGCTCAACCACACGGCTAGGCCGGTCAGCGGCGTTGCACGATCCGTCATCGATACCACTTCCGAGACGGGAAGGCCGTTCACCAGCGTTATCTGCTTGCACGTGGGTCAGGGTTCGTGGAGACAAGCAAAGGAACGGCAGCGATCGCCAGGTTCAAGCCGTCTGGGCGGCCAGCTTGTCATGCTTGAGTGCGGAGATGCGCAAGCCACATCCTGTGCATTGGTCCATCCTTTCTGTAGCACAGCGTCGGATCTGGTCGCACACGCGCAGACTGCAATGCTCATTAAGCTGACCTCTACTGAGGCCGTCGCACCGAAGGCTTTACGCGTCTGATACATGTATGCACGTATGTGCACAGCAGTCCTTCGAGGGCCCAAATTATCGTCCATTTGGGTTCGGAGTGTAACCCCAAGGATATATCCAAGAGACCAAATATCGAAGATACATGTACACGAATGTACATATTAAGCCAGTCTTCTAGCATTACTTGAGGTGAGACTCGAACATTAAATCCATACCCTCGGCGCCAAGTCACGTTACAATTTCGGGACAGTGCAGGTACCAGAGTCGTAAAGTCATTCATGCTTCTAAACCCTTCTACAGAATTGACCGTTGAAGCGGCAAGCAGCTCAACCGCCAAGACATCAAATGTCCTTGACGAAACCAATCTCGACCAACTTATCGATCGGCACCTTCAAATTCGCCATCTTGCTGCGCGTATTGTGGCGGACGAATAAGAAGATAGAGAGCAAGAAAGTGCGCCAATATGGTGATGCAGTCCGGATCTTCATCTCCTCCTTTCCGATCACGTAGACTATACGATGGGCGTAAGCTGCATCAACCTGTGCAAGTGTGGTGCTTGTGTCGTCCTCCCTGGAATTCTTTGCAGCGGGCTGGATATCTGACTCGTCGAATTGCACACTCACTCTACGAGTGGCATTGCGGAGTCGGCTTGCGCTGCGCTGCGTGAGATGCAATTTGATTTGTTCGAGCACGATAGATGCCAGGTCAGGGGTGATGACTTCATCCATATAGCCGTATCGAATCATCAAACGATAGCAGTTCGGCCAAGGTAGATCGTAGACGTAGAATCGTTCATCATCTGAGATGGTTGGCCGCTCTACCGCGCGGAGATGCAGGAAGACGGTGGTTTCAGGCCTTGTTACCAGCTTCTCTAGGAACTGACTGAAGACCATAGGCGTACTGCCGTCGCCGATCTTGTCGAAGAAGATGCCAAAGCCACGATTGGTGGAGACCGGTTCGTGATCGTGGCGTGTGAGGCGGTAGGTTCCTTCTGCATCTGCGTGTGCGAAACGCTCGAGCGGCGCACGATCAGCGGCTTCGGCTTTCCATTGCTGCTCCTTTCCGAAGCGCCAAATGATGAAGAAGATGGCCAAGACAGCAGCGAGAGTCAGAGTGAACCAGGCGCCAAGCGGTACTTTGGTCATTGCCGCTGACAAGAATGCACCGTCCAGGGTTGCAATCGTGATCGATGGGAAGATCACAACATACCAAGGCAGAAGCCAGACGATGAGTGCCACTAGTGTGACCATGCAAGTATCAAAGAAGGTCACGAGAATGACGCAGACGCCATACGCATTACCAAGCGAAGTCGTATTGTTGTAGACAGCCGTCACGATGACGGTGCCGATCATGAGTAGCCAATTTGCCAGAGGCACGTACAGCTGATTGTGGAAGACCTTCGAAGTGTGAACAACCTTGATTGAAGGGAAGTAGCTGAGCTTAGTGATCTGAGCGATGAGCTGGAAGGTCGCCGTAATAATTGCTTGTGATGCCACGACAGCGGCAAGAACAGCCAGGATCATGGTCGGGATCAAAGTGCCTTTCGGCGCTGTATAGAAAACTGGGTATGCATATGCCTCGGGATGGACAGAAATGTAGGCTGCTTGGCCGCTGTAGGTCAATAGCAGTAGTGGAAGGCACCAGCCGAGCCAACTGATCTGAATGGCATGTCTGCTAAATGCACCGAGATCCTAGCACCTTTCTTTAGTGCTTGATCTTCATGTTATATAGCAAGGGATGCTTGGATTTACTTACAGCGAACAATGCTTCCAGTCCAGTAAAGCACAAGAGCACACCACCGAGGCTGTGCCATCCCTCCTCCTTATGGCGGATCAGGAACGCAAAAGCCTCGCCAGGGTTGAAAGCTTTCAACACCGTGTAGTCGTACTGAATGAGATTGTAGAGACCAATGCCTCCTATCCAACCAAGCCAGATAACGACAATCGGTGCGAAAGTGGATGCAATCTTCGTCGTTCCGAACGGCTGGAGCAAGAACAGCAAGACAAGAGTGCCGCAAGTCGCTCCTACAACGGTTGAGGTGTCGACAGTGGTAATGACGTTCAATCCTTGGTAGGCGCCGAGCACCGATTGCGCAGGTGTAAGTACGCCGTCTGCGATGACAAGCGACACAGCCAGCACACCAATAGTTTTCAGCAGGCCGCGGAAGAATGCGCTTTTTTCGATACGAGCACGGATGGATCGATTACCGCGCGGCATATCTCCCGTGAGCACGCGCTGTATCTTAAGCGAATGCGCTTCTTTGGGGTCGATGTTGGCCAGGTTGGCATAGCGTGAAAGCAAAGAGTAGCAAGAAAAGGTACCACCCTCGCCTTCGTTGTCCGCGCGAAGAATGATGAAGACATACTTCAACGTGACCATCGTGAGCAGCGACCATATTATGAGCGACAGTACTCCGACGACATCAGTCTTCGACGGTCCAGAGGTGAACGTTGAGGAATACACATAGAGAGGCGACGTGCCAATATCGCCATAAATGACTCCCATAGACTGGAACGCAAGCCATAGTAGCTGACGACCCTTGAATGTCTGCTTCACCCGATGATCGATAGGTGAGGCTTTTGTTTCAAAGTCGGCATCGTCTGCGCTGAAGCTAGATCGAGACTTGGAGATCTGGTTGACCGAATCTCGACCTCCCCTCGAGTTCACGCGCGAGAAGACGATCCCGGGCCCATCGCCTGCATCGCTGGCACGCCTTGATTGGCGTCGCGTTGCGTTTTCGCTAAATTGTATCGTAGTTGTGGTCATGCCGTGCCGTTGAACTCTGTTTGTCGCTCGGATTGAAGGAATGACACCGTCAATGCGCGTGTAAGCCAAAAGATGCCGTAAGATCAACGCTGGCACGTGGTAATGCACGTGGCGAGGCGGGGTTGCTGTGTAACTGCAAGTGAAAGACTGAAAAGCATTCCAGTGGTGCTATGGTCAAGCAACGCAAGCTTTATTCGAGCCATGCCATGGCTTAGCACTACAAAGACTCCACCGACCTTGGCGAATTTTGTATTTCGTTATCTTTTGGCCATTTCGACTTCTGGTCATCACTGTTTGGCCGTCAGATGCTTACTGGCCCCAGATACCGAGAGAACGGCTGCAATGTGGGATGGTGGCGGCTGTGCGAGGTACCCAAAGCCCATAAATCGCTCAAGGGGCCATAAATGCCGCAAACGTGACGATCTGCAAGCCAATTGTCAACAAGCAATATCACCTCAACACATGCAAACTCACTGCAGCTCCGCTGCACTCTGTGCTATATCTGCCGAAAGTTTGTCCTTTAAGCCTGTCGCCCTTGTCAGGGATCGTAAGATCAGCGGTGAAGGGATATTAGTACAAAATTACGCTACATGAATCTGACAGCAATGCGCTACGCTCCTTCGGTGATTTCTTCTCTTTCGTCTTCTGGTACACTCACCACCTGGATCTCCTCCTCTGCAGCGCCTTTCCATCCAGTCCCAGCCTGAACAAATATCATCAGTGCTGCCAGGCCAGCCCCGCTGAGGAACAACATTTTCAGCGCCTCCTCATATCCTTGAACCGCAACCTCTTTTTGCACGCCCTCCAAGCTTCCCACAAGCGCTGGTGAACCCAGTAACCTGATGACCAAATCCTCGTTCCGAATACCACGCTCCGCGAACTGCCTCGTCAGAGAATTATATAGAGTTCTGGAGAACATGCCACCTCCAATAGCAGAGCCAAAGGATCCAGAGAACCCACGGAATGTGGCCAGTAAGCTCGTGGCGACATAGTGAGTGCTCTTCGGCGTCAGATGGAGCAGATGCGCAAGATTGTAGTTGAGCGCCGCACCAGTCAGGCCACCGGAAATTAGGATATCGAGCACATACAACCATTTATTGGAGTCGTGGGTCGATAACACTGCCAGCAAAATCATGGTGAATGGGAACAAAATATACACCACGAGTGTAGGCACATAGAAGGATCCTGAGCGCCGAATGTGAAGGCCACCTGCTAGCAGACCTCCAAGTGCAAAGCCAGCATTGGTGGGCACAAGGATTGCACCGGCACTGGCAGGCGACCAATTGCGGACCGCAATGGCATAAGTTGGTGTGTAGAACAAGACAGCCCAGCGCGCCATCATATATCCGACAGTAGCCAGACAGGTGAGAAGCAAACCTCGGGATTTGAGGAGAGAGATTGGGATGATGGGATCGCTCGACACGTAGACTTCGTTGAGGACGAAGACTGCGAAGACAAACGGCGACAGAAGCAGAGGGAGCAAGGGAATGGAGCGCGGCGCGCCCAAGCTGTAGAGAACGAGTACAATCGAAGCAGTCAAGGAGACGGCGCCAATGTAGTCAAGCTTGGCGAGTCGAGTGAGCGTAGATTCTTTCGACTCATCTTGCTTTCCAGTGGTGAAGGTCGATGGAATGCTAAGCAGGAGTACCGCGCCGCCTACCAAGGCAATTGGCGCTTGTCCTAAAAACAGCCACCTCCAGCCTACAACTGGGAGTAGCGCACCTGCAGCTGTAGCACCCACTGCGACACCAACTGTGAATCCACTGTTCAGAAGACCAATGGCTAGACCACGTTGTTTGGCGCTCGTAAGCTCCAGTACGATAATGATGGAGACTGTGAAAATCCCTGAAGCACCAATACCAGTAAAGACTCTGCCGACTATGAAGCCAGTAAAATCATTTGCAAGACCAGAGGTAATCGTGCCAATGGCTAGCAGTACTGTAGACGCAAAAATGGTGATACGGGGTGTAAAGACCGCAGCCAATTTGCCATTGAGCGGACCAAGAGCGCTCATGGCGATGAGGTATGCAGATGTGAACCATGACGTTCTCTCAAAAGCATCCAAGTCACCTGCTATCGCAGACTGGGTGGTAGTCAAGATCGAGATATTGGTCGACTGCAGGAAGATAAGACCTCCTAACGCCAGAGCTGAGAAGATAGCACGCAGAGTGGTGATGGATTGCGAAACATCATGATCCGCGTTGTGCAAGTCTGCTGCTCCGTTGAATTCGCTGTCGCGTTCGGCTGTAGGTCTTTGCACGACTATCAATGGTGTCCTCTCATCATTCGGGTCAGCATTGCGTTGCTCGACGGCTGGAGGCATCGAGATGCCGAATCTGAAGTCCAGAGGTGTTCAATTGAACGAGAACCAGAACCAAAGAGATATGCAAGACCTAGTAGATGTGTAAGGAATGGGAAGATGATACACCTACACGGAAGGCAAACAAGATCCGTTCGACGGGATTACAAATGCAAGACGTAAGGTCCGGATGAAAGTGAATGCCGGTGCAGCGGCTTGGAGTGGACTAGCTCCCGCACTTACCGAAAAGTGACGTAGCGTGCCAGCCACTCGGTAGCCTTGTTCGACATGCATACTTCGATTGCTATGCCAACCATTTCTAAAGTGACGAATAATTGATTGAAAGAATGTTCAGAAATTTGCGATCTTCACAACTTCATTATGGTCTGAATCAGCCTGAATCGCGGTCGCTTCTGCATCATCAAACAGTGATGAGAGCAGACAAGACCCACGATGAATCGAGGTGGTCGAACCCAATACACTCGAGGCGGTTATAATAACCGCTACAACTCACGCGGACATGGCCGAGGTGGCGGAGGTAGAGGCAATGCTAGGTCTTCAGCACCAAGAGGTGTCTTCGCTGACGGTATCTGGCATTGCGACTGCACACCTCGCCTCCCAGCCGAGCATTTCAAGGTGAAGAAAGAAAGCAAGAATCAGGGTCGTTGGTTTTACACTTGTCAAAACCAAGAGCCGCAAAGATGCGGTTTCTTTCTCTGGGATGAGGATGCAAAGCTTCGGGAAGAAAGCGCAGTGCTGAACAACAGCAGATCCGAACTTAAACCCAAACAAGTTCATGCGGCCCAGGAAGGTTGGGATGCCGGCAGAAACAGAAGTAGCATATTCGCTGGTGTCGACCCTATGAATACAGGGCCTGATAACGATACATTCCAAGGCGAGGATGAATCCACTGACGACGAGTATGCTTCTCCAGAACGACAAAACACTAGCATTGGCAAACGCAAGGCCAGCGAGGCCGACCTGGATGCGAACAACAACGACGATGACGATCAACTTTTGTCTTGGTCTCTGACTGGCCAAGAAGAGCAGGACTTGATAAGTGCAGCGGACTCTGCAGCACCACCGCCTGAAACGCCTCGTAAAGCTGCGAAGACGGGTGTATATGCGACTCCTGCCACCACCACCGAGAAAAATCGCAAACTACCGTGGCTACAAGAATCAAATAGCTCTCCTGTTGAGCAGTCATCCTCGATTACTCAAAGCCTATACGGCGCAAAACATGACGACACACCTTCCAAACAACAAACGAAGAGTCTTTCACCGATCATAGAGCAAGCATATGCTCCGACACCAACACTTCAAGTTGACACGCCAGGCACTCATGTCGGGGACCTCCAACCACAAGGTCGATATCGAGATGCCTTGGCAAATCCAGCCGACAGCGAGAACTCGCTAACAAGCGAGGCTCTTGCTGCACTATCGAGCACGTCTGTTGCACCAGACATTCTCGCTAAGCTGCGGGGAATCTTGAGTAGACATGATCTAAAGAATCAAGGAGTAGTCAAAGGGAGGGACATTTCACGCCTGGCATTGAAGGCAAAAGAGGCGAAGATTGTGGAGCTGCAAGCAAGAATTGCGAGTCTCGAAGCAGAGCGAGAGGTGGATCGAAGTGTAATTCGCAAATTGAGGTGGGAAGGTCAAAGTGGTGCGCATGGAGTTTTGGGTGAAGAGTGATCCATTGAAATGAGAAATTGGTCGCGGAAGAAGTCGAGATGCATAAGATGCATGGCAGGAGAGACAAGTGTTCTGCGTCCTCGAGGCTCCCGACCTGCTCACGTGATAGCCCAAGTGTATGCATTCACTGCAGCAGGTGTTCACGTGCCCGATTCAAGCGTAAGCTTCAAGCATACCCCAAAACTCGCCACGCTAGCCCACGCACACATCCACATGCCTGACGCGACATCTGCACATCGTGTCTGGATCTCGCCATCCTCCGCTGGAATCAAAGTTCGCGAAACCCCATCCAGACCCAGCATGTCAAAACGTCATCTGTATCGCTAGAACAGTCGTCATGGCAGCGCCTATCTCATCATTCCTCCAAAAGCTCACACCAGAAATTCGCATCGCCATTTACGGCCACGTTTTCGGGACAAGTCAAGTCATCAAGCCTGACAGCAGTGATATTGCACTTGGGTTATATAGAAAACGCTGCAACTGCGTCCCAGGCACGCACCTGCCTCAGCCAGAAAAAGTCCAACTGCATACCTCGATTCTCGCAACCAGTAGGAAAATCTTCCTCGAGGCCATCTCTGTCCTCTATGTCAATCACACCATCAGAGGAACGACGACCGACTTTTACAAACTTCTTAGGAATTCCGACTTCAGTGAGCACGTTAGACGCATTGAAATCGGTGATTGCATTGGATTGTATCGAAGTGTGAACTTTCATTCAGTGCTCCGTCGTCTTCAGATACTGCCTCATGCTCGCTCACTTGTCATGCTCAGTGACTGCCTAGCAGTTCATGCCGTCAAAGCGACTGGCGGGCCCGAGCATACTACGGTACCCGCGTTTGCACAAATGGCTCAGCTCGGAGAAGTCACATGCACCAGCGTCGGTCGATACCAACTTCATGGAATGTTCGAGAGGTTCCAATTCGTCAATAGAAGGATTACGCAGATGTGGTGTCAAGTGGAAACAGCTCCCGATAATTACAATGCCCATGAAGATCTTGTCTCGGTCATGTCGAAGTGGCAGCTACAAGGCGACCCATATAACCGGGTTGCTTGGGCTACACAGACCTCGCTGCGCCTATGGGTGGGGTTGCATGACATCCTGCTCCACACGTCAATCTCAGGCGAGCTCGAGAAGCTCAGGTCGTCGCAAATCCTTCGGAAAAGGAGGTTTTCTGTGAGCTGGAACGGTACGCCAAGACAACAAGGCCATACTGCTACAGCGCAACGCAGCTCGTCAGTGGTGGTGCCGATATCAGTAATCTGCAGAGACGGTTCCTGCGTGGTCTGAAAGCTGGAGACGATCAGGATACGCTTCTTTGGGCTACAGAATATCTTGCTATCAACATCGCCACCTACAACATGCGAACAAGCAGGGGCAGGGGGCGAGTCGTGGATTCATGTTGGGGTGAAATTGATGGCTTTTTGCCAACCATAGAGCACCATTCGAAACTCCAGAGCTCCGCTCTCCGTGGTCTGAACAACTCCCATTACTTCCGCCATCCATGGAGGCACACCCAAGTGATAGATCATGAGACAGCAAGCACATCGCTCGCTTCGATGGGAGACTTGCTCAGCGGCGTCTTGACATCTGATCAGCAGAGCGATCCCTCGAACTTCAGTGACATTGAGCTTGGACAGCTTTTGTGTCTGCGTATTGCCTTGGAGTCAAGGCTTTTTGGCCAACACTTAGAACCTAGAGACTGGGACGAGTACGAGAAGTGGGCTTCAGATCTACTGAAGCGGTATCTATGTGCGGAAGGCTCATTGCGGTACCATGAGTTGCTTCATGTGGCTATCAATGAACTTGATAGGGTTGTAAGAGTTGTGCTGTCCGTTCTTGCTTCTCAGGAAGAAAGAATACGATGCGGCATCGCCGACCATGTTTGCACAAAACCGCCCAGCGGCTTCGACAGCGAGTTGTTCTACCCTTTTGCAGGACAGTAGGGCTCGTTGCTCGAGCGGGGATGGCGAGAGTATATGGTCAGTCCAGGCGCGAGTGCGATGGATCTGGGATGATCCTGTTTTGGAGAAGTGTACGCAACGAGTCACTGTGAAGGGCTCATCCTGGCTTTGAAGCGATTGGAGAGAGGGTTGCATCAATTTTAGGCCGGTTTTGACAGAGATGGGTCTTTCTCGAGCAGGTGGACTTCTCGAAGCAGCCCTGCCGAACGAGGCATGCAAACCTTGTTGCTTGAGCGAGTCCTGCGAGAAGTCCGATTGTTTCACAGCGCTTGACACGAAGATCGATGTTCTCCAATTTCAATTGTCGCGTGCCATGAAGTCACATCGCAAGTGAAGCCATTCGCTGTCCCCCACTTCATTCACATGCGCGCCACTCAACGCTATCTGCACCTTTCGCGCATACAAAATCACGACAGAAATTGCTCTCCCTCCTGATCGATTACTTGTATCCCACACTCCCCCAGCACTGTAAACTACCGCCGCGCGCCCGAGCGGCACATATACACAAGAGCCGATATAGTGGTGCACCACACACCAGTGAGAGAGTACTCACTGACAACGAACAATGGTCAGCACAAGCAGTGCACGACCGCACCACAACGATTGAAGGCCAACGAACCAGCATTGCGCTACGTTCGACCTTCCTTGACAGACTCGCACCAGAGCTGCGAGTCTTCATCTACAAGCACGTTTTCGGCAACAGTGACACGATCAAGCCGGGCGACAGCACAGCATCGCTAGGTATCGACAACGATCAACTTGCCCTCAACGAGCATGCTGTATTTGCCCATGTACCTCTCGAGACGTCCATACTTGCAACGAACAAGCTCGTTTATCGCGAAGCTATTGAAGTCTTGTACCACGGTAGGACTATTCGGACAACATTTCCGGAACTTGGACACCTGATGTACGAACAAGGCTTCGCCGATAATGCCGAAAGGGTCGAGGTGGCGGACTGTATCAACGGGTACGCCATGAGCGCGTCGCACCTCATCCTAGAACTGCTGCAAGGCCTGCCGCGCATGTTATCAGTTGCGGTTCTCAGCGATTGCCTCTGCTCCGTCGCGGCACCCGATGTCGAAGACGACAGGGTGTGGTACCCAAGCTATGAGAACATTGTGCGAGTCCCAGACTTCGTCCAGAGGACGGCTGAATGGGGAATTGCTAAATCTCTCAACGTTGGGCGCTACCGGCTGCACGGCAAATGGAGCAAGGTACAGATAGTCAATCGCAAATTGACCAAGTTATGGCCTAGTGCCCAGAACATACCAGAAGACTACGATGTCTGGAAGGACTTGGGCGCCATCTGGAGGCGATGGTTTCCGCCTGACAAGCTTCCAGACATGGTGGCCATGGCTTTGCAGACGTCTTTTCGATGCTGGGTAGGTCTCCACGAGGAGCTTACAGCTATGAGTCTATCTGGAAGTCTTTCTGAACTCAAGGATCAAGAGAATGCTGAGACGATCTCACAGGTCGACTCAGCGAAATTGACCATACTGAGCCATTTTGGCGCGTCAAATTACTTCCAGGGTCCGTCGCTATGCAGACATCTGCGGCATTTGAAGGCTGGAGGAGAGAGAAGGCAGCTCGAATGGGCCACTGAATATCTCGCTGCAAATATGGCAGTATATCGCAGTCGGGAACAGCCTGACTCTGTTCGTCAGAACACACTTGTCCGCGCCTCTCACTGGGCCGAGGTGGATGGTGGCTTGCACGGCATCGAATTCATCATCAAACAGCAGAAGCTGGCACTTGCTGGCACTCCGACTCTTTCCTATGTCTTGGACCCCGTGCGCAAGCAGCAATTGATAGGCTGCAACACGCTGAGACGTGCCATTGATGCTTTCTCGTTCGATCGTCTAGTGAAGCCTGGACTATTATGTGAGCTGGCACCTTTGCAATTCCAGCAACTGGCATATCTGTGCATTGCCACAGTGCCTTATCCGTCCAACTTGCCGCTCCCACGCGACTCCGCGTACAAGCGGGAGCTCGATGACTGGTCTTCTGATCTACTCAAGCGTCACCTCCTGGTCTCTGATTGGGTAGACCCGGCAGACGTGGAAGAGATGAGCCTTCATGATCTGCGGAACTGCTTGATCATGCTGCTCCGCCGTCCGGACCTGAAGGAAATTCGCACTGATCCCCCGGATGGCATCGATGATGACCTCTTCGTTCCGTTGGCTTGGAAGTGGAGCTGGGAATACTCCCATGCGTGTATGGATCAGCTTCAGGCTGGCCTCGAGGTGGAGAGGAGTAGTGACTGGGAAGAAGACTAGCTGTACAATTGTTTATCACAAGTCTGCAGTCTCTCGATGGCTAGCGCAGATAATTGAGGGACCAGTCGAATGATAGTAGCAAATGTACTACAATGAGACCTGCGTGATTCTATAAAGTGCAAAACTCAGCATTCTCTATCCTTACATGTGTGGTGCTGGAAGTGACGTTCGGATGTGTAGGCTTTTGTGCATGAACTTTGAAGACTCCAAGGCAAGATTTGTGTTCCAATTCAAGGGTGATCTCGAACATCTATACACGAATTCTGAAGAAAGCGACTGATATTCTGAGCATCCATAAAACATAGGAGCATGCGCGGACTTTCGAGCTCGATCTGTATGTCCGCTCGGCTTTGATCATGTGTAAGCTGCAAGCCCATCACGTAATACGAGACTTGTCCGGACTTGCTCGATCCTTCAGACTATCTCCACGCTCTAGAGTCTTGTACACCCATGTTCCATAGCGATCAAATCAATCAATCAATATAATTCGATAAGTGCTGCATGGCACCAATGTTCGTGTCTCCTACAGCCGATGCCTCAGGTAAGCGAGCTCAGCTCGTCCAGCTCGCTAAGCACTCGATATCTCCGCGTAGCCAAACAATGAGTATGAGCTAGAAGGTAGATACATATAAGAATGAAGATGATCGCTCCGTGAAAGCACAATCACTTCTACCATCAATCATCGCATACTAAATAGAACAAGCACTCATCAGTACCAACTACACCTTCACCAGATCGAATCAACACATTTCGGCCAAGATGACCACCAACTATTCCGCAACCATAGAGTCCGTCAACGCTCCTCTCCAAGTAACAAAGACAGACATCCCTACACCCGGTGCCGACGACATTATCGTCCGCAATCACGCCGTGGCCGTCAACACCATCGATCCCGCCCAACAAGGCGGTTTCCAAGTGAAGAAGTGGCCGATCGTACCCGGTCATGATCTTGCAGGCGAAGTGCATGCCATCGGCTCAAATGTCACACGTTTCAAGCCAGGCGATCGTGTGATCGGACACTCGTGGCAGTTCTTCACGAACGATCCCGCAGATGGAGCCTTCAGTCTGTACTGCCGCATCCCAGCCGCAAACGCAGCGATCTTGCCCGACAACTGCACTTATACTCAAGGCGTCGTACTTCCGCTCGCCATCGACACCGCGGCTGCTGGATTCTATCAGAAGGACTACATGGGCTTGGACTTCCCTAGCGTAGACTCGAAGCCCAACAGCAAGGGTGAAGTGGTGGTCGTTTATGGCGGCTCTTCCTCAGTCGGCTGTGCTGCCATCCAGCTCGCTGCCAACGCTGGCTATCGAGTCATCGCCACCGCAAGTGCTTCCAACTTCGACTTGTGTCGCGAGTGTGGCGCAGGCGATGTCTTTGACTACAAATCTCCCACCATCGGCGAGGACATCGCTGCCGCCATTGGCAAAGACCACTTCAAGGGCCTCTACAACGCCATCGGTATTCCAGAATCCTTCGACATCGTCACACCAATCATGGAAAAGCTTGGTGGAGGTTTCCTAGCAAACACCAAGCCTCCAGGCAAGCTGCCCGAAAGCATCAATGCCAAGTTCGTGCTTGGAGTGGGCGACTCAGGTTTCCCCGTGTGGAAGGACTTCCTCACTGAAGCGCTTGCACAAGGTAAGATGAAGTGCTTGCCCAAGGCTAAGGTCGTGGGCAAAGGTCTTGAGAGCTTGGTTGAGGCGTTTGAGATTCGCAACGGGACGGTGACTGCGGAGAAGATCGTGGTAGAGCTTTAGGTTCAGGTAGCTGCAATCAATTCAAGAAGCTTCATTGTAAGTTTTGTGTTCAAGCGAGCATGTCAGTGACGTGGAAAATACAAGGAGTAGAATAATCTAGCATGTGAATTTTAGCATTCATCCACAGAATCAAGATAGCTGGTGGACAAAGGGTGGAGATTATTGCCCGATGTTCAGAGTCTGGTGCGACTTTCAAGTAAGATAGTCAAAGGTGAATATGTATCGTGATGCATTAAATTCTTTTGCCAGACATGCTAAGCAACGCGGCTCTTTCGGACCATCTAATCCAGCTCATCGACAGCAAGGTGTTGACGTTCCTCCTGCACCGGTTCTGGAGCCTGACTAGCCTGAGCGTTCTTGTTTGCCTCGGCCCTAGCTTTGTTCTGTCTCTCCAGCTCTTCAACCGCCTTCTGTCCTTCCTCTGTCGTGGCGTCGATGACGCCCTCCTCCAAACTTAGCATACCTCCGTTGCCCAGCTGCTCAACAATCTGCTCGGCCTCGTCCACGCTCATCTTGCCCAGCACCTTGTTCACCTCATCCAAGCTCGCGCTAGCCAGGGCACGCTGCAAGCCAGGCGGGAAGGTGTCGAAGATCTCACGAGCCATGCGCTCGTCATCAGTGGTGCATTGGTCTGCAGGAGGCGGTACCACGATATTGATCTGTGTGTTGGGGTCCACAGCGTGAAGCTGGATTTGCTCCTTGTCAGTGCTGCCTTCGGATTCGCGTGCGAGCTCAGCTGTGCGTGAACGGATGCGAGCATAGGTGTTGTTGACATCGTCGAGGAAGAGCTTGCGAGCCTGGTGGCCGGGCGTTTGGATACGCTTGAAGAACAGACCGACACCGTCTTTGCCCAGCTGGCGGCAGTACTGTAGCAAGAGGGCTTGGTGCACGCATTGACGCGCGTAGTCTTCTTGGCTCTTTTGGCCGTTTGCAATGGATTGGGCGTTGAAAGCTTCGACGAGGAGGCCATCGGTCTCCTTCTCGACTAGAATGCCTGGGTTGCGCCCGATGAACTCGAGTGAACCAGCGTAGTCACCAAATGCGAATTTGGCGAATCGCTTTGCCGTCGCTGAGGCCTCGATATCCGCATCGTCGTCTGAGCCCACGGCACCGTCTTCGACATCAGCTTCGGCGCCAGATGTCAGACCACCTTCTTGTTTGTGCTTGTGACCAGGGTTGAGCAGTTCAGGTTGAACAGTTGAGGCGGGAGCAGCAGGTGTGGGCTTGGCGATGTAGGAGCTGTTGAAGCCTTCGTGTATCGATTCCGAGGTGATTTTGCCCGCTTCGAGCTTCTCCTGTTGTGTGAGATCCGCGTTGAGGTCTCTTTGCAGGCCATTGACCTTCTTCTGATGTTCCTTGACTTCCTTGATGAATTGTGCGTAGCGTTCTGAGCCCTCAGTCTTGGTCTTGTCAACCTCGCTCTTGACCTGATCCACCAGCGCACCCATCATTTTCGTGTAGCTCGGCAACTCCTGATCCTTGTGCACGCCTTCGGGTGCCTGAGGAGGGTTGTCACTACCCAGGCTTCCGTCGCTGCTGACCTCCATCAAAGCGTCAAAGACGATCTCGTCCACCTCACTTGCATCTTTCTTGCTTTCAACCTCAGCCTTGTGCGAGTCAAGGCTCTTGAGCAGGGCATCGATGCGTGCGAGGAGACCGTCGTTGATCACACGCTCATACTTCAGTGTCGTAATGCGGTGTTTCCTAGAAAGACGTTCCTGGTGGATCTGGTTCTGTTTCGCGCGGATGAAAGAGCGCTTGTCGACATTAGGGTGAACCTCGATATCTGAGTCGTCGGACAGCTCGAGAGCATCCCATTTGCTGTAGTCGAGAGGCATGGCTGGTATACGGGATATGATGAATGAGGGTTGTCTTGTGTCTAATCCCCACGAATATGTGTCAATCAAGAAGTGAGTCGTCTGACGTTACGCTATGTTTTGGACTTTCCTGAAGCTTCTCGAACGTTGCCCCGCAGAGTCGGAAGGAGCCCCACGTTCACTTCACACTTCCCACGTGCCGGCGTATATAGAGAAGAGGTAACGAATAAAGATTGTTGTTGCGGAGCACTTCGTCCCAGATTTTTGTCAACCATCTCAAGTTGAAAGAATGAGCAACTTCGACACGATAATTCTCGGCTTCACAGCTGAGCGGCACTTGAGAAAGACGGAGCTGCTCACCAATGTTTGTGCAACTCTGTCAGGAATCTCAAATCAAGTCCTGTCAGCCCAGTGAGACTCGCGCGCGTTCACAAAATACGTGGATAGTCAATAGTATCAAGGCGACCCTGTCTTCGAGAATAATTGAGCACAAAATATCTGCGATTTTCCTCACAGGACATGCTACATTGCCATGGAAAAGCAGTGATAAGTTTTGAGAAAGATTGAGGGAAAAAAGTGACATTATTGATTCCCTCCACTGGCACGATTCCTTGCCGTCATAACTAGCATTAACCCATGCGAGATCGTCATTATGCGGTCAACGATGTCTAAATTTTAGACTCGATCTACGTCTAGAAGAGGTAACCGAGGGTGTACCTGTAGAGACGGCCGGGTTGAATGCCGTTCGCCTTGTTGTAGGCCTCCTTCTCGAGCCACTCCTGCTCGTCAGCATCGACGACAGCCTTCCCTGTCCAGAGATCGGCTTCGGCGGGATTGACTTCCTTGGTCTTCATGACGATCTTGTAGCCCAGGATCATGATGAGGTAGAGTGGGATGCCCTGTGCGATGAGTTAGTGGATGTTGCGACGGCCGTTAGAATGGATATTACTTACCAAGTAGCCAGTGATGAAGTTCTTGTAGTCGAAGCCGCCAATGAAGACGTCAAAGTTCTTGGTCAGAGATACGAGAACGCAGAATGCCAGTGCGCAGTAGCTACCCCACAAGCCAAAGGGCGACTTGTAGCGCATGGTCTTCTCGTCAACGCCTTGTGCGCGACGCGCTTTGACGAAGTAGATGTGTGCCACGAGGATGGAAACCCAGGTGAGCAGACCAAAGATGGAGACCAAGTTCACGAAGTAGCCGAAGACAACCTTGGAGGAGCTCGACACGTTCATGAAAGCGAGGCAGCCGAATGCGGCAGAGAAGAAAAGGGCAGCGACGGGGACACCGCTCTTGTTGGTCTTGGCGAAGAACTTGGGGGCGTAGCCCTTCACGGCCTGGCCGTGGAGGGTACGGCTAGCAATGTAGAGATCGGAGTTGGCAGCGGAGAAGACGAAGATCAGGATGCAGGCGTTGAAGATGTGAGGGAGGTACTGGATACCGGCTTCGTTGATGGCGACGACGAAGGGAGATGCGGCCGCAGAGCTCTTGTTCTTCTTCTCGCCACCACCGTTGGCTTTGACGAGCTCCTCGCTGTTGTAGGGAACGCACATTCCCAAGAGCAGCACCGAGAAAATGTAGAATACGACGATACGCCAGAAGGTCAACTTGATGGCACGAGGAATGTTGCGGCGAGGGTTCTCGGCTTCGCCAACAGTCACACCAATAAGTTCTGTTCCGAGGAAAGCGAAAACGGCAGTGACCATGGAAGACCAGATGGCGAGGAAGCGTCCTGCTGAGCCTTCAGCGGCGTAAGTCTTGAAAGCGCCAGGAGTCTCCCAGTAGCGGAAACCGATAGCACCGTGTCCTGGAGCAGCGCCAGCAGTGATGCAGATCAAGAGAATAAGAAGCCCGAGGATGACGATAACTTTGACCGAAGACAGATAGAATTCGAATTCACCAAAGAATCTGACACCAAAGTAATTGATGCAAAGGATTATCACAAGGAATATGGCAATCCAAATACCTGGGTTGACTCGTTCCGCTGGAAGCCAGAATTGGATGACCAACGCGGCTGCAGTGAGTTGATTAGGCGTGATGATGATATATTTGAACCAGTAAGTGTATCCAGTAGCAAATCCGAGGGCAGGGTCACAGAAGCGGGCGGCGTAGGTTGCGAAACCTCCAGCAGAAGGAAGCCAGGTAGCCATCTCGCCGAGACTGCACATAACAACGTATACCAGGAAACCGATCATTGAGTAAGCGATGAGGATAGATGCGGGACCAGCCTTTGCGAGGGCAGAGCCAGTTCCGATGATCAGACCGGTGCCTGTGATGTGTTAGGACTGTTCGAAACCGACCTAAATCTTATGTTCCACTTACCAACAGCGCCACCGATGGCAATCATACTAATCTGACGGGCTTTCAAACCACGGTGCAGACTCTCATCCTTGTGCTCTGGGTCCGAATACATCTGGACATCACCAGCCTGGTGAGAGATCTCTTTCGAGAAGCCATACTCAGACTTGCTGTTATCTCCGGTAGGGCTCACGTCCCAGTCGCGACCAGTCGCGTGCGCCATGGTCGGTTCGATGGCCAACACAGGCAGTGGAAACGCTTGGTGGAGTGGTGTGAGGCTGTCGCACTCGATGCACAACGATACACCTCGAAAAGTACACCTGAGGCAGAGAAGTAGAAGGCAGCGAATAGAGAGATATGATAATCAACTGAAACAAGCAGGCCAAATACTCGACCAACGGCGGCGATCCCCTAGATTATATACGACCTGCCCGAAGCATGTGGTGTCGGCGCTCCCGTGACATGTCTCGCTCCGGTCGAGAGCCCTCACTTGGAATCGACGAGCATTGTCAGGCACCCCTACCGGTATCAGCATCGCGTCCGGCGCGCAGCAGAGAGATTTACCACAACGGGCCAATCACGCCACGGCGCAGCGCATCTGAACTGGACCCGTTGCGGCATGGCGTACGCGAGCAGGCCGCCTCGGAGGCACAAGTGTGGTGCAAGAAGCGTCGGTATCAGCTTGGTATGCTCTTGGCATCAGCTTGGCATGATAGCCATGCATGGCCCATGGCGGGGAAAGGCGTTCGAATTGCGTTCGAAGGACGTTGAGGTTGTGTCGCGAGGCGTGCGGCCACGGCTGTGGTTGCATTCGGCTGCGGGCCGCTGGCGGCTATCAGAGCAGAGCGGATTCGATTTGCACATAGAAAAGAAATTAGAGCTGCTCGTGCACGTTAGTTCTGGGGTCAGACAGACCGTGCTATCGACAGGGTGGGTTCCCTGATGGCGGGGAGCGTCAAGCGCGATTGCTGCACCGAATCTCTTATTCATCCGCCCATGTCACTTGCAGATACCGTGGCGAGGCGTCTGGCCTGCATGGCGATTGCGAGGAACGTGGCGCCCAGGGTCATGTTGGCATTAGACAGAGTTTGCCGTTAGTTTAAGCAGCTCGAAGCTAAACTGCACGACTCTTGTCTGTTCTCTTGGAAGTACTTGGTCTTCCAAAGCTGGGCTGACGCAGTGCAGTAGGTACACGCGAAGCATTCACCACCACCTGGAGAGCTTGCAGACTCTTGACATTGGTGCGATAACGCATTTTCGCTTGCCACCACAGACCAAAGGCAGGCTTGGCGAGCCAAAGGATTGTTGTGGCGTTTCTTTGGGCCTCGGCTCATATTGCTAATGCCTTGTGCCGAAGGAACTACATGCGGCATAGTGGTATGCCGAAAGGAAGATCTCCTTTGAGTAGCGCACAGATCGTCATGTCTTCCACGCACGCTTCGGTGTCTCTTCACAAGGTTCCGGACCCTTGCACCGAGGACGCACTCCGGAACTACTACCGGAAGTGTCTGATTTCGATGCTTGCTGGCGACTAACGAAACAATTACACGTGCTATATCACGCGAGGCTACATTAGGTCACGCAAGATTGGCGAGATGGGCCAGACCGCTTGGTACTAACAAGTGCTGCTCGGTTACAGTGCATCCTCACAGCCGGGAGTCAATACAATCCTCTCACGCTTGCCCAAACCAAAGAATCACTTATCATGCTGACCACAGCCTCGCGCAAGTCTTGGAAGCGTGGCTCAGCCTCCAATCCGTTTCCACATGCACGCGACAGCACGCCTTGGCCGGGATAAATCCCTCAACAGCCTCAGTCCGAGATCGTCCTCCTCCTCACGTAACGCCAACGAACACTGTATAGCACAGACAACCACGCATACCGGATAATTATCGCGTTTGCAAGCCTCAAGCCGTCCCAGAGCATGCAGACACAATGGTGCAGTCCGCAAGATAGATGTCCGAACGCCAGAGCAGCCACGTGACGGAACCAGTGACACATCCCTCCGCACTTATTACTCTATACCCCAGACCTCATTACCCTATACTTCCGGTTTTTGGGGTCCTACACCCGACATGATCACTCTATACCCCAGAACTAGACCCCATACCCCAAGAAACGTGGTCCATGAATGCCCGACACAAAGTCACGAAGCACTGTCCTCCTTTGTGTCTCGTCTTGATCATCGGATGGGAGCAGCTCCACACCTCTTGGGCGGTAAGGCAAGGTTCATGACGATAACAGCATGCTATCAAATGTATCCACATACAAGGGACCACTGCATCAATCGCCTGATCGTTGTGAGGCTGAGAGTAGTGATCTCACAGCTGTGCTTGGCCAATACGGTCACCTCCATTCGAAGTCGCCGGTATCGCTTCCCTCGATCGCGTCTTCCTGTTCGCGATTGTCGCTACTGCTGTGTCGCCAACCGTCGTTTGTTTGTATTCAGCAAGCCCCGGATATTCCGAGTCCATGCGACTGTTTGGCAGCTGGCAGGCTACGTCGGACAAGAGCAGCTCGCGGTGGCGAACGGTCCTGCTTTGCGCAACACCACGTTATCATATATCATAATTGCCTCTACCTCGACTGGTCCACGTGTCCAAGCAAGCGCGACCATGTTCGAAGGTCAGAGGAATGTCAACGAGCTCCTCCAAATCCTTCAGTACAAATGTATCATAACGTCAATAAGGACCACTATCCCCTAAAACCACTCGCTACTACCCGATTCTACCACAAAGCCCTCGAACCCATCCGCCCACCCAGAAAGCTCATGCATCAGCTCCTCTCCATCCACAGGTTGCAAAGCCATCATCTAAAACCCATTCGCCCAGCCCGCAAGCTCATGCATCAACTCCTCCCCATACACCGGCTGCACATCCCTCCCCTCCCCGTCCAAGTTCCCCAAATACCCCGTAATATCCCTCCCATCAAACTCCCTCATATCAAACCCATTCCCCAAGAACGCAAAGCGATTGCTATCCCACCTCTCAAACTCATAGTCCTCGTACCGCGGCCGTTCCAACAAGTGCAAGAAATGCAGCCTCGAGCCGGGATACACGACGGCCTGTCCGCCCTCTTCGCTGCCCCCGTCGCGGCCTTGTTTGAACCAGCTGCGGCACGAGGAAGTCCAGGCGGTGCGTTTGAGGAAGAGGTCGGCGTGTTGGCGGAAGTCGCGCGAGGCTGAGGCCATGGGGGTGAGGGATTTGATGTTCTCGATCTGGACTTTTGTTATGACGTCGAGCATGTAAGTCGTCCAGGCTTCGATCAAGGGCATGAACGAGCCGTGGCCTAGGGGACCGTAGGGGCCGCAGAAGGTGAAGTGGTTGGGGAACGTGGGGATGCCGATTGAGAGGTAGGAAGTCAGATTGTCTGTACCCTTCCAGAAGTCGCGCAGGTCGGTGCCGGTTGCGTTGAGGATGGGAAAGCGTGGGACCCAAGTTGTGTCGAAGCCGGTGGCGCAGATTATGGCGTCGACGGGATGTTCGGTGCCATTTTGGTCGAGGAAGCCGGCGGCTGTGAGGCGGTTGACGGGGTCGGTGTAGACGGTTGTGTTGTCCGAGACGAGGGCTTCGAGGTAGCCTGGGGCTGGAGTTGGACGACGGCAGCCTGGGTTGAAGTTGCGAGGGATGATTACATCGCAGAGGCGTTTGTCGTTGTTCAGGGTACGTCTCATCTGGGCTTCGGCGGCTTCGCGCGCTGCTTTGGCTTCGGGCGAGCCTTTGATGATGAATTTGAAACGTTGATTGAGCTCGTCTTCGATTTGCTTGCGGTACTCCAGGTACTTGTGTGGGTTCTCCTCCAAGTATTTCTTCTGCGCATCGGTGTATTCGAAGTTTGCACCGTTCTTACCGGCCCAAGTTTGCGCGAATCCAGGTGTGACCCAGATTGGACTCCTGATCCAGTGGTACAAGTGTTCGGCTGTACGAGTTAGCAAATGACAAAATATCCATCCATCGCACCATGATAGCAGATTTACCTTTCTTCTGTATGTTGGCCACGATCTGGACGCCACTACTACCTGCTCCAATCACAGCCACACGCTTACCGTCCAGTGAGTAGCCTTCTTCGTACGCGGCAGAATGCATCAGCTTGCCCTTGTAGTCTTTGATACCAGGAATGTCCGGCCATTTGAAGTTGTTCAAGACTCCACCTGCGTTGATGAAGAACTCCGCTTCATCTTCGATAACGTTGCCATTGGTCAGGTCGCGAACTCTAAACCTCCAGACGCCTTTCGTTGTATCCCATTGGGCATGTTCGATCTGATGCTTGAGCTTGACGTATTTATTAATGAAGTCGTTTTCCTCGTAGATGCCCTTGAGATATTCGAAGATCTCTGGTGAGTATGAGTAGAAGTGATTCCATGTCTTGATACGCCAGGTGAACTGATAGTTGACGCTAGGGATCTGCCATCATCAGCAAATACGTTGCGATAAATCATAGGGCTGGCATACATCGCAAGCACATCCGGGATATCTGTTCTCGAGCCAAGTTCCTCCAATGTCGTGGTTCTTCTCATACACAGTCATCTCCAAGTTCTCCATGGTCTCCTCGGCCTTCTTCAGGAAGTTCACGGTAGATGCACCAGCTCCCATCAGCACAACACGGAGCTTTCGTTTGGTGCCAAAAGGTTCTTCTCGAATTCTATAGCCGGTAGAATCGACTTCCGGGATATGGAGGCCATCTCGTTCTGCAGTCATCGAGTCTGATGGATCGATCGGACTACGGGAAGTAGAGCTGTTATCTGGGCCGTTGTGTTTGATCACCATCTTGAGGTCGGCTGGAGCTCAACAGTATGATGAATCTGTGAACGATGAATTTCGATGAAGTGCTTTAACAATCTTCCTTGACACTCAACGAGACTAGATATGCATGTAGCAAAGTAGGTGCCACAATGTGGTCGATCTCTGGAATAGCCTCGGAACTTGAGGTGGACTTTGATGTCAAGCGAGCGGGCACCCCACATGAACACATCATTAACGAGGAACCAAGCTCTCACGGAGCTGCCGGGACAGCATCCTACAGATAAGCTTGTCATGTACAGAAGCCTGGAGAGTAGTTACCAGTGCATTCCAGTCTGGGGTCCATGAACGTATGTACATTCGTCACTGTAAGCTGACGTATCCTTTGGTCTTTGATGTGGCGACTGGTGTGGCTACGCAGTTCGCAGCTTCGATACGTGTAGCTACTTAGGTACACTTGGGTACTCGGAATGTGAGGCATCTCTTCAAGCTGCAGACTAGTCGCTGGGATTACCCATGATTTTGCTAGCTGCTACATGATCTGATTCATGGAGCTAGGCCTCGGGAACTCTTCTATTATCCACGCGTATGACATTGAAGGAGCAACGAAGCGTTCACAATAGTGACTTATTCATCAAGCATGCAGCCCGGCTCAAGGCGAAGGGACGCACGCCTTAGCCATGTGCTGATGCGGCTGACATGAGACGTCTCATGCGCAGAATCGCGTTCCTGTGGCGTGGCGTGGTTGTGTACGGATTTGGCATCACAACCATGCAGGGCTGTGGCTGAGGCAGGCGGGCATCCCGGGGCAACGGGTTGATGTTGGATATCTGTAGGGCTGCGAATACAATGTTCTGCAGTCGCCTGCGGTCTTCATCTCCCGTCAAAGCCGCGTGAAGAGCCGGGCTGGAGTTGTGAAGAGGCAGACCGGTGATACTTGGCGGTTCGTCTCCACTCCACATCTCCAAGCATCTCAGGGTCTCCGAGCAAGCGCATGTGTCGATGCTCAGTCGCATGCGAGACGAGCGCAGCACTGCCTGACCACGACTACCGGCTGTTGGCGCAGCTTCTCGAACACACCAAACTCGCCCATAGCGATCATTCTTCTCAGCTGCAGCAAATACCGCCCGCCCGCGAACGCTGCGCCGCCTCATTCACTCGCTTCGAGCTCTCCGCCGTCAGCTGTACCGCGAACTCCCACCCTCGAAGCTTGCGACCAGACGATGTTCTCGAGGCTATGAACGACGTCGCAGCCAGGCCTTGGACACTCATAGACAGCAAGCTCCCCATGCGGACTGCGTGCACTGCCACCATACAGCCTGCTGGCAGGACAGTCCTTCGGCGCATCGAAGAGCTCACGTAGCACACTCGCGACTCGATCCTTCGACCATACCCACTCGAAAGACAAGATGTCTTACTATCAAGACGGCCAATACCGCCAGCCTTCGTCCAATCGCTACCATGAAGTCTACCAACAATATACACCAGGGCAAAATGGAGGATACTCGGATCACCAGGCTCCGCCGCCTCCGCCTCCACTTCAGCAGCAGTATCCGGGTCAGCCCACGTATGCCCAGCAGCAGACCGGCGGTCCAGTGCAGCAGTCTCAAGCAGGATATCAGAATAACAATGTCACCTCGCCGCGGGCGACTTCATTCGCCTCGTCGTACGCTGGCCAATACCAGCAGCCGCAGACGTACAACCCACAGCACTATGCCCAATCGCCCCAGCAGCCACAGGGTCAAATACCGCAGTACAATCCTCAGAACTATGCGAGCGTGACGCCGGCTCCATATCCCGCTCAATACAACACCTCCGCGTATCCGGAAGCTCCTGCTCATGCGACGAGCGGTCCTATGGGGGACCCATATGCATACTCGCCCAGTAATCATTCCAGTGCGACATTCTCTTCGCCACAGCAGCCTAATTATCGACGCTCGCCTCAGCAGTCTCAGTATGGATCGCCCCAGCAGCACTTCAGCCCTCAACCTCCGCAGCACCAGTATGGTTTCCAGTCGCGACCAAGCCCGCCCCCAGCTCAGGCGTCCTACGCGTACTCTGTACCGGCACCAGTCGCCCAGCAAGCCCACATTGAGATGCCATATCACGAAAATGAGTGGCAACCACCGCGGAGGCAAGGATCTAATTCTCAGGCGCCTGGTCGGCAATACGCCAATATCTCTCCAGCACTTCCCGGTCTATCTGAGGACCAGTATGTACAATCACCACCCTATCAAGTCGACGGCTACCAGGCGCCTTCGCCTCTTAATGCAATGGAGTCAAATGGACCTTTTCCCTCTCCACCAAGCTCGACTCCAGGTCCAACACCCCCCGCGCATCGCACGGCGTCTGGTGCGACCTCATTAGGCAGGCATCCGTCGCAGAGGCCGCTTCCAGGAATTCCGGCTGAACAGGACTCCGACTACTTCCAACATGGTCGACAAATGAGCCGCGATGAAGCCGAAGGATTGGACCAAGATGAGCTTTACGATCAGGTCGAGGACGCAATTCTGAACGCCGGCCGGCCTGGTAGGAGTCCTTCAATAGCATTGACTTCCGCCCCGTATGAATCGTCCAGAACACGGCAAAGCTTCGGAGCTAATTCTCCTGGGAATATGAGGAATGGCCATTTGTCACCAACTACAGCCCATGCACCGCCGACCGGAGAGTACAGCGATGACAGCGATCCTGAAGCAGCGGCTGGCCTAGAAGCTATGCGTCTCGCGGACGAGCGCGAGGCTGCTGACGATTTCCGTCGGCAGAGTGGAAGCAGCATTCAAAGGCCCTTTGCTGGATACAACTCGCAGCGACTCCCTAGACGAGAGTCGAATCGGAGCCCCACTCACCGGCAATCCGACTACAGAGCTGACGATGGCGATGATTACACCGGAGTCGACGTCACGAATTTTGGAGGTGGCTACGATGTCCATATGTCTTATGGCGGCGATCCCAGTCAGCTCGCTGCTGGCGGGGAGCTCAACGGCGAGTCCATGTCAAGTCAGCACAGTTCTATGCGAAGGTCACACGCGTCACAGCATTCTAGCTATGATTATGGTATGGATAACATCCATCCATTCCCACCGTTCCAGGATGCAAGGGTTGATGCTGGTGGAACCGGAGGCAATTACGAACCTCCTGCAGATGGCAGACGGCAAAGTTATGATGAAGGCGACGAATATGCTCTCACAGAGGGCCAACTGCCCGAAAGGTTCCCAGATGAGCCACCTGATGTCTTTTTCAACTCAATGTCAGCGACGTATCGCCCTCTTCCACCGCCGCCTCCAGGTGAGATCACTCCGCCGACGCCTCAGAAAGATCTTCGAAATGGATATCCGCATGCGCCAACAGGCTATGATATGGATTCACAAGGCCAGTGGGTTCCTCGATCTGCTTCCCTTATTAACTACAGCAAAACTCCTGCTATCAACCAGCCGTTGAGATCAAAGACCGATGCGGAAGAACGTCGCTTACGGCAGAATGCACGATCATCTGCGTACTCTACATACGACACAACCCCAGCAAGTACCAGTGCTGTGGCTATTGACTTGCCGTCGCTTCCCACAAAACGCTTTGTGCCCTCCAAACTTGGCTCTCCCGATTTCAAGAAGTGTGAGGAACCTTGGGCCTTGAGCGCAATCCTGAATTGGCTCATCATTGTGGCGAATCCAGACCAGACTACCGAGCTGAAGGAGAACCTCCTCAAGGAAGCTCTGGTCAACTTGTTCACTAACAAGGTCCCTACAATGAACATCGCTGACGCCGAGGGCCTAAGTGACCGCGTTGTCATCAACATGTACAAAGCAGGAGCACTACAACCCACCGAGGAATGGGTCAGGCTTAGCCATGTTCCGATGTCTGGCGTTATCTTCCAATTGTCAAGTGCGGGATGCTATTCTCCGACATTACATGATCATGTCGTGCCTGGCAGATGCTACTCCCACCACTGTCAACGCACCTTAAAGAAGGTGAACCTTCACGCCCAGTCCGTACGAACCAACGAATCATGGGCAGAGTTTTACAAACTGAAGAAAGAGGATCTTGAGGGACGAGACAACAAAGAAGTCGAGCGCCAGAACATCCTCCACGAAATTGTGTCAACCGAAGAAAAGTACATGGATCAATTGAATCTACTGCGCTTACTTTACCGCGACCCAATCGCCAAGACTGAGCCATCAATCATCACCCCCAAGCGCAAGGAAAAATTCCTCAAGGATGTATTCGGTAAGATGGAATCAGTAAGACAAGCAAACGAGGATCACCTATTACCTCAACTCAAGTACCGTCAGCACGAGCAAGGCCCTTGGGTCGTTGGCTTCAGTGATATCTTCCGTCAGTGGATCAGGATGGCCAAAACTGCGTACATCGATTATGCTGGATCATTCCCAGGGGCGAGCTTCATGGTCCGCCAGGAAATGGAACGCAACATCCAATTCGCAGGCTTCTTGGAAAAGGCGCGCAATGATCCCCGAGGTATGAGACTAGGTTGGGATACATATCTCAAGGCTCCCATTACTCGTCTGCAGCGTTACACGCTTTTCCTGGGGACTGTGCACAAGAATATGAAGACGGAGAGCGAGGAGAAGAGGAACCTGCAGATCGCTTACGATGAAGTCAAAGCTGTAACTTTGGAGTGCGACGCTCGCGTGGCTGAGATGCAGCGCAAGGTCGATTTAGCAGATTTGAGCGCGAAATTGTTACTCAGGCCAGGCATGCAGGAGGCCGTCGAACTCAACTTGAATCATCTCGGTCGAGAGTTGGTGCACCGTGGAGACCTGCAGAGAATGGGTGGAAACCGCTTTACGTGGCTTGACAGCCATGTTCTGTTGTTTGACCACTACCTCGTCATCGCGAAGACCGTTCAGCAGCGCGCAGAGCAGGGAGGCAGAGTGGAGAAGTATGACGTGTCCAGGCTTCCGATTCCTATGGATCTACTGGTCTTGGAAAGCACATCAGATCCGCCAGTGCAGAAATCATCATACGTCCGAGGCCTTACTACCGTCACCGCGGTCACTGGCAGATCTGCGACGTCGACTGATCTGAGTTTGGGCAGAACGCAATCCAATTCGCCTGTTCCAGGCCTGCAGCATGCTAACACCGGTGCCTCTTCGAGCTCTGTTCACACCGTCACTTCTCTCGACTCCAGCAAGGACGCTGACAAAATCTTGTACCCTATACGGTTGAAACATCTTGGTCGAGAGAATTACAATCTCTTCGCGCACACTGAGCAAGCACGAAGAGAATGGTGCACCAAGATCATCGAGGCCAAGACAAAACACGCCAAAGCGCTATACGCACAACACGCGGAGCCGTTCAAGCTGCGCGTCACGGCGGACTCGGCATTCGTGTACGATGGTTTCGCAGCAACAGGAGGCAAGACTTTGGTGATCAAGGGTACCCCCATCGATCGTGCGATTCAAGAAGTCGAGCAGAGATTTAAGGATACTGGCCGACCCGGTCCCATCTGCAGAGCAAGAGTGAACTGCGCGACGAGCTTCATGATGCCTTATCCTGGTAAGAAGATGGTCGCAGTGGGCACGGACTTTGGCGTCTTTGTGAGCGAGGCAGATAACCCAAGAGGTTGGACAAAAGTGAGTGCTCCATAGTGTTTTGACGGCGATGCGAACAACACTGACATCTCCCAGGCAATCAGCATGACGCGCGTCACCCAAGTCGCCGTGCTGGAAGAATTCAACCTCTTCCTGCTCATCTCCGACAAGTCTCTCATCGCTTACCATCTCGACGTCGTGACCGCAGGACCATCCAGCACAGTCGACAGCAGCCGCAAAGCTCCCCAAAAGCTCTCTGGCAGCCGCGACGTCGGCTTCTTCGTCGCCGGCCGTATGAAAGACCGCACGCTAGTCTTCTACAAAAAGCGCGACAACCTCTCCTCAACGTTCAAAGTCCTCGAGCCCATCTACCAAAAGTCCTCTGAGCGCAAGCGCGCAGGCTACTTCAAGCGCGGCTCCACCGAATTCTTCCGCGACTTCGACGAATTCTACATCCCAACGGAATGCACGGGCATCAATCTCTTCACCAGCTCCCTGGCGGTCAGCACCGCGCGCGGCTTCGAAGTCCTCACCCTCGAGCGCAAAGTGTGCCAGAGCGTGCCGGAGGTGCAGGGCGAGAGCGTGCAGAACATTGTGCGCCACATCAAGGACCAGCGTGCGCTGTGCATGCTGCGCCTCAGCGAGGCCGAATTCTTGCTCTGCTACGCCAACTGCGCGGTCTACGTCAATAAGCACGGCGAGATCTCCCGCAGCGTCATCATGGAATTCGTCGGAACTGCCCAGGCAGCTGCTTTGTCAGGCGCGTACCTCGTCCTGTTTGATACGGATTTCATCGAGATCCGCAACGCGCAGAACGGGAGGTTGAAGCAGATTATCGCGGGCAGAGAGATCAAGTGTCTCGATGATGGAGGGGAGTATAATGCCGGACTGAACCGTCCGAGCGCTCCGACGGGCAACGGGAGCGTTTATGGCAGTTCGGCGGCGGGTGGCAGGACGGTGAAAGCTGTCATGCAACATCCGGAGAACGAGAGGACGCAAATTGTGGTTGAGCTTGTACTTAATGATGAGATGAAGGAGGGTTGAAGGGCGAAGAGAAGAGTTCCTTCTACACTCTCGCTCAAATGAAAAGCGTTGTGGAGATCTGCGCTGGGCAGGCGTCGTCTGAGGGAGGGCATGGTCATTCTGTCACGCTCTCGCGGCATTCATGTTGTTTCCTGCCGTGTTTGGGCTTTTTTCTCTTACTTTCCCAGGCGGGTGTTCAAATCTATTCTTCTTCCGGTCTTGACTCTTTGCCTTTTTTTTCTACTACCTTCTCCATCTGTTCACTCCAACCCCCCTGTCGCTTCTTTTGGCCTGGCCTGTGATCGGATGGCCGATTTGTATCTACAGTGTACTTTCTCAAAAGGGATCCTGGACGTTCAATTTCACCTGTCTCTGTGTCTTGCAGGCAGCATGACAGCATAAGAGACTTTTACGACCAGGTGTATCCCAACTAGGCGTAAGCAATTATATACTTCCGTACAAGCAAAAGTTCGCGATCCGTGGATTGACGTGATCTCTAATCAACTTGGGAGCCTGACTTCATGCTAGTGAAGAAGTCCTTGTCGAAGTACATCATCTGCTTTCACAGTTGCCAAAAGGGAAGGACAAAAAGTGTGAGACATCTCTTCTTTATGGCTCTCCCCTTGGGTATCTCTGTACAATAATCATCTAGGAGCAATCAAAACCAGTAGTGGCGGTAGTGCTCGAACTTGTGCCAAACTTTTCCCTTGTCCGAACTCCTTCGCTAATATTCAAATTCCCATCATAACAGAAGCAGCAGCAGCAGCAGTAGTCGACCTGAGATTGGGACGCCACAAAATTCAGGCATCCCTCTCTCATCAATTTCTGTCCTCATGCCTTCGCAGCATCAATCTTCTTCCCCACCTCCGCCATCTTCGCCTTCCTAGCTTCCGCCGCGCTCTTCTCCTCGTCAATCATCCTAAGCAGTTGCTTCTCACTCGCTTCCAACTGACTGACCAACTGCCTCTCATACTGCTGACTCCAAACCCCACCCTTGCCAGCTTCCATGCCCTTGACCGCTTCGCCTCCACTCGCAATCGCGCCGGCAGAAGCCTTCTCCGGCAACTGCGCGCTAGGCGGCACATCACCCTGAAACACCATCTCCGGCTTCTTTCCCTTGCCCCGTCCCTTTTTCGTCTTCAACCAATTGAACTGCTCATCATTCGTGAGGTTTTTGAAAAAATCCGTCGTAGGCTCGTTAAACTCAATCGTCTCAATCCTCTCCGCCACAATCCAATTCTCCCTCTTCTGCCTCTCCTGCTGCTCCTCGCTCCCATACGCGCCCAGGACCAGATAATGCTCCCGGTACTGCGCCTTCTCGCCGCTCTCGGGCAGGAAGTACAGCCTGATCTCCACGCCAAACTCTCCGTAGCCCGTCTCGGAAATCTCAAAAGGGCCCGGCGCTTCGATCGTGCGGCTCGCGTCGGCGTACGTGTGGTGCAGTTTGAATTGGACTTTTTTCAGCCAAGTTGAGATGTCGGGTCCGTTGGGTAGAGGGCGCACGTAGACTTTCCAGCCCTTGGAGTGGCCTTCGGGAGGGTTTGGAAAGGAAGGGTGGGGGAGCTGGACGGCTGTGTTGCCTATTAGGAAGTGGCGGGTGAGTTTGAGGGATTTGAGCCGTTTGGAGGTTGAGGGTGCCATTTTGGTTGGAGGAGGTTGATGTCGTGGGAGTTGTTTGCGATGGAGTGGAGGAAAGGAAGCACTTTCATGTTGCGATGGATTGACATGTGAAGCGCGCGCCATGAGAGATTAGGGTTAGGGCTTTTATGGGTGCGAGACCTCGCAAACATTCAAGTTGCGGACGTGCAAATGTATACTTGCATTGTATGCATGTGATACCTGTTCTGTTTCGCTTGTAATGATGCTAGTGCTTGGTGTTTCGTATGATCATTGTGTAGTGAAACCCTTTTCATCTATCAAGTCTGATTAGACCTTTTGAGCCATTGAGCAAGAAGCTGCTCAGGCACATCTCTGACCAACACATGGACGTGATCCACTCCTCTAACACTCTGCAAGCTCACCCAGTTCTTGAACCACATGGTCCTCTCCCTGGCTTCAGAAGTACTGATGCCTTCCTCCTTCGCCAAACTAGACACGAATTGCTTCTCCACGAATTCCTCGATCAACCGCTTCGACTCAGGCGTGACATCGCCGCGATCATCATCTACGGGAATAGGCGTACGTGACCACACGAGGATGTGCTTGATGCCTGCTTCGAAGCCATATGGCCAATCGTTGATCAGGATTGCATAGTCTCTGTGGTCTGCAAACGGTACAGAAGAGCAATGCGTGAATGAATGTGCCGAGATGGGTTGTTGAGCGTCCCTGGGAGTCCAGGCAAGTCGCTCCTGCACGACGAAGTTTGTGATGCTGCCGTATGCCTTCTTGGTCGCGAAGGACCAGCGGAGGTATTTGTGCAGGTCAGATGGGAGGCGTTTAAGTTTCTCCAACTCGTTGTTTGCTTGAGGTACTCATTAGGACGGGCGACTGGAACATGTTACGTAGTCAGATGAGTTATACCGATGATCAGCTTCAGGTCGCGCCACGTTGTGCGATGGTAGTCTTCATCTCTCGTGGCCAAGATCTCACGATCAATGGCTGTCAAGGGGAAAGGCGGATTGTTGAGGTCGAGCTCATCGCCGATATCACCCATTGTGGCAGGTCAGGCCGTGTCTAACACGAACGACTATGCAGTGTGACAGGTGCCCAGCTATCCGCAGAGACAACGGCGTTGAAGAGAGCTCTGCACGGGTTATGTTGCCTTTCTGGGCGTCTTACAGCGACGGGAACTGGTGGGCTGGCCTGCTGCGCTGCTGCTGGACGGACAGGGTCTGTTTTGGTGGGGTTGCGGAGCGCAAATGGTGCGATTACAGCGAGCTTGTCCAACGCTGGCCAGCATTTGCATCCACCAAGCCCAAGGAGAGTGACTCTTCACACGACCATCCTGTCGCGTGAATAGTGCACACAAGAACGTCTCAGCATCAGTCGACTCACATAACGCTGGAATTACCACCGAAACCCGCACACAATGTCGGCCCACACCGCTAAACCCACCGGCCCATTGGCACCTCAGTACATCACCGGCGTCTATGTCCCCTCAGCCATTCTGATTGCCGGCACTGCTGTCTTCAAGCTGCAATGGCTTCCCCTCGCCCTTGCCGTTTGCGCTGCGCTCGGAGGCTACCAGTTCTTCGCCAACCGTACGCTTTCTCGACTCGTCACTTCCTTGAAGAGTAACCTCACTCACACTCCTTCGCAGAGCAGAAGAAGGTCCTTGACCCTGCAGTCTTCCAGGAATTCCCTCTCACCGAGAAAACCATCCTCTCCCACAACACCGCCATCTACCGCTTCTCCCTGCCTACCCCCAACAGCATTCTCGGCCTGCCCATCGGCCAGCACATCTCCATTGCCGCCAACCTCGATGTCAAGGACCCGAAGACCGAGACCGTCACCAACAAGGAAGTCGTCCGCTCCTACACTCCCATCTCCTCCGATGTTGATCCCGGCTACTTTGATCTCCTCATCAAGAGCTACCCCACCGGCAACATCAGCCGTCACCTCGCAACCCTCAACATCGGCGACAAGATGAAGGTCAAGGGCCCCAAGGGTGCCATGGTATACACTCCCAACATGGTCAGGCACTTTGGTATGATTGCTGGCGGTACCGGCATCACTCCCATGCTCCAGGTTGTCAAGGCTATCATCAGAGGCAGAGCTTCCGGCGACAAGACTCAGGTTGATCTCATCTTCGCCAACGTCAACGAGGAGGACATTCTCCTGAAGCAGGACTTGGACAAGCTTGCCCGCCAGGACTCTGGCTTCCGTGTGCACTACGTTCTTAACAACCCTCCTGCAGGCTGGACTGGTGGCGTCGGTTTCGTAACTGCCGACATGATCAAGGTAAGCTTTGTTGAGATAAGCAGTTGTTGAACGAGTCAGCATTAACTAATAATTCTTAACAGGAACTTCTCCCTGCTCCTGCACCTGATGTCAAGGTCCTCATCTGTGGCCCGCCACCCATGGTCAGCGCCATGAAGAAGGCCACCGAGTCTCTCGGCTTCACCAAGGCTAAGCCCGTCAGCAAGCTTGAGGACCAGGTCTTCTGCTTCTAGACGAGTCTAATGATTCGCACCATATTTCGAGGACGATGTTACAGTGCCGAAAAGATGGAAAAAGCACATAGAGAAGAAGATCACATGACAGCGCGGCGTTGGTGGAATGAATGCATGTCTGCATGACTTTGCCGAGAAATACGAACTAACCACATATATCTGAAAAGGGCAAATATTGCTGTATAAAGCTCGAATGCTCAGCCGCATAATCAAATGCACCAAGTGTCAAACGACAACGCAAAACTCTCCTTCTCTCAATATCACTTCATCGAGCCGCCCCAATCCACTCCCTCACCTCCCTCTCCACAACATCTGGGCGGTCAAGCATAACCAAATGCCCCGCCCCTTCAGCAACCACCATCTGTTTCTCCAACTTCTCCCCAAGCAACCCACACAATTCCTCCATCTTCTCCCTCGGAATCCACGAATCCTTTTCTCCCCACAAAACTCTCACCGGGCACCTGACACTCCCGTACAGCTCGCCATGATACATCTCAGCAACATCCTCATCATCCGCCTGCGCAATCTGCCGCACGAAAGACTTCTGAGACTGCTCGCTGCCTGTCCAGGGATTCGTCAGGACGTCTTCCCAACTCTGCTCACCTCCCGATGAATCTCCCCTTGAACTCTGCCCATCTTGCATCTCCGTGCTCGCACTCCTAACCACACTCCTCACAACAGCCTCATGCACATGTCCCGGCAACCGCGCGAACACTTCCGGCTGCTCGCGCACGAGTTTATAGAACCCATCGCCCCAGGGCAACACGACGTTGGTATCCAGCAACATCAGCCGAGAAAAGTCGACTTTCTCGTGCAAAAGGTGGGCCCGCAGCGCGATGGTGCCCGCTATGTCGTGAGCGATCACCGCGGGCTTTGAGTCGGCGAGAGAGAGGTGGGCGAGGAGAGCGGTGAAGGCTGAGGCTTGGAAGCGGATGGATGTGTTTCCTGCGAATCCTCGTGTGGTTGAGCCGGAGGTGGGAGGGCTGTATTGCTGAGAAGAGCCGTAGCCGGGGAGGTCGTATAGGAGGACTTGCAGATTGGGATGTGTTGAGAGGAGGGAGGTGGCGAGGGGAGAGAAGACTGCGGATGACCACGGGGTGCCGTGGACGAAGATTAAAGTTTGGGGGTTTGAAGGTGGTTTGGTGATGTTGTCCGTCGATGTTGGTAGAGGAGAGGTCAAAATGGCGTATTTGATCGTCCAGCCTTCATACTCGAAAGCCGATGTCAAAGGAATAGGTTGTGGTCTTGTTGTTGACATTGTGCTTTGGTGTTTGGAAAATTGGCCGTGGTCCGCGGAAAGTGTTTGCGAGATTTGGGCCGTGTTGCGTCGCGAACGAGTTGATCGCATTCTTAAGAATTGTGTGAATAGTGGGAAATCTGTTCTGGGCACTGTTTGGGAATCGCTTCTTTATACATCTGTGTATCGAACATAACGCTTTGTTCTTGCGGTCGATTGATGAGAGTGCTCTGATTGGTCAGTTCGAGTTCAAGTTCACTGACTAGCTCCACTTTTCCAGCTGCTGTGGTAGGAGATGATATGACGCACGCAGTGCATGTCATCGCACAGATTAACATGATCATCCATTCGCCCTGACTACCGGAAATGGCCAGAATATTCGATTCTCTTGGGAGTAACAATTTCAGATGGCAATCACAGAGTGTTAATAGCCCTGTTCGGAGCTTAATGCTACTGAGCTTACGGCGTGGGTTCACGAAAACGGCTGCATGGATGTAGCACTGCATTTCTATGGCATTGATCGATGTTGCAACATCATTAGACTGCTACAAAAGAAATCCCAGGAATAAGTAAATACATCGCAGAGTCTGGGCGTAACGAGGGCAACATATTTGAGGTGAGCAGATCCACATAAAGACATTTCTGACTTGCATCTACATCAAACTGGGTATCTCAATCATTGTTCGCCAACACAACGCCATTCGTGATATTCAACTCCTCTTCGAGCCTAGACACTAACCAGCCGAGCTCAAAGGCTCAGCAACACTCCTCGCAAACCCCTGTTCCTGCTCCGTATACCTGCCCGGAACAGGCACTCCACCGCCACCACCACCACAGCTCCCCAAATTCAACCTCTTGACCGCAGCCTCCATACTCTCATCTGTCACAGTCACACCCTTCGCCTGCCTCCTGCTCGCCTCACAGAGCATCGGTAATGCAACATCCACAGCCCCCAGCGTCTCCCTGATATCCTCGAACAACAAATCCATAGGACAGATGTACGTCCTGCCCGCTCGCTCAGCAAGGACGTGACCGCAGACTTTCCCATCGCTGCTAACAACCCAGGCGCCTGAGTCGCCGCCGACGCCGAATCCGCCGTGCGCAGTCCAGCTGGCGGAGAAAGTGCTGCGGCCGTGCAATTTAAGAAGTTCCATTGAGCTTGAGATCACACCACTGGCCAGACCACTAGTGCGGCCGAGGCAGTGGACTTTGGCTCCGGCGAGCTCGGCGCTGCCTTTGATCGAGATGGGGAAGCAGTCTGGACCGTCGCGAGAAGTTGAGTCGCAGAATTTCCTGCCGCCGCGGATGACGTTGTAAGGGTGTACACGGGGCGGGAGGAGTTCGAGCAATGCCCAATCGATTTCTTGGGGGAGGGAAGAGCTGATACCACGGTAGCCTGTCTCGGTCGAGTGGAAAGCTGTTCGCTTGAGGCCGGAGGAGGCGTGGACTTGGCCGAGTTTGTAAGACAGGATGTGGTCCTCGTCGACGCCGGAATCCTCGTCATCATCGTCCTCTTCGTCCGCATGGAGGTTGAGGCTGATTGCGTCGTCAAGAGCAGGTTGCGTGATCTCGATGTCTGTGCCGTCTCCCGGCAGCACGCCTGCGGCGTCTCCGTCGGCTTGCGAGTCTTCGTCGAGGCTCACGTCAGAGGCAGAGGATAGCTGGCGTACTGTGCTCCCGTCGTCAGATTCTAGTGGTTCGACTGTTTCGTCCATGCTGAGCACGCTGGCAGAATCGTCTTCATCGTCATCTTCATCGTCATATTCTTCACCTTCTTCCTCCTCTGCTTCGAGCATGTGATGCACACTCATCCCGAATGCACGTCCGTCGACATTTACCAAACCACCAAAAGAGACAGGTGGGAGGTGCGACTCATCTTTGTAAGCACCGATTGAAGCTCCACACATAGGCTGAGGCTGGTAGTCGGGATTGCCTGCATCGCACTCTTGCTCAAATCGAGGTGCCATGGACCTCACTGCTTGTTGTGCAGCAGATTCACGACGAGCCTTGCGACACCTCGTGATGTGCCCCTTTTCGACTACAACATAGCACGATGTCGGGTCACACCTGAAGTGACGCTTCAAGATCTCTTTGACCTTCTGTGTCGAACGGCAGGTGATCTGGTATGTTGGTCGTGCTGTCTCAGGCGTCTCTCCATATGAAGTGAGACAGATGGAAGAGGACTCGGGCGAACCTTTCAAGGCTTTTGTGCAGAGCCGAGCTAGCTTGATGGCAGTGTTGTAGTCCCAGTCATCTCGGATTGCTTGAGGGATCTCCAATAGCGGGAACTCTTTGAGCTTTGGCTTTAATTTGGTAACAGCTTGGGAAGCCTTTGCAATAGTCGCTTCCCTGATAGCAGTACCGGTTTTGGCTTCTCGGCATAGATTAGATCGTTCTCTCCACTTCTGTTGGATGATGATGACTTTGCGCTTGAAGTCTTGGAACGACCCCACGACCGGTTTTCTGGTTATCCGTTGATCACTTAAGTTAGTGTTCGATCTTTGTGGTACTGGACGTCTTTTGATTGAAGCAGTCGGATTTGCCATGCTGACGCCGGTCAGATTGGAGAATGACGACAGGCGAGATAAGCTGCTCGGAGCTGTACTGGCAATCGACTGAGTTCGTTCAAACGCGATTGTGTCTGGTGATTGTTGTGCTGCACGCTCAGGCACAGGCACCGGAGACGCTGGCAATTGTTGCCGACTGCTTGCGAGCTCGGCGAGGTATGAAGCCATCTCCGGTGGTTCCGCCGGATCTTCTAGTTCACTGTCAAGCAGACAGCATTTTTGAAGCTGGGCAAACACTTTGTCGTAAATCCCCTCTGTAGTAAGACTAGACACTTCGCCAGGATCTGCGGCTTGGAGACAAATCTGGACAGCTCGCATGTACGCTGTGCCACATCTAGAAGCCAGCTTGGGCGCCCAGAGCTTTTCCAGTCTGACCTTGAAGTCTGCGATAGTGTACTTAGGCTTGAACATATCGCCCAGCGATTGCCAGATTCCCACCTCAAGTAAAATTAGCGCTAAACTGTATATGTCGAAACGAATATCTGCTGCAAGGTCTCGCTGAGAGGCATGAGCATGGTCTCGAGGGTGACGGTAGATGTTGAGAGCAGAACCTCTGTTCAGGCCTTCCATGCTGCTTTTGGAGAAGACATCGAAAGAAGCCCAGATCGGTGATTTGAGACACTTCAATCGCCTTGCAGATGCCTCGTTGGACGTCATGGCGAATATCACACTGCTGCTATTGATATTGCCATGGGACAAGTTGTTTAGATGCAATCCGCGTAGCTGCTCGATCAGTCGTAACGCTAGGCGAAATCGAGCCTCGAGTGGTGGAGGATCGACATCGGGCGAGGACGACTGTAATGGTTTCGCTTTACGAATGAGGTTGAGAAGACTAAGAGGGGCCAAAGTTTCAGCTGATGAGATTGCAGTTGCGTGTAAGCGGTTCTGCACCGAATACGGAAGGTCGTAAACAAGTCCGATTCGAGGGCCATGGGGATCCTCGAAGTAGCCGATCAGGCTTATATTGTTCTGTGATTCGGCGCGCATCGGCATGAAAGCTGCATGCAGTGCTTCCAGCCGCTGCAATGGCGGGCAGACACCAGTTTCGTGATACGTGGAGTCGAAGTTGGCATATTCAACAAGAACTGATACCTCCGAAGCGCCGCTACCGAGCGCAGCTTGGACACTCTCTGATGCTCTCGCTCTCAACAGCTGCGCAACGAGTCTCGTAGCTATCGGCACGCCGACACTCTCATAGGGTGGAGGTCGTTCCTCTGGTAATCGCAGGGCAGAGAGCTCGATTCGTGGAGGGAGCCCTGCATACGGAGAGAACGGGGGCCTGAGGAAGGGTTGTGGGTTGACAAGAGTCAATTCACTGTCGGCGATACTGCTGGTCTCGCCCATATTTCTGCCAAGTGATGTTCCTTTACTTGGGCCCTGTGCAGGTGTCTCATGCTGCGGAGAGAAGGTTGGGTGTTCCCCACGCGCAAGGGCTTTTCGTGATAGTGATAAGTCATAGAGCGTGTCGTTTGAAGTCGTCAGATCATTAAGTAGGTCCGTGTAGCGGGACTCGTCGAACGGCAGTGGTTGTTTGACTGTCTCACCGGCCTTGAGTATTGCACCACCAGTGCGAACGTTATCAAGTTCATTGATCACTTCGCGAACATTGCCCAAGACGCTTTCGACAATTTCGGTCAGACCAGCTTTGGCGACGGACTCGTCAATGTCGCCATTTGGTCCATTCGAGTCGTCGCTCCAAGCAAGACCCCAGGTAATAAATCGATCTTTTTGGATGCGGAACTTGCGCTGAAGAGCCCAGAACTGTTCGGGAGTTTCTTGTTGGGCAGCGGCGAAAGGGTTGATGTTGATGTTGGTGACCGCACTCCTTTTGGCATCGGTGTATAATCTAGTGAGATGGCTTATCTTCTCGGGAGGAGGCGCGAGATGCGGGCGTCCTTGTCTGTAGCTCTCCATCTCGCATGCGATTCCGGGTGTGAGGTCTGCGAGGGATACGATAATCTGTTGGTTTGCTGGCCAATCGACCTGACACTTCACCCTCCTATTCTTGCAGATACACTCATGTCAATAGCACTGGCATGTCAAAGAGTGTCGCATAGCAATCAGCATGGCAGTCGTCGATATTGAGCTGAGAATGGTGCCGCCTAGGCTTATGTCGTTGCCTTGAGTTGCCTCCCAATAGGGTTTAGCGGCCAGTCTTCGTCGCAAGCTTGTGGAGCTGCGGGTTGGAGACAGAACCCTGAATTGCGAGCAGGACGCACCAGCACAGCCAGCATGATTCTTTCCAGTCACGTTATGGCATTGTGAGGAATTATATCTTGGTAAGTTGCCATTTTACTCGGGATGCGAGGAGGTGTGTTCTGAAAGCGGAAGCCTAGCCCTGCAAACGGATGAAATGATTCTCATCTCTGCTGGCTGCTCGTCAAACTAGCCTCTGCTCGTCAAACTAGCCTCTGCTACACATGTACTCTACTTGACGTCCACCTATATCGACACCTTCAGAGCGATCGAGGTATCATGGAGCACCGATGGGGGATTGTGTCTTGAGGCTTTCGATGTGGCTTTATCATTGCGATAGTCGGGGTGCGTCTTCTGCCGCGCGGTGGTTGATTTGCCACCGTAGGGTGCCTTCAGTCCGTGCAAGTAAAGTTGGTCGCCATAGGTTTGCATACTATGTCTTGGGCCCGGTGCCATCACTTTCAGCTATGCGCCTGTCGGTATGCAAGCATAGGGAGTATAACAGTAGGATTATGATCTACATTGACCAGTATCCAGACTGATTCAGCATCGCGACCCAAGTATTGCTGCAAGCAACGTGACACGATGTGTACACAGACTTGTGAGCACGAATTCCCACTCTCACAGATCGCTTGCCAGGCGGCGGGAATCTTGCTCTTCAGACAGGTGACATCTTACAGAGTTCTGGTTGGCTTTCGGATAGACCCTCGGCTAGTAGTCTACCAACAGTAGTGCCTCAAGCGCGCACGAAGAGACGTGCGTGAAGTCTGATGTCGGCGGACGATCATGTGAGCTACAGCGCCCACATCCGAGGCAAGTTGACTGCTCCCGGTCTCGATGGACAAAAACGACCACAGCACTTCCCCGTCCTGCAAGCCCAACGTCGCACCCAGCAGCACGGTAGGAGGTGCTAGACGAGTGCTAGTTGCTGCACTCCAGACGTCGTGAATGCAGCTAAGCATGACAAGCTGATGCCCACTGGAGCCGACCGATCTCGGAGGATCAGATAGCGGAGCGGCTTGCCGGAAGAGGAAGAAAGTGGACGTGCTCGGAAGCGTATCAGATGGAAGATGTAATAAGGGCCGCAAAATGGTGTGACTTTCTCCTGAACAGGCCAAGCCTCATCTCCTTCCGGCCCGATCATTCTTTCACTTTCCTCTTTATCTGATCCTCGCTCCATCAGATAGCCACTCACTGAACCATCGCCTTCCCCTCACTATTGCCTTTGCGTCCGAGAGCACCCGCCAGCACAGCCCGGCCAAAAAGTAGTGACTTCATCGTCTGCAGCGCCGCAGGGCAGAAAAAGAGCGCCGCCACGGCATTGCGCACCCTACCCGTGGATAGTCATAGTCAGCAGGTTCGCTCGGCAGATCGCGCGGCTCGCAAAGCAATTGTCAGCCGGAACAATCTTATCTGCAAGCATCTGCAGCACGCTCGCCGCAGGCCGGCCTGGAAGAAGTCTTGGTTCGTGAGTAGACCCCACCGAATCCGTCATGCTCCCCAGCATTCGCATTGATTTCCACCCGCCGTCCGCCTGCAAGTGTACTTCTACGTCGTCGGTCCCTTCGTGCCACCTTTCTTATTATCTACTATTACCAATGATTCACTCCCAATACTAACCACGATTACGCGCTGCGCAGCCAGCCTTTGACACAACATACGACACCGCCCACCCATATTAGACCCGCTCGTCGCTCACCTACCCGTCTCAACTCTACGCCAATTCACACTACCACAATGGACGCTACACGCCCACCGAACCGTCGCCATTCCCTGTCGTCGCTCCCATACCGTCACCACCCCATACCCAGCAGCGCGACGAGCCATCCCGACAACCCGATCCCCACCGATCCAACCATTACACACAGAATCAGCAAAATGTCGCCACGATTCCAGCCCAAATTTGCTCTCACAGAATCGACTCGATCCAGTGCGGAAAGTCTTGGGGGCACAACAGATGAGGCCAGCGACTCCGACGCACCCTCAACACCAATGACCGAACCACAGGAAGCTTCTGCCGACGAGAGCTTCGACAAATTGCCAGAATTGCCTACAAGCCCTTCAAGAGAGCGCAAGCGCAGAGCAAGCACCACATTCGCCTCCAACTCCAAAGAGATTAGGAAACTTTTGGGAGAGGGAAGTGGTACAAAGTTCTTGGAAAAATACTGCTGCGGAGAAGGCTGTTGCATGAACTTTGCATTGCCTCGCAGGAACACAGAGCCCGATTTCAAGCCCATTGTACCACCAGATAACGATGCTTTCCGCTTTATTAGGCCGACATTGCGATCACTCACGCTGGATACCCCTCTCACGAAGATCATCGATATGCCAGAGATCAAGCTGTCGTTCGGTGGTCTTCGTCGCGAATCTATTTCTGAGAAGTTCCCTGGAGAAAGGCACGAGCACAACGCCAAAGCTGTCAACAACCGCCCTCCTACATACATGAAGCCTCATCCTCCTTATGATGTCTTCAATGCGCCAGTCTACGGCGCTCGTGAGCTCACCAAGCCTGGTGCAGAGAAGAGGACTTTCCACTTCGACATCGACGTCACAGACTACCCAGAAGAGGGCGGCGTTGATTTCAAGGTTGGCGGTGCTGTCGGTGTGTGTCCGCCGAACGATCCTGAAGTCGTTGACGATATTATGGACCAATTAGGTGTGCCTCGATTTGTTCGTGACAAGCCAATCCGCCTGCACACCACCGGCGGTCGTTGGCCAACCATTTGGGGCGACGAGGAGGCGCGCGAGCTTGTCACGACCAGGCGTGAACTTCTGACCTGGACCGTCGACATCAGCTCTACCGCACCTACGAAGGCATTGTTCCGCGTGCTCGCAGAATACGCCACTGCAGAGAACGAGAAGAAGATTCTGATGTACATGTGTTCCGCACAAGGTCTTGCAGCTTTCTGCGACCTGCGCTCAGGCCCACACATCACGCTGCAGCAACTCCTGCACGCCTTCCCCTCCTCAAAGCCGCCTCTCGAGGCCATCCTGGCTACTTTAAACCAACTCATGCCTCGATTCTACTCCCTCAGCAACGACCCTCACGTCTCCTCAGCCCGCGAAGGTCTCGCCGGCCGCCGCCTCATCGAAATGGCGGTAACAATCCACGAAACTTCCTCCTTCCGTAACGGCAGCCGTACAGGCGTAGGCTCTGGATTCCTCGAACGTCAAGCACTTCGCTTCGCTGCCGCCGAAAAGCAAGCCCTCGAAGACGCAGAAGCTGCAGGCCAACCCGCTCCCCAACCAGGTGTCGCCGGACGCCAGCTCAACATCCAAATCCCCATGTTCCGCGGCCTGATGAGCAATCCTCTCTCCCGCGAATTTAACTCCGACGGCCCTATGATGCTCATCGGCGCCGGCGTAGGCATGGCTCCCTTCCGAGGCTTCATCCTCAACCGCCTGAAGAACGCCAACTGCGCCAACAAGATTTGGCTCGTCCAAGGCGTTCGTGACAGCATGCTCGACGAAATATACCAAGGCGAGCTCGGCACGCACGAGAAAGAAATCAAAAAGGTCGTCCAATCCCGCGCTCAAGCGCCTCCCCCTTCCGCGGAAGAACTCGCCGCCGCCGCTGCTGCAGAAGAAACTTCCACTTCCGCTGCTGTCAAGGAAGACCGCAACCAGCGCAAAGTCGCCAAGTACGTGCAGGACGAAGTGCGACTGCAAGCCGACATTGTGTGGTTTGTCATCAACGCCGTTGACGGCCGCGTTTTCGTTTGCGGCAGCACGAAGGGCATGGGCGAGGGCGTGCAGAGCGCTCTTATCGATGTTGCCATGGATAAGGGCAATCTGGACTACGAGACTGCGACGCAGTTCTGGGAGCAGAAGAAGAAGGACGGGCAGTATATTGCCGAGACCTGGTAAAGAGAAGAGAAGAAAACTTTCGGACTTCTTGTGGAATGTGTCCGCAGATCTTCTTTTGGTTTGGGGTTGGATTTTCGATCTTTTATCTTCGGCAGCCGTACAGCGGGTGGGAGTCAAGGGTGACCGAGGGAATTATTTTGGGTCGGCAAGCGTTTTTTTGGCGATACATTTTTTTGGTGTTCAACAAGGACAGGAAAAGGCATGGGTGGCAAGCGATTTCAATTTCTTCACGCTATTGGTGGCGACTCGATCTTGCCTTTTTTACTCTCGTTTTCAAGGCCAAACATGTACTACTACTATTGGCAATTCTTCCAGCTTCCGAGCAAGAAGTCTGGGAAGATTTCATACGATCCTTACATGGACATGAATAACACTGTCTATAGCATAGGAAAAAGACCACATTTGGAACGAACTGGTTTTATCATTGGGTTGCTACTTCGACACTGATTAATCAGAACCTCGTTACGTCAAGCTCGTGTCTGAAGACGGAATCTCTCCTGCCGCCGTCGTTGCTGCTGCTGAGCCCGACCGCGGTCCTCTATCAGTCGTGGTATCAAATGCAAAGTCGCTGGTCTCCGTAATGCATGTTTGCTGAATTGCTCTGGTAGTGTGAATGTGCTTTCCACCCCCGCTGTGTGGATACCAAGAAGCTCGCAGGATAGTGTTCTGACGAGCCTCGAGAGTGGTGGGTCCGCTCTATGCTTCAGTCAATTGCAACCCCAGGTGCGCATTTGCTCTGGCCAATGTTCGGTTTTGTGTCGTTCTTCTCTCAACATCATATCTGCCATGCTCATCTAAACCCCACCGCCTCGCCATGACCGGCACCCAGCTGGTCCTCGGAGTTCACGTCCATACCACCACCATACTCCGACGGCTCGGCTGTAGATCTCGACGAAGCTGCATCGGCGGCCTTAGCAGCGCGATCCCACGGATAGTCGTCCGGTCCGACCCACGTGCAAGTCAAGTGAGTAGGAGGATACTTGTCAATGTCCAGCTGACTCTCGTTGACAAGCACCTTCCTCACCATGCCCTGGCCATCCTGCTTGAGCTCTGAGATGCGGTTCTCGATCACGCTCTCGCCCTTGCCGCTCATGGGGAAGTACTCGTGGAACTGGCGCAGCTGGTTGCGGTCGAGGTAGGATTCACCAGCCTTGTTGATGAGGCGGAAGAACTCGCAGCCCATGTCGGCCGAGTTGTGCGTCATGTCGTTGCAGACCTGCTGCGCGAGCCAGTGGCGCCACACCGTCAGGCCGAGCCACGCCATGATGTCGTTGGCGTAGCTGGCGCGGCCGATGGAGTCGCGGTCGGCGCGGCCGACAGTCTTGGTGCGCTGCAGGATTTCTGGGTAGTAGCTGAGGAGAGTGGATTCGGTGCGCTTGGCGAGGTTCTTGAGAAGGGAGGCTTTCTCGGTGAGGATGGCGATGACGGATGGGTCAAGGTCGGCGTGGCGGATTGCATCTTGTACTTCGGCGCTGTTAAAGCGGCCGGCGCCATGGATGAGGGATTCGCGCCAGAGGGTTTTGCTGCGGAGACGGGAGGAGAAGTCGAGCCAGGGGGTTGGGTTGGAGGCGATAGAGCGGTAGAGGACTTGGCTGAAGGAGAGGAGGAGGGCTTCGATTGGGCGGGTGACCATGGCGGGCTGGACGGTGGTTAGCTCTTGTTCAGGAAAATATGCAACATGAGGCATAATGAACCTACGTTCTTGAGGTACTCGGCGACTGCGAGGACATTCCCTGCTGTGCGCAAGATGTGTCCGATGCTATCCTCGTCCTTGTCTCCGATGTCGATGCTGCGGTTGTAGAAGGCACCAAGTACCTGCTCCCATGCCTGGTGATCTCGAGTTAGTCAACTGAAAGAAAGACTTCGCCAGCATGGCTCTCTACTCACCAAAACAAACTGAGGCACTATGCGGCCATTCTCGTTGGAATCGCCGAGGTAATCAGGATAGTCGGTGGCGGGACTGCCGTTCTCGTCGAGTAGGATGCGACGCAGAACGTGACTGCAAGAGTCGATAGCTACGGCGCGCTCTGCTGCGTTCTCAGTCTCGACAAGATGTAAGCGATACCTCGTGGTAACGCCTTTCTTCTTGGCGTTCCTCGACAGATCGGTGGCGGGAGCTTCGTCGAGGAGAGTGGCAAAGGTCGGACTGGAGCGTCTCAGGACGGCAGAGTGGAGCTTGTAGCGACGAGCTGTGGTGATGACGATGAGCACATCGCCATCTGTGAAGTGAGGGAAGTCGTTCTCGCTGCCCGGCATGGTTGTTTTTGGTGGTGCTGGTAGACCGTAGTACTTCGTGTTAAGGTTGTAGTGTTCTCGGCGAGACATGGTGGGCGTCGTGCTGTTGGTGCGGGATGGCAACGGGGCGGGGAGGTCAGGTGGTGTCGACGCGACTGTTCAGTGAAAGAACAAATAGTCCCATTGAGTCAAACTCGCGGCGTTGCCTTCACATGCGGTGTCTTCATGAGATGGCATATTGACACGTGACCGTCACTTACCGCTTCGCGCTCGGTCGCCGTTTGCTGCTTGCGTAAGGCTTTCTCACTTACTCGACCTGACTATGGCGGTCATGTCTCAACGCCTCGAAGCTGTGCCGAGGGGATGTTGAGCGAGCTGTCGAATATTCTGTGCAGATGGAAGGGAAACAGGAGATCGGCATTGGGCGAGGTCTCACCTCCTGGATCGAGCAGAAGCATGGCTCTCCTCACGCCCAGCATAGTATCCGTCGACTTGCCTGGTTACCGTCAGACGCTACATGCAGCCTCATCTGGCATCACTGTTGTCTCAATGGGCCCGCCTGATGAAGCCGATGGCGATTTGTGCGCCGATTTGGACGTGGTTTGTGGCTTGTTGGGTAGGGAGCAGGATATGAACGCTCCTCTCTCGAGATATCACACCGACAATGGTCGCCAGAAACGATAAGATTCGTCGGCTTGAGCTTCTTCGAAGAGCGGTGTGGCATTTGCTGGGATGCAGAAGGACGCGGCTCGCTGATTCGGTGAAGTCCAGGGTACAGCACGAGCCGTTGGAGCCATGGCTAAGAGCTGAACCGCCATGAGGCTGTCGAATCAGCTCTTGGATAGACCATTGACTTTACAAGTTGATGAACAATCTTTACGAAGGTTTACGAATATGTATGCGCATTGCTATGGAAAGCTATGCGTGCGATGACAAATTAAACTATATGGTCACGTGCGCAAGGACTTGAAGATAGGGTTGGTGGTTTGGGGTCTCATGGCTTGGGTTCTTTGAGCCTTTGCGCCCCATGAAGTGTGATAACATCTTCTGGCTGTATAGTAGTAGACCTAGCCAGCTGCAATCATACTCAGAGTTGACAAGAATATGTCGTGCCGTGTGACTCTGCCACAAAGCTGCACAACTGTTAAATTTGCGATGCACACAAGCACGACTAGGAGTACAACGACTCGCGAGCTCATGCTTGGACGGGGCTCAAGGATACACAACATTACACAAAATCTATAGAAGGGGTTCCAGATATTCACCACCTCTCAATCATCCTACCAGGGGCAGTCAAACTATGCTCCATCATAGGCGCCACGCCGTTGGCCCTAGTATCCCAACTGCTGCCCGCGTGTCCAGTCTGAGCAGCCATATCATTGAATTGATGTCCTTCTTCGAGCGTCGGAAAGCTCACAGGCTGAAGGCCAAGTGCTTGCAAGCAAAAGACTTCTTGCTGAGGACTGATGGCGTGTGGATAGCATTGCGCGGCAGGCATGAGGGAAGACGTAGGTTGGCCCAAAGGATTGGCATGCTGCCCAGCAAAGAAAGTCCCTGACATTTGCTGAGGTAGAGAACCAATGCTCCTGGCTGCATTTCGAGACATTATCTCTCCACCGACCTCATCAACAAGATTTTCTGCATCAACAGAGTTCTCGTCATCGTCAGCAGCAAATTGCTGCCCACGATTCGGCACGATGATCTCTTTCAACCACCCATGCGCCTTCATCTCCTCAATGCTCGGCCCTAGGCTCCTTTCCGCCGAGATTGTGGCTGCAGGAACCACGACTTCACCTCTCGGCCTACGTCCTCGCCTGCTAGGACTGAAGTGACCGCGTCTCAGATGCGCAGCCGCGTTGTAGTACACATTGTACTGCTTGCCTTGCTTGCACTGCTTGCAGATGCCTAAAGACTTCTTTGGTTTGAAGGGAGATCGTTTGGGCTGAACGCAGATCCAGACGTGTTTAAAGGGCGCGTGTACATTGTCCCAGTGGCGTTGACGCTCGTGAGGTCCACGGAGGGTGATGGAACAGTCTGGACAGGAAAGCGGTGTTTTGGTCTTGGCTTGACTTGGAAGGCGAGGTATAGGTTGCTTCTGCGCAGCGATGTGTCGTGGTGCGGGTTTGGTGTTGAGAGGCGAGGCTTTCGGGAGGAGTGGCTGGGATGCGCCGTTGGCGATTTGCTTTTGTCGACGGGCGGCGGCTTTATGCTGAGATCTTGTGGAACCAGTGCTTGCGTCGCTCAAAGTGCTATATTGAGAGTCGATCCGCTGCATGTCTGCAGTGGTGTTGTCGCTGCCGTTGGAGATAACCATCTGCCAAGGCATGCCGGTGCCATTGAGCTTCATTTCGCAAGGGATATCAACAGGGGAGAAAGAAAAATTACCGTGGCCAAACACACTTCCCATGTCTCTGATGAGATCGTTCTGTCTTGATGCAGCATCGTCTACACCAGAAGCAGCTTGCACGAAGGTGCTACTGCCTGGTTTTTCAGTCATAGAACTCAAGATGGAATCAGAGAGAGAAGGAAATCCATCTTGCTGCACGTCAAGGGGCAATGGAAAAGGGGGATTGAGACTCGACAGACCGGATGACTCGACACGCAGCATACCAAAGCCTTCAGTCATGGATATGCTTGACACGCTACTGCTCTGCCTACTCATGTCTTCGCTTTGGCAGAAGGATGAGTTATACGACGAGCACGGCGAAAGTTGATGATCGGAGGCATTGAAGCCTGACGATGCTGATGATACTGGTGCCAGCATGGCGTACGGGTTTGACGAGCCGAGTTGGTCGGTCATCTGCGGTGTTGACATGGATGGTTGCACTACCATGCATGTGGCATCGAGTCGTTGTCTCTTCGCAGCTGATGATGACTGATCAGTGCTTCGTTTGTAGGCGACATATTCGCTGGGATCAAACACGACATCCTCGTTGGGGTCGTGTGCTGTTGCGATTGTGCTCTGTAGGTGGTGAGTGTTACTCGTGGCAAGCTCGTGGCTGCCATTTGACTGTTGCGATTCGATCGAGTGCTATGTATGTTAGCTTACAGACCGACAGTCAGAGATCACGCTGTCGGAGTCGATGTGTCGTACTTGAGGAATGAGATTTGTCGATGTGCTATTGCCCTGTGTATGGCCAGCCTTGGAAGAAGCGAGATGCTGGGCGGCGAGGTACGTCTCAAGTCCAGCCGTTCGCATGGACCACTGACGAGTTTGTTCAGGTTCTGATATATTTGAGCTGTAGATTGCCTGCCGTTCGTGTTCCAGGACCGCAACAAAGTGGTCATTCGAACTTGAGGCGTGATGAGGCATCATCACGCTGCTTTCAGGGTGAAGATTGTAAGCTGTTTGGTATTGGAAATGGATTGGAGGCAAGGAAGGAGGGAAGTCCAACCAAAAGAAAATGGTAGGCGGTTATCTTTTCGGAGCATAAACCCAGAGGCAACTTGTACCATCCTTTATCATCGTCAGCCTAGCGATACATTCTCTTTGATGGCCTTTGAAACGATGCACGCCAGCCGCCTTGGTGTCCATCGTCATGGGGCCGCTTCTCGAACGCAGCCATGCGATCGGGGAGACACATCCGCACCAGTAGGGGGCTGAGGATGCAAGCATCAAGCCACTTCAGGCAAACACTCATCCGTGCGGCGCTTCGTACAATAACGCGGCTGCCACGATGATGAGAACTAGGGCAGCGAATCGGCTGGGGTGGATTCGTAGGCGGCTTGGCGGAGTCCTTCGCGTGGTGATTGACAGCACATCAAGGAGGTGGTACATCACACATTTCGTGGCCGTACTTCAGGATTCGGATGATCGACTGAGGCATGCTTGCTTGCATGCTCTCCCGAACCGCTTGACACGACAGGCTTCGGCAGGCGGCCTCACATCATGCCATATTTGAAACGAGGCCGCCCACTGGTTCGCTAGACACGATGCGCTGGCGAGAGTCGCCTTGGAGCGGATGGCTGCGTTGTCCACCACATTCTTTTGGGCATATTGTCGCAAGTATTGTTGTACTACATATCAGGTGTTGTGGTTGCACGAAGGGAAGACCCATGTACACTTCCCGCGCGACGATCGCGAGGTCTCGAACACACGTCACGCACGTGACCGACGATCGAGAATCCTCCGCTGCTCATTGACTACATTGGGAGATCCATGAACCCGTAAAGAGATGCAAGCGTTCAAGCAAAGTTTGATGACGCGTAAAAACAATGCACTGTAATCCTAAAGTATGGTAGTCGCAGTCGCAACAAACCGCCTCATCTTCGCCACCGGGTTCCTCCTCTCCCTGCCTACCAGACCACGATCCAGGCCATGCTGCTTCTTCCGCCTGATAGCTGGCGCCGTCCAAGAGGCACCGACTTCCGTCTCTTCGACTTCTTCATCACTCCAGTCCATTCCCCCAGCGTCTCCATCGGGCGTCATCTCGTCAACCGAATCTGGCTCTTCACCATGGCTAGCTTCCATCACCGCATCCAGCATGCTCGATTCCGGAAGTGGTAGCAATGGCAGAATACCGTCTTGACTTGCCCCTGTGACCGAGGCGGTCAGTGTCTCCGATGCCCGTCGCGAGAGGCTGGGCGTCTCCTTCTTGTACGAGCTTGACCGTGAGCCTTGCGAGCTACGACCAGCAGATTGCTGTGACAGACGCGCAATTCCACGAGCGCGGAGCGCCGCTTCGTTGTCAACTGGTACCAACGGAACGGCAGGCTCGGGCACCACGATGTGATTTATTTTCACCATGGACGCCTCTACCACATCCTTGGCCACTACTTTCTCGATCGGGCTGACATCACCTCCAGGAGGAAAGCCAGGTGGCGTAGCATATCTCTCAATCGAATCTTCCAGCTCATCTACCACCATGGCGTCTTCTTCGTGAGCGCCTTCAGTCTGATCTAGCGACAACGATCCGCCTCCAAAGCCAAGATCAGCAAAGCCAAAGTCGTCGAAGAAGTCGCACACGTCGTCGACGATGGCATCGTCACTTCGCCGTCTTGGTACAAACAGCGCATTCTGATACACGCGATCGATGGCTTCCTGGAACGGCTCCATGCTCGCCACACTGTCTTTTCGAGGAAGAATGACGGGCTTAGGCAAGCGGATGGGTCCTTGTATGTAGATTGACCTCTGCCATGCTGTCAATTCTGGTGGCGTAACAGTAACGAGTGACCCGCCGCGAAGATGTATCTGTGTTGCAATCGGTGTGGCAGTGCCGGATGCTGGAGGTGAGTTCTCAGACAGAGCTTTGAATTCCGGAATGGTTGTCAGGCGATGTGGAGAGATATCTTCTGGGGCGGCTGCAGGTTGGACTGCAGATGAGATGTTCGAGTTGACGTCCGAGTCTGTGATGACCGAAAGAGGACTACACTTTGCGCTGCCTGTGCTAGCCCTACTCTTGCGAGCTTCAATGAGGGAGCTGCGCGACGGCTGATACAGCTCAGTCGGCGTTGGAGCGATGCTATTTGGCGTATCAGGCAAGTCTTTGTCAATGAATCTGCTGGCCGATGTGATTTGGATCCGAATATTCGGGTCTTTAGACTGCAGTTTAGTCCTCGTGGCATCAGGGGAAAAGCCTGATGTGTGAAGCACGTCGACTGTCTCGCCCTCCGTCCTGCGCGGTCTCGGAGCCATGATCTTGGTTGGAAGCTTTGCCTGCTTTGACGCGCCCGCGTTTGCAGACTTGCTGGAGCTTTTCCTTCGATGGTGAGCGACCGCCTGTCTCCTGATGCCCTGTTTCGCGATTCTTTGCGCTCTGGTCACTGGGACAACATGGATGGACTTGGTCGGTGAAGTGACGGCCGGCTTGTGGCTTCCAGCGGGAGTCTTGACGTTACTCCCAGTCCCATTTCGCGATGAAGACTTCACCGGGCTTTTGACCGACTTGCGGACCTGCAAAGGTTTGATTCCGGTCAGAATGGATGCTTCTGCTGCGGATGCCGTGGCAGCCCGCAAAGAGCGAGGTGGACGTGGTTGTTGCTCACCTGCTGTTTGACCTATCGAGATTGGATCTTTCATTACCATTCTGAGCTCAGCCATCGCCGTGCTCAGAGCGGCATCCGTCGACATCGAATGCTGTTTCTTGGTTGTCGTTGGTACAGAGCTGGTTGACCTCACTGGGTTCGAGCTCGGGCGGCCTGTTCGTTGTTGGCGCAATGGCGACTTCTCCGGGACTGGTGGTGGAGGAGTCGAAGGTGGTGGCGAGCTTGGCCCAAGGAGTAATGTTGGGCTTCTCTGCAACGGAGGGCTCGGCAACGGCGGTGGCTTCGGACTGCTTGCTTTCGAGCCCGACGTCGAAATCATTGGGAAAACTCCAGGCACTGGTGGAGGCACCTGAAAGGGCGGAGGCGTAGCTGGGCTTGCGCTGGCACTCCGGAAGGAATATCCAGCCAACGAATCTGGAGTCAGAGCGCGAGGGAAAGAATCAGACGTCGAAGATAGCGGTGGACTGAGGAAGATCTCCCCCGAAGGCCTCGCTGGTAGCTTTGGAGGTGCTCCCTTTCCCTTTCGCTCCGTCGGCGATGGAGCCCATGGCCTCGCAGCACTATCATTTTCGGGAATCGACTCAACAAAGCTGCCGGTATCGCTTCCAACCGTTCTTAGACTTGAAGTTCCAGTCGGTACGGGAGGAGGTGACAGCAGCGTTGTTGGTAAACTGGTCCCGCTTCCTCCTTGCCCGATTGACTTATCCTTTTTGTTCAGCTTCTTCTTGAACTTCCAGACCTCTTTGTCTTCCTCTCGTATCTCCTCGACATCCTTCTTGTTCGCAGAGAATCGTCCAGACTTCTTCTTCTCCTGCTTGGCGGTTTCTGGATTCGATTCCGCCCGCTGCAGCTCCCTAGCATTGCCGTTGCTGTTTCCGCCCGTGCCACTCGCTCGATTAGCTTGTAGCTGCGCTCGACGAGCTTGGATCTCGGCGCGCGAAAGGGTCGTTGGTGGAGGAGCGAACATGTTGATAAGGTGATAGCAATACCGATTGAGTCGAATGCAAGGGCTGGATCCGATATATGGCGGCTCACACCGGGCTCGCCCTGTCTTGCACAGTGTACGATACGCACAATCGCATAGTACAAAAGGCGGTGAAGGCCATGATGTGAGCATGTCACCACGCCTTGATTTCTTTGTGCTCCCATCGCGGCTGGTCCTGATGGCTGAGAGCGGCGTCTCGCTCGCACAAAGAACGAGGGGAACAGCTGAGCTTTCTTGCCGCATTGGGAATGTTGTGTAACGGTGAGTCTATTGTCATGCTATACTGTGGAGATCTAGACTGGCATGCGCAAGATGTGTGACAAGATCGAATATCATGCTTTCACGTCTTCCAAGACCTGAATTCCCGAAAGCTCTAGAAGATTTGTTGTTCCAGGCAAAAAGTCGCAGTACTACCAGAGACGTTGATCCAAGGCTTTGGGGAGACAATGTCCTGATGAAGTGGCGATATACAAGTATACAAGCATATAAGCACTCTGCCCTCGATACGATCCAGCAGTCCTTACAGTGCCGACCGTATGAATGTACAAAGAGAAGTTGCTGGTGCTGTCAACCTCTCACGAGCCATACATTCGCGAGGACGAGCAAGTCTCAGATATAGGGTCTGATGCGCTTTTATTGAGCATGCCAAGCGAGATAGAATTGCTTTTACTTCTGGCTGTCTTCTTCGCAGTAATCCCGGTACTGGTGGCTTGTATGTACGAAGCAAGACTAGCTGATCAAACCGTTGATGAATGCTCAGAATGCGTAACGTCGGCGACGGGGGTTCCCGGCGATATCGAAATGACAGAGACGTCATGCCTCTCATGTGCATGCAAGTCCCGAAGAAGCGCCCAGTCATCTTCAGACATATAGTGGCTGCTGCTCCCATCTCGAGGGCGATTCTCCGGTCGAGCCTTGATCACCCAAACCGGAACTATGTATCGTCGTACATCCAGGTTTGAATGGTTATTGTCGTGCTCTTTATCACCCAAGTCGGGCTGAAGACATCCCCACAGAACACTGACCAGAGCGCCCCAGAAGAGAATATGGCTCAAGAGTTCACGGAAAGCTCGTAAGCGCTGCCGAAAATGGTTTGTGAAGCGACTATGCCAGACCGTGTCCCAACATAGCATGAGTTCATCGGACAATGGCTGCAATTTGTCGACAATCTTGAGGATCCAGGCTCGGAATCGGCGAAACAACTCTGAACACTTGTTGCTTAGTTCGAGGAGAACTTCCGCAGCTATCCCAAGGATGGTGAGCAGGAAACGTGCTAGACCTATAGCGATCCGGCGAGCAACTGCGGTAACGGCGCGGACGAGAGGCCGTATGACTAGGAAAACCTTACCAGCCCCAGGCTGATACTGCTGATGAAGCACCCATCCGACTGCACAGCATACCATCGAGACCGCAAACCAGTCGATGTCGAATATGCCAAAGAGGGATTTATTCCTGTCACATCGGTCATAGGCATAGGCGGCGATCTGTAATGTGTGACCTTCTGTATAGTTGCGCATGGTTGTGTTGATGGTAGTGACGTTTTCCTACAGTCGATCCGTGGTTCCCATCAGGAGGTAAGAAAGCTATCCAAGTTCATTGTCCAGATATCGCAATTTCTTTCGTCCACGTGTTTGAGGTTTGCCTTCAAAGAAATGGCACAAAGTCCGGACTTGGAACCAAAGCCCCGCCATAGGCATAGGGACATTATGCAATGGCCCCGAAACGTTATTGAAGCTCTTGGGCGGCTCCTAGGATATGTTTCAGAATTGTTGGATCTTGGACTGCGCCAATGCAATAGCTCTCACACTTGGAGACATGACTATGGCTTGCGAACATCAAAAGCAAAAGCAGCTTGAAGGACCAATTGGATGGATACTATGACCGACATTATTCTTAGATGGTGAATTCCATGGCTTCGCTTTACCTTACAGTCATGCTCTTCTCCTTTAAGCGAATTCAATGTCCGAAGAAGTTCAATTGTATTGTACATTCATGCTCGTTACCTCATTACTTCGCAGCCGGCTGCGCAAGAGTAGATCCTCCATCTGGGTACATCGTTTGCTCGTTGTAGAACAATCCACCGTTGCCAGCAAGCATCAAGATAGTCGCTGCCATGTCGCTGTCGTGGCCGCCACGACCCGCCGGGTTGCCAATCTTTGTGCTCAACTCAGACTTGTTGGCTTCGTTGGACTTTCCAGTAGTCATCTCTGAGGGGAAGATTCCAGGAGCGATCGTGTTGACGCGCACTTTGCAGTCCTTGAAAGTCGTGGCCAGCATGCGACTAAGGTGGGTGCAAGCCGCTTTGGAAGAGGCGTAAGCGAATTGGCCGTTGCTGGATCCCTTCATCTGACCACTGATGGAGGAGACGTTGACAACTTGTGAAGTGTAGCCAGGAGTAACGTCGCGGCCCTTTGCCAGCAAAGGTAGCATAGCCATCGCCATGAAGTATTGTCCTGTCACGTTCGTCTTGAAAGTCTCGGCCCACTGCGAGTCTTCTGAACGCAAGAAGTGCTTGCTGATGGCGTCAGCGTCGGTTGGTTCCGGCTGGCCATTGACGGCTATGAAATGTCAGCACTATATTCTTCTCCCTCCGAAACAAAATGATGGCACGTACAGAACTTTGTGTTGTCATCCCTTGCAATGCCAGCATTGTTGACCAGGAGGTGGATGCCATTGGACTCCTTGGCCGCCAGGTCCTTTGCGAGCTGGATAGCACCCTCCTTTGTCGAGATATCGCCTGGAAGCGCATGCAGGCTACCAGAACCAGTGTTGTATGCCTTGACCGTACTTTCGAGCACCTCTTGCCTTCTACCAGTAATGTAGACCTTCGCTCCGTTGGCGACAAGTGCTTGAGTAATCATCAGGCCAATGCCTGTGCCTCCGCCAGTGACAACGGCAGTAATGTGAGAAACATCAAAGAGGGCGCTCGCTTTGAGCTGATCATTGGTACGCTGAGCTGTAGTCTGTCAGAATAGGTTGCATAAGGCCTGGTGTACTCGAGAATCAACTAACACGAAGACATGACGCTTTTCTGGATAATCGGGAAAGCTGGTCTGGAAGATGTAGTCGCAAGCGGTCTGAGTGCTGTGGGAGCAGATTTGACAAACAGTCTGAGCATTGTCGAGAAGGTTGGAGGTGTAGACTACCTTCTGCTTACGATACCACTACAGTAGTGCGCTGCTTCAACTCCACCAAAATGGAAGCGTGTTCATCATGACGTGCCATCTTCGTTGATGTCATTGTTTAAGAAGTGCATCCTCCCAGAGATAGAGAGCGCCTCAAAGAGTGCACCTTCGTTCCTCTCTCAAGCAACCATGGACTTTCCTTTGACTATCCGAACAGTCCGGATTATCAGGGGATATAGAGGCTCATGTATGCATTTGCCCAAGGATGTCTACTCTCACATAGGCGCTGATTGCATGCTCTGACGTCGAGAGCGGGCTTCGCCGACAAGCAACATTCTCAACCTCGGCATTTCCAGGTTGGGCGAGACCTGCGCTACCACCACCACAACAACTCGCATGTTTGGGCATGCTGTGAAGACTTTCTGGTAGAATGCATAATGCTGGGATTCAACCAGGGATTACCATTCAGGCGCCATACGGCAGTGTGGCAGAATGGATGTGATACCAAGACTCTGAGCCCAGTCTTGTCCTTACGCTCCACGTGAGGCTCATTAGGCTAAAAGTGCAGGCGAGCATCTTCACGTCTCATAATTGCCGGCTCGAGGCCACAAGGTAACTATAAGTCGTCTACGCCCCTGAAATAGCATTGCAGGACATCCAAACCTTCTCAACATCGCAAATATGACCGACCCAACTCAGAAAGACCCCAGCCCGATCGTCTCCCACCTCTTCACAGCTGACCCCAGCGCTCACGTCTTCAATGGCAAGCTGTACATCTACCCTTCCCACGACCGGGAGACTGATATCCAGGACAACGACAATGGCGACCAGTACGATATGAATGACTACCATGTCTTCTCCATGCCCAACATCGAAGGCCCAGTAACCGACCACGGCATTGCTCTCAAAGCAGAAGACATTCCATGGGTCGACAAGCAGCTCTGGGCGCCTGACGCCGCCGAAAAGAACGGCAAATACTACCTCTACTTCCCCGCCAGAGACAAGGAAGGTATCTTCAGAATCGGTGTCGCCGTCGCCGATACGCCAGAAGGTCCTTTCAAGCCCGACGAGAGCTACATTCCCGGCAGCTACAGCATCGACCCGGCCAGCTTCGTCGACGACGACGGCCAAGCCTACCTCTACTTCGGCGGCATCTGGGGCGGCCAGCTGCAATGCTGGAGGACTGGCGAGTTCAAGCGCGACGCCTACGAGACCATGGAAGCAAATGGCGACGAGCCCGCTTTGATGCCTCGCGTGGCCAAGCTGAGCGACGACATGCACACTTTCTCCAGCGACGTGCAAGACCTCGTCATCAACGATACAGACGGCAAGCCGATCCACGCCAGCAAGCACGACCGCCGTTTCTTCGAAGCCGCGTGGATGCACAAGTACAATGGCAAGTACTACTTCTCGTACTCGACTGGCGATACGCACTACCTTGCGTACGCTATTGGAGACTCGCCTCTTGGTCCATTCACTTACCAGGACCGTATCTTGGAGCCTGTCAAGGGCTGGACTACACACCACTCTATTGCTGAATTCAAGGGCAAGTGGTATTTGTTCTACCACGATACTAGTATCTCGGGCAAGAACCACTTGCGCTGCGTCAAGATTAGGGAAATTGTGTATGATGAGCAGGGCAAGATCAAGCTCGCACAGCCTCAGGAGTAGAATGCATATGTATAGATGAAACGAATCATGAAAGGCCTTTTCTTTGAATGCTACGCTTAGATTGATGGCCCCTTTCCTTCAAACTTTGTCATGCTAGCACGCCCATCCGCCGTCAATGGCATATGTTGCACCGCTGACGAAAGCAGATTCGTCACTCAAAAGCCACGCGATGAGATTGCCGCATTCTTCCGAAGTGCCTAAACGATTGATCGGTGTCGGGTGGTAAGTTTGGTCGACGTCCTCCAGAGCATTGCGCTTGTGCATCAGAGGCGTTTCTATCGAGCCACTAATAACGGGTCGTCAGCAGTCGCTCAAGTCATAGAGTGCCAATAATATAGAACGATCCATCTTCGTAATGGAAATACACTTACGGGTTCACAGCATTCACACGAATGTTCCTCTCTCCGACCTCCTTCGCCGCACTCCTGACAAGCCCGAGAATCCCGTGCTTGCTCGCAGCATAGGCCGCATGCTTTGCGAATCCCATAGTCCCTTGGACAGAGCTCACGCAGACAACACTTCCCGGCCCTTTCATCGCAGCAAGTTCAGCGCGCATGCAGTACATCATGCCCGTGAGGTTGACGCCGATGATTAAATCCCACTGATCGTCTTCAAGTGCCTCCACGCCACGTGTGCCGTGATGCTTTCCAATCACGCCAGCACTGTTCGCTGCCCCATCCAGTTTGCCGAATTTGGCCACGATAGAGTCGATCCAGCCATCGACCGAGGCGCGTTTGCTGACGTCGAGCTGCGTGAAGAGAACGCGATCTTCGCCACCAGGGAATAGTTTTGCTGCGCTGTCCAGAGCCGCTTGGTCAATGTCGCCAATGCCAATGCTCGCTCCTCGAGCGTAGAGTATCTGTGCGGCACCTAGACCAATTCCTGATGCGCCGCCAGTGATGGCGAAGACTTTGCCTTGCATGTCATTGTCGCGGCTCATCCTGAAAAGTGTCCTAGGTAAGAAATCAATGCTGGAGACAACACATCCTCGCAAGGATGCAAGACTCACGCATAGCCAATATCGGCGTTTGCAAGGGCGCCATGTCGGGCGATGATATCCCGGTTCTCCTCCACTTGGGACACGAGTAGTGGGGTGAGTTTGGGTGGAGAACGCCATGGACCGGTTAAAAGTCCTCAGGAATCGCGTTCTGCGTTCTGGCCGTGTGGGGTGTGTCCGCGGGGGCCGGGACAGGAACAAAGGGAATAAATGTGAAGAGGGTCATGACCCATGTCTAAAGACTCCTTCTTCCTTGGAAAACGCATCTCGACAGTGGTATGAGTAGTACACGTTGGCTTGAAAGCTACATAGCCACTTGGCATGCCAGGCACGACCGTAAAATGACTCCCATCGCATTCGCTTGCGCATTGAGAAAGTGAGGAGCTCAAGAAGGTAGGGTTTCGCACTATCAGCTGTCCATCTTCACTCACTTCTCCTTCTCACCACTCCACATCAAAGCCACTCGAAGTGTACAGTTGTCTGAGCCCACTGTAGTACAGTCAACGAGGACGCGAAAATGGCGAACTCCGTCTTCTCTCCCAACTCCCAAGCTCTACCCAACACAGCAGCAGTAATCGGCCTTGTGCCGATCGCACTGGGAATCAACGCGATCTTACGCCCTCGCTCAGCCCTCGGCCTGCTCGAGTTCTCTGCACCAAAAGAGCCTGGAGCGCAGAAACTTACTGATAATCTGATGCGTATCTACGGTGGCCGAGATGTGGCCATAGGTGTGCCGATGCTACTTTCTTGGTACTTCGGAGACAGGAAAGTGTTGGGATGGCTACTCATCACTGGCGCCTTCACAGCCAGTGTTGATGCGTGGGCCACGCGACTGCAGAATGGGAAAGGAGAATGGAATCACTTGCCATTTGCTGTGATGGGAGTTGGGCTTGGAGGTGGTATACTTGGCTGGTTCAGTCGGGCTTGAGAAAGAGATGATATTCCATGCAAACGAGATGGACAGGGATTGTTCTGAAAGCATCGGTGAAATATCCGAAAAGGGTTCGAATCTTCGCTTTTGCTTCGATAGCAGTTACTTTTGTCATAATTTCAAGCTCAAGCTCTCTTCTTCGCCTTCTTGCCGCCTTTGCTCTCAATGCCAGTAGCTTGTGTCTCTCCGAGCGCTGCAGAAGCGACCGTGTCCGTAGGCGCACCTGGTGCAGCCAGCTCGTCGCGCTCATCGCGCGAAGCGTTCTTCAGATCCACATCGCCAATTGCCTCCACGCTGCTCGCGAGCCATTGTTGGAACGGCTTAGCGACAAAGTATCCGTCTGCTGTGAACCAAGTTGCGAAAGGGATCTTGATCTGTCTGGTGCTTGGCGAAGGCGAGGCGGGCGAAGAAGTGGTCACATCCAGGTAGTACGTCGGATCATGCTTATTGGTCTTCGAGTGGATGGTAACCTACACAATTGTTGATTAGATCATTTGCTTCCAAAATAGCTCAGAATACAGGACAAACCTTTTTGCCATCTTTGCTACCCTCAAACACAAGCCCGGCCTCAACGAACCATAGCCAGTACGTGAATACACCGTTCAGGACTGCGTATGCGGCCACAGCAACGGCTGTCCAGCCTTTGGTTGCTTCCCAGCCGAGCTTGTAGTCTGCCGCAAATGTCGCGCCAGCAATGATAACAGCAAGATATCCCACGACCAACTTGAAGTCCATCTTGCTGTTGTCCTGCTTGAAGCCAATCCCTCGGAGATAGTTGCCGAGTGCATCGTCTGTTGTGTTCTTAAGATCCGGCAGGGAGTAAGGTGAAATTTTGGTGTCGGCCATGTTGGGCAATTGATTGCAAATTGGTACGATTGAACGTCGTGTCGACGAAGTGCAGGCGTGCACTCGCGGTATAAATTGTTGTATACAGTAACTCGTCAAGGCTGAAGGGACAGCTAGCCCAAGCCGATCTCATTGCTTGGCGCATGTGAAGTTGGGCGAATGCTACATCATCTCAACACCTGCTGTCGCACACCACCACAATAGCCGGACAGCACTGCTCCACGTTGCAAATATGGCCGGCATTGTAGAGCAGCAGATTCATCGCGATCCTGCGCTCTTGTACGTACTATTCGCGACGACAACTGGCCGAACATCACTGACGGCAAGCTTAGCTATTGGATCCTCCTCCCAATCACAGTGGTCATGATCTTGACCGGCATACTGCGACACTACCTGACCACGCTACTACAATCAGCACCGAAGCGTCAGCTACTGCCTAAAATCCGGGAGCAGCGTTCCTTGGGCCGAGCCCAGAACCTCCGCAATAACTACCAGCAAGTCTCCAAGGCCGCTTTCGAGCGTCGCAAGGAAGCTTTCCTCGACGGCACAAAAGATGGCAGATTCTTGGCCGACCCGGATGCGAAGAACAAGCCCAAGGCAAACCCTATGAGCGATCCGGCTATGATGGAGGGAATGATGGGCATGATGAAGGGAAACGTCGCTATGATGGTGCCGCAGACCCTGATCATGGGCTGGATCAATGCGTTCTTCAGCGGATACGTGATCAGTATGTTGTGAAATGTGCTTCGTGACAAGGTCCTTGTGCTAATATCATCGCAGTGAAACTGCCATTCCCGCTTACACCTCAATTCAAGCAAATGTTGCAAGCCGGTGTCGGTACCCGCGATTTGGATGTCAGATGGGTGTCGTCGCTTTCTTGGTACTTCTTGACCTTGTTTGGTCTCCAGCCTGTGTACAACTTCATTTTGGGCAGCAAGAATGCTGCCAACCAGATGAGTCAACAGATGCAGCAGGCACAGATGGGAGCGAACCCTATGGGCGGCGTTGAAGATCAGGAGAAGATCTTCAGAGCCGAGGGCGAGAACTTGGAGGTCATCGACCACAGGTATATCCTCGAAGGTGTTGAGGATCGTCTGCTTGCAAAGCTTGGTCTATAAATATATAGCAATGTAACAGGCCATGAAATATAGCATTGAACTAGGATTGACATAGAATCTGATGCATATTTCACAATTCACGATGTAATTCAACGCCAATTTTTGATACCTTATTGCTTTGAAGTCAGCATGATATAGTCTCGGTACAGATCAAGCATGTACTGACTCTCGTAAATCTTACCCTGCAGCTCAGGGTCGCTTCAAGCTCCATAACCACAGACGTCATCTCGACCTTCCGTCGAGCGCGCGACCTCACGGAGTACACAACACAACATAATAACAGCCATGGATTTCGCACATCACCGAACGACAGCCTCAAGGGACGACTCATACCCCAAACCAACACGCGCACAAACCACACCGGAAGGCCCACCAGAACGCTCTCACGGACACGCTAGGAACTTGTCCAAGAAGCTCCACGCTCACAGCATACGCTCAAGAGCAAACCTCCCAGGCTCTCAATCCCACGGCCACAAAGCCCACCGCTCAGTCCGCCATGCTGCGAAAGACACAGTACAGTCTGCCATCGATATTAAACCTCCCGTAACTTTCGACTCCATCCTCCGTCGAGGCGATAAGCGTAGCCCCGACTCCAGCCGCCGTGGCAGTGCCATTCCAGCAGGCCAGGATTGGGACTTCGCACAACAGCAAGCAGACGCTGAGAGGCGGCGTGTAAAGCCTGAAGATGTTCGCAAGCTACGTAGCGAGAATGAGAAGAATGAGAAGGAGCTGCTTTCTGCTCTAAAGAAGGTCGAGGAGCTGGGCATGCAGAGCACCAGACAGCTGGACGACACTTATTACAGTATCCTGGAGAAGGCTGAGAACATGCGCAATACACTTGCAGAGATGCAACGGCTGGCGGATGAGAGCAAGAGCTCGAGGGAGAAGTTCGAGCAAGATGCACGGGAGTTGAAAGCAGAGACGCAGAAGAGTATGGATAGTTTTGGAGAGTTCAAGACGCAAGAGGAGACTATCGATGGATATGTCTCGCGCCTCGCAGACTCGAAAGCGAAGACAGAGGGTCTGAATGAGCGGTTGGAAGCTGCGAGGAAGCGAGTGGAGGCCTATGAGAAGCGGTATAGAGAGACCAGGGCCAAGTCAAGACAACGGTGGAATATTACGTGGGGATCTTTGGCTGCCACTTTGGTGTTGTTGGTCGCTTTGCTGATTGCTCGAAATCACCGGCACATTGGATACCAACTCAGTGGGGGAAGAACCATTGTAGCTATGGGAGATGCGGTGGGCAACATCGCCAATCCGATGACTGGGAAGCTGATGTCAAGCCCTAGCGAAGATCCTGTCCTGAGAGACATGTTTCAAGAGGTAATATGATATTGGGTAACTTGAGGCTATGCTCCGCATGTATTGTGACATGCATCGCTCCTGTTCACCCTAGAATTGCTCTCGCGTTTCAAATGACCATCGTATGGCCGGGTTTAGAGCCGCAAGCAGCGACCACAAAGCAATTGGATGACTTTTGAGGAGCCTACGCGTGATCTTCACCATCTATCGAATGTCTTTGCGGTATGTTGTATCATCGCATGACCTACCGTCTCTTCGACAATCATTTTGGTAGTACCATATGGCATCACCAAACCGACCCAGCAACACACTCCTGGCCACCTGCCTACCTACGCACCTAAACAAGAATTGCCTACTCCATATATGAACCAAAGTCTGCTAGTGTCCGATGGCAGCAGAGAAAGCCACCAGGTCCCACACTCCAAAGGATCGAAGACCTCACTGACACGGGCTAGGCCTCAAGCCCTCGACCAACCCTCAATCTCCAGTCTCATTGCTAGGGCACAATAGACTACGACAACAGGAATACACCTCTATGGTAAAGGCCGCTTCATAAGGACCGCGACCACCTCAATGCATTCAATTGCAACAGTAAACGAATAGCATACGAAGATCTTCCGGGTTGAGTCTTCTGTCTTTGGCCATGTAATTCACGCGATGTCGGCTGCCGATACTTTTCCGACTGGGGCCCTGTGCGTAAGTCTCCCTCAACATCTACAATCGGTTCTGGTGGCTTGCTCCCATCCTTCTTCCTTTTGATCCCGACACCCTTTAACCAACATGGACGCTATTGCCAATGAACCAAGCCAGTCACGTTTTCTAATGTAATGTATCTGTATAAATGTCTATTTATGAAGCTCTATACCAGTTTGTGTTTCGTGTGCAGCGTGAAGTCCCGCTAAAGGACTACTACTCACGTACGCGTCTTCCTCCCAAGCCGGCTGTAAGGGCCAAGAATGGCTATCACAGACCAAGTCGAAAGAAAATAGAGGCCGACGGCAACGAGAAGCAACTTCCAATTCGAGCCTCTCATTATACCGATGGTATTGGCATCGAAAAGGAAGATCAGTGCAGCTCCCAAGAGGATGCAGAACTGCAGTAAACCACAGACAATCGCGAAGAGGCGCGACCGTCCAACGATGATCGTGAATTCTGACGAATCATCCGAGTCTACGGCATCACCCAACACACTGATGAGTGGCTTGCCAGAGTGGCGATGGGACAAGTCTGCCGTAGAGAGCATAGGCTGGTGAAATTCTGGCGTTCCATGTTCTCTCATCTCCAAATCCTGATCTCGTCCGCGCTGATGGCCGTGCCGCACTCCGAAATCCTCTGTTAGTGCGCCGAGTGGCTGGATCAACAAGATCAAAGGAACCAGCTGGCCGAATCCCCACTTTTCCTCTTGGTCGGCTGTTGAGGCGAGATTCTGATTTCGAGGAATGACGATCTGCAGAGTTCCGAAGATGAGGCCGAGAATGCTGAGCCATAAAGCAGCTGTGAAAGAGACTAGGGTCTCGAGTACCGCGAGAAATGGCAAGCAGATTGTCAAGAACAAGCGGAAGATGTATAGATATCGCCGGTGCAGTGTCCGGACATATCTACTAGCGATCGCAGAGAGTGGCTTCTCCATAAATAATTTTGTTGGTTTTTGGACAATGATGTTGTAGAGCCGCTCGGGGGCGACGAAAAGCTCGCCCACCTTCCAAACGTAGCTAACGACCAGGATCGCATATCCGAGTGGCGCATCATTGTTCACCCCGGAGCCGTATGTCCTCTGCCAAAAGCATGCTGCTGGTACTCCCCATCCATTACAACAGAGGCACCTGTGGAGGGATCGATGGCACTGATGGTACCCCAGTTATCGCTGATAGTAGGCACAAGGCCAACGAGGAGCATCGCGAGCAGAGCCAGCATGCCAATCAGCCGCCAAGTTCTAAGCCCACGATATTGGCTTAGATAAGGTGCCAGTAACGAGATTGCTGAAAGATGTACCGAGCTGGATAACCATGCCAGGTATAGGACAATCTGATAGTGGTACACCGAAATCGTGTCTTTGGCCAGTCCTCGGAGCCCAGCAGCCATGATTGCAATTCCAGTAACGATCTGTTGGTCGCTCAAACTCAGTACGAACTTCCTTATGGCAGCCCGAATGCGAGGGTGGTGCTGAATCCGGGATCTGATGCGGAAGAGCTTGCGGTCAACAACAGCCAACAGTTCGTGCTCGACCATTCCCGTGGCCCAGGCCAACAAGACCGCTGCGAAAGTCATGTAAGCGCTGATTAGGAAGGCTAAAATCACGCCTATACCAGCAATATCTGAGTCCGGAGCAGCAACTGCGCCATCTTCAACCAACCGAGCACACTCTCGTCGTGGGAGCATCGCGCCTGTGATGTGAATGAGGCTGAAAATACATACTAGCGAGCAGGAACTGCATCACGACCACAAAGTGAATATATTCACATCTGATGGGAAGGTTTTCAGGCGCGCCATAGGACGTTGAAATCGTGCCTGTCTCACTGCGCCCACTGCACTGATACGTGGATGTCTGTGTCAAAGTCTGTGTCCGTCGAACGGGCCTTGTGCTATGCGGAGAGGCTGGTGATTGGTGTGATATACGAACGATGATGATACCGCAGCTCGCGCAGTTACCGCTCCGCTCCGGAGCTTACGTAGGGCTGCGCAGTAGTGTGATGTGATTTGCGGTCGTAAGTCTGTACATGGCGTGTCAGTGGCTAGCGCGATCATTGCAACATCCCTATTGCAGTGTAATAAGCTACAGTTACCCCTGAAATTCAATGATGATGCTTGCAGGAGTTTGGCGGTAGCAAGCAGCAATGCTGTGATTGTCTCCAATGACATGGGTATCAAAGTGTAGTCATGTGTACGCAGACTTCTGCGCCGAAATTGTGCCTAGGCATACAGGGCTGAGCCTGGGCTCAGCCCTGCCCCACCCACTATACTGGATCTGTATACTGTACGACAAACACATTTATCTGCCTTGAAGCTCACAAGAGAGACTGCGAGGCAGCTTGTACAGTACAGCTCCGCTGAATAGGGAGACGAGCATGCCGAGCCGCTGCACTTTGCGCCACGAGATTTGCTCTATGCAACACCTGATGGATCTGTACGAAGCATCCGTAGTCAATAGCAGACTTATTGATCACGGAGACCAAGACTTGCAGCACTGGCCTAAAGGATTACGCACTAGTTTCTCGGTAGGCTGTACATGTCAGCATTTGTACCTTGTGAGCCTGTGCCGAGCTTCCGATTGCGCGTATATGACCGACGTGGGAATGGTAATTAGTCGAAACGCTTTAATGTTCACACTCGTTCACCGCCGCCTCTTGACATTCACTGGAGTTCCAGTGCTGAAAAAGACTTGACACTCACGCTGGCGGCATCACTCGCAACCACAAATCTGCCAAAAGCTCCAACATGCCACTCTTGTCGCTTTGCAGAGCTACCACCATCGAGTGTCATCCTTCGCATGCCAGAGAAGTGGTGAGTATCGCAGGTTCCAGGAGTGATACGACCGAACTTTAGTCGCTCACCGTACACAATGTAGTGCCTAGACTTCACCGATGTGTCTTGGAGTGATGGTTTTGCGAAAAGCATCGAGTCGCGAAATCCGGACCAAGATCGGGTGACCAGAAATGGTGTCCAAGCACAAGAGGGCGATTCAATCATCTTTCGCGGTATATGGGGCACTATGGAGGCGGTCATCGTCGATAACACTGAGAGAATGTTTTCTTTCCAAAGCCTGGACGAGATGATGACAGTCTATTGGGAATTTGTGCCTTTGTCACACCAGACAGAAGCTGGTGAGCAGACTCGGACCTTCTTCAAGCACTGGGAGTACCACAACTCCAAACCAACACATTTCTGGGAGCGCCACGGACCTTTCAAGACCGCGAACGAAGAGGAGCTCGATAAGTTTAATGATTCCCTCAAGAGAGAATGCGAACGCCGGGCGAAGGGAAATCCGGCCCATTGACGGCAAAGGCGATTGTACCCTGGGTCGCATGCATGTGACGACTTCTAGTGCTCTGCAGATCTCATTCTAGAAGGCAGCTGCAGATGTACCTCTTGTCGGCAGGGCTTAGCACGAAGACGACTCGGGGGATCATGATTGCGCCATAGACGATCCCCGCGGTGTAACTGGAGGCGCGTTACGCATCGGCATCTGCGGATCAGAAGCGAACGGCCGATTGCGGTCTACAACGAGCTGGCCTCGGCAGCGTCAAACATCGCCCCTTTACTCGGAGAACAGCATGACGGCGTTTATCATCACATGCGAGAGAACGCCTGTCGGCTTCATGACTTGGGAAGAAAAGTAACGCGAGTCATAGAGATAGCGGCTTGGCACAGAGAGAACTTCGACCAAGGGCAGCGCTATAGACGCACTACAGACGTCGTTCCGCCGCCGACTGCGCGAAATCACGGTAGCAAGCGAAGAGCCGAATATTTGCCCGGTGAGCCATGGTCGTCGGCCCAAGTCACCCATCTTCAGCCCATCCGTGCTCGCACTATCAGGTCGTTAGCATGGGGGATTCCCATTCCTGGGGCTCGGTACCCTAGATGCCTACTGCAAGACTAGAAGATTGTGCCCGCAAGACGTCTGGGAACGCGAATGAGGCGCTCTGCAGCCTCAGATAAGATATCGGCGAGGCGTGCCATGTGCGGCAAGGTGCGGCAGTCCAATCCTTCACCAATATACTGACCTGCTCGTGGGAACTCACGTCAAGCCCTGAGGGTCCACATGCGGCCCAGCAGAATGTAAATGTCAAGACTCCCTGTCACTGTAGAGTTTCTTGTTCTCCTTACTCACGTTTGTATACATACATTCATTCTTAATATACCCTCTTTCGCCACTCCTTCTCATATGCCACAGGACAAGTGAACAACAAAAGCTTAATTGCTTCGGCAATAGCTTTCCCCTGCCAGCACACGCCCTCCACTCACTGGACCAAGTACGCCTCACTCATCTCTTCCAACACGAGACAGAGCTTTCAATCAATCACTGGACTGGAGTAGCCTTGCGACACTTCGACATAGCAGTTACACTGTACAGCCGCCACGCAACACATGACCCATTGCCCGGATCACGCCCCAATCTGCCAGTCCATTAGCACCAATCCCTTGCAACAACCCCAGAACTTCCCAAAGCGCCAACCCAATTGTCCAAAGCGCCATCTGCTGCGAAAGCACCTGCCCAATATTTACCATTCTGCCAGCTCGAGCTCTGCCCATTTGCGCCACGCCCCAGGACCTCCTTGCCCTTCATGCTTGCCTTCAAAGTGGAATCATGGGTGTGGTACGGCATTGTGCTGTTTGTAGCCTTCAGTCGATTGTAAGTCGTCAACATTTGCATACCCATTATTTCTACATGGCATGGCACATTACTGACAATATCCGACCATAGTGCCTCGAGGCGCATGGCCCTCGGCTCGATCGCGAAGTTTGAGGCCGATGAGTATGTGATGATTGTACGTGAAAGATCCCACTAGCACCTAGCGGTCACATCAGAAGGTACGCAAGCTGACGCGTTATGCTTAGGGAATCCTCTGCTTCTTTACGGCTCTCATTGCTGTCATCAACATTGTCGAGACTACTTCCAGCAACCTTATCCCACCTGGGTATGATATCGAACACATGACCAAGGCAGACATCGACGAACGCACGCTTGGCAGCAAGCTTATCCTCGTCGTTGAGGAGTGCCAGATGATTGTCATCTGGGGCACAAAAGTCTGTCTTCTGACTATGTACCACCGATTCACGACTCTCAAAAAGGAGAACATCGCCATCAAGATCATTGCAGCCTACGTGCTTCTATCATTCGTCTTGATGCAGATTCTGTACCTTGGCGTGTGGTGCAGGCCGTTCCACAACTACTGGTCAGTTTATTCGCCACCCTACACTTCGCATTGCATACTGACAATATATCAAGGGCCGTACCCACACCCAATACCCAGTGCGACACGGCCATCAACCACCTGATCACGAACGCCGTCTTCAACATCTCTTCCGACGTCCTCATGCTCGCGATCGGCGTCCCGATGTTCGTCCGCATACAAATTCCTCTATCGAAGAAAGTCCCACTCGTCGGCATCTTCAGCCTGGGCGTATTCGTGATCATCGCAGCAGTCCTCAACAAATACTACTCATTCACTGCTCCTTTCGGTGACGCTTGGGTGTACTGGTACGTCCGGGAGAGCGCGACGGCTGTCATTGTCGCCAACCTACCGTTCGTCTGGCTTCTCTACCGCAGGATGTTCGGTATCCGGACCACAAGCGCTTCAAGAAGCAAGACCAAGAGCGGACACAATGAGATCTCCCTCCGATCCAGGACCGAGGTGAGGTTCTCAGCGAGGCCTCCCCAAGGTCGGAGGGGTTCCGACGATAGTGAGATGGCGTTCGGACCAGGCAAGTCGGGACTTTTCGAGTCTTCAACTGTCACTACCGTTTCCACAGGAGGTGACTTGCGACGTGAAAAGAGCTTCGATGAGAGGATTGCGTCCGACCCGTATACCACGAAGCACTTAGGACATTTCCACGGACAGAGGTCCCGCGAGAGCAACGTCCCGCAATTGCATTGCATGGACACAGCTGTGCTGCATGACAAGAAGTCAGCAGGTTCGTTTGTATGATAGTTGTGCGCCTCTAGCTGTAGTAAATCACGAGTTCATATTCGAGAATCTCGTCGAAGAATCTCGTCACACTGCCAACGACCTTCCACACAATCCTCTAGACATCAAGCAACATTCCTCCTCACCTTCGAATCTGCTCTCCTTCCTTCCGCTTTAGGACGTCCCACAAGTTCCCCAAACCTTAACGAGATCTTCAAACCGCGGACGAAAGTCTCGCGCATGTGCTCCGCGCGCTAAAGAAAAGCTAGATCCTTCGCCGGCATTGTGCCACCCGTAGTGTGCCATGTACTATTGTGTCTATCGACCCTTTTCCAAGCTCGATGCTCTAAGGGCAAATAAAGTCACATAACATGGTGAGGTACGCCTTAGCCCTGATCGTTGTCAGAACCACATCTGAGGAAATTTTAGGGTTGTCGAAGCTGCGGTCCAGCTACGGGTATCTCGACGATAGGAGACGAGGGTTGGAGGGCAGCGGGCAGAGCAGCGGATTCATGCTGTCAATGGGGCGGGGGCATACTTCTCAATACCGATGTGAAATCCTACTGGAATTGCTAGAGCTGATTGGTGGAAAGACCAAAATTGATTTCAAGAGCAATATGTTTCAAAAGACTACAATACAATGGATCAAAAGTGTAAATGTAGAGTAAGAAGAAGAGGAAGAAGAAGAGGAAGAAGAAGAAGAAGGCAAGGCACCTAAGCACAAGCAGTGGCTCCGGCCTTCGACTTAGTCACAGTCGAATAGACAGTCGAAACCTGCTTCACCGTAGACGTCTTTGTAACATCTGCGGGCTGAGCAGTGACATAGGAAGTCGTTGCCTTGCCTGAGACCGTCTTGAAGACAGTGGTTGTCGACGCTGGCAGAGTAGTCTTGATGGTGGTAACAGAATTCGCATTGACCACAACCGTGGAGGTCGGGACGGGGAGCGTGATGTAGCTGGTGGAGGACACAATCTTGTAGCTCGTAGTGGTGGTGCCGGCTTCCGTGATGACCGACACCGAGGTAGACTGGATGGTTCGGGTCTCAGTGCTGGCTGCGGCAGTGATAACAGTATTGGATGTCTTAGTTGCAATATCTGTGATGGTCGCGGTGTTACCAGGCTGAGTTACAAGCGCAACTGAGTTGGCAAATGATGTTGACAAAATAGTCGAGGTGGCGGGCTTGAGGGTAGTTGCTGGACGGCCACTGCTGGTGCTTGTGATTGTGGCGAGGATTGTCGAACCAGGAAGAGTCACGAATGATGTTTTGGTGAAGGAAGTGACCGTGGCGTTGACTGTCAGTGTTGTTGTTCCTGCAGCGCGTGCTTCAAGACCTCTGCGGAAGAAACGAGCAGCCGGCGTAGGAGCGCAAGTCACAGTGGACTTCTTGCTCGTCGTCTTGATCGATGTGATCAAAGACGTGACGGTGTGTGCTTTGCCTTGTTGTGTCTTAACAACGAGAGCTCCTGAAAGTGAGATGGTGCTGGAAACGGTGGCTGCTTTGGGCGTGATTGTGACATAGGAGGTTTGAAGTTGTCCTTGGGTATCCGTGACAGTCTTCGGCTTTGGCGTGACTGTAGAAAGAGTAAAGACTGTGGTGGTAGACTTGACCGTCACAATCTTCGGGACCACTGTCGATGTGGCGTAGGAAATCGCAGTGATTGTGGTAGTTACCGGCTTGGCCTGGGCTGTTTGGGTTGAGACCACAGTCTGCGTAGACTTCAATGTGACGGTGCTGTCTGCCGCGGTGACAGTGCTAGTAACAACGGATGTAGCCTTGATGATCGAGGTCTTGAGGATAGGAGATGGCGTAGCAGTGGGCCCATCAGATCCCGCGATGACCAGCGTGGTTGTGCTAGTGACAGGAGAGGTCACGCTGATGGTTGCAATCTCTTTGTCTGTGTAGGTCTGTGTTGTGTAGACGGTGACCAAGGAGATGGAAGAAGATGAGATGCTACTCGAGGAAGTGGATGAGACTGTGCTCGATGAGGCGGTTGCTGTGGTACAGGCTGGTGCCGTGCCTTGTCCGACAGAGAATGGCTGAACGTCAATGACGCTGAAGTCGATCCATGAAGTGGAAAGGAAGAAGTTGTGGCTAAGAAAGTTAGTATAGTATCACAACGCGTGGCGAAGATGCACTTACATTTGATACGGCAACACCTCAGCATCGCTCAGCTGCTTCGAGAAGCTGACTCGACCACACGTGCTGGATCCAGGGCCATAATTGTGATATTCGCCGTAAGACACACCGTCAGTCTGTGGGCTCGACTTGCTCCACTGATCCCAACCGGCGGCACCGACCATGCCATCCAGATAAGTATTGATGTAAGCCACGTTAGCGAGGTTATTCCATGGGCGACCCAGGCTGACATTCTTCCAACCAGCCGCATTCACACCAGGCGCGGGTACGACAGAACACTGATCAAAGACGAAGCCTGCAGCAGTGGAAGCGGTAGCGCGCTTGGCAGCAGTGATCGAATCGCCATCCTCGTTGGGAGCGATGGTGCTATTAAGGAAGTAGCCGGAGCCTGCACCGAAGATGAAATCGATGTTACCGATGATCAGACTTTTGAAAGCAAACATGGATCCAGAGATGTAGAGAGTGTCCTGGTTACCGTAAATTTGACAGCCGTGCATGAAAGCGAACTTGCTGCTCTGCACTGCGAAGCCGAGAGAGGCAATGTCTTGCTGGGTTCCGTTGTTATTCCTGAAGTTGATGTTGTATGCATAGAAGTAGTTGCCCTTTGCGTAAACTGTCGCAGCATCAACATCACTGCCAGTGCCCTGGGTATCCACGCCGAAGCTCTGCTGGATCGTGACCTTGTTTGAGTTGTAGTCACCAGTGTTATCAGAGTAGCCCATGAAGACCGTAGTTCCTGACTTGTTGACGATCAGCTTCTCGTTATACGTGCCCGGATAGATGAAGATAGTAGCGTTGGTCTTGCTCGAAGTCGGTGCGGCATCCAGTGCTTGCTGAATGGTTGGGTACACAGTCTTGCCATCGATAGGCGTCTGCGAGACGATCAAAGCTCCTTGAGGTGGAATCGTGCCGTTGTAGGCAGAGTTTCCAGTCACAGTTGTGTTGCCGGGTACTGGGACCACCACTGCGGGCTGTGGCGTCGAAATACTGTTCCAGTACGTCATGTCAATCCATTCGGTGTTATCCATGGTGCTCTGCAGCGAATAGGTATCTGAAGTGAGCAAAGTGGCGTATTGGAAGGCCTGACGAGCTGCGACATTGTTCTCCCAGTTGGAAGGTCCCGTGTTGTTGTATTCAGCAAAGGTAATGGACCCTGTGCGAGGATCGGTGGCTGACCAAATCTTCCAACCACTCGGGCTGATCTGTTTGTCAATATAAGAATTCTTGACCACGACAAGCGCGTAGGCAGAGTACGGGCGACCCAAGAAGACCTTGTTTGTCAGATCGACAGTAGCGTCCGGTGCGGCTGTGAAAAGACACTGATCAAAGATGTAGCCACCAATAGCGGAGCTTGAAGCCCTGCTCTGGGCGGTCATGGCAGACGATGCACGCTTCGCACCGATTGTGCAGCCTTTGAAGTAGGCCTTGCTGTAGCCCCAAATGAAGTCGATGGCACCACCAATGTAGCATGATTCGTAGTATTGATAGCCGGCGGTGGCGCCGTTCAGAAGTGTGTCCTGCCAGCCATTGAATGAGCAAGCATAGAAGCCAATGTCTTGGCCATAAATGGAAGCTGCAAGAGTGACATAACTGGCCTGAGATCCATCGAGATTGTCCGTGTTCACGATATTGATGTTGTAGAAAGAGATACGGCTGGATGCGGTGCTCACAACTGCGGTCTCTGCATCGTTGTGTCCAACGGGTAGCGGGGAAACAGACAGGCCACGGCTGAACGTGACAGTGACTTTGTTGTCTTTGTAAGACTGGCCAGGGTTACTGTCTGTGCTGCCGATGAGTCGTACGGCTCCTGGACGGTTGATCGAGGGGAGCTGTTCATTGTAAGAGCCGGGGTAGATGAAGATTGTCTGATTCGTGTTGTCATTTGGCAGAGACGCCATTGCAGCAGTGATGTTTGAGTACGACCCGTTCTTCTCACCATTTACCGACACAGTGACCGCAAATTGAGGTGGGATGGATCCACTGTCGGGATGTGCGTTGATCGAAGCGGTAGCTGTGGGTCCAGTAGTCCCAGTGGGAGTACCTGAAGTGGTGTTTGCATCGATTGCGAAAGGAGCTGGGAAGTTCCAAGCAGTTTGGTCAATGAATGAGGTGTCTCCAATCCAGCTGGACAACGAATAAGGTGCTACCTGATCAGCGGTCATATTTGTAGCGAAGGTAGCCCGAGGAGAGCCAACCTGCCAGCTGCCTGGACCAGTGTTATTGTATTCGCCAAAGATGACATTGCTTGTTTGCGGGCTTCCTGTAGACCAGATAGTCCACCCAGCAGGATTGATGTGCTTGTCGATCCAGGAGTTCTTGTAGACTACAGTTGAATAAGCGCTGTAAGGTCTTCCGAGGTAGGTCATGCCGAATGTGTTTCCATAAGTCGACTGCTTGTAGGTGATCTTGCATTGATCGAACACATTCCCTGAGACCGTGCCTGCCACACGGGCTTGGGCATTAACGAAGCCGCCGACTGTGTTGGAGACGATTACAGATCGGTAGAAGTATGTTGTAGCGAATCCCCAGATATAGTCGATAGATCCCTCAATGTAGGAGTTGGCGAAGACTTGTACACCCTTATTGGTAAGTAGGGTGTCCTGGAAGCCAATAAAGGAACATCCATATGCAGCGAAATTGCTTCCATAATAGTCAGCCGCCAAAGCTGCAGTGTTCGGTGTCTGCGGGTACGTGTTGATGAAATCAATGTTGTAAACCGCGAAGTCAGGGATACTTCCCACTTTCTTGACATTGAGCGTGGGTGTTTGTTCATCTTTGCCGGCGCTGGTGAGCTGACCATTAGCAAATTGGACTTTGACCATGTTCTGGCTGTAATCGCTAGGATTGCTGCTCTGACCGACCAGAGTGACCTTTCCATTGCGGGTGATGCTGATCTGTTCTTGGTATGTGCCAGGCTGGATCTGGATGGTGTAAGGCTGGTTATCGTTTGGCAGGGCGCCAATAGCTGCAGAGATATTGCCATATGTGCATGCAGTGCCATTCAGCGAAACCGCAAGAGTGGCAGAAGGTGTAGGTGTAGGGCAAGTCGTAGATGCAGTGTTGGTCGCAGAAGAGGTTACGTTGGCACTTGGGGTGACGGTGGCAGAAGAAATGGTAGCCGAAGACAACTGAGCATCATCGGAGCTTTGAATTGCAGAGAGCACGGAAGAGTCGACCCATGACAGATCAGTGGATGCGTATCCATTGAAAGCATTGGCAAAGATGCTCTTGATGCTGTAAGAAGACACTTGGTCAACGGAGAGCTGGAAATCGCATGAAGCAGCTCCACGTGTTGCCGCGTTGTTCGCATATGATCCGGGTCCGTTGTTCTGGAACTCGCCGAACACGGATCCGGGCGCAGTACAAGCACTGGAGTATACACCCCCGGGTGCGATCAAGCTACCCAGGGCGGTGTTGCGGTAGACAAGATTTATCATGCCAGCAGCTCCGTTAGGTGTTCCCAGGTAGACATTGCTGCCCAAACCCTGGACAGAGCTGGAGTCTACGACAAGTGTGGCGTTGTAGTTCGTTCCTGAAATCGTGGCGCCCTTCCCATAGAAGATCGATGATCCAGACAGAGTTGGCGAGATTGTGCTGCCGTAGACATACACGGTCGGATAGTTGTAGAATATCTTGTCAGTGCCTTGCAAATAGCTGTTCGCGATAACGGTCACGCCATAAGAAGACGTATAGACACCTTGAGCGCTGCTGATCAAAGCACAAGTGTAAATGCCGACGTTGATGCCTCTCGCGCTGACAGCAGGACCAAGTCCTGAAGAAGCAGCGGTATTGGTCAAGTTCAGGTTCCGAAGGGTCAGTCCATGGCCATTGTTGGTACCCAGGCTCAGCGAGCCAGCTGAGGAACCGGATGTGATGACTACCTGATTGTCAGAGACAGCAGTGGCTATTGGGCCTGCAATTGTGATTGTTTGGGTTCCCAAAATGGTCACGCCGCTGTATGTTCCGGCCAAAACAGAGACGGTGGGAATGCCAGAGTTCTGAGCGTAGGCAACCGCAGCATTGACATCAGAAAATTGAGCAGAGGTGGGTGCCACCGTGACCACAGAGATCGCTGCATTGCTCGTCGAAGAGCTACTACTGGCAATTGTGCCTGATGCACTAGAAGTAGAAACTACGCCAGTTCCAAGAATGGAGGTGGACGATGAGGTGGAGTTGGTTGCATCGACAGTGGAGCTGGACAGCAGAGAGCTTGAGGCCGAGGTAGAGGCGCTACCAGATGTCGCACTCGTAGATGAACTTCCTGTGGAAAAGGAGACGACAGAAGAAGCTGATGAGGATGAGGATGAGCTGACAGGTGAGCTTGGGTTGCTTGCAATCTGCGCGGCGTCTGAGTCTTTGATCGCGTTGAGTAGGCTAGACGGAATCCAAGTGGTACTAGAGCTTGAAAAGCCAGCAAATGCCCGACCAAACACCTGGTCCACAGAGAAGCTTTGCATCTGGTCAGCCGTAAGTGCCTGGTCACATGAAGACGTGCGGCTAGCTTGGTTCGAGGCACTCATCGCACCAGGGCCAGTGTTAGCAAACTCTCCATACAGTGTGTAAAGCGTTGCACACGCTGTGGAGCGAACGGCGGTGGGAGCAATCAGGTTGCCCATGTTGGTACCACGGTATATCGCTACCGTTGCGTTCATATTTGGTTGGGCGAGGTAGACGTATGACGCGCTCGATCCCGGCTTCTGCTGGATACTGCTCGAGTCGACGATCAAAGACGAATTGTACCAGATACCTCCAGTCTGGTATCCTTGCAGATAGCCAATTGATGCAGACGATGCTGTCGGTACGATGACTGAGTTGTAGACGTATGCTGTCACATACGCATAGAACAGCTTGTCAGGGCCTTCGATGTACGAGTTGGCGATAAGAGTCGTTCCCAGGTTCGCTTGATAAACTCCTGAGCCGCCGGATACCAAAGCACAGGTGTCAATCAGCATGTTCATACCATAGGCATAGAATGCTGGAGCCTTGGCTGTTGGTGTTGAGATAGTATTGGTGATGTTGATGTTGCGGAGGACGATGCCGGTTGACTTTTGCGTGTTGAAAGACACGACACCGTTGGGAGCTGCTGCAGAGATGACAACCTGATTGCCAGCATAGCTGCTGGCTGTTGGTCCAGCAATGGTAACTGCTTGTGTGCCCTGGATCAAAACAGTCTCGGAGTACACGCCGGGCTGGACAACCACGCTGGGGATCGCGCTGTTCTGTGCGGCGGCAATGGCCTGGTTAATCGCCGTGAACTGTGCGGAACCATCGAGAGCGACGGTGATAGCATTTGCATTGGACGCCACTGAAGACGCAGATGCAGATGACGATGTGGAAGAGGAGATGCTTGAGCTGACAGCGGAAGATGAGGTTGCCGAGACAGAGGATGGCGATGTTGACGCAGCTGATGATGCAGAGTTGGACGTCGACGAAGAGGTTGGTGCAGAGCTAGACGATACGACGGTCGAGGAGACCGACGCAGTAGACTGAGAGCTTGACTGTGCCGCAACAAGACCCACCAGCCCAACAAGGCCAGTGATGAATTGACGCATGTTGGTGAACACGGGTGGCTCTCAAGGCCCAAGGTAGCCCAAGATGATCCCAATGACAATGCCTTACTGACAAGGCAGGACAACTACAGACCAGAGCAACCTTTCGATCAGCACGAGGATGCCAGCAAACTAATATAGTACATGTCGATCAACCACGATCTCGGCTGGCAGCGGTGTCGCCGACGACTTGTGAGTCGCCGAAGACCTCTTCGAAGACAGTGCAGACCATGGCCGAAGCGTCTATCAGAGTCCGTGTGCTCCACCATCCACGTGGGAGAAAAGCGGAATCGCGTGGAGATCTAGGAACAGACACCAGAAGTGGATATGGATGCAGCCGCATCGGCGGGTTATCCCAAACGGGCGGAATCACATTTGTATAGCACTCCCGCGTGCATACCGTACTGTACGTGTAGCAGACCCATGTTCCCTGCCAAAAGCTTTTCCCAGCAGTCTGGACAGTGACGGCAGTTGGGCATTGGTTCCGCGCAAGTCTTGCAAGCGAGGTGAGGTCGAAAAGCTTGGCCAGGCCGTCACGTGAGAACGTCTCGGGCGCTGTCCCGACGCCACGGCCCATTTCAATTCGCGCAATAATTCATTAAGGTTGGCCTCATTCAGCTTGACAGGTTCGCTTATCTCATTCTGCAATAGTTTCTGCCGTTTTCACCTTTTATCGGACCGGCGATGCCCTCCGAGCCCTGTGGAAGATGTCCCTGCTAATACGAAGAGGCGTTCCTGCATGCTGAGAATGCTTGACTTGCTAAGCTTTTGTGCGGCATTCGCCGTTCCTTGTGAACAGGCTTCCTGTATAGTACGTCGTTCTACTTGCAACACGTTGTAGATGAGAAGCACCTTCATTTACTGCCATGTAAGATTTCGCGTCAATTAAGCAGCAGTATGAGACGAAAGCAATTACCTGCTCAGCCGAACGATGCAACTCTTCTCAGAAAGAGTCAAGGGCCTTCTTGGCCTGACGACCACTCCCTTGCTTCGGAGAGTAGTAACGCCGTGCCTGCGTCGGAAGCGACTCTTCCACATGAACTCAATATGCTGTGGCTTGCGCATGGATACATTCCGTACCTGCTGATCTCGACGCTTTCGCACCACGCGCGGGAACAGCCACGAATACATGTGTTGCGCTGAGCTCACTGCTCATAAGTAAGGGCATACCCTCTCAGTGGCTGCCAAATGCAGTCCTGAGCATGATCTCTGTAGTAGCGGTGTATCGTTCGCGGAGAAACTCACAATTTCTCCGTGTAAAAGAGTCAAGTCACGTCTGTTGACATAAGCATCGAAATGTGTGGGAGTATGCGCAGCAGAGGTATGAGAGGTATCGGCTGTAATCGCGCGCAGAGCGATCCACTTAGCCACTGTTCTCGAGCTCTTTGAAGTGTCTCCGTACTGTCGGCAACTCTCAAAATGCATTACCCTTGCGCATATCCCGCATTGCTGCAAGGGACCCGCAGCATGTGTGGCTCAAGTACAGTATGACCTCGCTCGCTTGCGCAGCCGTAATCCAGCTTGGTTCCGTTATCCGCAGCCGCCGCCATCTACTTTGTGGCGTGGCGAGATCCACGCACTTGACACTATAGGTTCGGCCGCGAAGAGGAGGGATATATGAAAAGATGATTTGTTGGGACTGGGTCCCACCTCTAACAACCGAGGTCGGAAGAGGCACGCTGCGCAGATAGGCTGCATCCGACCTACCAGCGTAAGACAAACATATACATGTTCGTGTCATTGCTGGAAGGTAGAGGAAGAAAGTAGAGCATACGAAGAGGGAGGCACGAATGTTATGGATTGCGCGGCCGGTCCGAGCTTAGCGTTACACGCGCATGTGAATGATGCGGTCACACGACTGCTAATAGCGCTATACAGTGAACATGCAGACACGACTTTTATTTTCAGAATGAAACTCTCGATGGAAAGTAGTATTCTCTACGAGCGTCCTTTATCGAGGCGTTCAAAGCCTCTCCTTGCCTTATGTGACTTGTCCTCTTTCCATATGCATTGACCTTAGCTCGTCAATCTAATATCGCCGGTGCATACATAAGTAGATTCCACATATTTTGATGGATTCGAGCAAGTTACGTATCGTGTCAGGAGTGATATGATATAAGTGTGATGCGGCATCCATCATATGACTGAGGCCGAAACAACATAGTCAACCTGTCGTTGACCGCTGAATCATCTGCATATACGTGGACTTGTAACTGGATTTGACGTTGACCTCACTCTGGTGACTCAACAATATACTTTAACACTTTAGTATATAACAGTTTCGGTCACTTCAGACTGATAGGATTCACATGAGAGAAGCTTGGACTAAGAAATACATTATTTGAGTCTGAGCGATGTTGTCTTTCTGACACAGGGTTAGGGTTGGGGATATCTTCGTGTACATGCATGTACAGGTAGCAACATGTTTCAATGTTCTCTAGAGCCTCGTCGAAACTCTGCCGCCATGCATTGGATGTTGCGAATCTCAAACACATGGAGTCAATATGTAAGGTATGCTCGATACATGCTAGATATTCGGTGTTGCTATATCAAGCACAAGTGATATGCTCCTTCCCGGCGGACCGCGCCGGCACCTACTCCAGGTCTCCGTGCACTGCGTCAACGGTCTTGAGCTGTTTGGCTGGCTGCGCGTTTGGGGAGGCGGCGATAGCTGCCACGAAACGTTTCAGGCGGAAACGAACCACAACCATCACAACCTCGATGATAGTATCAACTCTGTCGCTCCGGTAGCGCGATTACGATACGAACTCACCTAGCCATGCTTCGCCGCGTGGGCTTGTTGGGAAGCCTACTCCTAGGCCTGCTATCAGCCCAGGCTGTAGCGAAGGACAAGAAGGGTCCGTCTGTCGAGATCACCACTTTTGACAAGCCTCCCCTCGATCACTTCTACTTCGAAGACAGCGATGTTATCATTCTCACCATCAAAGGCCATGGCAAAGGCAACGCCTTCCGATCAGACGACGCTGGAGTACACTGGAAGCCACTCAAGGGCGTCGAGAAGGACCAGACCTATGAGATTGAAAGACATCCTTATATACAGGGAATAGCTGTGGCGGTTGGTATGCACAAAAAACATTGGATCACAAGAGACTCGGGCGAGACATGGGATGAATTCGAGACCGAAGAAGAGGCATATATGGGCCCGATGAAGATTGGCTTCCACGCGACCGAGCCCGATCGCATGATCTTCCACGCCGCTGTATGCAATGAGTTTGGAATGTGTCGAACACGAGACTACTATACCGTTGACGGGTTCCGGAAAGGCGCCAAACTCCTACACAAGGATGCAATCAAGTGCATGTGGGCCAAGACGGTGGAACAGTTCACAACGAAAGATGAGGACCTGGATAAGAACCGCGTCATGTGCCATGTGAGAGGAAAGTTCTCGCTCTGGGAAAGTAGCACCCGTCTCTTGGTCACAGACGATTTCTTCGAGACCGACGGTTCCGAGCCTGCTTTACAAGGAAATCGCCCTGTATCCGGCATTGTCAACCTGGCAGCTGTGAAAGGATATTTCGTCGCTGCTGCAAAGAGCGAGAGGTCTGCGGAATTGGCCATGTATGTCACCGATGATACGGAACAATGGCATCGTGCCGAGTTTGGCATGGAGCACGCGCTGGAAGAAAACGCATTCACCCTGCTGGAAGGAACCAACTACAGCATGCAGGTTGATGTCATGACCACCGACCGTGGAATGCCGGCTATGGGAGTGCTGTATACGAGCAACAGCAACGGCACCTTCTTTACCAAGAATTTGGACCATACCAACCGCGATGACAAATTCGGCCTCGTCGATTTCGAAAAGATTCAGAATATTCAGGGCATCGTGATGGCAAATGTTGTTGACAATTGGGAGGAGGTGGAAGCCAACCCTATGGCAATTAAAGACATCAAGACAAAAATCTCGTTCGATGACGGCAGGACGTGGCAGTCGCCGCAGGTTGATGGCAAGGATCTTCAATTGCACTCGGTGACTGATCAACGCAATGAGGGCCGCATCTACTCTTCTCCAGCACCTGGAATTATCATGGGTGTGGGCAACACCGGCAAATATCTGAAGCCTCGCGAAGAATGTGACCTGTATGTTTCAGACAACGCTGGCTTGACTTGGACCCGCGCTTTGAAGAACCCTCACTTGTTCGAAACCGGCGATCAAGGTGCTTTGCTTGTGGCGATCGAAGATAGCGAGACAGACGAGATCAGATGGTCTATCAATCACGGCAAGGACTGGAACAAATTTGAGCTCGAACACAAAGTGCACCCACTGACTCTCACTACGGCACCCGATTCGACAAGCCTCAAATTCATTTTGACTGCCGACAAGGGCAAAGGTTCAGATGTCGAGCATCAACTCATCGCACTGGACTTCAGCAAGATTGATGTGCGCAAGTGTGAAAAGAAAGACTTTGAAGAATGGTACGCACGACAAACAGAGAAGGGTGAGCCTGCATGCATTATGGGTCATACGCAGATGTTCCGACGACGCAAAGCGGATGCGGAGTGCTTGGTGGGCGAGGAATGGAAAGATCCTCTTCCTTTTGCTGAGAACTGCAAGTGCACCGACGAAGACTACGAATGTGACTTCAATTTCTCCAAGAATGAGAAGGGCGAATGCGAGCCCAGTGGGCCACTGAAGGCACCTGAGGGCGCTTGCAAAGATGGACAGGATACTTTCCAGGGATCCTCCGGTTATCGTCTCATTCCTGGCAACACCTGTGTTCAGCGCGATGGTGTCGTGAAGGACGAACCAGTCGAGCGCAAATGTGACCAGACGAAGGTACCCCCCGCATCTGGAGTTGTTGGCAAGGAGATCACCACATTCGAGGGCGATCAATTCGCGGAGTATTATTACCTTGAGCGCTGCGATACATGCGAAGGCGACGATGAAACTGTCATCATGCGCACAGATCGTAGAGAAGCTTACGTGTCTCGTGACCACGGCAAGTCGTGGACCAACGTTGTCAAGGATCAGGGCATCGTTGCCATCTACCCGCATGAGCACAACAACGATCGTGTGTACCTCGTCACGCCAAGCAAGACGGTTTTCTACTCCGACAACCGTGGCAAAAAGTTCCACCATTTCGAGGCTCCCGAGGTACCCAACATTGACCGTCTCCAAATTCTCGGCTTCCATCCCAAGGAGAAGGACTGGCTTATCTGGACTGGTGGCCGCGATTGTGATTCGGCCAAATCCGACTGCCAGACAGTAGCCTATGTCTCGAAGCGCAATGGCGAGGGATGGGAGCCGCTTCTCAAGGGCGTTCGCAAATGTCAATTCGTTTACCGCGAAGGGCGACCAGACTCCGACCAGCTCGTTTACTGTGAGCAGCACGAGAAGGAAGACCCTGACCAACCTCTCAACCTAATCAGCAGTTCCGATTGGTTCGAGCACAAGACAGAAGTCAAGCGCGACGTCATCAGCTTCGCAACCATGGCGGAGTACATTGTGGTTGCTCTTCGTGACAAGGACCAAGAAAGCTTGAAGGTTGATGCCTCGATAGATGGACTTGAGTTTGCCGATGCGAATTTCCCAAGCAACTTCAAGGTTGCCCACCAGACCGCATACACGGTCCTCGACTCCAGCACACACTCCATCTTCTTGCATGTCACGGTCAACAACAGAGTAGACCAGGAATATGGATCGATCGTGAAGTCCAACTCTAATGGCACAAACTACGTTCTCACTATTAGCGAGGTCAACCGTAATCAAGCTGGCTATGTTGACTTCGAGAAGATGCAGGGTCTTGAGGGAGTCGCTTTGGTTAACGTGGTGGCTAATGCCAAAGAGACCGACGGCGGCGCTACAAAGAAGTTGAAGACGATGATCACGCACAATGACGGCGCGGAGTGGGACTACATCCAGCCTCCGTCCAACTCAGGAAAGTTCAAGGTCGACTGGTGCAGTGGCAGCAAAGACAAATGCGCGCTCCATCTTCATGGTTACACTGAGCGTGACGACCCACGCGACACCTTCTCCTCACCCTCCGCCGTCGGTCTCATGATGGCTGTTGGTAATGTTGGTGAGTATCTGGGCTACAAGAAGGAAGCCGATACTTTCATCACCAGCGATGGTGGCATCACGTGGAACATGGTCAATGAGGGCACCTGGATGTGGGAGTACGGTGATCAGGGCTCCATCATCACTATTGTAAAGAAGGGCGAGCCTGTCAATGAGGTCCAATACACTCTCAATGAGGGCAAGGATTGGATTCCATTCACATTCTCTGACGAGCCGATGATGGTTGAAGACATCACCACTGTTCCATCCGACACAAGCCGTAACTTCATCCTCTGGGGTCGGATCAAGGGGAAACTTACGACTGTCAACTTGGACTTCTCCAACCTGAAGGAACGCCACGAAGAGTGCAAACTCGATGAAAAGAATCCCGACAGCAGCGACAGCGACTATTATCTCTGGGAGCCGAAGCACCCGCTCATGGATGACAATTGTCTGTTCGGACACGTCGCTCAGTACCACCGCAAGAAGATCGAACGCGACTGCTACAACGGCCCTGAACTGCAGCATCTGCACAACATTGCCAGGAACTGTACTTGCACACGCCGTGATTTCGAGTGTGACTACAACTTCGAGCGCCAGACCGACGGTTCCTGCAGACTCGTGTCAGGTCTCGAGCCCTCCGACCCCGCCGCCATCTGCGAAAAAGACAAGAAAGCTGTCGAATACTACGACATCACCGGCTACAGACGCATCCCGCTGTCCACCTGCGAGGGCGGCCAAGACCTCGAGTACACGTCTCGCACACACCCTTGCCCTGGTAAAGAGCAAGACTACGAAAAGAAGCACGGCGTTTCTGGCGTCGGCATCTTCTTCGCCATCACCCTACCCATCCTCGCAGCCGCCGGCATCGGCTATTACGTCTTCAAGAACTGGGACCACAAGTTCGGCCGCATCCAGCTTGGCGACGGTGGCGCTGCTGGCTCTCGTATCGGCATGGGCGGAGCCTTCGACCGCGACGCTCCTTGGATCAAGTACCCCGTCCTGGTCCTCAGTGGTGTCGTGGCAGTCGTCGCGTCTATTCCCATGGTCGTTGGCAGTATTTACGGAGCGATATCATCAAGATTCGGACGTGATGGTGGCAGGTATGGTGGCGTTGGTAGGCCGTACACTAGCCGCAGCAGTTTCTCGCGCGGAAGGGGTGGATACAGCGTTGTGGACCCTGATGATGGTGAGCTGTTGGGCGAGGACAGTGAGGATGAGGTTTGAGGTTGTTTGTGGGGCTATTACTATCATCATGAGAAGTGGGAAAATTGATTGTACGAGCCTGTTCGCATGAACGTTTCTTGTATATTCGGTTTGCTTTTTTTTTTGGGGGGGGGGGGGGGGGGGGGGGGGGGGGGGGGGGGGGGAAGGTGCATGTAGCGGAGATATCCTGTGTAGTATATAGTTGAGGAATTATGAGCGTTTTATGAATGCGTTTTGTTTCTTATTTCCTTGATCTGACGGTGAGACGTGTCACTTCCTGCTTCTTGTCAACTTTTTTCCTGACCACATTTAACAACAAACACAGCATCCGCAATAGCATAGATTGAGGGAAGAGCGTGCGAACAAGGGCGCAGGTTGCTGCTAAAGGTCATGCTGGAGAAGAGGGAAGGCGTGCGAGGCAGGATTGAAAGTGCTAGACTTGGATGAGGTGTACTAGAAGCCAGCCCGGTCCAATTGAGTGAAGTGAATCGGAATGCGCAGGGCTTGCTATATCTTTGACATGCTAATCGTGTGGCGGTGTAAGGCCGATATACCTATTGCCATGGCGTTCAGCTCTTAAGCTTTCATATTCCAATTTTACTGTCTGAAGGAAGCAAAGCTTGCGTTCAGAGGGCCAGCCATTAATGGAGTTGCTTCAAGCAGTGATACTTCAGCAGAGCGAAAGAAATGCCTGTGACTCGGCCGAGCCTGTACAATCTGCCTCTGATCCTCACTCGGTGGTCAAAGTCTTGACCGGTCAAGGGATGGATATAGGTCTAGATAGTCTTGAAGCAGGTCGTTGTTGCTGTCGACAGCCGGAATGCCAGTCTTGTGACGTTCGACCTGCGAGGGAGTGATCATGTGTAGTCGTGTAGTCGTGTAGTCGCGGTGGCTGCCAGTAAAGATGATTCGAGACCTGTCTCGAGGAGCCCCATACACTCATTTATGCATTGGGCAGAGTCTATCAAAATGAGGCTGCACAAATCACAGAAGACACACCGTCTGTACAAAAGAAAAAGCACCAATTCTTCATTTCCACGCGTCCGAGTTGGGAACCTCTTTGTGCGCTTGCTTTGGAGTATATGTACATTTCGCACACCTCTCCCCTCTCCCTAACCCGTCCTTCGAACCTGTTCAAGATGCCTCTAATATTCACACTTCCACCCTCGTCTCATTTCCTCCTCTAAGCGGAGCCAGCAGCCGCAGCTCTCTGGTCCTCGAGCTTGGCGTAGAACATGTCGCGGCGGCGGACGGCGGGGACGTGGTAGCCTGTGGGAGGATCCTTTGTTAGTATCCTTTGCTAAGTGGGTTTCGCTGTTTCGAGAATGGTAGTTTGGAACATTCGTGGAGAGTTTCCAATCGCGGAGGAGGTTTGTCGCGCGTCGCAGAGCGCAGGGCTGTCTTTACGTACCGTACCACCAGAAGTAGCCGGCGGAGGTGCCGAGACCTGTGAATTAAATATCAGCTATCTGCAGAGCACATGCAGTCGCACGACCATGCCCAATGGCTTCTCCGTCTTCCTTCTTCATCCGACTTCCAGATTCGCAAGCCATTCGCAAGGGCCGGGGGACGTACCGAAGGCGACGGCAAGGTCAAGGACGAGACCACGCCTGAGCATGCCAGTGATGGGCTTGATAGCGGCCATTTTGAGTGTATTTGCGGGTGTTGTTTGGGTGGGTGTGACTTGCGGGCTGGTATAGCGCTCGTCGTAGGTCAAGCTGGCGGTCGGATGAGGTTGCTCGCAGGGTTGGGCTTGGCGCGAGGCAAGATCGACGCGGAGAGCTCCGGCTATGGTCAGCTTTCTAGGAACATGAATATAAGAGCATCATTGCAACCTCGAACAACATATTTAAAAAAAAAACTCTTGGAATGATGGTTATCTTGGAAGGCGATTAGGCCTGTACACACTGGTTGTGCATCTGGTACAGCCATTGGAGTCGAAGCATGACGCCTGACGAATTGCATATGGTTAAGCAGACGGGCCTCGTCGAGGCATATACAATAGTTCAATGATAAGGCTAGCATTCAGCAGCATACGGATATAATTGCTGCCCCTGATAGTCGTCTCAGAAGGATCTATAATACTGGTGAAACACATTGCCATCATTCAGCATGTATATTTTATGCCTTGAGCCAGTCTGGTCTCGTGGTCTGGCCATATATGCAATTGTGATAATAGAATACATTTTGAACGTATAGAAGGTCCGTCAGAATGATGGATCCATACATCCTCCTTTCCTGAGTGCCATAACTTTACAACGAGACTGGTAGCCACCAGCCTTCATCGCCTGCAGCTTGATCAACAGCAACAACGCCTGTCTGCGCCGCGCCATGCCGGTGCCATCTTTTTTTCCACGGATGGCTGTAATATACAAGAAACCTCATGCCATGCAGATAACCTTTCACGCATCCCTGCCCCAAAGTGCCTTCCTCGTCTGCCTGTCCTCCCTGGCCTCAGTCTTTTTGCGTCCCCATCTCTTCTTGATCTGCTCCAATTCCTTCTCCCTCTGCTCCTTGATCTCCGGTGCGGAGCAGCACAGTCCAACAAAGAACTGCGAGCATTCGAACTTCTCTGCCAATCGCACCCTAGTCCACATCTTAGGGTCCTCGGCTCTCAATCTGCGCATCTCCTCGACCTGCGCGGGTGTGAGGTGGTACTTCTTCTCATACTGTGATCGCACTGCGGTAGGAAGTACACCAGAACTGTTTGGGAGTTGTGTTCCTGAAGCAGCGCCAGGAGTTGAAGGAGGTCTCGAGCTGGTAGTCGGCGCTGTCATGCGTCGTCTGGGGTCGTTTGGAGGCAAGAACTTCTGTGGTGTGTGGTAGACATTAGGCGCACTGGAAGGCGGGTTGAAGACAATGTGATCTTGTGTTTCGGTGGCCGAGGGTGCGAAGGAGGCATCTGGCTTCACGCGGAGAGCTTTTCGTGTGCGGCGGAAGGAAGAGACATTGCGGCGGCAGGAGAAGCAAACCCACTCCGAGGCCGTGGCGGAAGACAGAAGCGAAGGGCGTAATGAGCCATTGAGCGAGTGGAGCGCCATTGTTGACGACGATGGATTCTGTGTTTCCTCGCCCTGGCCGTGCCTGCGCTCGTGTGCTGCTGCTTTCCCAGGTTGCGCTTGCGGCGACTTTCTCCTTTTGGATCAAGATCTCGAGATGGCTGCCTCAGGCCTGAAGAGCACTTCACTGAAACACTTGACCACGACAGACATGCATAATCATAACTCGCCCACAACGGACATTCTATGTACTACTTGATCACCATCTTGACTACAGTGCGGAATCTCAATCATGCAGAAGACTATGCCATCAGGAAAGATGCTTATCTACGAGCCCACGTATACTTCCGCGCAAGTGTACGGTCGATGCTCGTAATTCTGCGCATGGCCTCTCCGTGGAATTTATGTTATCTATGGACGGAACTTTACTGGCAGAGGCATCTCAATTTCATGCGACCCAGTATATCTTCAGCATCATCTTCAAGCAATCCACCAAGTTCAACCCGAATAGTCGGTGGTACAAGCATTGAACAGTCAGGATCATTGACAAACTTCGGAGCCAGAATTGAACTTGTACCGCTCCTCGACAACCACGCCTGCTCTTTGCATCACCGAGATATTATACCGAGAGCCAGACTCGCTAACCAAGCGGCCGCTTCCAGATCGGGTCCAATTTTTGTAGGTCCTGATGTAGGCGACTGACATGCTGATATCGCTGCTCGCCAAGCGTCAGGAAAGTTAGCGCTATGCATCGCTTGCAAGTAGCTACAGCGTCGAGAACGCTGTCCCGCGCAGCAGCAGTAGCTTAGTTGACCATACGTGAGATCTTTTGGATCGTTTGGGCCATGCATACGCATCTCGCAGCAAGTCGGAACCTTCCGAACTTGTCGCGTTTGCAGCAAACGGTAAGCTTCTACCTGTTATGAGAGCATCTGCAGGCAGAACATTCAGATCGGAAGAAACACTTCCAAGGTACAGTGAGACAGAAGTGATATGCTCCAGACATCCTCAGGATTTTACTGTAAAGGGAAAGGTTACAAAATTGCACTTCAAACACTGAACTTCCTTCCGTCTGGCATCACTTGAGTGCCTGTTTCAAACGCCGGTACCTTTGTCACCACATTCACCATCGCATTCTATTTATCTGACGACAATTGAGCACCGACTTCATCCACCACGATGCTGCGACTTATCGTCCTCCTACTGGACCCTGTACTCCTGATCTCAATCGCAGATACCACGCCGTCAATCCACAGCTTCGCGCTCGTCACTTTGTTCGCTATCAAAATCAAGCTCTCGACTGTCGTGCACTGGCATCCTGATCTACATGCCGCTCCCTCTAAATTCATCAACTCTTTGCTACAATCCACACCAGGTTCGGAAGGAGGAAGATGTCCCATCTGCCTCGAAGCCCTCTGCCTGCCACACAAGATTTCTTGCAACCACATCTTCTGCCGCGACTGCGCTCTGCTCACCTTCGCCAAGCGCGACACCTGTCCGATCTGTCTTCACGTCCCAACGCCGATGTGCGATGTCGAAGTAGCGGTTCCCACCGAGCATTTGCTCGAAACTTGGTCGACCGAAATAATGCATTGGCTGGTCCTGAATTTGAGGTGGACGGCAGCTTGGATCTTTTGGTGAATTTGGCAGCTTCGCTTTCCCACGGGCTGAGAGACCATGCTAGCTGCCATGCGAGCCTCGATCGAACTAGCGCTTTGGCCGATGGTGGACGACATCGTCAATTCCACACTGCGGACTGACCGGGGAGTCGAGCAAGGAGATGTGCTTGCGAAAACAATCAACACCGCCTGCGCTCTTGCGGTGACTCTGTCTTACAGCTTTGGTGCCCTCGCATATCTCGGGTTCCTGCTTATGCTCATCATTTGCAGGGTGATAGCCTGGCGTGAAAAGCAAGCTCCTCAATGATAAAAGGGATGCCGATACAGACAGTGGAGTTGGAATGTCACCAGGATGTCATCATTCTATTACGTCGCGGAATGATGTGGGTGGTATGCTCGGGCGAGGTAGATTTGCACGTCTCAAAATCGCAGACTTCCAGCATCGTGGATGTGTCAGTGTATATATTTGACAATGTCTGCAAGAGCGGAGACAAGTGGTCACGGAGACAAGTGATTGCGGAACAATGCGAAGGGCGAGACAAGAGGTCGACCCATCGTGCGATCGTCATTGAACTTAATGGGTCTGTGATCAAAGCCGTAACAGTCTCACGCGCTTCACGTTTGAAACGTCACAGAAAGAGAGAAGAAAGGATCGTGATTTGATGAGAGGAAAAATCCCTCGAGCCAGAAGGCTTCGAGAAAAAAGAGTAGTACATCAGAGCTACGGTCATCATCAAAGACTTGACACCACCGAAACCCATTACCACAACAATGCACCCTCCCAAAGGACCCCTTCAAAGACCCAAGATCCTCCCAAACAAATGCAGTCAGGATGAGTCGTCTGTAGATCGACACCATCGACTTGATGATACGCCACCGTGGTTGCACGATGCAGCCAGGATGCTAGTAAAAAAGAAACAAGAACAAGTAATGCCGCATAGGCAGCCTTCGATAGTATGGAAGGTCTTTCAAAAAAAGAACTTTTGGTTGGTGTGGATTCCCGAAACAAACGCCGTCGCTGGGTCATGTCGGTTTTTGTGATGAAACAAAAGTCGTTATGTGAAATGGGAGTAGACCATCTCAAAAAAAACCCCAGAGTAGATAAAAGATCAAAAAGTCCCAGGAAAAAAAAATCAAATTGCTTTTTTTGGTGGTCCAGATTGCGCCGTCGCTTTCGAAAACAAAAAGGTTGATGTCGACCTCAATCCAGTTCATGATGAATTCGAGAATCGATTTGCTTGCCGGTGCGAACGCTGACGAACCCTTGTGGCAGACGAGGGTTGAACAGAAAGCCACATGGGGATATTAGGTCAAACATTGCGTCGGGCAGGATAGCAGGATGCAAAGCGAAGCTCTACGAGCGCGAAGACAGCTTGCGAGTGAACTTGCCGATCGCGCCCTCGATGCTGCGCCTGGCGCTGCCGGCACTGCTGCCGCTGGAGATGGACGACGCGTCGGAGCTAGACAGGCGCTGAGCAGAGGGCTTGCTCTCGTTGACGAAGTTGGCAGCGCCGCCGCGGCCGATGTGGTAGACGGGAGCCTGGTTTTCGCGACGGGCGTGCATCTCCTCGTCGAATTGGAACATGGCTTGCTCTGTTTCGGGAGTCTTGGAGACGAAGTTGCCAGCACCACCGCGGCCTACGCGGATGGGACGCTGTGATGAGGGTGCGCGGGTGAGGGTGATGCGTGAGGGAGGACCTTGGGCGCTGGGGCCTGAGGTGACTTCGGTTTGGGTGTAGCGCTTGTAGTTGCCTGCGCCGCCAATGCCGCTGCCGAGAACGATGTTGCCGGAGCTGGGGACAGAGGGATGAGGCTCGGTGACGGAGTAATTGCGAGACATTGTTGTGGATGTGTGTGGTTGGTTGGTTGGTTGGTTGATTGATTGATTGATCGATATCAAGTATCGATATCAAGAGTCAAGGTGGGGTGGAGTGATGTTCAAAATAGATCGACGTCTGAATGCGGGAGATTGGCAGACGGGAGGCTAGTAATGTGTGGGAGAGTGGTGAGAGTTCTTTGTTCCAGCAGATTGAGTGTGGGCTGGAGATAGATGTGCAGGGTCAAGGTCAAGGAGTAGAGCACGAGAGAGCCTCACGAAGCGTTCTGGGCCGGCAGTCTTATAAAACGCTGCGCAAGAAGGCAAAAAAGGACTCACACATCCTTCATGACACCGTTGCGATGGCGCGAGGGCCGAGCATGGCGGCGCATGGATTCCACAATCCACTCGATTCCATCACGCGCGCACTTGGCTGCCACGGCTGGACCATGAGGCGAGCGCACAGTTGGCTGTACTTGCAGCTAGGGGTATAGTGTGCGCATGCTTTGCACCGGCAGTGCGTGCACGGTACGTAAAACTTTTTTTTGCGCGTGGAGAACGAGGGCGTAGCCTCGCGCATGACGACTGCATCTGGCGCCAGCGACCGCCGCTGGCCGAGCATCCCAGCCCGCCGTTTCGCTGCAGACTCTGTGCGAAATGATCAATTTGCCCCATGCCTGACGCCTTTCTCTGCCATCGCCCGCGCGTGGATCGCGATGCGCTTCTGCCCTGCACGAGGCGATCGCCACGCCTTGTGCTGACTCCCATGTGTGCCGTCCTCGCCTCCCATTCGCCCCAAGCCACCTCACCTCCCCCTCTCACCGCATGCTCTGCCCCTTCGTGCCGCCGCCGCAACTTGGAAGCGCCCGCCAGAGTCAGCATCACCATCGCCAGTACTAGCAGTCCCATGACCAAGCGCGCCTACGCCAACCCCAGACCGCAACACGACACGTGCCGCCGCTGACGCCGTGCCAGCGGTCACGGGTGTGCCGCCGTGGCCGTGCCGAGACACCTCGATCGCGGGGCCGCTGTTTCCTGGGGGTAATAGGTTCTGCATTGGGACGTTTCCTGGGGGTAACAGAAATAACACACCACCGCGCACCACGACTATACCGCGCCCGGCCCGGCATGGGGCTGCGTCGTTGCGTCGACTCCTCATCTCCTCCGGTTTCATGGGGGTAATAGCCCCGCTCGCGATCGAGCCTGTTTCGCGATGCTCGGGTCGTGGTTCTCGTTAGTTGGAGCGGTATGTGTTGTGTCGTATTGATGCCCTCGCGCGGCAGGAGTAGTGTCGTCCTGCCATCGTTTCGCAATTACACGGCGCAAGCACATGACCTGTCCTGCGTGATGCGCTCCGAGACCACGGACAAAAGCCAATGGTAGGACGTCCTACCTGCCCGAGTCGGTCCATTGGCACCACGTACGATGATTACGTGCTTGATGTGGTTGCTGGCGACATGCTTCTTGCTACCTCGTAGTGTATTTGCGTGCCGTCAAGTTTACGTTCCCAATTGCCTACTTCGTCCTACGGCTGCCACCTTGATGAGCTGCAAGGTACCACTGACTGGCTGTCCCAGGCGGCTCTCCGCGCATGAACTCAGAACCTTGGTGTCGCAGCGGGCCAGCGTCTAGCCTAGCCCGAACGGTTACATTACGTGAACCTTGCCTCCTACAACAAACATTAAGAACCTTCCCCGCATACCCCGCCAAGGGCTACCAGCCTTTCAGCTGCCCCTTCGCCTATTGCTGGACCGAAGCCAGTCAAAGCATGACACTTGTTCCTTCCAAACCTGGGCACTTGGTGGAAAGTCTCAGGTACCGCTCCTCGGGTTCAGAACCGACCGCCCTCGTGGCAGAGTTCTGGAGCGGGCGATGAGGCTGTACGGTGCCAAGTTTGCGGAGCCGGCCGACTGGGTCGCTTGTATAGAAGTCATGATGTCGCAAGTAGATGGCCGCGCTCTCAGTGGTGGCCACCGCGTCGAAACAAACACGTCATGTATAGTGCGTCTAATCTCGTCATTCATCGTCACGCAAGTGCGCGTGACTTGCTCTCAGCGGGAATGAATTACGAGACGAGTTGGGCTCAAGCAAACTTCTGGTGAATGATGTCCGGATCTGCACGCAATTGGGGTTAGCGGTGGTGTCATGCACATAATGTCACAGTCGGGCTGAGGATGGTCACTTACTCTCGTGCCAGTCGTCGACCGTCACATACATCTTGCGGAATGTGCTTAGCCCGGCCAAGATGCTGCCGCCAATCCAGGTGCTGTAGAGTCTCTCGGGTGGTGCGAAGATCTTGATGCGCATGTCCTTAACAGCCAACCTCTGCACCTCACTCAGGAGCCTGTCACCGAAGCCCTTGATCATGGTCGAACCACCTGACAGTACTATGTTGCCGTACAGAGCTTTGCGCAGATCCATGTCAGACCTGTTGATGCTGTCCACGACAATTTGGTGAAGACCAGGCCACTCAGCACCAATGATCTCGGGGTCGAACAAGATTTCAGGAGCTCTGAAACGCTCTGGACCAATCTTCAGCTTCTGTCCGTCAGGCAGTGCGTACTCGATAGCCTTGGTCTCTCCACCGCGTGACGAAGCACTCATCCATTCCTTCTCCTCCTTCTTGGGGTCAAGTGCAATGTAAGATGTCTTCTCCTTGATCTGCTTGACCACCTCCTTCTCAGCGCTAGTGTGGAACACGCTGCCTTCTTTGCGGAGAAGGGTTTGCAGGTTCTCCGTCACATCCCGGCCAGCGACGTCGATTCGGCGGATACTGTTCGGGATCGCGAAGCCTTCGTATACTGGCACAGCGTGTGACACACCGTCACCGGAGTCTAGGACGATACCAGTCGTACGACCAGACGCGTAGAGCGATAGGACAGCCTGGATAGATGTGTAGAGTGCCGGGACATTAAAAGTCTCGAACAATATTTGCGCAGCGGTGTCGCGGTTGGCTTTGGGGTTCAAGGGTGCTTCTGTGAGCAGGACCGGATGCTGCAGAACCAATTCCCGTTAGCAAACCATATACCTTGGAATCCAAATTGTTTCCCTCTTCCATATGCACTCAAGCTCTAGCAAATCTTACCTCCTCGCTCAGCGTCTTGAGTTCATCCGTATAAACATACTGCCAAATCCGCTCCATATCATCCCAATCCGTGACTACACCGTGTTCAAGCGGATACCGAATCTTCAACAACCCCCTCAACTCCTGCGCCCTGTTGCCAATGAACGTGTCGCCCTCGAGACCGCCCGCGAGGACTCGAGGGTGTTTAGGCCGCCCGACGAAAGATGGGAAGTAGCATTTGGGGAGGTCTTCGCCGGCGTAGCCTGCGCGAATGGTGCCGCTGCCGTTGTCAATTACTATAGGCGTGTTGTGGAGGTCGGCCATGTTTGAAGCGAGAGGTGGTGAGAGAGGAGAGGGGACGAGGGCGGGCGGTGGAAGTGGACGCTTCGGCGAGTGATTTGGGGAGGTTTGTTGATGGGACGTTTAAGGGTGCGGAAGCAGTCCCGCTTTGGTATAATCGTACGCGCTTGGAGCAAGCAGCACGCTTCACTTTTTGAGTTAAGAGCTTTGGTAAGGCACGATGAAAAATTGGTATGTAGGGAGAGTTTATTTATTCACATTGACGCAAGAGAATGATATTGAGAACTAAGGTATACTACATTGCCTGTTCGGCACACATAAGGAAAACAAAAACATATTGGAAACGCCATGCCGATTCCCAGCATCCGTCGCAGGCATTCAGCTGTTCCTATCATTGAGGTCGCCCGAAAGTTTTTTTTTCTTTTTGTTTGTGGCAAGGATGTGCTCTGAGCGGCTCCATGATGGAGGATCTACTTGATCTCCTTCTCATCGCTGAGCTCGTAGGGCGGAGCGTCCTCGTAAACAGGAGGTGCCTCCGCATGCTCAACACCACCCTTGACCGCCTCGGTCTCGGCTGTCTCCTCGTCAAGAGCCACCGAGGCATACCCGCGCTGACCACCACGAACAAACTTGATCCAGATCCAGCTGATCAATTTGCCGACGAGCAGGCCAACCATACTGACAGTCAGACCAACAAAGATTCCAGCCATGACCGGAATAAGGATGGCGACAATGCCCATGAAGAAGGCGTGTCCAAGAGCATGTCTGTGGTGAGGTCCATGGTGACCATGGCGGCCGTGAGGGCCCTTGTGGCCGTGAGGGCCGTGGGGACGCATGTGGGGTGGCATGCCGCTCTCCAGCTTACGATTGCCGTCACCATCCGGAGGGCCAAAGTGAGGTCTGAAGTGACCGGGCATCAGGTGGGGAGGTCCACCCTTGCGACCACCGCATCCACCAAGTCTGCCGAGTCTGCTGTTCTTTGCAGCCTCGATTCTTTCGTCCACAGCGTGGAGGAAGCGGCAAAGAGGAGCTGGGAGTGAGTCGCATTCCTTCGGCGGTGGGCCTGGAGGACCATCTGGGGGACCGTCGAGAAGGCCATCGGGATGCTCGCCGGGGTCATGATGAGGGTGAGGTGGTGGTGGCGGTGGTCCGAAAGACATCGGGAAGTGGTCCATCATGTTCTCGTGAGCCGGCTCGATAGAGAGAATGAGCAGCTCGCCATTGTCATCTTTGAGGAGCTGGATGGCAATCTCATCAATGGTCATAGGCTGGTCGTTCAAGCTGAGGATCTGGAACTCCACGGGGATGATTTCATCCCCGTTGGCCGACACAATCCTCGTCTTGGACATCTTGGTGCCAGCACCGCTGATGCGAAGTGGCACGCCCTTGGTTTCATCGACCTGCAGCTCTTCGATAGAGCTTGATGCCGGCAGCTGATTCACGATCCAGTTATGTGCCTTTTCGGCGCCGAGAGCGTCGAAGCCAGCTTGAACCGGGTAGATAGGCACATCATTGAGGTTGAGCTCTTGTCCATCTTCAGACACAGTGAAGTTGAGGATGAGGTTGTTCGCGCCTCCCTGGATGGAGAACGCATCCTCCGCTTCCTTGGCCTCTTCATCTGCCTTTGGTGCTTTGAAGGCACAGGATGAACAAGGCAGTTCCAGAACTTGATTTTTCGGGTCGCTGCTCACGAAAGGGTTGATGCCAGCGCCAATGTGGTGATCTGGTCCGGGCGCGTGAGGCAGCCAGAAAGCGCTGGTGCTTAGCGCACAGCAGGTGGCGACAATGCCGACTGAGCGGCCTAACATGATTGAGATGTTTCGTATGAGGTTGTCGGATAGAGCGATATCCCTCGAAGGAATTGGCGAGTGGTAGAACAGAAGTCAAGGGGTGTGGGACAGCATAAGATGGCGGTTGTGTCGATGCCTGGATGGTGTGGCGTGGCACGGCCGCGTCACCCAAACCCTGAACGTTAAATGGAGCGCTAAACAAAGGAAGCTTTGCTGGCTTGACGTCCACTCCAATGCACCAACCGCGACGTGAAATAGATACGTGCCTCATTCACTCGAAATATCGCACAACACTTGATACGATATTCGCAATTGCCACCGCCAACAGGTCACCCCCCACCTGCCTCTCCAACACACGAGCACGCGACCTTCGGGCGAAGCTTCTCCCAGCTTCCTCAGTGCTGGCAGTGCCTGGCTACTCAGCCCTGGCGCTTCAGTGCCGAACGATCCGGAGGGCTTTTCGGACCGCGTATGCACTTTCGACTACGAAACAAAGAAAACATCGGGCTTACGGACCGATATAGAAGAGCATGGAGGTGACTAGTGTGCTATAGCGTGTGCAGCAACCACTCGTGATCAGGCAGCAGTAATGCTTCCCTCGTATGCACTACCCATCAACGTAGGTGTATGTTGACACAGAAGCATTTTCGCGTTCACTCTGCATCCGCCAGCGGAATGGAACACCTACCCCACACATTGCATTACTTCTACCAGTCGGTGGAGTTGTCGCAATGTGCTATGAGCTGTTACCACTATCGCGAACACATTCTTGATCATAGCTCTGACCACTTTAGGGTCATCTATGCTAAATTGTTGGTAGGCGCCAATACCGGTCACCACGCCAAGATTTATGAATGCATGACGGATGCTCGGACAAGATTATTATCCTAGAACATCCAATGTCTGCATTAATTAGCTCTTGCGTCATCGATGAGTCTGCTTGCTTCGCACGCCTGATCATCACCAGCCCCTCGCGAATGTGGAACACAACTAGGAACCCGAGGGAAGAGAGCTCTCACAGTGACTTTCTGGGACTCCTACACAGGCACCGTCTCTGTCAGTCGCGGTGATCAATTTGAGCACTGCCCCAAGCACACCCTACTCCTCAGTGGATAATGTTGCCTCAATAATATTAAATCGCATTTCGAGCGTGTATCGTGCGGTTTCGCCAACTGCAACATGCTTATAGGGCGAACACGTTTATCACAGCTATGACAAGTCAACGACAATCATCAACTCTCGACTCAGACCGAAAGTCTTTCCTCAGCGCTATCGAACCCGTCATCAGACATGTCAGTGCAAAAGGCCTCTCCTAAGAAGCTACCAGAATGATCTTACAAAGACGGTGAGCTAGGGATCTTCTCGCGGATTCGATGCGAGTATATCGCATAACGCCGCACGCACCTCACATTTCCCGGGCAGCCCTTTCTTATACTGCTATGAGAAGGGCACAAAATAGCAAGAGGACTGTTTGCAAGAGGCCGTGGAAGCCTATAATGGGACCGAACACACGATCAGCAGACGTTGTTTGTCGCTCATGTTCGACATGGCATCAAGTCTAGTACGGTATGATTGTCTCTGAGAGGTTTTCGGTGCCACCATTCATCGTTAGCAGATGTAGTAATCTACGTCATCCGCGTCAAGTTAATACTTCCGCAGTCCCATGCATGTGTGCAGCCCACCGGAAGAGATACCCTACATGAAACCGCGAGAAACGCCGATTCTGGCAATCGGAACCACTCTGACTATTGGTAACGACAAAATCCCAATCTCCTCCCAAAGGGGTCAACGCCAACGTGAATGCCCAGGATGTCTTTCATCGTCTATCTCCCCCTGTCAGTCTGGCTCTGACCTTATCGCGAAGTCGCCATTCGTCCAGCAGATGCTCGATGTAGATAACCCGCAACTCGTCGGCGCCGTCATGCCCAAGATCGCCCAGATCTTTGCAGAAGTTATCTTTGAAGGATATATAGTAGATGTGGTACGTTCTGTGAAATGCATTCGCTCTTACATCTTCTCGCCAACAAATCTCACTGATAGGCGCGAGAATTGTTAGGTCTTGACCATTGTGACGGCATATTATCAGCTACAATGGACATCAAATGACCTCGAATCAGAGATGAGCCGTAAATTACACAACATGTGCCAAGCACAACACGGTGCTGATATGGCCCGTGTATCCGCGAGGCAACCTCAATACTGCGCCTTGCAAACGCATGTCAGACTGCTTTTGCAAGCCATCAGTAACCTATGACCATACACAGACAACAGCAGACCCCACGGCTTTCATCAACCAAACCACGAGATCATGCCTGTTGCGGGTCACAAGCATCCTTCACTGCGCGAACCAGTAAAGAGCGACCTTGTGGCAAGGCCTCTGCGTGAGTTGATACAGATAATTTCCAACTCTGAAGGCTTAGGCAGAAGTACGACCTCAGCCCGGCGAGACGTACATCGCTCGGCTCGAAATCAAAGGGCCACTCGTATCCCATCGCACACTGGTCAGTCCACCTGCGCCGACGAACAACATGGTCTATTAGCGACCGTGCTAAATTTGATCGGTTCATCGACGATATCAGCTTTATCATCGAACACTTGGAGAGAATCACAGCACCCGGAGCTGGAGACCATATGACTTCTCGACTTGCAGATAGCGTGGAGCGAGACGAACAAACTGCGATCAGACCTCTTCGCGCTCAGACCGTCACGTCTCAAACCCGCGACGAAAGCTTGAAGATGCAGTCATTTCGGGACCAAAGCAAACCTGATGAGAACCAACATGACTCTGATCAGAACGCATCACCTCAATCAGGTCATTCGGAGCGGGCAGCGGGGTCAAACACCGCAGGCAGGAACGCCTCAGGCACAACAGCAGGAAGCAAGCATCACGAGGTCTATGGCTTAGATCAATTCAACGTAGACACTGAGGCCACTCTACAAGGCATGCTTGATCCTTCTGGAGACCTCAACATCGTGCGAAATTCGAGACAGGTCAACAAAGGCAGCAAAGGTTCCATCCAAGGGATGGCGAGCGGTGATGCAATGGGAATCAATCGCAAGCAGGACAGTGAATAACGACTGGAAGGCATTAGGAGTTCGAGCTGCTTTAGAACGCTTCACACTGTGCAACGACCGGAGCAATTGCTGGCTTTGCATGTCGAATAATTGTATGCACATATATTTTCCTCTCGTTACGGAGACATCAGTCAGAAATACTCGATCATGGCATCATGCAACAGCGTAAAATCTTCCTATCCAGGTTGTGTGCGCGCGGCCTCAGATGCCGTGGTGTCACCGTCTTCATCGCCTCCGTGCCATCAATGTAGAAACATGCATGTGCCCTGTATGCTTCTCGCAGTCCACTCCTCTTTCATTTTCCTTCTTATTTGGTTGCGTCCACAGACTTCACGTCCGCCAGGTTGTACCAGAACAAAAAATAGGCAGTACTGCACACTCAACAGTCCTGTGAGAAAGCCTTCCTTCTCGATCTTGCATCTCGCGTCTCATTGCGCATAGGCTCAGGCACACGGATCCCATGGCTCTCAAGATTCACCTCTCTTCCGCCCTTGTGTATTCCTACTCTTGTTCAACGACCCTACAGAAGAAGTCGAAGCGATACTGTTCGAATCCTTCGCAGATGTGCTGAGAGACTCGAGGACTTGCCTCTCAAGGTCCCATTCGTTTGTCAGATACTGAATGTACCGGAGTCGCAAAGCCGCGAGTGACTCTTTGGAAAGAATGCCCAGATCCTTGCATTTGTACTGCGCGAAAGGAATGTTGTAAGTGTGATCCAGACGTGCGTATCGATCTTTCATATCCGGCTCGTGAGACCCAAACGCTTGCAGACGGATGGGTTTCCATTTCGAACTTGCCCCCGACGACCTTTCATTGATCGAGGTCCGAGCAGTTTCCTTTTCATCTTCACCAGAATCGTCGCCCTCTGGTTCCAGTATAGCAACCTTATTTCGAGCCCAGCCGCTGTCAAGCTTCGGTAGATAGTCTACTCGTACGCCTTTGCCCTTTGTATTTTTTGAATCGAGGATGATGAATTCACGCTCATGAATCTCTTGCTCGATGTGGCCATCTGCGCGACGGGCAGAAATCTTGAGGTACCTTCCTGTGGCGAACCAGTCCGCTTCCTGTTCGTCGTACGATTCTGCTGACGGCGAGCTGCCTTCCTGTCCTTGCTCCTCGTAGGCGTCAGTGTTACGGTCAGCGATCGACCTACTGGCACCATTTAATTGACGGAGTCTCGAATCGCGCTCTCTGTTGCCGCCCTGCGCTGTTTGTTTTCATCGGTCAGAATGAAATCGCAGGGGGATAGACAAAAGCTGAAGGAGAAGGCGTACACCTGTTGGCATTCGACCAAGGTCCTTTCTTCTGCAAGCGTAGCAGTGGACAGACGAACGACTTACACATGAGCGATCCTAAGATCTGCTTAGCTCCACCCTGGTTGAACTGCTGGTTCTTATATATCAGATTCGTTGTGTTCCTGTTGATCTGATTCTCGATCAACAGACAGAAGTTGATGCAGGTGGGCGAATTTGGCGAATGTTTCTCCAGCAATCCCTGCAGATGTCGTATCAGATATTCGAAGCTATTGGACTCGTCGTCAGACTGCAAGTGATGAGGCTCGAAACTTTGCCCCGACATGTGCAGCAAGCATGTTGCATGGGAACACGAATGTGATGGGCATCAGCACATCCGCATGGTGGCAAAGGATAAGTAAGGCTAGGGCACTCAAGGCCCGGATTACGCGACAGATGCAGTCGACCCGTGGTCGCAGGAAGAGCTCGACTTGAACCAGGTCAGCTGAGCTCAAGACACCGAATCGGAGCGCGCATCCCACTCCACCGGTCAGTACAACAATCAATCAATCGAAGCCACGCGCTCACTATGCATTCGCCTTATCTTTGGATATTCCTAATTGCCTCCGTGATATGCATCCTTGGCAGATGCCAATCTTTGGTTTTCATACGTGATCAGCAAGTCACGTTGGAATGAAGCGTAGAACACAGTGCGCTGCAAGGTGGCTTATGTTCTGTGGTCGAAACGTGGCAGCCCAAACACAAAAAGGAAGCCTCACAGTTCAGCGACATCAGATTGGGAGATGAGGCGAGACATCATACGGACTTTGCCTCAATCAAGAAGTATTCGATGGGAAAATCAAATGTCCTCAACCAACTCCGCCATGGCGAAACATCACACCGCGTCTAGTCCCACAACATGAGGTACTGGCATGTACACAGCCCGGCTGTGTCAGCGAGCCGACCTTGTAAGCCTGTTTCTGCAGATATCTATCACCACCCACACACCCTTCCTCAGAACGCCTCCCAATCCGGTCGCCTCGTTTTCATAATAGCCGCGACCTATCGCAAGCATGGAGGCTGCAGGCTTAGCTGTTGGTGTGGTGGCTCTCGCCTCCCTCTTCAGCACCTGTGTCGAACTGCTCGATTACATTGAACTAGGGAAGAACTACCTCCAAGACTACAAACTCGCGTGCAACAAGATCAATATACTGCACACCAGATTGACCATCTGGGGCGTCACAGCTCGAATACTGCTACCGGGGGACGAACACCCTCTGCTTCGCATACCCGCCAAGCGAGACGCCGTCAGCGAAGGCCTGCAGAGTCTGAAAGACGTGCTTCAGAACACCGAGCTCCTCAGGCGAAAGTACGACCTGAGCACACACAAGCCAGCTTGTCAGTCAAATGCCAGAGATCGCATCGGGTCTCCGAAAATCTCAAACTGGTCCCACCTCCTCCGCAAGCGAACGACGTGGTCCATCCGCGACAAAGCCAAATTCGACAAATTCATTGCAGACATCAGCTTCCTCATGGGCAATCTAGAAAAAGTCACCGAGACCGTCGACTCCAGCGACGATGGCAAGAACACATCGCTGCAACAACACCAGCCGGGCGCAAAGACCAAGCAACAGAACGCTGCGGCGACGTCTACCGAGTCGATGTCTGACCAGCCAGCGCCGGCTGCTGCGGCTGCTGGAGGAGCCTTCTTGTTGGAGTTCACCGGCAACCTTCAAACGAACACAGACCAGTCTTCTGGTCTCATGGGAACGGTCGGCTTGCCGCCAGGCCCGATGAGATTCGCAGACAACGAACAGCAGAACAGCAACAAGTCGGACGGAGTCGTTGGAGCGATGACCGAAGCGGCTTACGCAAGCGGAAGGAAAGGCAAGTTCGATTTGGTGGGCACTGCGGACAAGGAAGGCGGCGGTGAATGACAGAAGAACTGGGGTCTATCAGGGACCAGCGACGGCGAGTCGAACTGTCGAACGTCGTCAATGTTGCATGCTGTCGGGAATTGTGGGTGTCTTACTATGCTCCCGGCGCGGCGTGGCTACCTTGGTTATCCGATGCTTATGACACTCTGCGTTGGCGGTTATGTAGCAGAATGGTCCGAACACATCTTTGATAGCAGTCTGGGAAGCTTGAAGACTGTTGCTGCGTCGATAGTAGTAGTGTAGTGCTGCAATACAGTCCTTGATCTGTCGAATGTTTAGCTTCGACATGGCGGGCAGTATACAACAAGCATGAAGTTCTAGTATGCTGGATGATTGAACTGTCGTCGTTTGTACTACGATGGCAAAAGCATCCTCCATGGCTCAGCATCACATCGCTTGTTATGTTTTTAGTTTGCTCTGCGACTGGACGCTTACTCTGCAAACTGGACTCAAAGTTGAATGAAGCCGCAAGTACAACGAGGAATTACCAATGCGTTGGCAGATTCGACCCGCCTTCGTCACAGAGTGAGAAGATCATTCGCGGATTTGACGGTTGTAATCGCTGGTGCTCACACAAGACACTGAAATCAAATAAAAGTAAAACAAATTTTTCGGACAGTGAACAGAGAGATGCAGATCCATGACCAGTTTTTATAAAAAAGTTCCCTACAAATAACCGGTCGTAAGTAGTAGACACGAGGAAACCGTTGATCTTCTTCCCAAATCCTATTTGCGAGCCGTCGTCTATTGCCGTCACAGATCGCTCCTTCGCAGAAGACCCAGGAGAGATGGTCAGGCTCGGGACAGATCCGTAATGCAGGCATTGTATGCGCGACGTGACAAAAAAAGAAAAGGCTTCATCCAAGCAGAAAATTTGTCCAAACGGTATGAGATGTTCCTCCTTGTCGTCAGTCGTTATTAAATTTTGGCCATTTCCAGCACAGCTGTGCAGTCCTTCAATGGTATGGCAAGCAAAACGAAACGCATCAGCCGTGGTATCCATCAGAGCAAGCGAAAGAGGTATCTTCCTGTGAACGAGCAAGATCACGCATTTGGCCAGAAGTAGAGCAGAGCTTTGATACGTGGTTCCACAGGTGGAAATCCATCGGTATTGAATGGTGGGTGGAGACAGTCGTGATTCCGGCTGAAGCTACGTACTTACTAAGCGCAGTGCAAGTGATTTTACTTGCGATTTCTCTCTCACGAGAGAACCTGCGTTCATTCCAGTACCAAGGACATTTCATCCAGAGAGTAAATTACAGAGCATGACTTCCAGTGCGGACGAGAAGCAGATGGCAGTGCGAAGAAAGCAACTCATTCCAAGCTTAGCATTCATGGTATGAAAGCTATATCCGACGGCGGGTATTCCGGGCGCTGTCGGTGCTAGTGGGAGCAGGTCTTTCCCTTCCGTAATTTGAGTCTCTCATGGGTTGTGAAGAAGCCATCCTTTGAGTCATCAGTCCAGGCTGTCCTCCTCCGGGCGTCGGTGGAAACTGGGTCGCCGCTGATGTCGCGCATCAGCGCCAAGATCGGACGGAAAGAAAGAGCAGCGACGGCTCATCTATACTTACGACGATTGCCGCCGTACGGGTCGTACTGAGGCGCAGAACCATAAGGGCTGGAGAAGTTAGTAAGGAAACCAAGTACGGGGTCAAACAAGCTACTGGTTGGCGAACCTTTGCTGTTGTGGGCTTGCGCCGGTTTCGCGCTCGCCGCGTGGCAACGAGGCCGTAGTGGCAGCCGGGCTAGGGTAAGCATACCTTGCGTCCTGTGAGTAATCCTGGGCATATCTGGGATCCCTAGGGTCTCGAGTGTCTCTGGGATCGCGCTGGAGGTCGCGTAGATCGCGTGGCTCGCGCACACCTTCCATTCTTTGCGGCTGCATGGGCTGGCCATAAGGATGGGGAGCTCCATATGGGTCTGTTCTCATAGGCGGCTCGGCAGAAGAGACCGGGACATAGTAGTTTCCTTGCCTCACGTATCCTGGGGGAGCACCATCATTGACCGCGGGAGGGTAAGGATTACTGCGAGCATACATGGAGTCCTGAGAATAGCTCGAGGTCACTGGTGGTGCACGGCCGTAGGGCGGCTGGTCTTGCGATGGGTAACCCGGTCGGGTGTCAGGGAAGCCTCTGGCGTCACTGCCATACCGTTCAGTCGGGTAGCCGTTACGGTCTGAAGGGTATCTCCGGTCCTGGGGCGGGCCAGAAGGAGTGTCAATCTGCATCCGGTCATCCTGCATGCGGTCCATGGCCATCCTGTCCGCAGGCATGCGGGTCACTGGTATCCTGTCCGTAGGCATTCTATCCACTGGCATCCTGTCTACAGGCATTCTGTCCACTGGCATGCGATCCCGAGCACCAGGCACAGAAGTTCCATAGGGCGCCTCCACGGCAGGGGAGTCTCCATCGCGGCTTCTGGGCACTCTGGCCGCCTGCGAGTTATGATACGTATTTGAACCAACGTATTCTGGCATCTTGTCAGGTACTGTGATCCCTGCTTGATGTGTCACACGGGGACTTTGACTACCTCGAGTCACGGGGCCAATTCTCTGCTCTTGTCTCCATCTTGCAGAGTCTGCACGCAGGTCTGCAATCATCGCCTGTTGTGTGGTTAGCAGTGGTATGTGATGGCTCTTGAATCGGTCATACTGTTGTGAGGTTGCGGTACGCTTTGATCCAGTATCCAACGACACCCTGTAAGATGGTAAGCATGGCGCATTATCTCAGACGGCGGGCAAGGCCTACATCGTTCTCTCCAGTGCCCTTGCCGGGTCGTACGGTCGCATCGTTGCCGAGATATCTCTGGATGTCAGTCACGATGACATGACGGTCGATGCCGTCGCCAGGCACAAACCACTGGCGGGCCACGTCGCCAGGCATGGTGCAGGTGGGCGCAGGAGGAGTCGGCGGGTGGGGAGTGAGTTGCGATGCTGCTGTATGTGGGTGAGTGTCCTAAGATCCGGTGGTATGGGCGAATGTATAGTGTAAACTCTGCTAATGAAACACGCGCTGGGCTGGGCGGAGAGAGGAGGGAGCCAGGTGATGTTCAAGAGCGAAGGCGCGGGTCCCGCTTTTGGGCAGCCAAATCGCGACGGGGTCCGAGGAAGAACCAGGCGTCAGGCAGAGGGAGCAGCTGGGCCGTGAGCGCAGGGAACAGACGGCAAGCAAGGCAGGGGCAGCGCGAGTGATGGCAGGGCGAGAGCGTAGATGAACAAAGGCTCAGCGGTGGTATACGCAGCAGGAATCAGGGAGAGCGGGCAAATGCTGCAGCGGGTTGAGGGCAGTCCAGTCCACTCCAGTCCAGGCCGGCGTGCGCACTGCTGGCACTCAGCCTGACTAGGCCGTGCTGGGAGGCGCGTGGGGAAGCGGCGATATGCCCGATGATTGGACGCGACGCCTTCGCTAGCAATGCCTGATGCTCTCGGCTGCCACGGTGCCGACGGCGGTGGTGACAACAGTCAACAGTAGTGACGAAAGGCTGCGAACCACGCGGCGGCGAGGTCCTTGCGGGCGGTGTTGAGGCCGGGGTAGTATGGCGACGCCGTCCAGAAGCGTCTCGGTGCTCCTGCAAACGCAAGCGACAAGGCAGCAAAGAGCTGGGAAGACGAAGATGCGAGCGGCGACGGACGGTGGGCGATATCACAGCTGATCAGGCACTTGGTTACGCGCAGGCTTGCCACCAGCCTGCCGTGTGCCCGCTCGCCACGTTGGAATTGGGCTGCAATACCTCATGCACCCTCGCGTGTACCCGCGCGCACAAGTAATATCAGCATCCACCCCTACAGTACTCGCGGTCTCATGAGCCATCGTTGCCTTGCCGTGTCAGCAGCCAGATGCTTGGCTCCCATTCGCACAAGGCTGCTCATTTCCCGTGCCTCAGCAGTGAGTACAGCTATTCTTGACTGCAATCTTATAGTATTGCTCCGAGCTGTCTTCACGAGCTTCGAGGCGGCAGACTGTGCGACGGAGTACAGCGGTTCTGACACTGACCGCTCCGTACCGCACTGCATGACATTCCATGCAGCTATCCGTTCTAGCCTTGTCTCTCCATTACTGCTGTCTCAAGCTGCCGTCTCCGCGAGAACGCCGGTATTGCGACGCACAAATATACACAGGGATGTGCAAATAGCAGACGGCATACGTACCACGTCAAGTGTCTGAGAACGTCATTCTCCTGGCTGGGACCTGGTCCTTCTGTCTTCACACCGGCCTGAGTCTCGGGATCCGGTGCTCGAAAGCATCTATTGGACACGCATCGATCTCCTATTCGCAGCCATGTAAGCAGCCGAGCGTTGCCGTCGAAAAGCTTGCACGCATGCTGCGTGGAGATAGACGATTGGTATGCAAGGCATATGTGAGGTTTCGCTCATGCCGAGGCTGGTGCTGGAGACTGACGGCCTCTGGACCAATAGGTAAGTGCGCTAAAGTACGTGGTCCTTCGAAGCGCTGTGTGATTGCCATAGTCGACGGCTTCTGATTATTCTAACGGAACCTTGTTCATCTTGTGAGCCGCAGACGTGTGCACTAATGCTAGCGCTATCCACATGCTCAATGGGAGGACTTCACTTCAGGCGGTACGACGATTTAAATGCGTACCGTCACCATGCGTCAATGACTATAGGTCCCCCCTAAACTCTGGTTCTCGGTGCAGACCACATGTAGAGCATACACCAAGCCAGCATACCAGCAGTCAGCATCGGTCCATCACATGTTGGAGTACCTATGACTGATGACGGCGATGACGCTACACTCCTAATCGCGTAGTTTGTGTGTCGCTACTCCATTTGGCTTCTCGTTCAACGACAAATAGAACATAGCATCAGAGGCAACGTCGTCACAGCAAGGAATGTGAACAGGGCTGGGGCCGTCCCAATGGCGATGCCGTAACACATCAATATACTGTCATTTTCAAGCACCATCAAAGTCACTATCCGCAACTAGACTGCAGCAATCTGTCTCCTCACTAGCATAAAAGGATATGGATCAAAAACCAAAGAAGTCCTCGATTGGCCAAACCCACAGCTTCTCACTTCACTGCTTCTTATTCTGCGCATACACGAAATTCGCCCCTGCAGAACATCACATCAGCATCAGATCCCAACAGAATCACATAACAAACCCATCTCAATCAAACAGGATCTCACTTACCAACAACACTCAACCCATTGACTCCAGCCCACTCCCTCAACCCCTCCCCCTCCCCTTCAAACCCCCACCTCTGCCTCTCCTTTGGCTTGCTCAAATTCAACTTCTCCGTCGTGCCGTTCGTAGGAGCCAAAGCCACGAAAATGTACCTGTGCTTGCCGGTTTTGGGAGGCGGGCCGGGAGGTTTGTAGGGCATGATTTCGGTCAAGGTTTGGTGGTGCGAGTGTTTGCTTTCGTGCTCATCCTCGTCACTGTTGCTGTTGCTGTTTTTACCGGTGACGGTTGTAGAAGAGGATAGCTGCACGTCCGTAGCGATCCAGTGACATATTTGACTCCATTTGGGGTTTGAATGGGAGGGAGCGTCGGGGTCGGTGAGTGCGATTGTGAGTTGGATGCCCGGGCCTAGTTTTTGTAAATAATCGTTGCCGGCGGATGAGAGTGAGAATGGGACAGTGTCTAGGAAGTGCACGACGGGCTCTTTCTTGGCTTTCTTGGATTTGATCGTGTTGCCTATCTCTGCGGTGGCTTTCTTCCAGGTTGCGTTTAGGGTTAGGAGGGGCGTGAATGGGTCCAGGATGGAAGGGATGATGTGAGCTTTCTCGAGCCTACGGGAGATGTGCATTAGAGATGTGCTCGAAGGAGATGGTCGCGTTGACTGGTCAACGCACTCTTTGATCAAGTCGACCTGATGTCCATTGACACCATCGTCAGTCAAGATTGGCTGTTGTTGATCGAGTGGAGAAGCGATGGCCGTGGCAGCAAAAGCCAATGCAACGCTGATTGGCAATTGAAAGAGCATTCTTAGTCTCAATGGATGCTTTGAAATTATAGTGCTCGATAGCGAGTGAGAGTACGAAATTAGAGCTTGAGATGTGATGAGATGGGAAACAATTGCTCGCGTGCTCTGCTTCCTTCTTGTTCCCCGCTCAAGCTCCCATGTCGATCTGCATCTGCACCTTGACGTGGACCAAGCATCACTACCGTACTTCCTTGAGGTTCCCCTCCATGACTTTGCAATGGCAGTAATCTCAATTTACCATGGAAATTACAGTATGTTGGTGTTTCACATGATCTAGCGTGCCCCGAGACGAAAGCTCTATAAACATATGAAATCAGAATGGTATCCCAATGACAAACTATCCAGGCAGAAAGGCTACTATCCACAACATTAGGAAAAGGAAGTATTTATTGGAAAGCCACAGAAAGCCACGTTTGCGATGTGAAATCGAGGGTATAGCTATAGTCGTCTGAGAGCTAACATAAATTCATACCGGAACGCCGCGCTTGCTAAAAGCACATACAAATACGATATCGAGAAACATCGATATCACCTCCGTATCCCATGATCAATTTCGTGTCGAAGAGAAAATATCACGTGTAGCTGCTCTCCGCTGCGCAGAAGACCTCCGAATCAGTGACAAAGCCCATGTTGGTTGCAATGTTGTAATCGCAGACTTCTTTCGCGCCCATGCCAGTCATCGTCCCTGCGCAGTCACCAATGAGGATGCAGTCCCATCCCCAGCTGTAGGCGTCAGTCAATGTCCCGAGCAGACACTGGTCGGTGTTCACGCCTGCGAAGAGAAGCGTTTTCTTCCCGCTCTCACGCAACCACTTGTGCATTGGCAGCTCCGGGCTCCAGAGTCCGCTCATGCGGGCTTTGTCGAAGCGGACGTCGTTTTCTGTGACGTATTCCTTCAGCGGGTCGTAAATGTCTGCGTTCCATGTGCCGGAGAACAGGCACCTTTCACCACCTTGCTCCGGAGGCAGAGTAGCACCAAGACCAACGTGCCATCCACCACCCTTCTCGTGAGCCCTGTTCCTGTTGAAGCCGCGAGTAACGGCGGGAGGCATGACCTTCAAGTCGTGGTCTGAGATGCCCCAGTTCAGCCAGCACACCTGTATGCCCTCTTTCCTGCACTTCTTGAGGACCTTGATGAGCGGCTTCACGGTCGCGACACCTTCGTGGTGGTCATGGAAGTCTGGGTGGACAAAGTAGTTCTGCATGTCGATGACAACGAGCAGAGTGCTCTCAGGGTCGATCAGGACCCCACGGTGGTTGCGGATGCCATCGTCTGCGTCGAGGGTGATCTTGCGCTTGCTGCCGCGGGACAGGTCGAAGCGTTTGGTCTTTGGATTGTAGAACCATTGGTCGTCACCGCCTGCATTGTCAGTCAGTAAGGCAGTCGCAAGCGGCTATCAGGACCGGGGAAGGACGGAGGACTTCGTAAGTACCAAAAGCGACGTGGTCATCGATGTTGTGCTCGAGGTTGATGTCTTTCTCTGTCAGGACAAGGTGGTTGATGTGTTCAATCTCGGTGGAGGTTGCGGAGGGTGCCATGTCACTGGTACAAGACCGCTTCCGAGGTGTTGGTGAGAGGTCTGTGGTGGATGTGCGTTGAGGGAAAGTCAGGTCTGTTAGGCGAGAGCAAGAGCGCGCGTGGGCGACCGAGCAAGTGTAGTGTAACAGTTCTGGAAGTCGGGTGGAAGGCGCCTGGCTTGGGGTGTACGGCCAGGGAAAGAAGGTGTGAATGGGGGAGATGTGATGCGACAAAGAAAGTGAATGCGGCAACCAAGCGCTGGAAGGCTGCCCTACTAGTACTTGCGGTGAATGGGTCAAATGGGTTGATCACCTTATCTATGGCCGGTCGTCTCACATCTTGTTCATAATGCGATGGCCTCCGGCGCGAGACCCTGACCATTCCGTTGGCGATCCTGGGGATATCTATCGGGAGCCAAGCGCGATAAGGCACGCGTGAGTTTGGCGGCGCAAACGGGCGGATTGATAAGAAGATGAGACGAAGGGAGGTGAGCTGCCACCATAACAAACAACTGTGTAAGGCAGTGATTCCATGTGCATATGTAGCAGGCAAGGTGGACGGGTGTACGGCCCTTGCAGCAGACCAATGCAGCACGTACTGCCCCCAGCGAATGCGAAGCAAGCAAGGCACTACTAGCGGAGTGCAGACGATGGCGGAGGCGGAGACGAAGATGCGCATGCACACCTCACGCGAGCGTAGGGCACTAGCAGAGAGCGAGAGCGCTCGCTGGGAGAACCAGAACCGACCTCTTGAGAGTGACGTACTGACAAACATCACGTGACCAGGGCGTGTTTCGCGGCTCGGTCGAGCAACATCACAAAGTCAAACAACCCGCCTGCTGAGCATCACCTCTGCTCGAGCGCCTCGGCCACTGTGCGTTCGTGTACTACTGCTATTGTTTTCTTTCTCCCCCAGCATACCTCATTTCACGCCGTCCCACCACCCCTTTACCACCTCTATCCGCCGTGTCTCACACCTCCGCGCCGCCCAAACCCATAGAGATCGGCGCTGTTCGGGGAAGCGAAGCGCAACAAGTGGGAAGCCTGCTCCCGTGGCACAACACAAGTCCTCGTCTCGTCCAGCAATCAGCTATACACCTCCAGCAGACGGGCTAGCCAGACACGCTCGCAAGAATGGCCGCGCTCGGAGAAGACCTTCTCGGAGTGGTAAACAAGCTGCAAGACTTGGTCTTCAACACCATCGGCAATGATTCCCTAGACCTGCCTCAGATTGTCCGTCCCGTACACTGTATCTCCCTTGTGATGCGTTCGCTAACCTCGCAACAAGGTCACCGTTGGCTCCCAATCCTCCGGCAAATCCTCCGTTCTCGAAAACATTGTCGGCCGGGACTTTCTTCCTCGCGGCAGCGGCATCGTGACACGACGTCCTCTCGTATTGCAGCTCATCAACGTCCCCTCCCAGCGCAGCGACAAGGCCGAAGACGATGCCGTCCACGTTCCTCACACTCCCGAATCTGTTGCCGGCCAGGACGAATGGGGCGAGTTCAACCACATCCCAGGCCGCCGCTTCTACGACTTCCAGGAGATCAAGAGGGAGATTGAGAACGAGACGAACAGGATCGCAGGCGCAAACAAGGGCATCAACAGGCAGCCTATCCACCTCAAGGTGTACTCTCCACACGTGCTCAGCTTGACTTTGGTCGATTTGCCAGGTCTGACAAAGGTGCCGATTGGAGATCAGCCCACAGATATCGAGAAGCAGACGCGCAACTTGATTTCTGAGTACATTGCAAAGCCCAACAGCATTATTCTCGCCGTTTCTCCAGCAAATGTGGATCTTGTCAACTCGGAATCTCTCAAGCTCGCACGTCATGTTGATCCCACTGGCAAGCGAACAATTGGTGTTCTTACGAAGCTCGATCTGATGGACCACGGCACCAACGCCCTTGACATCCTCTCTGGTCGCGTATATCCCCTCAAGCTTGGTTTCATCGGTACTGTCAACCGCTCGCAACAAGATATTCAAGGAAACAAGAACCTCTCCGATGCTCTTCAAGCTGAGCGCGAATTCTTCCGCATGCACCCCGCATACCGCAACATGTCCACTCGCTGCGGTACACAATATCTGGCCAAGACTCTCAACACCACCCTCATGGCCCATATCCGCGAGAGACTTCCCGATATCAAAGCACGTCTGAACACCTTGATGGGACAAACCCAGCAGGAGCTTGCTTCATATGGAGATGTGAAGTTTACTGGCAAGGAGCACCGTGGATCGCTTATTCTGCAGCTCATGACACGCTTCGCCACCACATTTATCTCTTCCATCGACGGTACCAGCTCCGAAATCAGCACGAAAGAGCTGTGCGGTGGTGCTCGCATCTATTACATTTTCAACTCCGTCTTTGGTAACAGCCTTGAAACCATCAACCCTACCCAGAATCTTTCTGTGCAAGATATCAGAACCGCCATCCGCAACTCTACTGGACCTCGCCCTTCGCTTTTCGTCCCAGAACTTGCCTTTGACCTTCTTGTGAAGCCTCAGATCAAGCTTCTCGAGATTCCTAGTCAACGCTGCGTCGAGCTCGTCTACGAGGAATTGATCAAGATCTGCCACAACTGCGGCTTCAACGAGCTGGCTCGCTACCCTCGCCTGCAAGGCAAGCTGATTGAAGTTGTGTCAGACCTCCTACGTGAACGTCTAGGACCATGCTCATCCTATGTCGAGTCACTCATCTCGATACAAAGGGCTTACATCAACACAAATCACCCCAACTTCCTTGGCGCGGCGGCAGCGATGGCTAGTGTGATGCAGGACAAGGCAGAGCGGGAGAAGAAGGCTGCAGCAGACGCCGAGAAGGCGAAGCGTGACGCTCGCAGAAAGAAGGAATTGAATGGCGTGAATGGTGCGGAGGATGGAGAAGAGGACACAGAGCAGCAACAAACACCTGGTGCTCTCCCTGTACGATCAGCAGTCAAGTCGAAGGAAAGCCGAAGCATGTCGCCAGCTATTGGCAGAGACGGACACAGAATAGGCCACTCCGCCAGCATGCCTAATGGTGCAGGTGCTGGTGCAGGAAAGGACAGCTTCCTCAACTACTTCTTCGGCAAAGAGAACGGCCCATCTGCCGGACCTTTACCACAGCACAGCGCAATCACCAGCGCTAGCAGACATGTCAGCCAAAACCTCGAGCCCAGCATCAGCGCCAGCTTCAGAAGAGGCGACACAAGGGCAGCCAGCGTGCCCGAGCCCGTCGTCGATGATGAGCCAGAAGAGAACACTGGCTTCGTAAGTCCCCACAAACAATCCCACACCTCCCTTGCAACCTACTAACAAACTCCTTCACAGCCCCACGACGAATCCAACCCCGCCCTCACGGAGCGCGAAGCGCTTGAGACTGAGCTCATCCGCCGCCTCATCAGCTCCTACTTCGCCATCGTGCGCGAGACCACTGCCGACCAGGTCCCCAAGGCCGTCATGCACTTGCTCGTCAACCACAGCAAGGACGTCGTCCAGAACCGCCTCGTCAGCGAGCTCTACAAGGAAGAGCTGTTCGAGGAACTCCTCTACGAGGATGACGCGATCAAGAGCGAGCGCGAGAAGTGTGAGAAGCTGCTTGGCACGTACAAGGAGGCGGCGAAAATTATTGGCGAGGTTTTGTAAATGCGTGCTTAGTGGAGGTGTCTGTTGACAGGGCAGACAAAAAAAGCTGGTTTATCATTGCTCACAGCGGTGCGCAATACTTATTGGTGTAGATTGTAACTTAGAGGGTGCTTTGGGCGCATTCCGACGAGGAGGGAGCTTTGTGGTTGTACGAGATACGCATCTTGCTTTTGAGCAGGGCGTCGTGTGTTGATATGCGATAGTTGGGTGGCTGTTCCGCTTTGCTCGCTCGCCCTGATAAGGATGCCATTTTAGCGCTCCTGTATACTACTCAATCACGTCTTGTATCATCTTGATAAACTTCATTCCGATCCGTCTCAAGTATATTTGTTGCATTGCTCTCGTGGTGGAGTGAAGTTGAAGTGGCGACGCGCTTGCCAAATGTTCCCCGCGCGTGCGTTGAAAGTCAAGGCCTCCAGCTTGCTGCCTCACAACAACTACAGGCAATCCATCGTCCAAACTCGTAATCCATCTCGACACTGCACATTCATGCAGAAAGCTTGTCGGCTTGAACATAGCGTGCGGCATGGGCCAGCCGCGTGCATCCAGGCGAAAAGTCGTCGCTGGCTCTTCGGACGACGAAGATGAGACGCTGAATCAGGTGTCACTCCCCAGAGACGACGGAGGAGACGATGTTGACTCGAAGCCTGCGAAAGGGAAATTGCAATCGATACGCAAGCCATCGAAACAGCAGCCAACGCCAACCTCTTCTTCGCTCAATAGTGCTCAGCCGAAGATCGCCTCACAAAAGTCTTCTGGCCAGGCGAAGGTTACTCAAGCAAAGACTGGAAGTGATAGCACGCAGTCATCGCCAAACAAAGCAAAAGCATCAAAAGGGAAATCTAAAGCTATTACCCAGGATGAATCAAAGTCGAAAGCGAAACCAATTTACTCCTTTTTCAATGCCGCCACTCAGCGGCAGCAACGCTCAGCCAGTCCGATGAACCTGTCAACTCCAGTCCAACAGACCGAGACTATCGATTCGGACGACGACAATGCTTCCGGTCTGTCATTGTCGAAAGGCTCAAGCGTAGCAATGGCCATGCGGAAACGCAAGACCCAATCTTCGCAGGGCCGCGAACACGAGTCAAGCTTGCTTCCTCCGCCTACACAGAAATTTCGGAAAACTAATGACAGTGGGCGAGTGCCTTCAATATCTGTCCAGAACGAGGATAAGCGTCCATGGGTTGTGCAGTTTGCTCCTTCAAATCTCGACGAGCTCGCCGTTCACAAGCGCAAAGTGGGCGATGTGAGGAATTGGTTGGAAGCTGCTTACAATGGCAAGCGACAGAAGGTTCTCATTCTGAAAGGTGCTGCTGGAACGGCGAAGACGACTACTATCGAATTGCTCGCCAAAGACATGGGTGTGCAAATCACTGAGTGGAAGAATCCTGCTGGGAGCGATCTTACCTCAGAGGGATCGATGTCTGCTTCTTTACAATTCGAGGACTTCGTCGGACGCGCAGGCAAATCTGGCGGCTTGTCACTTGCAGTAAGTGGTCAGGAGGATATTTTAAACGACCAGTCATCCTCAGACAAGGCAAGGGCGACGGATGGTCGACAGTTGCTTTTGATCGAAGAGTTTCCCAATACCTTTTCGCGAACATCACCAGCCTTGCAATCTTTCCGGTCGGCGCTTTCGCAATATCTTGCTTCACCCCCCATATCGACAGGCACACCAACTCCGATAGTGCTTGTCATATCAGAGACTTTGCTGTCCACTAGTACCGCAGCGGCAGATAGCTTTACTGCTCATCGACTGCTAGGCCCTGAGCTACTCAACAACCCTTGGCTAGACACAATTGAATTTAACTCCATTGCGCCGACGATTCTCACCAAAGCGCTTGAGGCTATTGTCGTCAAAGAATCCCGTCGATCTGGCAGACGAACAACACCAGGCCCACTTGTGCTCAAGCGCATAGCAGAGACAGGGGACATCCGGAGTGCCGTCTCATCTCTCGAATTTTTGTGCTTGCGAGGAGACGACGGAGATGCTTGGTCTTCAAAGGTCACCTTTACCAAGACCAAGAAATCTAAAAGCGAATCGACATTGACCAAGGCTGAGGAAGAAGCGCTAAAGCTCATATGCAATAGAGAGAGTAGCTTGGGGATCTTTCACTCGGTCGGCAAGATCGTCTACAATAAGCGACAGGATCCGGAGAGAGGAACAGTACTTGCCCATCCCCCACCCTGGCTGCCACAACATCGTCGCAACAAAGTGCCTGAGACGGACGTGGATCGCCTCATTGACGAATTGGGTACAGATACAACCACCTACATTGCGGCACTACACGAGAATTATGTCCTCTCCTGCTCGTGCACAAGCTCCGAAGAATCTCTCGACAGCATCAGTGGCTGCATCGATAGCATATCCGATGCAGATTTACTCTCACTCGATCGGTTCTCATTCGGGACTCGTGCCTTTCAAGGGTCTGCTACAGACACTTTGCGACAAGATGAGATGTCCTTCCAAGCCGCTGTTCGTGGTATCCTGTTCAATCTTCCGTGCCCTGTTCACAGAGCTACACCTGCCAGTGGCAGGAAGGGCGACTCGCACCACATGTTCTACCCGACGGCGCTAAAGACCTGGCGCAAGAAAGAGGAAATCAATGACTTACTCGATCTGCTTACGACAAAAATGCAGAACGGTGCCCTTGATCGATCTGCTCGGCCGCAACAGTCGTCCGGCGGCTCCGGCGTCGCAGCTTGGAAGCGAGAACCCAGCGACTCTTCACTTGACGACACCAGCCTATCCGTCGTTGCATCGGCGAAGGCCGAAATGCTCATGGAGCGTCTGCCCTACATGGCTCACATCCTAGAGTCATCGAAAGTACCGCCTACCCACCTAAGTCAAATCCTCAGCGTCACGCGAGTGCGCGATACGTCCAATATGGCCACCGACAATGAAGAGGACGAGGCAGACAACCCAGCGGAACAAGAGATCCACTTCGGGGAACAATGGTCGACAGACAAGCCTGACGCGGAGCCCGCTTCCGACCGCTTGCGATGGACAAAGTCGAAGCGCAAGGCCACCACGACTGCGGGCGGCACCAAGACGAAGACAGAGGGCGGCGGCCTTGGTATTCCGGTTGAGAGTCAGGTCGAAAAATTGGTCTTGGAGGACGATGATATCGAAGACGACTAGGTGCGGTTCATTGGCTTGGAATGGAGGTTCAGAGTATATTAGCATTGGCGCTTGGCGTTTGTTGTAGAGTGTAAGATGCGTGTATACAAGTAAATATAGCCGCAATAATGTTTAGGCGTGCACTCCGAGGGTTTGTGATGTGATGTGATGTGACAGCACTCTGATGCATCCGTAATTGTTTTTCCATGTATGTATGTATGTCTCGTCTTGCTACATGTCTACACACTGCCATGATACAGACGTGTGGACATGATAGATAGACACATCACTTGACCCGGTGCGCTGGGCTGCGAGGTCCAAACGTACCTAAGTAGTTAGGCGTTCATGCACGGCACTTTTCGCGCTTGCATATATTGCTGGTGGGTTCTCCAGCCGCGCATGTCGAAGCGAAGCTGCCGCCACATGCACACAGACAGACGCATGGCTGTGCGACGATGACTTCCTGCTTCCCACAATATCTACTCGTGCATGCAATGTACTCACAGCTACTGGTCTCGTCAAGCATCGCAGCGGCGCAACAGGAGGTACGAGCCGCCAGAGAGCTTACAACGGAAGTCGGCCTGGAGAAATGCACAGATTCACCTCAGAAGCCAGATGACGTGGGTATACGATGGCAAGTTGCAAGCATGCTGAAGAAGCGCCGTTAGGCTTGCCTGAGCGTTGCTAGAGGACCGGTTATGCCCACGCGGACACCAGAATAGCAGCTTTGGCGTTGTGCGCAGTCACCCTCGTCTGTGCCTTTCGACTTTAGCCCTCGTGGCCATGCGCGCGTGACAGGGGCCGCTTTAGTGGTGTTGCTGCCCATACGAGGACGGCTCCTACGCAGATCACTACATCAGGAAGAGAGAAGAGAAATTGCAGGGGGCAATACGAGCTTTTCTGTCATGGCGAGCAAGCACAAGCTACACGAGCCTTGTTGATTTCAGTGTCTGGCATGCGTTGTTTCAAGCTGCGAGGTACCAAAGTCTCTTTGCTGTCAACGGAGTCAAGTACGGCTACCCTGCGTATCTAGGGCAAACAGCGGCTCAGCCTTAAGAGACGGCGAACGCCGGGACGCTCAATTCATCTTGACGAAACGCTTGGAGGAAGGCTTTGCTGGGCGGCGAAAGCCAGCCAGCCAGCTTTCCACCATGCTATACCGTACTTAGCGCCAACATATGACCTAATCCCCTCGACGAGATGCTGACTTAGTTCACCAGCATGTGCAACTAAGCATACCGAGATCTGTATGTTAAGCACCGGTCCGTTTGCGATAGTCTTCTAACTTCTTCGCTTGCCTGTCGACTCCACCACGCTTGACCAGAATTGATACGAAAGCAATCTAAGCATGGCGCTAGCGGGAGCCGTCCCTGCAAGCGTCTATCTGCTGCTAAGAAAAGGAGGTCGCCCACGCCGCCTGGTCAACACTTCTTTAGCATCGCACGGCTGGCCTGCCAATCGAATTCGAATGACAGGAAAGCCGTTGTGGTCCTCATGGGAGTGGGTTGGAACATGCAGAAGCGATCAATCGGGTCTGTTCGCGAGCCGCTATCCGCGTAAAATCGCTTGCAGGTCGTCAATGTGCCCCCCGGGCCACGGCACTGTGTCGATAGTTTCTGGATAGATCGGAGGCGAATCTCCACTTGACACGAGCGAGGCAGCACATCAATCCGACGCTTTGGGCGGGAGAGGCGTGCTGCGATGGAAAGCTTTGGCAGACTCCGCCAGGCATCGAAACCTAAGTATCTGGGCGTTCGCAGCCAAAGCGTGCCTTTCTCTCTTCACGTCTTTCGTCTTTTTGTACATCTTGAGTGTACAGACATCTCTTTCGTTTATTTCGTATTGTCCTAATAATGTTTTCCTCTTTCTCATTAGCCAGCGTTGTGGCGCTGGCTGCTTCTGCCGCAGCATCTGCGGTTCTTCCTAGAAGCGAAACCTCCAAACTGGTCACTCGTCAGAACTCAAACGATCCCGACTGTGTGCAGGTTTCAGTCAGCTTCCACGAGCTGAGGCAAACATCATGGGGCCAGAGCATTTCCCTTGTCGGTTCCATTCCTCAACTCGGTAGCTGGGACACTTCCAAGGCGATCTACTTGTCGGCCTCTTCTCAGTACACAAATGACAACCCTCTTTGGTCTACGACCGTCAACATGCCACCCGGCACTTCTTTCGAGTACAAGTACATTCTTTTCAACACTGATGGCTCCATCGTTTGGGAGCAAGACCCCAACCACAGCTACACTGTTCCTACCAGCTGCAGCGCCGCTGCTACCCAGTCCGATAAATGGCAAAGCGTTGCCAGCACTGCCGCCCCTACTACTTCCACTACTCCGGCTAAGCCTGTTTGCACCAACGGTCCAACCACCCGCGACTGCTGGGATGCCAACTTCTCCCTCGACACCGACTTTGACAGCAACTTCCCCACCACCGGCAAGACTGTCACCTACGACTGGACCATCACCAACATGACCATGGCTCCCGACGGTGTCTCGCGTGCTGTCTTTGCGATCAACGGCCAGTACCCCGGTCCTACCATTGAGGCCAACTGGGGAGACTACATCCAGATCAATGTCAAGAACGAGATGCCCAACAACGGTACCGCCATCCACTGGCACGGTCTCCGCCAATGGCACAAGAACACTCAGGATGGTGTCCCCGGTATCACCGAGTGCCCTATCGCTCCCGGTCAGCAGAAGACCTACAGATTCCAGGCTACCCAGTACGGTACTTCGTGGTACCACTCTCACTTCTCTTGCCAGTACGGCGATGGTATCATTGGTCCTATTGTGATCCACGGCCCGGCCACCGCCAACTACGACGTCGAATCTGGCCCTCTTACCATCTCTGACTGGTACTACCCTACCGTCAACACTCTTGCCGCACGTGTCGCTCACGCCAACGGATCACCTCCCACTGCCGACACTGCTCTGATCAACGGCAAGCAGACCAGCACTTCCGGTGGCTCGCACAACATCACCCCTCTTCAGCAGGGCAAGAAGCACCGCGTTCGCCTCATCAACATGTCTGTCGACAACCACTACATGGTCTCTCTGGACGGTCACCAGATGGAGGTCATCTCTTCTGACTTCGTCCCAATTGTTCCTTACAACGCCACTCACATTTTCCTTGGTATCGGCCAGCGTTACGACGTGATCATCACCGCCAACCAGGCCCCTGGTAGCTACTGGTTCCGCGCTGAGGTCCAGGACCAGGCCGGCTGCGGTGCCAACTTCAACAACGGCAACATCCTCTCCATCTTCTCTTACGGCGGCCACGAGAGCGAGACCCCGATCAGCACCGGCACCGCTTACACCCAGCGCTGCACTGACGAGCAGGGCATCGTTCCCTACTGGAACTCCTACGTCCCTGGTGGCCAGGTTGCCAACAACATGACCCCTCTCGACACCTGGCTCAACCAGACCACCGCTGCCGATGGCACTCTCACCCTTTACTGGAACGTCAACGGCTCTTCGTTGAACGCCGACTGGACCAAGCCCACTCTCGACTACGTCAAGAACGGCCAGCTCAACAACTTCCCCCAGCGCGCCAACATCATCGAGCTCCCCACCCAGGGCCAGTGGACTTACTGGGTTATTCGCTCGGTTCCCGGTAACCCTTACAACGTCCAGGTTCCCCACCCCATTCGTAAGTCTTGACTTCTACACAAACAAGCTATCAATCCACATGCTAACAATGTGTTCCAGACTTGCACGGCCATGACTTCTACGTCCTCGGCGCCGGTCAGCAGACGTGGCAAGACAGCGACATCAACAACCTGAACTACAACAACCCTACCCGCCGCGACACCGCCATGCTGCCCTCCAACGGCTGGTTGGCCCTTGCTTTCCAGACCGACAATCCTGGCGCTTGGGGTAAGTTTTCTCCATCTTCGAACACTTTATTTGATCATAACTAACGTTCTCGCGAAGTGATGCATTGCCACATAGCATGGCACGCGGACGAAGGTCTCGCCGTCCAGTTCTTGGAGCAGGCCGACAGAATCGGCCAGGTCGAGTCCTACCCCTCAGAGTTCGACAGCCAGTGTCAGGCCTGGAACTCGTACAAGAACGGCGCTGTCTATGCCAAGCATGATTCTGGTATCTAAGCGCTAGGTTGTTTTCATCATGGGATGGGAAAAGGAGGAACTTGTACACAGATATTAATGATGGATCTTCTTGATAAAATTTAGAGCATAGAAGATATATGCAATTTTTCGACGGGCTGTCTCGCTCGTTTCAACCATTACAGATTTATGTTGTATATTCATAGGGCTTCTGACTGTGTTGCGGCCACATGGTCGGAGTGCTGTATGCTGAGAGCAAGTCACGCTGCAGCAAATTCTCAAACGTCTCCGCATGGCAGCTCTCCGTAGTCACTGCACTAGTCATATGGTCGATGGTAGAATCACATGACTTACGTAGAGATTAAAATCATCCCAATGGCCACTTCGAAATTCTGTGATTACATGACCAATGGTAGGGACGCGTGATTCACAGAGAGACTAACATCATCTTAGTGACCACCAAAGTATTCTGTGATTACATACCCGATGGTAGAGACACTGGATTCATGTAAAGACTATCATCATCTCAATGGTAGACAGAATCAAGTTCTGAAAATTGCTACCGATACAAGCAGTGAGACATGCTGGGTCATGCGCAGACTTATGACCTCGAAGTCTAAGTGCTGCGATTCACCCACACAAGTTGTGAATGAAAAACTGCTGGCTGGAGTTACATGGCAGAATGCTCAAGATATAGAGCTTATGTGTTGTTCCGCTCGGCTAACAAAGCTGATTCATTACACATTAACTAGGTATATGAAGCGATCTATCAGGGTCGCTAAGCTGGGCGCGTGCGACGCAATCTTGCCTGTCTTCAAACTTGTACGAACCGATACGCAGTGCTTTTACCATCGCTTTTCTGAAAGCCGCATGCGCCCAATGAGCCGTCCCTCGTTGCACCGAGTTTCTTTGAAACAGGCATCCTGAGCACTCTGACGGCGAACGTCCGATCATTCCAAATGACCACGTCACTTTCATTAAGTATGCTTACAGATCAGCTGCATTTCCACACCTGCAGAGCTTAACTCCCGAATGGCAGACTGCAAAGCCTCCGCGAAAGAGACCACAGCGTTTTGAGCAACGCGCCCTTGTTCTCAGTTGTACATACATATTGCTCCGTTAGCGACCAGCTTCTCACAAGATTGGCGTATCCCACAAATTGTTGCCGTCGAGAATTTGACCGATATCGAAACCTTGCAGATTGGGCATGTCCACCATCAGATCGTCCAGCCATGAGGAGTCATTCCAGCTATGGAGTCCGTTCGTTTCTGTCGTCGGGTATGGCATGGTCTGTGATTCGGCAAATGGTGAGGGCGAGTACGCCTGTAGGACATTGGCGAGGCTCTTCGTGTCCGCTTCCTTGCGCTTCTGATGTAATAGCACGAGCAGACAAGCAGTATTACACGCTTCCCTTGCTGCATCTGTTTGATACAGCTGCGCAGCGTTTTTCAATACGCCAATCGCATTGCCAAGCTGTGCGATCGATGATGGTGTGTCGAAGGCGAGTAGTATGCAGACTATCTGAAAAGGTACGTTGGCTGTGTGGTGCCACACGCTACCCGCATCCAAATTCGCCTGAGCACACATGATACTCTTCGCCGTCAAGGCGAGAATCCTGTCCAACATTCGACCGGATATAACATAATCCAGAGCTCGAAGTCGACGACAAAGACAAAGTGTGAGATTACAATGTGCCAAAATCGTGGATGCCATGGAGAGTTCTCTGTCGAGAACACTTGATAGTGTTTCCTTTAAACTGACGAGATCGACGTCTTTGCCAGGATCGAGACTTTCCGACCATGGCAATAGACTCAAAATCTCCACGTGATATTCTCCCGGGCGAGCCGACGGTGCCGCGTGTGTGGCGTTCTGCAGTATCACTCGCGAGCGCCCTAGATCAAACGACATCCATACGTTGAGATGACGAGCAACTCCAAATAATCGCCTGCATAGCTCCGGTGCTGCAAAGCTTTCTCGCTGTATGCCAGGAATATTCTCTGATAGGTGAGCTGAATGAATGCCCGCAGCTTCCACTGTATGCATTAATGTGCAACTAGCCATCCATGCTGTGTGAGGAGATGCTGTCATTCGCAGGTAAGCCACACGGAGGACCCAAGCGGTCACAATATCAATACCAGGATGATCTGTTGACTTTTCCAAAATTCGTTTCGCGGACTCAATCAAATCCAACTCAGTCTCTGTCACAAATCGTTGCGAAAAGAGTAAGCCTAGAGCTGCAATACCACACAATACAGCGTCGTATGGGGTCACCGGCATGCCTGCTTCCCAGCGAGCCTGTATACGCTGCTCCACGATAATTCGATCAATGAAGCTATAGCAAGGGTCGACCTTTTCCATATAGATTGCCATCAATCCTTCCATGGTGGCTTTCGTGATGATTTCAGTGATTGGCCGGTTGAGAGGATCTCGACTTAGTGTTCTGGATCCTAGAAACAAGTTCCAGGCGAATAGGTGTAACCGTGGTGCGTTGGCTGGATCAATGCCCAATGCTAGTTTCCTGACGAAGGCAGCTCCTGAGTTTGCTTCCAGAGATTGAAGTTGACTGTTCGGGCCAGGTGAACGCGCGGGTCCATCAGGTACAGGTGGTGGCGCGCTCGGTGCAATGCGCGATTGCACGACGGGAGGAGAAGCACGATGCGTTGATGCAGTCATACCTCGTCGTTCGCGTACAGAGAAGTAATAACAGTCGTATTCATAGCGTACGCAGCAACTACATGGATTTGCACCATCGCACTTTCGCTTACGCTCGCGACAAGGCTCGCATGCTTTCCTAGCACGCATTCGCCGGACATGATTTGTTGACGGCGCGGTCGAGGGCTGATGATTTGAGCCATCTCCAAGCTGCGAGTGTGGTGAAATTGAATCATCCATGGCTTATCCCGCCACGTCCGGAAGACCACAGAGTCGGTGGGTCGATATACATGACGTCTGTTGAAGTGTGCATAGCAACTTGGTAAGACAAATACAGAACCTCGGACTGGTGAGCGGTTGTGCCTGCAAATACGCAGCCATGACCAAGACTTCAGAGCACACTCGCAGCTTATATCAAAAATTGGTCCGGCCGAGAGGTTGGGGAAGCGACTTCAGCTGCACTTTGGCTGAGCTTCCGACTACCTCACCTCGAGACCCTGTGTCACATACGTCTGTTCCCACACGTTCATACATGCTTAACCACGACATAATCGACGGATCCGCTGCCTCTTTGTGGTCGTCCCAGCACAGTGACTCCACACCATGTTGATATGGAGGGATCCACTTTCCACACAGGCCACTCTGATTGCGGCGTTTCTGCGGCCTCATGTTCACAATGCGACCACGAGGATACCGCGATAAAGTTTCGCTGATCGCTAGTAAGGCATTCAGATCCTGAGAGCATGTGCGTGTCCTTGGGGTTGGATCATGGCAGGCTCTCCGGTAATGCTTAGCATGTATAATCCTCAGCAGGAGTCACCGCCAGATATCTTTCATTCCGCAAATCCCCGCCGTGTCCCGCCTTCTCGCCCAGTGCACGGTCGCCGAGAATATGCGTTAGCAATCATCCATCTGGAACAAGCCAGAAATTTGGAAGTGGTATGCTGGTTTGCACTTCTCCTTGTATTTGTTGGTTTTCGTACAATTGAGCCTTAACGCGCAAAGGAAGCTTCTTCAACAGAGCTTCAGCGTCTTCGGCCAATTGCCTTTTTTCCCCTTCTTCCAGACGACCGGCCTTGCGATCTGAACATGCCACTGTCACAAAACCCAGCTGCTCACGACTCCAGTGGTACGCTGGCGACCCCAAGCGGCTACAGCACGCCTCAGAAAAGCATTTTGAAGGAGGAATCGCCCGTGTCGAGTGTGCTTTGCATGGGCAATGGAAGACGAATACCAGCACCACTCGAAGAGGAAGACTATGTGGTGGATTTCGATGGTCCAGACGATCCCCGCAACCCTCAGAACTGGTCGACTTGGAAGAAGTGAGCATTTAATCCATCGACTAAAACCACATTACATCTGACGAGGCTCAAATAGATGCTACACTGCGACCATAGTCTGTTACGGCACTTTTGTTTCCGCATTCGATAGCGGCCTTTTCGCTCCTGGTGGCACTTATGCAAGCGAGGAGTTTGGCGTTAGCAGGATAGTCGGTCTGCTTGGAACTAGTCTTTTCATGCTCGGTTTCTTCTTTGGACCGATCATTTGGGCCCCTGGCTCTGAAGTCATTGGCAGGAAATGGCCACTTTTCTTCGGAATGCTAGGACTGTCGATTTTCACGATTGGGGCTGCAACTGCTGCCAATATCCAGACCCTGATCATATGCCGCTTCTTCTCTGGCGTCTGTGGTGTGAGCCCGCTCTGTGTTGTGCCCGGAGTGTTGGCTGACATGTACAACAATGTTTGGCGAGGCGTGGCCGTCACGCTCTACGCGCTAACCATCTTCCTGGGCCCATTGCTTGCGCCTTTCATGGGTGGCTTCATCTCGATGAGCTCGCTCGGTTGGCGGTGGACATTGTACATCCCAGCCATCCTTGGCTTCCTGGAGGTCATACTGATCCTCGCGTTCATTGACGAGAGCTACGTTCCTCTGATCCTTACGAAAAAGGCTGTCGAAGTTCGAAAGGAAACTGGCAATTGGGCCGTGCATTCTCGGCAAGAGCGGATGGAGTTCAACCCGCGAGACATGATCCGAAAGTACTTCACTCGTCCCCTGAAGATGCTGTTCACCGAGCCAATCGTCTTCCTCGTGTCTATGTACATGTCGTTCATTTACGGAATCGTCTATGCACTACTCGTGGCATATCCGTTTGTCTTCCAAGAAATCTACGACATGAATCCTGGCGTTCGTGGCCTTCCCTTCCTGGGCTTGATCACGGGCGTTGTGATCGCCGTCGTCATCATCCTTGCACTCAACGACACGTACGTCAAGAAGTTGAAAGCCAATAACGACTTGCCCATTCCTGAGTGGCGACTCGAGTGGCCAATCGTTGGAGCGCCAATTTTCACGGTTGGCCTGTTTTGGTAAGCTTTTTCCTTTGCAAGAATCCAAGGGCTCTTGGCTGACATTCACGTTAGGTTCGCATGGACGGCATGGAATCCCTCTATCCACTGGATGGCACCTACTGGCGCTGGCATACTCACTGGCTTTGGCATGCTGTGCATCTTCATGCCTTGTTTTAACTATCTTATCGATGCTTATCTTCCAGTGTAAGTTGCCTTCCGTCAAGCCAACTTCAAAAATGATGTAGAAAGCTGACGAATTGGACTATAGCGCCGCTTCTGCTGTGGCAGCAAATATCATGCTTCGGTCAGTCATCGCAGCTGGCTTTCCGCTGTTCACTCGCCAAATGTTTGCGAACCTTGGTATTCAGTGGGCCGGTACCCTACTAGGTTGTCTTGCGGCCGTCATGATCCCTATACCTATCATCTTCTGGTTTTACGGCGCTACTTTACGACAGAAGAGCAAGATCATGGCAAAGGAAACATGAAAGTAGCTCAGCCGCATCTGTAAGGGTGCAATCACCATTACCGCATGACGTGTTCTGCGAGCCGAAGAAGAACTTGACACAAATCGCCAACACTCAGAATCTCACCACCAAACAGCTGGACATAGATTCCGGATCCACGTTCGTCATGATACATTAGTTATCTACATAACCATCCGAGTCTTGCATTCTCAACTCATGCAAGCTCTACATCTGGTTGAGGCGCTCCTCCGCGTCCCTCTTCGTGTCATCAGAGACGTTGGGGTTGTGCATAGTAGCCTTGAAGCCTCCGGCACTGGCCATCAAAGTCAGCTATTGGACCACCCATGCGAAGAGTCGGGGAGCGGCAGTGCATACACGTTATTGGGGTTCTTGCCCTGCTCAGAAGAGGCAGAGTCGACGTTGCCGCCGTCGAACTCGTTGTCCAGGACCTCCTTGGAGTACTGCTTTGCCTCCTCGGAAGTGTTGGGGTTGTTCAAATTGGCCTTGTGACCGCCGACGATGTTGCCTGGGTTGGACATGGTGATTGCGAAGTGCAAAAGTTGGCTTTGATTGGGGAGAAATTTGTGGTTGAGCTTGGGGGGTGAGATGATTTGTTGATGATTTGTTCTTGTGAGGACGAAATGTTGTCTTAATATATGCCATTGTGGCCGCTCCTTCTTGAGATCATCGTCGATGATGGCCAATTGATCGTGCAGCATTCATATCGGGTAAAACTTCACTTCAGACGATACATCATCGTGTAGTCAGCTCGGGCGTCATTTAGTGCTGAAAGTGGAAGCCAGTCTTTTCCGTACCGTAAGTCGTGGCTTAATCGTCTCTTGGTTGTCATTGCATCTCAGGGCAGATTGCACTGTGAGATCAATATCGAGTCTGGCTTCCTACTCGTCATCGAATCATGACGGCTCTGAGCGCGTCAGATTGACGCGCACGAGTAAGGAGTAAGACGCGATATCACGTTGCTCGGCCGGTAGTGCTTGCATCAATTCGCTCCTGGGTCGATCTCAGGGTAAAGCTAATCTTTGTGAGATCCTGGGGTCGAGGAAAAGAACGTCATCTTGACCAGTTGCCATACATTTGACACGTAGAGAACGTCAATGCTTTCTACAAAACAACGAAGATCATTGTGGAGATGTCTCATGCAGGCGTCATGCATCAATGGTCTGGAATCTGAAGGACCCGGGCCATGGAAAATCTCACCAGTGCAAGGTACCATCGTTGGAATCGTGGGGCCGATGGTCCGTGACAAGGGCCGTATTGTGGCTCGCCACCGATACGATCTTTGCTCGGACTTTCAGTTATTTTGTCTGCCTATAGTGAGGCATAGCACTACTTCAGGTCATGCTGTGTGGTTTATGAGAGCCGTTCGTGGATTCGGCATCGGCCAAAGATCAAGTTCAACGACAGCATAACCAGCAGTGAATCGGTTGGACAGTATATATTCGCTTGCAAAGAATTTCTACGGTTGAAAGGATTCTATTGCGCTTCTGAGAAGCATAGCCTCAGGAAGTTCTCAACTTGGCTTGATGGCTGTCGTTTCCTCGCAAAAGTGTAAGATACATGTGTATGTATGAACGTGAATAGATTTCGCCGAGTCCTACCACTCATCTTGGTGTCGAGTGTGGTCGTTCTACGTGAAATATAGATTGACCATACGACCTCTGTAGTGTTCTTGACTACTGTCGTTCTCATACACGCGGCCTTGTGTGGTCCCATGTGTGGATCGTACGCAGACAGACTATTCGAGAACTGCCAGGACATGCCCCAACCCTTACCCTGAATGTTACCAGGCGTCGAGTCCTTCTCGTTAGGTATGTTTGCATAGATGTATCCATACCTATGCTGTTGTCGTCTATAAGGGGCAGATATCCTGTAGCAATACAGACGCATTTCGTTGCAGCGCCAAAGTATTTGTCTGTTGTGGCACTACAAAGAAGGAACCATATAAGCTACCTCCGTACCTCCGGTAGTAGCGCGGGAGTCAGACGCTCGCCGCAATCGGCAGTATTCTTGCTCGAGGCATTTTAGTCCGAGTTGTCGATTGATGCTCTCAAGCGAGCGAGATGGACGGCCTCGTACATTCACAGCATTTCGACAGCATATGCCTGAGATACGGCGCAGATTCATGCTGTCTGGGATGTAGACCCGATATAACTCCGCTCGAGATGTGGCCCACATGGATTGCACAGCGAACATGCGAATTTGAGGCCGATTCTAACCGCTGGGTCCGTACGCGCTAGTGTACTGACATTCATTTCTACATTCTGGCATTCGTCCCTTCGTCGACTTCAGTATGATCTTACAGTGCTGAAGACCGTACGCGAACCTGATGTCAATCAAGCATGTGAATGAACATGCTGGATGCCCGCACCGGCAGCATTACTCCACCCTCAGGACGAGATGAGTCCTGTTGCACGCATGAGTCCTTCAGGCAATCAGACCATACTGTTGCAGAGATGGTAGAAGTATCAATGTGCTAAACAACACATATCCATATGTACATGTGTGTTGTACATGAAGCCTATCAAGTAAGTTGCTTCTCGCTGACCTCGGGAAAAGTCCACCCGCAGTCGCCGAAGCCGGCTGCACGCTGGCATCACAGGGCTGTTTGCTTGCTTATCTCAAGTTGGACAAAACCTTCTCCTTCCGCAGCGCCAGCGGATATCGCGGCCATCACATCGTCATTACTCACCAGATCTCACCATACACCTTCTTCCCGAGGTCCACGCGCGCAGGAGTCATTCGCTTGACTATTTGTTCAACACAAAACAGACACCGGCCGCCTTTCGAATCGGACTACAGCCAGGGGATATCATCGTCATTGCCATCACCAGAAAGAGATCGAATAGTGCTCACATGCGATCATCGTCCCACAGACCTTTAGGTTCCAACGAGTATGGGTGTCGCTCCCGCAGAGCTACAGGGTTGTGTCGCAGAGGATAAACAGCCAGGCGCAAAACTCATGTCAACAAAAGAAGCCATCGCGCAGCTCCCTCGGAAGCCGGGCAAAGTAATGGAGAGCGTTGCTCTCAGGGAGGAACAGCCAAAATCATGGAACACAGCCAATCTGGGCAGCAGATTAGGCGTAGATGCCATGTCTGCAGGTATTGCAGGAGGACTCGTTGCGCCGGTGATTTGCGCGATTGACAAGTATGTGTTGATCTACTATTCTATCAAGAATGACTGTGACAACGACAATACTAACCGAATCGACAGAGCTATAATTGAAAACGCATCTGGAAAACGTCCCATGCTTCCCTCACTGAAAGCCTCATTCAGCACCCTCCTGTTCCAGCCCCATCGCTTCCTCACATCCAAACCTTTCGCATTGATATTTGCTCTCTATACCGGCACATACCTCACAGCGAACACATTAGACACCTTTAAATCGACCACCCAAAACAAGCCAGCTACTCACACAACCAGCGGTCCTGCAAAATTTGTTGCAACTAGCGTTGCCAATCTGAGCTTATGCTTGTACAAAGACAGCCAGTTCACCAAGATCTTCGGCGCCGTCTCACCTCGTCCGATTCCGCCCGTCACATACGCGCTTTTCGCGGCGCGCGACTGCCTCACGATCTTCGCATCTTTCAACCTCCCACCAATGATCGCGCCTTCCCTACCCTTGTCGGCAGAAATGGAACGCTATGTTTCCCGCGCATCCACGGCACAATTCCTCGCGCCAGCTGCCATTCAGCTTGTTTCGACTCCTTTCCACCTTCTCGGACTGGATTTGTACAACCGCAACGGCGACACCACTTTGAAGCAGCGATTCGCCAAAGTCAAGGTCGACTGGCTTTCCAGCAGCTTTGCCCGCATGTGCAGGATAGTGCCTGCCTTTGGCGTGGGAGGTGTCGTGAACAAGAATTGCAGAGAGAAAATGATGGGCAAGTTAGAAGGATAGACGGCATGTTTGCTTGTATTGCGGCATATGCACGAGCATTGCAGACATCAGCATCGATATTGGAATTTTGGGGTTTTGGCACGGCGCGAAGGGATCTATTTGTTCGATATTTGACATTTGGATATTTGACATTTTGATACAGGGCATAATGTTTAGACGCACGAAGAACGACCATCTTTTGCGAGGCGTTCATTATGTGCTTCACACAACGATACATGTATACATAGACTTAACTATAGAATAGACGATATCTCCCCTCCATTATTCGTGATGCTCATACGGTCCTTGCGCATTAGTCTGCAACTAAGTGACACTGCAATGCTTGCACTAGCAGCTATCGACCCCAGTTGGTTTCATGCACCGTCGGGCTACCAACGTAAGCAGGTCAGATATCCAGTGATCCGTGAACACATGCCGGCAGGCACGGAGCTCAGTACAATGTGGCTCCATCGAGATGCTATGCACAAACCAGTTGCATGTTCTCACCAGTAATTGTGCCTGACATGAGTCCATATAGGACTCTGCGTCTTTATCGCGATCCTCTGGCTATCAATGTGTTCTTGAGGGATGTCCTATACCACCCAGCTCTCTGCTATGCTGTGTAGGTGAACCAGTCGAGTTTGGGTCATGCCAGTAATCATGATTCACCTCTACGCGATCTAGCTTGAACAATATTTTGGTATTTCCAACCGGTAGTGTAAAAACATGTTTCGCGAACCAGCCTACTTGCCGGAATTTTTGCAGGACTTGGGACGCCCGTGGTTTTCGAGTGTATAGATCCAGCCATCCTGTTCTGTGATTTCCCACCCATGCCGCAGGATAGTCGCTTGATCGAAATGTCCTTGATTGCCATTAGCGCCCAGGGTAAGCTCCACCACACGTAGGCGCTCGAAGGAACTGTCCTGCAAGAACTGGTTCAAGTCGTCGATTTGCCAATCTTGCCACGAGTCCATGGGCTCTTCTCCTCCGCCGCTTGCAAACTGCAGTTTATTTGGACCGATGATTAGCTTGGTGACCGTCTTGGGCACTGTCTCGCTCAGTGTGCAAGGTGATACGCCTCCCTTCTCGTCGCCATATATCACACAGTGATCGAGTGAGAGGACTTCTAGATGTTCCAACCGTTGCAAAGCTTTACCCATTGTATTTGGATATTCCAGAACAGAGTGGCGATATGCCCATTGATGAGGAGCGATGTTCAGAGATTTTAGCATCGGAGCATATGAAGCTATTGCGTCTCCGATCTGCCCAAACCTCAAGCGGTAGTCCTGCTTCGAAGGATCATTAGTGATGGAATCAGTGTCTCCACCCATGTGCGTATCCCAGTGTATCGAAAGATCCAGCAGATTCGGGCAACACTGTATGATCGTTGAGACTTCACAGGTATGTAGTCTGCAGTCGACTAATGCCAGCTTCTTCAACTGGGTGCAAGGCACGTCGACCTTCAGATCGTCTATCGAGGCTCTAGAGCCTCCATGTAAGGGGGTTATAAACAGGTCCTGTAGTGCTGGGAGATCAAGGAATTTTCTGAAGAAGCTGAAATTGAAAGGTGGCATGCCTGTGTTATGCAAGTTACACTTTTCAAGATCTTGTAGCATAGCGGACTTCTGTAGTTCTGGGCGCCGCCATGGGGTTCCAAACATCTGCGCGAGGGCGTAATCGGACTCATCTTGTTCAAAATCGTATTCCGGAGCCGGGGGACTTGCACTCTGATACTCCTTGGATAGAGTGAGTTCTAAGAGTTTAATAACCAACGAAACACTGGATTGTGGTGGATTCCAGATGTTCAACTCTTTGATCTTGGGACACAACAGCAACATCATTACCATATGGGCCTCCGGTAGCCCCATCTCCAAGGAGCGAAGTATTGCTGATAATAGACTCGGGTCTGACGACTGTCTGTCGAACGGCACCGAGATGTTGTCACCTGATGCGTCGCCTTCGCCAAACCAGAAACTCCTTGTCCTCCAACCGAAGAGAGCGGCCAATGTCGCATCACCCTGCAGCAGATCGAAGACTTGTGAGGGGTCCATGGCCTCAACACTATCCCATGAATACATCGACAGAAATCGGACCGCCAGTCCATACTCAGGTCTTGTACATATCGTTTGCAAGAACTGTACTGGGTCAAGCGTGTCAGGACAGAATTGTCCAGCGTCTAGCGGGTAGTTGGTGTAGCGACGATACAGTATGGGCCAGGCAAGGCGACATAGAGTTTTTGAAGCCAAGCAGGCATTGCTAAGCGTCATTAAGCATTCGCGGTAGCAGTTGCGATCGCCGAGCTTTACATTTGGTAAACGGCTGCTTTCAACACAAGGAAGCGCAAGATGTTCGAGGACCAGACCCAGTAGCTCTTCGGGAAGTGGTGGAACCATCGTCGGGCTGAGGACCCAACTGTGACAATAGCATAGATTGGCAAGGTGCGGATTAGTGTGTCATGTCTCATATGAGAAGTCGTACAAAGCTGCATGTGATCAAGGTGAACCTCGTCGGAGTAGCGTCCATAGTCCCTTCGAGCAGAAATGCCGACACTAACCCTAGCTTACTTAAGCATGGTCACGTGCCCCAATTGTACTACTTGTGTACATGTATGTGCATGTGCATCCAAGCGTCTGTCATCTAAGCTTGTGATGGAAATGCTAGTGTCTGATGCACGCATAAAGTGTAGAGGCACAACATCTTGTGTGCACGCACGTCTCAAGCTATTCTGACCTCGGTCTACGTCTTGCCTCTCCACTTGACAGCATGATCAGCATCGATGACAAATCCTCGATTGCATAGATGTACACATAGCGATGATGCAACCTTGTATATATCATCTAACTACACAATCTGGAAGCTATTGATCAGCCAACTTCATCTAATGTCTCGTAACGTCCTGATCACCGGTGCGTCCGGCTACATAGGCGGATCCATTCTCGCCGAGCTCAAGAATGCACCAAGTCTACCATCTCATGGCAGCATATATGCTCTTGTGCGCAGCGGCGATCAAGCCGAGCAAGTCAAGTCTCACTACGATGCAACTCCGCTCACACTTGATCTTGAAGACCAGTCCGCAATTTCATCAACTCTGCTCGACAAGCAGATATCAGTCGTTTTCTTTCTGATCAATGCATTTAATGCGGATGCTCAAGTAAAATTCATCGAAGCCCTGGCAGCCGTGAAGATTCGCTATGGGATCCAGACGCATTTCCTGCATACGACTGGAGCTAAGTTGTTCAGCAGCTTCACCTCACATCCTACGGACAGAACTCTTAGCGACGCTGAAGATGGACTTTACGAGATGCAGAAACGGGTAACCTCCAAGTTCCCTCCCATGGTAACAGTATGATATACTCCTGGATATGCACGTGCTAGTGGGCTCGATGCTGACCGATCTTTCCTTGTCAGGCCGTCGGTGCAAATACCAGAGTCATCGAAGCTGGCGAGAAGCATGGCGTTAGCACATACATATACATTCCCTGTATCGTCTACGGTAAAGGCTCTGGCTTTGGTAATCAGATCTCTATACAGACAGTTGCCATCGTACGTGCAGCAAAGGCTTTGCGCCGAGTCTGTAAGGTCGACCAGGAAGAAGGCGTGAGTAAAGATGATCTCAAAGACAGATATTGGTACTAATATGCTGTATAGTCGTGGCCAGTGTGCCACATTCACGATACTGTGTCACTCTACATTGAGATCCTTCGCAAGATTTTGAACGAAGAGACAATCGACCACGATCGTAATGGATTCTACCTAGCCTCACCAGGCGCCATCGCTTGGTCAGATCTATACAAGCATATGGCCAAAGCGTTGGCCAAGCGTGGTGTTGTGGACGATGATACACTTCAGAACGTCAGCGATGATGCTCTCGAGGATGCAGCCGAAGCTCTTGGATGCCCGAAAGAATTTGTTCCGGTAGAGATGGGCGGATCGTATGTACCTGTTACACCACTTGAACTTGGAGGTTTATTGACTAGATCTTCAGCTGTACGCTGCAGGCCGATCGTGGAAAGAAAATTGGCTGGCAGCCCAAATACTCTACCGAGCACATCCTTGAAGACGCGGGCAACGAAGTGCAATTGATACTGAACAACATCTGAGGTCTGGAAATGCACGCAGATCGTCCTCTCAACCAACAACTACAAATGGTAACCTTACGCAACTGGGGCAAATCCCAACTCCTCCAATGCTTATCCCAGCAGTCATCGATCCCAATCTTTTTCGTTACACTACTGAGACCCAGGCTATGATCCTCATGAGTGCTGTGCCTATACTGGCGAGCATGTTATGTTGTTAAGGACCAATGTGTCAGCTACTAAGAGCTTTATGCTCTTTAGCTCTCGTTAATGCTTATACTAGCAACTATGTGTCCAAACTTGGAGTAATATACTTTTAAGACCTAGGCCATAATCCTTACAAGTGCTATGCCTATACTGACGAGCAAATTATTTAGGACCAATGTATTAGCCATTGAGAGCCTCGTGCTCTTTAGCTCTCTTTAATGCTTATATCAGCAGCTATGTATCTGAACTTGGCTTAATTTACCACTGAGACTCAGGCTATAATCCTCATGAGTGCTATTGCCCATACCAGCGAGCATGTTGTTCAGGACTAATACGTCAGCCATTAAGAGCCTCGTGCTCTTCAGCTCTCCAAAATGCTTACACCAGGAGCTATGGGTACGAAATTGGTTTAATTACCACTGAGACCCAGGTCACAATCCCCATAAGTGCTATACCTATACTAGCGAGCATATTGTCAAAGCTAAATATGTCAGCTATTGAGAGCCTCGTGCTCTTCAGCTCTCTTCGACGCTTACACCAGCAGCCATAGGTCCGAACTTGGTTTGATCCACCACTGAGGCCCCAATTCAAGCAAGCCACTGTCCTCATGAATAACATGTCCATAATGGCGAGTATAGTGTCAAGGATAAATGCGTCAGCCATTGAGAGTCTCGTGCTCACGACTGACTGGAGGACGAAATGCAGACTCGTACGACGTCATATTGATGACGATCACCCAAAAAGTGGGCGGTTCACAGAGCCGAGGCCGTTCTAATTTTACGATTCCCCAAAGATCCCCCAAATTCTTGACCTTTTAGCACGCACGCTTGTTGAGCCGCTTAGCGAAGGTTACACCGGGGAAGAGCCTTGGCCTTTTACGCGTGGCAATCGCTGGTACCTGCAGATATTTTGTCCTGTCTCTTCACACCAGCCAAGTCATTTTCGCATACAGACGAATCGAGAGCTGTGCTTGGGGATCACACCCGCGAGATGAGCACACCTCCTTGTCCCCAACGCTATTGAAAAGCGTTTGCTGGAGGGTGTACGGTGCGCCCCTCTATATTTAACAATCGGCATCACGCGGCCTCTGGTGGCCCGCATACGAGCAAACGTTACCGGAACTGGTAGAGTTAACCTAGAAGCAGCATCGATGCGCGCCCATTGGCAGACCAGGGTTCATGCGGCTCGGAAGGAAGTATGCACGCCTCTTGACGTCGTCTTTTCTCAACGGCGGTTCTATAGGTACATAGCTGGATGCATTCCTTTCCTGCCTTGTCTCTCTTCTTTACAGCCGACATCTCGACTTAACCTCTTGTATCCTTTCGTATTTTAATCAATAAACTTCAACATGCGTTTCGGAATCCTTGCTGCCCTTGCAGCATCTCTTCCTTACACCTCTGCGTACTGGAAAGGCTTTAACATTGGCGCCAACAATGCTGACGGCTCTTGCAAGACCACTGCTCAGTGGGCCGAAGCCTTCAACAAGCTGAAGGGACTTCCTCAGCACATCACCTCTGTTCGCACCTACGCCACATCCGATTGCAACACCCTCGCCAACGCCGTTCCTGCTGCCATCAACACTGGCACCCAAATTCTGGTTGGTGTGTGGGCTGAGGATGCCAACCACTTTGAGGCCGAGAAGCAGGCGTTGCTCAACGCCATCTCCGCACATGGCAAGGACTGGATCATTGCGATCACAGTCGGCAGCGAGGATCTTTACAGGAAGGATAGCAACCCGAACACTCTTGCCAACCGCATCTACGATGTTCGTGGCATGGTCCGCTCTGTTGGTGTGAATGCTGAGGTTGGACATGTTGATACCTGGACTGCTTGGGTTGATGGCGCCAACGAGGTCGTCATCAAGGCTTCCGACTTCATCGGAATGGATGGGTAAGCATTCTGACAAATAAGGCCGTTAGAATCTGAGATACTAATATCGTCGTAGATACCCTTACTTCCAAAACGCGGCCATTGGCGATGCCGCCAACGTCTTCTGGCAATCCGTTACCGCTACCCGCGATGCTGTCAACCGTGTTTCGCCTGGCAAATGGGTCTGGGTCACTGAGACCGGCTGGCCTGTTTCCGGTCCCAACTCTGGCGCGGCTGTAAGTGATGATCATCATTCAATCCTAATGAGCCTTACTGACTGTCACATAGGTCGCTTCCGTTCAGAATGCTCAGACTTTCTGGAGGTCTGTCGCCTGCAAGGCATTCAACGAGGTGCACATGTTCTGGTACGCGTACCAGGACTACCACCAATCACCTAGCTTTGGTGTGTTTGACTCCAACGGCAACGCGATCTACGATCTCTATGGATGCTAGATGGTGCGAGGGGGAGAATGTAGAAAAAAGTACTGATATATATGACCTAATCTTGGATGCAAACATGAAATGGAACAGCGCACCCTAGAGTACATTCACTTGCCTTCACTAACAGCTATCGATCTTATGCGTGGCTTGTCACGTTGACATGCTGATGAAGTGACGTCAAGGCCCAAGAATTGGATGCCCTTGTACTGACGATCACAGTAAAAGGATAAGTATATCTAAACATTACAAAGCGCCCGGAATAGACTAGTACAATCACTGGACACTCGCCATACTTTATCCTTCCATAGCGCCACTTGGAAGTGAAGTGAGACACCGTATTGCTCTGCGTCCGCGTTTACTCCCGCCTCAGGCAACACCACATGCCATCGTAAACACTTGCGCCACCTTTGCTAACTCGCGACCTGCAACTTCGGAATCATCGTCTGCACGAACGCACACCGTTTTTGATCTCATCGCCCTTATCTAGACAAATCGACATTTTCGCACCCAGAACTCTTTGTTGTATGGCTGCGCATAGCTTGCCTGTGCGTATGAGAACTTCCAGTATGGCCTCGAAGCCGACTTTCCACGACAACATTTCGCCGGACGCATTCGTCAAGAAGTCTGCACTATTCAAGCTGCCCCCCGAGCTGCGCAACCGTATCTACGGTTACGTATTCGGCTCCAGCGATGCTATCACGCCCGCGCGCCCACAGTGGTCGAGCAGTTTCAGTGTGCTTGCCAACTTCGATGAGGATTTTGTGTGTGACGAGTACACCGTCGAGAACCCCGTTCACACGTCGATCCTGTCTGCCAGCCGCTTCTTGAAAGCTGAGGCTATCGAGGTCCTGTACAACGAGAAGATCCTTCGTGGAGACGTTACCGCTTTGAACCACATGTTGCAGTCCCAGGATGTCTACACTCGCGCAAAATGGCTCGAGATCACCGATTCCGACAAAGTTTACCACACATATGAGGGACTCGATGAATACCATGCCTTTCTCAAGTTTGCACAACGGATGCCCAACCTTCACTCGATCGTCGTACTCAGCGATTGTCTTGTGAGACTTTCACACCGTCCCGGAGTCACTGTCACGCAATTGGTCAGCAGACTCTGCCTTGGAGAACTTACATGTATCGACATTGGTCGTTACCAATTGCATGGTATGTTCAAAGGCGTGCAGATCGTGAACCGACAGCTTGTGCAGATGTGGCCGGATGTCAGAGCGACACCCGAGGACTATGATGGAGTCAGCGATGCTCTGGCTACCATTGACAACCTTCATATCTCATGCGACCCATCCAATGTGCTGTCTTGGGCTTCGCACACGTCTCTGCGATGCTGGGTCGATATCCAGCAGCAGTTCCTCGAACTGCTGAGATCGGGGAAATGGGCGGAGTTACTGGGGAAGATGATCACTGCAACACTTGATCAGGCTGTTGAAAAGTTGACATTCAAGATCTTCTTCAGCATCGCCACTTGGTCGATGAGGCTTTCACTCAAAGATTGTCGCCCACTTTGGCGTGGCAAGTACGTTTTCAGAGAATTGCAGCCACACGATGACAGCAAATTACTGGCCGGGGTCACAGAGTTCATGGCTTTGAACATCGTGGGATATTATCGAGAGCACACTCATCCGGCTGCTGTGCGTTCGTGGGACCTGTCTCCTATAGTCTGGGCGAACGACTGTAAGGACACTGGCAAGACCACTTTGGAGTACACGACGGAGCAACAAGCTATTGCGCTATCGGGTGGGAGCAGTGTTGCTTTCGTCCTGGATCCGTCACTTCGAGGCAACACACCTGCCAACAGAATGATCAGCAGCATTATAGCCAAGCGATGGATCGAGGATGTCGGATTGAGTCACCTGTTACCGGACGACGCTGCTCCTGCATTTCCTCATTCTTTGAAACAGCTCACTCACCTTGCCATGGCGCTCTCACACTACAACCTACGCGACTCGGGTGCGGACCGTGACTACCACAGGCGACGCGACACATGGTCTGCAGATCTTCTAGTTCGCTACATCATTGCATCCGGTGATCTGAACCGCAGAAACAGGTTGACCATAACAAATGCCAGCATCGGAGATCTCCGCATAATCGCCTCAACCGCTCTGGCCATTCTGCAAGACGATCGGCCCGAGTGTAAGAACTTCGTTGGCAGATTTGTGCGATACAGTCGTCCTCCTGTGAGCTTCGACGACAACGTCTACCCTGCATTGGGCTGGACTTACGGCAAACTTCTCGCCCAGACTTTCCACAAGTACTATTCTCAAGGTTCCGTCTCTCGGGCACTGGCCGAGCAATGGATGCGCGAGGACACTTCGTTGAGAGGATGAGACGACTGGGAGTATTGACGAACGTGCGTTGGAGGGACGTAACGCAGATATGGAGAAAAGTGGACGAAGCTGAATTGCCCATCATGTCGCTGTCACTACCATACAGCTCAAAGGTTGACCTTGCCACTAAGACCGCTTCATAGCTCTCCTCCAGGTGATTCAAGTGACAGTGTCTTTAGAGAATGTGGTGCGAGCATGAAGCGAGAGTTTCGGTTTCGGAGTTGTCATCATGGCTGACTAGGCGAGACCATGAGGCGGGGACAGATCCAGCTTTCAGCGTTAGCATGCAATAAAGGTCACGGACGAAGTGAGATGCAAAGTTATCCGTGTGTCTGTCATTAGATTTCTATGTGTGCAATAAATTGAATCCTTAGTCAATGTATGGTACGTGAAGTGCATCAACGCTCACAGCTCCCCGCTGATTGGCTGCGCGTGGAGATCGCGAGCCATCTTCACATGCTCGCTTATATTATAGCTTCCACCATTCCACCACATTTTGTGTCACAGATCTACTGGTATAATCGCCCCAAGACTTTGGACTCCAGACCTCGCCAGCTGCCTTAAATGGCGACGACAAGTACAGAGGCGAGCATGCAGCGCGCAAATTCATCGACTGGCTCGAAGCAGGTAGTCCACCACCACTTACGCCATGTGCAACACATCCCGGAAGCTGTCGAACCAGCGCCACAAGACCCGGAGTTCGCAGACGGCCAGCTACTGAAGAGCATCACGGCTGCCTTGACTCTGGCGGGCTTCGACAGTGTGAAGCCTACAGCCCTCGAGATGTTCAGAGCGCATACCGAAGAGTGTAGGTCGACCAGTAATCAGACCCTACGAGAGCTCCACTAACAACACCGCAGACATACTCAGTCTCCTTGCCGACGTACGCGCCTCGATGCAAACCCACCGCCGCCCATCACCCACGGCACAAGATTTCCGCATGGCTCTTGCGCACATGCCCAACACGAGCTCAGCATCACTTCTTGCGCCTCAATTATCCCTTCCGATCCCAGAACCTATATCGCATCCTTCAATTCCGCAACCTGGACCTCCGCTCGCACCTGCGCCTGACCTTTCAGCCCTTCTACAGCCTCTACTGGCTGAGAAACAACCTCAATACGTTCCCTCACATTTCCCACAACTGCCCCCACAACACGCATGGAAAGAGACACCCGTCTTCCCCACGCGCGAGAAAGACTCAAGAAAGATGCGCGAAAAGGCTACAGAAGAGGGAATGCTGGCGGAGCAGGCATTGCGCAAGCTCGCAGCTGCCGCGAAGGCGGGAGCGATGAAGGCAGAAAGCAGAAGGAGGAGCAGTGCGCCTTTGGCGGGCATGGGCAAGGTTAGGGACAGAGCAGGCAGGAAGAGGCCTGCGCCCGAAATGCTGTTTGACGATGTCTTGAACGAGATCACGGAGTCGAATGATGGGGATTACCCCATGGCCCTCGACGGGGCGGATGAGAGAGGGCGACAGCCTACACAGTCCGAACTTGAGGAGAGGGTTGTTGTGAACTCTGGTATGGGAACTTGGAGAGGAGGTGCAGGACGTGGCCTGCTATGATTGTCTTGCATTGATATTCAACTTGGTTACACGCAGCACTGGCACTGCGTATGGTATGGTTATTGCATTAGCGAGGCGTTTCGGAGCGAGTCACAAATACCCTATACAATAGGGATGATACTGAATCAATTCATGATATTTTCATCTATATTACATTGGGTTCTGTGTATCTGTACAGTGTAGTAGCTCGTCATTCCCTCCTCAAACGTGAACACGGTCGAACGCGTCTTCGACCAATGCAGTTGGCGATGGTCACGTGAAGTTTTCCCACCTCACCTCACGCGCGCATCATTGAACCTCATCCTCCCAATCCGTGGTCTCCACAGTCAATCCATTTGAGCATCTGAAAGACAGAATCAGTCCACTATTCACCACATAAATCTTGAGATCCCCTGATTGAGAGTGAACCTACTTTCGGAACAACCTCAGGATCGGCTCGCACTCCACCACGCTTTTTGGATCACTCCTCGGTCCATTCAGATCGCAGTGATATTGAATCAGTTCTTTCAGCTGACAGTCTTTCAAGTCAACGGGCGGTTTGCGTCGCTTGCCGTTTGGCACGTATTGAATGCGCGAAGCTAGTTGTGAGGTCGGGAAGGATTCGACTAGAGGTGCCATTGGAACTGGACTTCCGCCACTCAAGTCTGGCGGTTGAAACTGGCGGATGCTCGTGGAGACTGAGCCTGATCTGATGGGATCAATGGCAACACAAACGACCGGAATAATTTTTTGATGAACAATGGCAGCAGATCTGGGAAATCGGCTGCTAGCGGAGGTGGAAGAGGTGGGGCTTGATGAAGTTTGTCACGTGCCAAAAACTAGAGATATGGGACGCGTGGAAGTGAAGACTGACATCCATCCCAGATTTTACAGACAATACGCTTTCGAAATGACCCAGAGCCTTCTCGCTTCGGTCTACCAGCCCTGGACAAGATCACCAATGCCGCCATAATCGACAAATTGAACCCTCCTGCTCTGCCACCCATTTTGGAAGTCACATCACAAGTGCCAGGGAGTGGCGTAACACATCTTCTCTACCTACTGACAGCAAATGCCATCCTCCCAGCCAATCTCGGAGGCAACGAATCCTGCATCGCCATCATCGACACAGACAACACTTTCTCCGTGGCAAGACTCGTTCAGCAACTACGCCTCGCCGCACCCAATCTACCACCCTCAAGCATATCAACAGCGCTGACACACGTCCACATCTTCCGTCCACAATCCCCAACCTCTCTACACGCCACTCTAGACTGTCTACCAACCTACTTTCTGGACACATCTCACCCCTCCCTCCACCGACCTCTAGCCTTCGTAGCTCTCGACTCCCTCACAGCTTTCCACTGGCAAAGCAAAGCAGCCGAAGAAGACCGCGTTTTCGAGAACCAGCACCATCAGCCCTCCGAAGACAATCCATCGGCCACCAAAGCCAACAACAAACAAGCACCAGACCTTTCAACCCTCCTCCGCCAAACAGCCGCCCGCCTATCCGCCCCTTTAATCCTCACATCTCACTCGATCACCACCACCACGACGCGCTCAGCTATCCCGACAACAGTCCGTCTCTCAGCCCACCGCCAAGCAGTAAAGACTTTCCCTCCCGGCATCAGCGTGGCGGAAGCTCTACGAGAAGCTGGAAATCGACAAAAAGCAGTTGAAGCGTCTAGATGGGAGATTCGTGCTGCCGCCGAGACTGGCAACAGTGGGCTGAGAGGATTGGGATTCGACTTCAAGATTACGAGTGAGGGCGTGAGGGTGGAGAAGGAGGGATGAGATGAGATGCGGACTGACTGTTGATCCTTAAGATTAAGGAAAAGAATTTTTGACCAAATGCGCAATGGAGAAGAGAAGTGAGAGACCGAAAAAAAAAAAAAAAAATTAAGAATCGAAGCGAAGTCATTTCCATGAGATGGCTAGCTATCTCCAAACAAACCCTAATGGACACATGATGCGCAATCATCTTCAGAGCACTTCGTGTCCTGCCTTGAAGAGAAACGGGTCCCGCAAAGGCAAGGTACATAATGATACGGGCGCGATTGGCAAACCCGTCAGAACAGAACCAGAGACTCGCCAGCTGTTGCCTCATGTGCATGCATATAACGCCCAAGAACATCTTTTGAGTGGCGCAACATCGCATCGCAGCAAAGCACGGCGCAGCCGAGTCAAGAGGGGAAAAATGATCCGAAACAAAATAAAAAACCAAAAACCTAGCAAGCAAGCAATTTGACATGGTTCTCATAAAACTTTCAAGCCCCACAAATCTCAAGGTCCCGCCTAAGAATCGTCTTTCTGCTTCTGCCCCATCTCAGCCCAGCTTACTCAGTAGCATGGGCATCAGTAAAAGGGCTCGAGTCTCGCTTCCCGCCTCCTGCAACTGTGACTTCTGAAGCTCTCTTAGTGGCTTCTTCAATCACGGCGCTGAGAGCACCAGGTCCGCGACCACCACGTGCGGCTCTGTCCCGAGTGACGCTAGATGTCATTGACGCGTAGGGATTCGGTCGTGGAACCACAGGCGCGGTAGGCGCAGCGGGAGCGGGAGCGGGAGCAGATGGTGCTTCGGAAGCGTCAAAGAACGGGCTTTCGGCTGGTTGGCTGGCGGGAGAAGCATTCATGGGAGTGAGGACGGTGGGTGTGAGGGTTTTCTTGATGGTGAGTTCAGGAGAAGTGGACGGGTCGGCGAGAGGCGAAGACACGCTCGGTGCGTGTTTGCTTGACGAGCTGTTTTCACGGGAGAGTGGCGATTTGCCTTTGCCTTTACCGCCGACGGTGATGGCCTGGGCTTTGCCGTAGGATGCGTTGCTTTTCACAGATCCGGTGGCGGATGCGAGGCCTTGGCCGGGCATCATGACTTGAATGGGTTTGCCTTTGGCTGCTGGTGTGTTGGCGGCGAATTCGGTGGTGTCGGAGCCTGAGGTGGTGGGTGCTGATCCTGATCCTGAGCCAGGGGTTTCGGATGAGGGAGAGTGGGATTTCACAGAGACCATGCGAGGAGCGGCGCGAACGATTTGTTGCGCGGGCATGGGGTCGACATTGTTGGTGTAGATGGCAGAAGCAATGGAAGAACGGGCGAGAGAAGGTGTGATCGAGGCACGGGTATATTGGGTATCGCGGCGGTCGGTGAAATCTGAGGTTCCAGAATATGTGCTGTCACGAAGGTCGCCAGGTCGGAAGAACAAAGCGCCATCGTCGTTTGCAAGTGGCGAGCGAGGTATGTCGCGGCGTGCTGCCGGAATAGGTGGCACCGGTGAATTGCCCATCATGCTGTTATGGGATGATCCGTTACCGTTCCTGTTGGTAACGCCCGGGATGTAGGCGATGTGAATGACATTACTCATCCTACTGAGAATGCTGTTCGACAACGAGCCTCTTGTCCTGGTAGAAGCAGCATCCTGGTGCATTGCCTGGAAGGAGTGCGTCGTCTTTTGCGCAGCGATATCATCACCCTCCCATTCCTCGGCTTCCAATTCTTGCTGCGCCCTCTTCTTCTTGATGTAGAAGCGCCAGAGGAGGAAGACAACAATAGCGACAAAGGCGATACCTCCGACCACACCTCCGGCGATCGCGCCAACATTTGGTCCCGAGTTTGAAGGTCCTGGGCTCGGATTGCGCACGCATGTCATTTGCGCGCAGTTGTTGCAGTCGGCCGGCACCAGAGAGCAGATCTCGTTCTTGCTACATGGCGGACACGTTGGATTCTCGTCTGGACATGTGACGCATCGCTTGAAGACTGTGCGGAGTGTTCGCTCGACCTCGGACCTGAGGTTGACCGACCGGCGGGTGACGGGTATGGAGGAAGACATGGCCGTGTGGAGGCGAGTAGTAGGAGCCGCGAGCCAGCCGCGCTCGCAAAGGAGATGTTGGTTGAGTGGTAAAAAAGAGAAAGAAAATGATCCGGGTGTCCTTTGTCCACAGATGAGAATGGCTGCAGTCGCTGGATGGTGGTATAGATGCAGCCCTCGGCTTGCGCGTTCAGCAGTTGTAGGCGACGATCAGGCGAGCGTTGCTCGTCGCAATCCGACGCGGGTGCTGTGGCTCCGTGCTGCGCACACTAAGCAACAATGCGGCTGCGTGAAAGAATGGATGTAAAGATCGTGACGGCGGTATAGCGAGCGTGGTGAGTATTGAAGTTGGCGGGTTTGGTGCTGCGGGATGTTGCACGCATACAGCAAAGAGACAAGACAGACAGATAGACAGACTGGTCGCCTGCGATGATGGAGGAGAGCGTGAGCGTTGGTGCTAGCGGCACGTGAGCGGGTAGGCAGAAACGGCCGCTCACTACTGCAGGGCAATTGTCTCGACCTCGCCCACGGGTGGGTCTCTTGCTCAGGGCAATCTCTCTTTGTCTTTAGCTCAAACACCTAATTATTGCTAGTCGCTTTGTTGAAGATCCCGGATTCCGATGGCCAATCTGTGCACCATTCCACCTTACTGATTGATCAATTACCTGTAGGTTGATGAGGGAGGATCAAAGTCAGCCGTGCAGCATTCAATGGAGCAGCTGAAATACCGACATGTGATTGTGGTTGCATCTTAATCTCCGCTGAGCGCCACACCACACCCCTTCCAACGACATCGCTGGTGACTTCAGGTGTCAGGCAGGGTTCGTCGTCACACACGTCAGCACGGTGCATTCGGTGTCGGCACATGCACCCATCGGCCCCGTCCAGCGTGAAACACGAACGCCACGATTGAGAGCGTAGCCACAAAAATTGGCAAACTACGATTGTTATTATTCGACGGGCGTGACAGCGAACTCGTCGCACCTTCTTCTACTACCTTACTTCATCTGTCTAGGCCCGATGATCTGCCTTCTCCCGCCCATAGCAATGCCACTACCCGACGAGCTGCCTTTGTTCATGCTGTCGCCGCCCGTAAAACCATACTGGTTGACGTCCCAGCTCTGGCCAGGTGCATCGCCCTGGGTCGGGTCCTTCTTTCGCTCTGACGTCTCCTTTTGCTCTCGCTCCCACTCCTTCTGCCTCTCCCTCTCGCGCTCCATTTCTCGCTCGAGCAAAGACTTGGATGCCCAGCCGCCTGCGTTGGTCTTTTGCTGAGATGCTAGGCGGCGGTCACGGTCGGCGGATTGCTCGAGAGCTGTGTCGCCTGCTTCTGCTGAGGCCGAGATTCGTGGGCCCATGGGCTTGGGTGCTGGGTTGGATGAGAGGTAGTCGTCGGTACGGTTGTGACGTTGTTGAGGTGGGCTGTAAGGCTCGTAATCTTTGGGTTGAGGAGTGGGTAATGGCCGGTTGCTGCTTCCAATTGGCGATGATGTGGGTGCGCCTGCGGGATCATATGATGGCATCGAATTGCTGGAGTCTGAGACCTGCAATGGCTGTGTGGACCTGGTCGGCAGCGCAGGCTCTTTGGGCTCTGCCTCAAAATCTTCCACCGGAGCAGGTGTTGCAGTACTTGCAGGTTGAGGTAGTGGCCGCGAGGGTAGCGAGGGCGGTGCGCGAGCTGCCCCACTGGCAGCCGATTTGGACGAACCAGTGTCTTGATGTGCTTGCCACTGGCTTCTCAAAACCTCCCTTTCGTCGCCAGCCCAACTGGCCTCACTCTGTTGCGCGCTCGGCGGTCTGTCCGCCTGCGCAGTGCCTGGTCGTGACCAATCCTTACCAGAGCGTAGTCTTTCTTCCCGCTCAGCCTGGTATCGTCGCTCACGTTCTCGTGCTTCTGCTAGCTGCTTCTCAAGCTCTCGGACACGCCTTCCTTCCGGCGTCTCAACACTTCCGTCGGTACCTCCACCCAAACCTTGCTGTCGCTGGTAGTCTGCAAGTGATTGTCCTCGTAAAATGCTGCTTGAAGGCTGTGCAGGGGTCTGGGGTGCCTCGCTCTTCTTCATCATATGCTTTATCTCAGCATCTTCCTTCTTTCGCACCTCATCGTCCTGTTGCCACCTGCGCTCTTGCTCAGCCCATTGTCTCTTCTGTTCCTCTACCCTTCGTCGCTCTTCTTCGCGGTGGCGTTGTGTCTCTTCCTCCCATCTCCTCTCCTCTTCAAGCCTATCCCTTTCCTCTTCGGCCTCACGTTCGACACGACGTTTGTACTCGTTCTCTTCTGATTGCTGCTTCAACCGTGCCTCTTCCTCCTCCTTTTCCTTCCTCTTGCGTTCCTTCTCAGCAAAGCTCGGCACAGTCGGCGACTGACTAGTAATCTGACGTCGTGCTCCAAAGCTGACGCCTTGATTCCCCTGTGAGGCTCCACCCATGAATCCATATTGAGCGATGTTCCAAGCAGGCGCCGTGACACCTTCGTCTGCTTTCTTGCTCCATGACGATACTGGTCCAGTCGACTTGCCAGATGCCGATCCTGCATTTTGTGATCCATTTGATCCGCCGGTCAAGGCAGGCGAAATTGCGCGACCGTACGAAGGCATTGCCGCTGAGGCTGACACCTTTGTTGGGCTGTTTGATCTACCATATGCGGCCAGCTTAAGCGAACCAGACCCAATCGACGGGAGGGATCCAGGCCCAGCTGGTGTGGATGCGTTGGCCTGCTTCTTCGGTCCAATAGTTGATCTGAATGTTGACGGGTTAACCGCATGTGCCTGCCGTGAGAAGGCTCCGAGGCACTGCAGCACCTGCGCTGGGTCTTTTGATTCGAAGAGGTCGACAGTCAAGAAGCGATCATGTGATGGCATGTTCAAGGGCGGCATTTCGCATGCTTTCAAAAAGTGACTAATATTCTCCATTTGAATGAACGGCATTTGACTCTTCTTGAACTTGATACCAGGAGGCGGCAAGGCCATGTTTGCGAGTTCACACAGGGCGACGCCATCTTTCAGTGCATCCAGGAGATCGCCAGAGGGTAATGGGCGACCAAGGGTGGCCTCTATCCAGCCTCGTGCTTCGTTGGCTGCCTGCGGGGTGTATCGAGACATGCGCAGATTGCGCATGTCCGAATCGAGCGAAGTGACCGAAGGCATGGTATTTGTTGTGTTTCCAGCAATACAGAGAGAACGAGCTATTTCAGAAACCGACCATGCAAGAGTGGGTTGAGCTGTGGGCGACAACAACAAAAGGCGGCACCAACGTCAGTGCAGGTGGGCGTAATAGGGAATTGGAATTGGGTGTTTGGAGGGTGACGACAACATGCTGGCATGCCTGCCCGGCAAGCAGGAGAGTCCCAGGCCAGAACCCCGCTGCCAGCCGAAAAGCGACCGGGCATGGGGCGAGTCACAGGGCCTCTGACCTCGCGCGGTGGCTTCTCTGGCTTCAGCAGCTGGAAGCTTCTTTGTACACACCCTGCGGCCCTCGCGCACACGACGTCAGCTCTCGACATCCTACCACACACTGCGCGCTCTGCTGTTTCTCTCTGTCCACACGCACCAATTCCACTTCTCAGCGGACATCCACCCCTCCACGGGCTTGCCGCCAGCCGGGACTCCCGCCAACGTTCTCTGATCACACCCGAAGGCACTAGTGGGCGCCTGCACTCCCAGTGCAGATCGGTGGCTCAGCTGGTAACACCAACGTACGACAACCTACCATAACCGACGACAACATACGGCAACCAGCCTACTTGCTGTACGTCACAATATTGAGCCATGGACTCCATGCGCCACCTCTCTTCATCGCTGCCTGGCAGCCGCCGGCGAAACGAGCAGCCCCACCAGCTCTTGTCCGACTTCAAGGCCGCCGCTCTGTCTGTCACAAATCTTTACAAGACTGCCACTGCCGAGAATGCTCGCTCTCGCGAGGCGGGATACCAGGATGCTCTGGACGATCTTTTGGCCTTCCTCGACAAGGAGAACATGGGCCTGATGGACGGTGAAGGCTGGAGGGTCAGGAGATGGGCTACCGAAAGGCTGGATGATGCACCCAAAGGAAGCGAGGACGAGGAAGATGGCAGCAAGGAAGATGTGGTCGAGACCAGGAGCTCGTCCCCAGAGGTGCAGAGAAAGCCTACGGTGCAGACGACGTCAAGCTCGCTGGTGGAGGAAGAACACCAAAGGCCCGCCTCGGAGCCTCCACAGCACGCAGCACAACATCAACATCAGCCTACAAACAATCACACTGCACCGCTCGCTCCAGTTACCGCACCAGTCTTGGACGATTTCTCCTTCCGCTCCGCACAAGCATATCCCACCAACCACAACCGAGAAGACAGCACCACCATGGATGTAGATATTACGTCCACAAACTCAGTACGGGTGGCACCCAAATCCTCCTCCAAATCTCGCCACACAAACCACGCACGAAACAGGGACAACAATCGAACCTCTACCGGCCCGACCTTCAACTTCAACCTTGGATCCGGCGCCGGCGGCAAGCGTAAAATGCCCTACCCAGACTTCTTCGACATTTCCGGCCTCAACCCCGAAGGTGGCAACGACAACTCTCGCCGAGACGGCAACGGCAGAGGCGGCAAGAAGGGTAGACATGTTTAACTGACAAAACTGTCAGCATTCTTTTCCCTTCTTCGCAAACAATCTTTTTTTGTCGGAGCATAGGAGGCACAAACGAGCTATGAAGAGGAGGACCGGGCAGCAGCAAACATAAGCATAGCACCCACATTTTACGTTACGACGAGACGCGCACGAGAGGACTGCAAAGCGAAACTTGCATTGCCAGGAGTTATTCATGGGATTATTCTAATTCAAGCGTGATTGCGAGATCCCGAGCCCGCCCGGTTTCTTTTGGCCGCGGCGAGGCAATTTTTGATTGCGAAGCGACGCATCGTCGTCATCATGGAAGGCAGAGATGGGCGATTATTCTTTCGGTCTGCATATTGTGCGTAGGTGGGGTTATGGATTATTAGGATAGGATAGGTAGAATACCCCCCAACATTCGTATAGCTATATAAGTTCATTCGTTTTGTTTTTTCTCTGAAATGCGGCACGGTACATCCCTCTGCAAGTTGTATTGACTCAGCGCATGCCGGCCGATGATTGTGCAGACCGTACAAAGCTATTCGTGCAGACGACTTGCTGGGACGAAGTGTCCATCTAAAGCTGTCGGCGAGAGGACGCATGGCTATCTGTATCATCTCTCAATATTGCCAGCTCCGACTGCCGGCTCACTGGTGGCAAGTCCATCGCTTTTACAGGTCCGTTCCTTCTCCCATTTCTCTTTCAACCGAAAGCGTTCGATCGTGCCCGGGTCATCGCGTCCTAACACGCTTTCTGACATTGCAGCGCAAAGCTCGATCAGGTAGCTCGAGGATTGCCATCGTCCCATGCGTTGGTAGGTAGAAGCGAGGGCAGTCATGATCTCTAATGTGACTGGATGTATATCTCCAAGCGACCGCGTGCTTGCAGCAATCGCCTTCACATACAACTCCTCCGCCTCCTGCAAGCGCCCCTGCTGCTCATAGTTCCCAGCGAGCTCGTTCATACATGTCAATTTGAGTGATTCTTCGGCTCGCGATAGCTCCATCGCCCTTAACGCCTTCACCTGTAGCTTCTCTGCTTCCTGTAGCCGCCCTTGATTGTAATAAACTCTTGCGAGATTACCCATGAAAGTTATAGTGGTTTGATCCTCATGTCCTAGCGTCTGCTTCGCTGTTTCCAATATCTCTGCCTGTAGCTCCTCTGCCTCTTTCAGTTGCCCTTTATCCGAGTAAATCCTAGCAAGACCATTCTTGTTCCACAGCGTGCGCTCATGGTAAGGCCCATATGATCGCATCACCGCTCTTAGTTCCTCAGTCTGGAGCTGCTCTGCCTCGTCCACTCGCCACTGAGCTATGTAAGCGTGAATGAGATAGTATGCAGCGTCTTCAGGGTGTCGATGGCCATCATTTTTTAATGCCGTTTCCAGGTTGATTGATCGCGTCAACATATTGGCTGCATTCGCGTAATCACCAATATGCAGTGCAAATACTCCGGATTTGTATAGTAGAGAGGCTTGTTCCAGCTTCGCATTATTGCTGTCCAGCTCGATCTTGATAGCCTCCAACGTGTGCACGTAGATCTGCCGACCTTTTGCCTGATCTTCAGCGTTGACGGGACGTTCGTTGGTCATGTCATCATTGAGGTTGCTAATAAAACAACACTTCCATTGCTCAAGGCGCCCACAGGTCTCGAGCCATGCCTGAATCGATAGTTGAACCAGCCTATGCATTCTGAAGACCATTGCTTCAGCAGTGACGGTGATCAATGAGTAGTTCAAAAGGGTTTTCAAATCCTCGTTGAAGCCATGATGCTCAGTTGTTGCTGCGTCAGTTCGAGTTTCAGAGGTTTTCATCTCAGGTCTGGGTCTCCGCCTCGAAGTGGCTCGCCTTGTCCAGTCACTTATTGCAATTCTGAAATGACGTTTTGGTTTCGATTTGTCGCTGATGCGATCTAGTCTAGACCAGTCACATATGAGCGACACAGGAATTGACTGGCGATCGAACATACTCATCAAAGAGAGGAGGTCAGCTGCGGACCGCCTGTATTCGTAGATGCGGTCGAAAGAAACTTGTAGAGTCAACAATGTGGAGTGCTTTGCATCTTTGTCTCGTCGAAGATCCAGAGTATCATATTTGAGAAGGTTTTGCCACGATTTGTCGCTCTTGTGCAACCTCTCCAAATACCGCGTGACTGAACAATGTGGACTCTGGTCGATGTAGGCCGCCGCTTGCGAGATAGCCAGAGGCATGAAGTCCAGTGCCCGCACGAGCTGAACGGCATCTCCTTCAGTATGGGCCGTTGTCAGCTTCGTTCCCACTAGCTGTACAGCATGATATTCATCCATGGGATCTATAGCGACCACTGCCTTTCTTTCCACGAGTCGTAATGCGGCCTCTCTGCTTCGTGAAGTCACGAGAATCGACCCATGACTTGAAGAGGGCAGGTAGTCAAGGCATCGTTCCGGAAACCGAATTTGTTGACTGGAGCTTGTATTCTGCCCAGAGCTTGAGGGTACATCGAGCAACACGTTGACATCATCGACGTTATCCAGTATGATCAACCACTTGCCGTGCTCTACATCCCGGAGCCAGCTTTGAAGCAGATGAAATACATTACCATTCGGTGTCGCTCCAGGCACCTTGAGTTGCTCCAATGTGTCACGTACACTTTGCTCAAGACGCTGGGAGCTGCTCGCATGTAGCCAGAGCACCCATGTCGACGGCGATTTTTCTCGTACATAGTGGCCATACTCGATCGCCAGTTGAGACTTCCTAAGGTATAGTCAGACGCAGCTTCAAACCAGTATTTGTGACACTACGCTGCCTCACCCTACACCGCCAATTCCAACCAGCGCGACTCTCGCACCAGGCGCCGAAAGCTTGTCATGGATCTCATCGAACAAAGGGCCGCGGTGGACGTAGTCTGGATCGCGCACGAAGGGAATGGTGCAGAGGGGCTTCGTTGCACGTTCCGCTAGGAGGGAGCATCCCGTCAGCGAAGGCATGCCTACATTCAGGTTCGTTGCCTACCGACCAGCCACAGAATAATTGTGAGTGGTATTGTGGACGTCTCCCATGTGTACTCTGGCCTCACCACTGATGTTGATCTGCTCGAAACGCTGACTGAGGTCTTGCTGCGTTAGAGTCATCTCGCGTGCCATGATCGCTATTTGTGAGAGATGATGGGTTTGAGCCTCAGCGAGGTGAACACATGTATCAATACAAGACCATGAAGCATAGAGTCAGCCATGCAGGACTGTATTGTCCGCGACGATACAAGGCTGCGGCAGCACATCGCAAGCCGTGGCGGCTAAGCCACCACAAATCCATGCGAGTGTCGGCTGATCTTGCCTCCGATTATAGCACTGTGTACAGCACCAAAATGGCAATGTCATGAACCCATTCACGACAAGAAGTAGACAGACAACGGTGCTCTGCTGTATCATGTTACATTTCATACGAGTGGGTGCTCCGAAGTGTGTACATACCCTCTGCGTGGCGGCTGTATCGCCTCTCAATCCATGACTGACAGTATGAGCATAGTATACACAGGATACTTGGTGGTTTCTCATTGGTAATAAAACGAGTCGGGAGTAAGAGCAGCTGCTAAAACGAGCGTCAACATATGTCAAGTATGTACATACTCAATGAGCTAGAACTGTATGCTTATTTCACGAGCGTCGCTATCTAGTGTCAACGACTGATATATTGACCACGCCAGACAAGATACTACACACCCGACACGCGTATAAACAACTGCCGAGAAGTGACGAACGATCTTGGATGACAATACACTTGAGCGTTATTACATGGATCGTAGCCGTTAGGATGAAAGTCATCTTTGTGAAGACAGTTATCTCGTTGATCCGTCAGTCATGCTTATCCGAAAATACTACAGAAACATCATCATCATGCCGCCCACAGCCACGGCCAATCCCATCGTAGACACAGCAAAGGAGCTAGCTGCTCCTTCAGAAGCAGGCGCAACATCACCGCTAGTGCCATTCTCGCCACCCGCACCAGAAGTGGTACCATTGGCATCGCCAACAGTACCGCTAGAGCCACCAGCCTCAGCCGCCGACGAGTTCACCGTGGCGAGCTCTCCAGTGATGGGGATGTTAGCCAGAATGATATTCAGCGCGCTCAAATCCTGTCCGAGGCCCTCCGTGCCATCCCATTCGCTGCTCGCCCAATCACTTCCACAGGTAGTGCCGTTCTCGCCACCGGAGCACTGCGCCGCAGCACCCTTGGCGGATGTCTGCAGCATGAAGTCGATCCGCTCGTGAATACTCCAGGCGGGCGTGCGGCTGCCTTGGGAAGCTGAGAGGTTTTGCGGGCTGGAGATATTGACTGGGTCGTCGTAAGTCCAGAGCGGCGTCTCGTCGGTCAGGGCACGGGTTTGTGCGAGAGCGCGAGCCAGGACGGCGCGGAACGCGAGCTGGTCGGTGTTGCAATTGTTCAAGCGGGCGCAGGCGACTTCAGTGATGGTGCCGTTTGTGCTGCCGTGGAGGCCGGATGCAAAGGTCGCATTGATCACTGGGACGTATGATTGGTAGCCGGAATTGGCGAGAGTTGCGGTCTGTGCTGTCAATTAGTATGGCTTGGGCGTACAATCGCTGCTCAAAAGTGTGCACGCTCTCGCTGCTTGGAGATTGTTGGCGTTCGTCAAGCTATGCCTGATTGTATGAGCAGAGTATTCACAGCGATACCAATGAAGCATCAATGGTGTCTCAAAAAGGTCAATTCTTCAGCAGCCACAGCAGCTGATGTAAGCACTCGAACCATGTGGTGGCATGTGCAGACTTGAGAGGCCAATACTGTAGTGATACGATGATAAAGATGAGGAGGTCAGACTCACGTAGTTATAGGCAAACGCTGATCCCGCAAGGTACGTCCCGGCATTTGCTGTCCATACGAGCCTGTTGATCTGAGCACAATCGTTGGATGAGTCGGTGCCATCAAACACAACACCCGGGTCGGACGAGTTGACATTGCCAATGAGACCGACGTCGAAAGTCCAGTCACGCACACGTGCGCCCCAGTCCTCATATGTCTCGTTTCCAGTGAAGCGAGCCAGGCGATAGGCGAGCTGGTAGAAGTTACCGTTGGTCATGCTGTTCTTGTAGTTGTAGCCAGCATTGAAAGCAAAGATCTGCCAGCGCAGACCTCCTTTGCAGGAGTCTTCATCCCAGCGAGCAGCTTGTGAAGTGAATACGGCGACAGCAAGGTCGAGCCACGTGGTGTTCAAGTCTTTGAGCGCATCGGAAGGAAAACCGTACTCTGCAGCAGTCATGGCAGCCAATGCCCAGGTGCTTTGGTCGTCATTCCCCTCAGACTTGGACTGATTCGTGGGCATGTAGTCATTTTCGCCGCCGACTTGGAAGCGAAGGGCTTCGCCCACGATGTCATTGTAAGAGTCGTCTCCCGTCTGGTGCCAGTAGTGAATCAAGGAATCCCAAGCAAGACCGCTCTCCCAGAAGTAATACGGTTCGCCAAAAAGACCTGGGATGTCGGAACCATTGTGGTAGCGGTTAACGACGCTCGCAGCGATTGTCTTCGCAGCATCGCGGATGGAGCTTGCATCTTCCAGGTTGAGCTCGATTGCTAGAACATTGCCTGCAAGCAAGAGGCTCGAAGCCAAAGACGCCTTCGAGAAGTGCATCATAGTTGAAATTCTATCATCATCAGGGAAAGTAACGCAAGGGGGAATTTGTCTATATATATACACATCGTGTCAGTTGCCCGAAGGATTCATGCCGTGTCCAACCATCGCGTTCCAAGAGCGTCTAGCAAACTTAAGGATGGCGCTACTCTTAATGACAAGTATAACGAGATGAGCACAGTCCATCTTTGGCAGTAGCCCGCGGGCTGTGCCTGCCAGCTGACTAGTGGTAACGAGCGTAGTCCATCGCTATGCGACTCGAGAGCGGAAGCCATTGAGGCCATGGAGGCGGAGTCGGATGCTCGGCTCTGCGCTGCCGATGTTCTTCTCGGCGATGATGATTTATGGCTTTGTATGCTTGGCACCTGCAGGCACAGTAGTAGGCGTGACAGGGCTGAGATTTTCATAGTATGATCTGCATACTGTGCGACGCCACGCAAAAGACCGTGAAGGAACAGCTCAGCCACCAATATTGCTCGTCGTCCAAGAATTATCACGAGCCTGCCGTCTGACGAGCTGCCATCGCTGTAGACTGGGGTGCGCCGCCAGACTGCAATGTCTATGCTGCTGCCTGAATACAAGAGCACAGATGGCCGCAGTTAATTGAGAGCAGTTTACAAGATCATTAAGTGAAGACTTCAACAATGACGGCGTGTTGCAATCACGCCAACGAAAATATGCAATTCAAAGGTCATCGAGGAAGGAAATTCGTGCAATCATCATGTCTATATGGAATGGTCGAAAGTTGTAGTCCTGAATACCACAGACATCGCACGAAGAGCATTCGCTTCCCCGTGAAATGCATGGTGTCACAGGTACTCGGCTGTGTAATTGTTGTACAAGTGATCAAGCCATCCACCCAGAAGTCGTGTAGAACCCAGGCCCAGTATTCGGCTGATTATACGACTGCCTGTACAACTGAGGCTGTCCATACGATTGTGGCTGTCCGCCATATGGCTGCTGCTGATACTGCCGGAAAGCTGTAGCAGCAGCCTGATCTCTGGCAGCGTGCTCTTTGGCTGCTTTTTGCTTTTTCATTTGTACAAGGTTGCCTTTAAGGCCTTTGAGGTAGCGCGTGGCCGCTTGGACAAGGTGTTCGGGTTCGTTTGAGGCTTTGAGGGCATCGAGCATTGCGCGCACCTGTAATAGCAGGAGTGTTATTAGTCACGTCTCATTGTTCGCTGCTTCGACGGGCTGGAAACCTACCTGAGTCTCGGACGTGATGTGCGGACACACACGCGCATGTCCGTAATGCGCGATCCCGCAAAGATTGCAATATTCGACTCCAACGACCTTGAGTGGGCAAGAGCCCATGATATGCGTGGTCTTACACATCATGCACCTGATATAATCGTCGGCCGTTGCACCAGGCTGCGTGACTTCGGTGCCGTTCATCGGAGCTGAAGTGTCTGTCGGATCTGGAGATTGTGCTTGAGGTACATGAGCACGACGGAATGTTGGCGGAGCTGGAAATTGAGAAATCGTAAGCTTATGGGCAGACAGATGTCGTTTCAGTTGTGTTTTGTGTTTTTTTGGGGGAGTGTCGTCTTGGCCAGGTTCAGGCAAAGGTTCAGGCGTAGGCGTAGGTGTGTCGAGTACAATCACTTTCGACTTGACCTTGGTCTCTGGCGGGCTTCCGTTTGACTTTCGCACAGCGCTGGCCTTCGTTGTTTTCATGGAAGAAGTGAGCTTCGCGACCGCCTTCTTGTCGGCCTGCGTCGACGCTCGCTTCTTTGCTGAGACAGTGGCAGGCTTTGACACTGGCTTGGTCGCTGTCTTGTTCGGTGCTGTGGTCTTCTTGCTAGCGGCCGGAATTGTTCTGACGCGTTTCGCCAATGGAACGCTGGTTTTGTTGCCAATCTTGCCAGTTTTCACAGGCGTTGATGTTATGGGGGTTGGGGCGGGGCGTTTTGAGGAAGAGGACTGCTTACCAATTTTTTTGCGAGCTAGATTCTGTTTAGCGACGCCCAAATCATCCGGATCAAGTGTGTCAAGATCATTATTCTCACCGTCCTCTGCGCCGGAGTCGGCATCGCTATCGTTGGCTTGGAAGTCAGTATCACTCTCGTCAGGGTTCTTGCTCTTGCGCCGTTTCTTAATCGGCGAGATCTCGAGCCCTGCTCCTTCGGGAAGATTGTCGGCAGTGTAATCGATTTGACCCCTGTTGCGGCGGCCACGTCCGAGTGCTTCTGCCTTTGCGGCGGCTTCTTCGTTAGCAACACGTTCACGCTCTCTGAGAATATTGGCCCACACTCCGGGATCGGGAGCTGATTCTTCGCCCTGATCCAGAGCCAAGTCTTCCAGACCACCAGAGTTGTTGGCCCAGACTCGAGCGTGACTGAACTGAGTCTCGGCAGACTTATCCCCGCCGGCGTTCGTATCTTCAATGTGGCTTCTGTCGAGCAGTCGGTCGACGCTGGAATTATCGTACACAATGTCATGCTGACCATCGTCGTCGAAGAGTTCACTAGCACCGTGACGTAGGACGGAGGCTAGATCTTGTTCATCAGCCTCACCAGTGTCCATCTCTTGAATCAAGACGTGGTCAAGTGCAAGCTTTCTGCGTCCAATCTGCATGATCTTCTCTTCTGCGCTAGCGCGAGTGACCAGTTGGAAGCAGAGGACTTTCTTAGTCTGACCAATACGATGAGCTCTGCTCAGCGCTTGAATATCTTGATGAGGGTTGAAATCAGGGTCGAGGATGATTACAGTGTCAGCAGTAGCCAGGTTGATGCCTACACCTCCTGCGCGTGTCGATAATAGGAAGGCGAAAAGTGGTGAGTCGGGCGCATTGAACTCGTCGATACGTTTCTGCTTTTGCAGACTGCTCATTGATCCATCGAGACGTTGGTACTCGAGAGCCATACCGTCAAGGAAGTCTTCCACCATGTCCAGCATGTCGAGGAATTGACTGAAAATCAGCACGCGGTGGCCGCGCTCTTGTAATTTTGGTAACAAGATCTCGAGCAGCTGCAACTTGCTGCTGGCATCCACCAAATTGCGATGGGATACAGAGTGGTTGTCGTGGCGCTCTTCGATGCCTCTGCTGTAAACGAAAGGATGACATAAACATTTGCGCAACTGCATGAGCACATTGCTCAAACTTGCTCGTTCTCCCTTCCCTAAGCTCTGTTCGGAGCTAAAGATTGATCGCAACAACTCTGGGCTTTTGGCAAGAATTGTGCGGTATACTTTTTTCTGCAGTACACTCATGCTAACCGGCAGGATAATTTGTGCCATTGGTGGCAAGAATGTCAAGACTTGTGCCTTTGTTCGACGAAGGAAGTACGGTCTGATCAAATCGTGAAGTTTAATGATCTTAGCTTGGTCGAGGTCTTCGTACTCCTTCTCGAGTTCATCCACATTATGGCTGTCATCAAGGAAGTGCAGTAGATTGAAGAGCTCGCGCTGGTTGTTCTGCAGTGGTGTGCCAGTCATGAGGATTTTGAATGGCGCCTTGAGTGCTTCGAGTGCAGAGTAGAGCAGCGACTTCTCATTCTTAAGACGCTGTCCCTCGTCCACAATCAAGCCCTGCCAGTGCACGCTTCGGAAGAATTTGCGGCAACCGTCGTCAGACGCTGCATCGTACGAAGTCACGACCACATGGCAACGGAGATCCTTGCTGTTGTCAGGGAACATTTCATGCTTGTAAGCAAGGTCTCTGCTTTCCTTGGATCCGTAGAAGGCGACCACACGCAGACTTGGAGCCCAGCGCTTGATCTCGCGTCGCCAATTTGGACAAGTCGAATTGGGAACCACGACGAGGAACGGGAACGTGTTATGGTCCTGCACAAGCGTGGCCAAGAATCCGATGATCTGAATGGTCTTGCCCAGACCCATCTCGTCGGCAAGAATAGCGTTTTTCTGCTGGAACCATTTATAGTACAGCCAGTTCAAGCCTTCAAGCTGATATGTCATCAGCTTTCCGCCTTGGACCGCGTCAGGTTGCGTCTTCTTTTCGAGATCGATGAAGTCCTGCTTTCGTAGTTTTTCGTGGCGGTTCTTGAGGCTCTTGTAGCTGGGAGGTCTAACGTAGCGTCCCATCACCCAATCGTTGTAGGCCGTCACGAAGTCTGTCCAGCGATCGCCATCTTCTGGATCTGGTGGCTTTTCCCAGACAGCATTTTCGTAGCCTAGACCTTTGTACTTGATCAACGCTTGATCAACCTCGCGAATTCGAGCCTTGTCAATATCCTCGGTCTGTACGTCGACAATGCTTGTGAATTTGATGTCAAGAACAATGTCGGTTCGCAAGAAATCCTCAGGAATAGCCTCTTCGGTACGCATCTTGGGTCTCAATCCCTCATCTCGCTTGGCAAACGCTTTACGCATCGTAGCTGACGTTGTGCCCCAGACCCAAGCACCAGGCATCCAGCACGCTTTGAAATAGGATTGATTTTCCCATCTGAGCAGGTAAGCCTTTTCATCTTCATTGACATCGTCACAAGTCATCGCGTCATCGTAATTATCCTCGTCGGTAGGCTTCCAGGCTATGAGCTCTGTTACCTTAGTAGGGTGTTGAAGGCAGTCTTTACACTCCCAGTCCCTACTGTACTCTCGGAATCGTTGCTCGGCATCGGCTTCGGTGTCCATGTCCATCATATCAGTGCGAGATGGTAGGTGTTCGAAGTGGAAGCCACGATAGCACTTCACACAGCGGAACAGAACATTGTCAGCATTGTTGATCAGTTCAGGATTCACCTCTTGGATTGGTTCAACGCCATCATTTTCCTCACGCTCGCGTTGTTCTTGCGACGGAGTCTTCCGAGTACGGAACGGCTTGCATCCAGCGCCATGGTGAGCGCAATCCTGACATTTTCCTTGATCTGGAGCTGTAGGCTCCTTTTTGCGGACGATCGCAACACATCGCCTGCATTGCAGAACATAGTCTTCCTCTCCGACCTTGGTCACTAAATGATCGCGGCTTTGTCTGGAGCCAATGCATGATTTGTGATACGCGAACGTGCAGCCTTGGCAATAAACCAATGGTGCGAAGTTGATGCCGTTAGCACAAATCTCGCAGTGTTGGCTGTGACGCATTCTGAATTCATCGTTTCGCGGAAGTGGCTTGAACACTTCCTTCGCGGCTATGATTCTGGGCTTTGGGGGAGGCCTCACAACAACACTGCTGTCAGAGCGATAGATATTATCGATATCGATCTCTTTCATGCTGATGTTGTGCTTGTTTGAGCGACCACTTTGGCGCTCGCCTTCGCGCTGGCGCTTGACGCGAAGCGAATCGATGCCACTGCCTCGAAATCTGCGTGTGCGCTTCCTACTGGGCTGGACGTCAGATCTGAGCAGGAACGCTCCATCCGTGTCTTCGCTCTCATCCTCGGAAGACACAGCAAGCTCATCCCGATCGAAGTCATCGACAGCCTGTCCTCGGGTCGCATTGCGCAGGGATCTTTTCCCCGTAGCAGTGGCTTTCTTGGCCCGACGCCCGTTTGATGAAGCCTTCACGAACTCTTCAGTAGATTCTTCCTCGTCGTCATCACTCTCTAGCTGGTCAAAATACTGTGTCTGGTCATCTTGACGTTTTCGACCACTGCGAGGTCGTCTAAGTCGCTCATCTTCGGAACCCGATTCGAGTGCGTCTGCAGTAGGCACAAAGCCATCCTGTCGTCGCAATCCTGCTCGGGGGCGTGTGGAGGACATTTTGCGGGTCGCTCGTGAACCTCGAAGGTCGTCCTGCGTTGCAGACTCCGAATCTGATGACTGCCTGGTTTGAAGGTCTCCGAGTGCTTTTTGACCGTTGCGATATAGCAATAAGTCATCAAACGGGATCTTGAGAACAGTCAGTCGCTCGGCCAACAGTTGTGGTCATGATTGTGATGGTTTAGGCAGCAAAGGTGGGGTGAAAAAAGGTCTTGGTAACAGCTGCAATCTCATGACAATCGTACCTTTTCAATGTGATAATCTTCAAATTCGACGGTGTACGCCATCATTCCATCGCATTCCTCGCGCTCATCCAGCACGCGGCGCACTGCATCATTGCCAGCAGTGAGGTCGACATAATCAGCGCGATCGTCCTCTGGAAGTTCATTGCGCGGGATGTAGACCTCGACTTGTGATACAGGGAACGACTGGTCGTCACGATCATGCCTCTCTTCTTCTTGTCCAGAATGGAGGTCTTCCATCGACTGCGATAGTTGTGGAACATCGTCTTCTTGCACGGCAGCAAAATCCTCCACAACCTCGTCCACAGCCGCCCAGATATCATCCTCTTCATCTTCCACATCGACCGCCTCACCGCTAGGCGCATCAGGTGCATGTTGAAGTTCATCCTCAGAGCTGGAGTCCTCGCCCGAAGAAATGATCGTAGGCTCTGTCACGGGCTGCATGTGCGCAACATGCGCTATTTGACGTTGAGGTGGAATCTCTGGTTCCGGCTCTGGTGTAGATTGCATGGCAATATCCTCTGTTCCAGATTGTTGGTTCACAGCCTGGAAACCAGAGCTTCGTCGTGGAGATGCCGATCGCTGGAGTTTTGCGCCCGTCTGCCATGCTGAGATGTTTACGACAGCTTCGTCGTCGGAAGAGTCGTCCGGTGACCCGAAGTCGAAGTCCATCGTGGTGGTTGTGCGTCAAGTCATACGGCGATTCGGATTGTCGCAATGTCTCGTTGCAGCCAGGTGAAGCCGGGAAAGTTGACTTCCAAGTATCGCGCCTTTCACACCAAAGGCGGCAACATATTCGGGTCCGCAATGACCAGGTCTATTACGTCCATAGATTTGTTTCACACGCCGCAACGTCGACTTGAAATAAGAAGGAGGACTGCAATGTCGTGGTCGGTCGCTCATGACAAACGCGCTCGGCGTTGGAGACGCGACAGACATGTGCAGCTTGCGGGGCGCGCTAATGTATTTCCAGGGTACATTCACATGCTCAGCTTCAGAAGCCGAAATATTCTCCTGTGAACGGCATCAACCTTAGAAATGGCCGCTTCATCGCTCTCTGCTGCCAGCATATGCGCCAGATGCTGGACAAAAGGGCCACAATGGCAGTCCAGGAGCTTCATACGAAATGTGTCCCGCACATCAGCCATCAATCGTGGCATCAGTGCAAGTCAAAGATCAACGATGGCTCAGGACGGACGCAGGTCATCATCGCCAGCTAGACGTGGCAACGAAGGCTTTGGAGCTTCATCCGCACATCAACGCAATTCAGGCGGTCCCACGGGTGTTGGCAGAGATAATGGGTCTTCGAGCCGAAGTGCAAGGCCTCAATCAAGGTCAAGCGGTGGAAGAGAAACAAAAAGAGATCAAAGACGGACGGCTAGGAAAGACGGAGATGGCATGACAAGGAACTCTGGATTCAACGACGCTCTCTCGGGTGAGCAGGGCGATCGTAAGTCAGCATCCTTCGCCGGTGCTGGCAGGGATCGCAGCCGTGGCTTTGACACGGCCGCCAGGTCGGCTCGAGAGCACGACAGAGCACCGCCTCGCCGCTATGGCGACGGATCACCTGAAAGCTCGAATGGTCGAAGCGCCCGCTACAGCGATGACGAGACTAGACACATTGAGTCTGCAGAGAAAAAGAAGTCACGCTTTGAGAACGAAGGAGTGCGGGCATATGGAGACGCAGCCGGATTCTTCTCAAAGGGATCTAGATCTCGGCGACCTGGTGACAGACCTGCTTTCAGCTCTGGCGATAGAAGCGCTCGGAATGCACGTGAACCAGTGAAGTCTTATGAAAGAGACACTCGACCTGGACGTAACGCAGAGGATACCTCGAGCAGGTCGTTTGAGAAAGGCTTCCAATCACCACGTGATGGTAATAGGAGCTTCTCTGACAGAAATGAACGGCCAGTCAAGACGGAACGCATTCAGCATGACCACGTGCCTGTAGCCGTTCCGTATTCCAGCGCCGCAAGTCAATGGTTGTACGGCGTGAACACCGTCATAGCAGCATTGCGTGGTAAGAGACGGAACATCTTCCAGCTAGTCATCAAAAAGGGAGAAAGAAGTTCCGATGCAGACCAAATCCTCAGGCTTGCAAATAGCGCAGGCATTAAGATCCAAACACACGAAGACACGCGCTTGCTCGACAAAGTGAGCGACGGCCGTCCTCACAACGGCGCAGCATTGGAAGTGTCAACACTACCAGTAAAACCAACGATCCAATTGGGCAGGCCCGACTCCAAGACCAGCCAAATACCCTTGGAGCTTCAAAGGCAGAACGCCGAAGAAATTGCAGTCAACGGAAAATCTGCCACACTGGACTATGACAGCAAGTCATGGCGACAGCCCATCATTCTTTTCTTGGATGGTATCACGGATCCTGGCAATGTAGGAGGCATTTTACGTACCGCCCATTTCTACGGCGTCGACGCTGTGGCCATTGCTACCAACACATGTTGCAACCTCAACTCTCCCATACTTGCAAAAGCCAGCGCAGGTGCGTGTGAAGCCATGCCCATTCTCGCCGTGGCCAAGCCAGCAGACTTTATCGCCCAAAGTGCAAAGGCAGGCTGGAAGATCTGTGCTGCTGTTGCGCCTGATGTGCGCTCTCGAAAGCAACTGACTTCTGCCAGCGTTGCCTCGCAGAGTCCTTTGGCAAAGAAGCCTTGCATCCTCATGATGGGCTCGGAGGGCGAGGGTCTTCGCCAGAATCTTCTCTCCAAGGCAGACCTTGAAGTCACAATCAAACGTGGCATGGCGGCAAAGCATGCCGTTGACGTTGGCGTCGACAGCATGAATGTTGGCGTCGCTACTGGCGTGCTCGTGGACGCTTTCATGAGTAAGCCATTGGCGAGCACGCAGGCTGCGGCGTCGAGCGACAGCAGCAACACCATCTTCTAAGAAAGTTATTTGTCATATGCTGCTCCTTCTGGCTTACAGCATCAAAGTCAATGAATGGTAGGCGCACTTCCATTTATCTTGTTATCCGTACGATACCCTCGTCTTCATCTGGGCTTAAGTATGCTACGAGCTTTCTGTAATTTTATCTCCATATCTGTATACTAGAAGTTTCATCTCAGGCATAGGTCTATTTCTATCTCCGACCTGGCTTTCGAATGCAGCACACGATTTGTTTGTGCATTCTGCGGATTTTTGTTTGGTGATTCGACACTTGGGCTCTCTTCTATGCGCATCCTTGGATGTCGAGTCCCAGCATTACTACAGGCAATCGGTCTACTTTCAGCATTCCAAATCAACAACATTCGCGTCCTAGCTATTGACGTCATCGGACTTGTGATATTATCGATCTGTAGCATGATAATATGCCATTTACCAATACCAACGTCTACCGCCACTGGTAGTAGACATGGCTCGATCCGACATCAACGGATCACAAGCACCGGACGAAAGTGCTTAGCTTGTCTTGCGAAAGACCATCAAGCTCAGCTCAGGAAATAAGCTCTTCGGACTCCGCATCTTGCTCCAGCATGATCCTCGATCTCATCCTTTAAGCAACACTTCCCCGCTGCAGATCTTCAGGTACATCACCATTTGAAGCCAGGAGTGACGCCTTAGTCTCTGGGGGTGCCTTGCAAATACCAGAAACCCGGCTCAGCGGCTCTTACAGCTGCCTTGTGGGAACGTGATGGCACTTGTTGCGGCTCATCGGAGGTGATCTGCCTTTAGCGCCGATTGAACATTGGTCAAAAGACCACATCCGAGGACGATCGACAGCTCAAGCTTCATTGCGTTGCGGGAATTGGACAAATTTATTGATCTGCAGGCATGATGACGGAGGTGTTCAAGCGTTTGGGTTGCTCTCTTGAGCTATTTGTACGCCATTCCGGAGAGACGAGATTTTATCGTTGTCAGGTCTGCGATCTTGTTTGTTGAAAGTCCGATTGCACATCATGCGTTGGATCACAGCCTTGTTCGTGGCATTGTCCACGCTGGGATCAGGTATGCAACATTGAACAGTCTCAAAGGCATTTACTTACAATAATATCTCACAGCACAAAAGGCACAATTTCCTCCCGCATTTCCACCGACGCCAGCGATGCCAACATCAATCAATTATGCACCCAGCGTGACACCCAATGTTCTAGACCTGACAGCCCCGAATGCACAAGTCGAATGTTCTGGATACAAAGCGTATAATGTTCAAGAAACAAGCAACAGCATTAGTGCTGACTTGACTCTCATTGGAGGTGGATGCAATGTTTATGGAAACGATATCAGCGACTTGGTCCTGTCAGTCGAGTACCAATCCAAGGAGCGCTTGTCAGTGCGAATCTTCCCGAAGTATCTAGCACCGAGCAACGAGTCTATGTACATGCTTTCACCAGCTCTCACCCCAAAGCCAATGATCACAGATGAATCCGGCAAGAACAAAAGCGATCTGGCATTTACCTGGACCAATGAACCGAGTTTCCAGTTTCGCGTCACACGCGCTTCCTCCGGTGAGATCCTCTTCGACACTTATGGCCACAAGATCGTGTTTGAGGACCAGTTCCTGGAGCTGGTGACGAACATGGTGCCAAATTACAACATATACGGTCTTGCAGCAAGTATACACGGCTTCAGGCTGGGTAACAATTGGACACAAACGTTTTGGAACGCCTACAATCTTGAGAATGATCAGGAGATTGATGTCAACGGTCATGACACCCATCCAGTCTACGTAGAGACTAGGTATGGGGACAATAACTCGTCCTCTACATCACATGGTGTTTACGCCCGCAACGCACACGGTCAGGACTGGCTGCTGCGGAATGATAGCGTGACTTACCGCACTATCGGTGGAAGCTTCGATCTTTATTTCTTGAGCGGGCCTACCCCCAAAGAGGTAATCAGCCAGTATCACACTGGTATTATTGGTACACCGGGTCTTCAGCCCTACTGGGCACTTGGGTTTCATCAGTGCAGATGGTGAGTTCAGATCTTCGGTTGTTCCGCGTCGCTTCGATTTGCGAGATGTCTCTTCCGGCAGTCGTGAAAGTTTTGAGCGACTCAAATTCTTTGAGGAATTGTGACGATTATTCTCACGAACAGCAATACTGACATGGCTATTATCTAATCTAGGGGCTACCTCAACTGGACAAATTTGCAGGAAGTCATCGACCTCTATGCTGAAGCTGGCATTCAGCTTGAAGGCATCATGAAGTAAGTGGCCGTTCATTGTGCAGGCCTTTCGTACCTCTAACAATAGAGCACAGTGACCTCGACTATCTATATTTGAACCGCATCCTCACACATAATGCGAATTACCCTGTGAATGAGGGCCGCGAGTTCCTAGCTCGCCTGCATGCTAATGGGCAATACTGGCTTCCAATCCTGGACCCAAACGTCTATGTTCCGGATCCGACCAACGCTAGTGACGCCTTCGGCACTTATGATCGTGGTAAAGAGTTGGATCTCTACATCAAGAATGGTGACGAGGACTACATCGGAACCGAGTGGCCAGGCTTTAGCGTATGGCCTGACTTCACCACCGACTCCAGAGTGCAGCAATACTGGACCGACGAATTCAAGCGTTACTTCGAACAGCTCGAGTTTGATGGTTGGTGGCTCGACATCTCTGATGCACCTTCATGGTGCACCGGTAGTTGTGGTACAGGCATGCTAGCCCTTAACCCTGCCCATATTCCCATCCAACTGCCTGGAGATGCGAACACTAGTGTTGCGGTCGATTATCGATACCCAGAGTTCTTCAACGTGACCAACTCTACCGAAGCCGCTTCTGCCAGCGCAGCCGTGGCATCACAGTCAGCGGCTTATCCGACGCCGACAGTGACACCTACACCAGTGTACTCTCGCACACTGCCCACGAAAGGCGTGAGAAACCTCAACTTTCCGCCTTATGCTATCAACAACTTCCTTGACGGACACAGCTTGGTCAAGCAGGTGATTTCTCCGAACGCAACACACAGCAACGGTCAAACAGAATATGAGCTTCACAACTTGTACGGACACACGAGCGGCAATGCGTCTTACAATGCTCTTGTGGCTACATATGGCGGAAAGAGGCCTTTCTTCCTGGCTAGAAGCACGTTTGCTGGAAGTGGAACATTTGCCGGCACCTGGGGAGGTAGGTATCGCTGGGAGATCCTGGTTGAAGATGTGATGCTGACATGAATCTAGGCGACACCAACTCCATGTGGGGCAACATGTATTTCGGAATCTCGCAGGCTCTAGCGTTCGGCATCGCAGGCATTCCATACTTCGGTGTGGAGACATGCGGGTTCAATGGCAACGCTGACATGGAGCTTTGCACACGTTGGATGCAATTGAGTGCCTGGTTCCCGTTCTACGTAAGTTGACTCGCCCCTAGTAGATTACATGTAACGCTTCTGACGGACAGTAACCACTAGCGTAACCACAACAACCGCAACACCATCGCACAAGAAGCCTACCGCTGGGCGACGACAGCAGAGTCGACACGCCGTATCATGAACATTCGCTACTCGCTGCTGCCCTACACCTACACGCTGTTCCACGAAGCACACAAAGCCGGCGAGACAGTCCTTCGCGCACTTGCATGGGAGTTCCCAAACGACCCTCAACTAGCAGGTATTGAGACACAATTCATGTCCGGTCCCGCCCTTCTAGTGACACCAGTCCTCGCTCCCCTGGCAACATCTGTGCAGGGCGTCTTCCCGGGCGTTGCGGCTGGGACTAGGTGGTATGATTGGTACACACTGGAGGAGGTCAAAGCAGCTCCTGGTGAGAACAAGACCTTAGATGCTCCGCTGCTACACCAGCCTATCCACATCCGAGGCGGCTATATCGTCCCGATTCAGAAGGCAGGCAATACCACAAAGACTTCCAGGCTCAGCCCGTGGAGCTTGATTGTCGCTCTGGACAAGAATGGCGAGGCCGAGGGCGACCTATATCTCGACGACGGAATCATGATTAAACAGGAAGCGACGAAGAAAATCCATGTGAGTGCTGTCCAATTCTGCTCTGAAGAGGAGCGCATGCTGACTTGATCTGACAGCTGTCGTACACGAATAACACACTCCACGCCACCGTCTCTGGAAACTTCAATGACAACCTGCCACTGGCCAATGTCACAATTGTAGGCGTGACAGGCCAAGCAGATGTGTCAATGGTGAAGTGTGGCCAGCATGAAAGCTCAATGCACGGCAGCTATGGTGCCGGGCATGGCAACATGACGAGCGGTGTCCAGTCTCACTATAATAACAACGTGTTATACGTCACTGGGCTTGAGGGCGCGACACAGGGCGGCGTCTGGCACGATGATCTTGAGATCAGGTTGGCTTGAATGTTGGAATAGTCAGTCAGATACAGAACGCAGGGACTGCCCCAAGATATTACCGATTGAATATAAATCAGAGTGTCCGACCATCGTCAATTCAATTATGTCAAGGAGTCATGCCCTGATTCCTAGCTGTCATGACCCGAATCACAATGGTGAATGCCTCGGAGTGATTGTCATGTCGCTGCATATGTCAATGGCAAGGATGAGTCCTATAACGGTTTCAGGTCACTGGACGCTGCGCCTGAGCATACATGAGAGCTCTTGTGGGTCATGACTAAGGTGGCAGGTCACCGATTGGGAGGTCTCGATGGAGTCGTGGAGTCTGTGCGGCAGATGGCAATCTCGCGAGTAAGGTTTCGCCGCTGAGGGCTCCTGCACGTATCGGCATTGGCATACTGGGCATATACACATACATCCATGGTATGTTTGGGACGCTTTCAACCGCATGCTATCGTTGCATATGCATTTCATAACTATATAAGTTTCGTTGAGTTCTATGCTCGGAGTGCTTGTTGAGCGATTTCGGCTTTCTCAGCGTGGCATCACCCGCGGCCAAGCGCATTTCTGGGCAGTCCTCTTCCACCTCCTCTCTCAACCCAGCGGTCTCTCATACCATCGCAGCTGCGCCACGCCCAAGACGCTTCGGATCAGAGTCAAGAAGTGGCCTCTGACGATACTAATTAGCTAGCAGCCGCCGCCCGCCTCTCACAAATGCCACTCTCGCGCGTTGGTGCTGCTCGTACGGGTTGGCGCTGGCTGGGCGCTTTCGCGTCTACTTGGCGAGGCGACTGGGCATCCCTGGAAATGTCTTGTGTATGTCGATGGGTGGAATAAGAACAATTCCCGCCAGCTTTCGACCGAGCTGCGTGCTCCAAAGGTGTTTGATTCCCTCTTGTTGTTCCTTTCAATCCAGTTTCTATCGAGACCCATTTCTTCTCGGCCACTTACTTTCTTAATCGTTCTGCCATTTTTATTACCACCACACTCGTTACCGAAACACGGCAATTGTGCCAAACAACACCATGAAGTCTGCTTTCACCACCGCCGTTGCGGCGGCCTCGCTCGTTTCGGGGGCTTTTGCTGCTGTGAAGAAGCGCCAGAGTGGCAACCTTGCACCTGTACGATTGGATACTCAATGGCGGTATTGCAATTGATGCTGACCTTGCCCAGATCACTCTTGAGGGCAATGCCTTCATGGCCGGAGACGAGCGCTTCTTCGTCCGTGGTGTTGCTTACCAGCCCGGTGGCGCCGCCGATGCACAAGACCCTCTGCTCGACACTGAGGCACTCTCTGCCGATATTGAGATGTTCAAGGAGCTTGGAATCAACACCATCCGCATCTACACTGTCGACAATGCTGGTGATCACGACGAAGCTATGCGCATGCTCGACGAGGCCGGCATCTACCTCGCTCTCGACGCCAGCACTCCCGATTACTCCTTGAACCGCGAGAGCTTGGAGACTCTCCACCAATCTTACAACGCCGAATACTTGCAGCACCTCTTCTCTACCATCGATGCTTTCGCTGGTTACAGTAAGCCTTAGACCTACCATAGATACCAGCTGGCAGCATACTAATCCATCATCTAGACAACCTTTTCGTCTTCTTCTCCGGTAACGAGGTCATCAACGCCAGGAACAACACCAACGCCGCACCCTACATCAAGGCCGTCACCCGTGACATGAAGCGCTACATCGGTGCTCAGGCCGACCGCCGCATCCCCGTCGGCTACTCTGCCGCCGACGTCGAGGAGAACATCTACGAGCAAGCCGTCTACTTCGCCTGTGGTGACGACGACAACGCACGCAGCGACTTCTTCGCTTTCAACGACTACTCCTGGTGCGACCCCTCTGACTTCCAGAAGTCCGGCTGGGACCGCAAGGTCGAGCTGTACAGCAACTACTCTCTCCCCATCTTCCTGTCCGAGTTCGGCTGCATCACCAACCGCCGCGACTGGAACGAAATTGAAGCTCTCATGAGCGAGGACATGACAGCCGTCTACTCCGGCGGTCTTGCCTACGAGTTCACCATCGAGCCCAACGGCTACGGAATCGTCGAGCTCGGCTCCAACGGTGCCGAGCCCAACGAGGACTTCGACCGTCTGGCTGCCCAGTTCGCTGCCCACCCTGCTCCCACCGGCCTGGCAGGAGCCAAGACCGAGGACCAGATCAACCACCCCGCGTGCCCCGCCGAGTCCGAGGACTGGCCTCTCGACACCGAAAACCTTCCCGAGATCCCCGAGAAGGGCGAAGAGCTCATCAGAAACGGTGCTGGCGAGGCGCCTGGACTCGACGGCCCTGGCTCTCAATGGGGACCCTCTGTCAGCGCCACCGAGCCCGATCTCAGCAACGGCGTGACCGAAAGCGAGGACACCAGCAACGCCAACGGCGGTGCCTCTAACAACAACGCCGGCTCAGGCAGCAGTTCCAGCAACAGCACCTCTAGCGGCGATGCCGAGGGCAGCGCCTCTGTCTCTGGCGCTGCTTACGGCACTGTCCTCATGGCTGCTCTCGCCGCCGTGGCTCTCATGAACTAGATCGTGCAAGCTATCTAGTATCCCTTGACAATCGATTCACAGCACAGCACTCGGCGCAAGATCAGGAGGCGTAATAGACCAGGCATCCCGCGACCCTTACTACTTGGGCGAGAAGCCAACCCTTTTTATTTTATCCGTACGAAAGCGACATTTTTCCCTTGTTCTGTAATCTTATCATTCAGCTCACCGTCGAATGGCGTTTCCCAGCTTTTCTTGAGGTAGACTTTTTTTTTCTTCTTGCATTTGCATACGAACATCAAATCCCACATACCAACAATGACTTCCTCGCACGACATGACACCTCTCCTCAACGCACTTTCAGTCTGATGTGATTGCTTTGCGTCCAGCCGGGATTCGTGACTGAGAATTGTGACCAATGGCCCGATGATTGACAAGCGATTATGATTCTGGAGCAATACCGATCGAAATGTCAATCAAGAATTTTTCTCACTCTCCACTGTCGCCTTGCTTTGACATGATACCGATTGTCTTCGCTCACATATGGCCAGGAGTCAACCGCTGATGGTATTCTAGTGGTAGTATCGCTTGATAACTCGTGGAAATAGGGGGGAGAGCGACTTCACCATATCTGCTCTCGAGAGCGGATGTCAGCTGGATATGCAGGGCGTTGATATCACATGTTGAGTGCACTATCAAACAAGAGAACGACCGGCAAGAATCAGGCGAATTTTGGTATGACACTTGCGATACGTTGCGTCGGAAAAGAAACATTAACATTCGTTATTCATGCATTACATACTACACAAAGCAACAATCTCCGCACTCAATTAAGACTCTAAACCTGGTGAGTACCAGCGCGAGGAGCGCCGTTGTTCAGGCTCAAACCGCTAGCCTCATCGGGGTTCATGCCGTTGGCGCTCTTGTTCTTGCCATCGTCGGCCATGCCATTGTGAGAGCCGTTGAAGCGGAGACCAGCAATACCAGGGTAACCCTTGACGCCAGTAGCCTTCTCAAGACGAGTGGCCAGGTCGTCAGAGACCTCGCGGAAGATACCGATCTGGCGCTTGATGATCTCCTCGACGGTGCAGTTGCTCATGTGGCCGGAGATGTTGCTGATAAAGCGCTCGCGGGCACCCTCGTCCCAGACGCGCTCCCAGAGGGCGCGGGGGGCATTGAAATCTTCGGGGCGGATCTCGCTGAGGAAGCTGACAGCCTCACCGATGAAGTTGCCGTGAATCTTGTTGAGGTCGACGGCACGCTTGCGGAAGGAAATCGGCTCAATTGAGCTGAGGTATGCGGGGCGCGAGCCTTGGTTCAGGAAGGCCATGTTGCCGTCACGCTGGAAGTTCGCAACGCGGTAAGGTGTGCGGGTGGAGTTGACGGGGAGCTGCTGGTAGTTGACACCAACGCGATGGCGGTGGGCGTCAGGGTAGGAGAAGAGGCGAGACTGAAGAACAGGGTCGGCGGAAGGCTCAATGCCGGGAACCATGTGAGCTGGGTTGAATGCAACCTGCTCGATCTCGGCGAAGTAGTTCTGCACGTTCTCGTTGAGGAAGAACTCGCCGACCTTGCGGAGAGGGAACTGCTTGTGGGGCCAGACGTGGGTCAAGTCAAAGACGTTGATACGCTGCTTTTCCCAAAGCTCCTCAGCCTCCTTGGGGGTCATGGTCTGCCAGCAGACGTCCCAGCCAGGGAAGTCCTTACGCTCGATGGCATCGTACAGGTCCTTCTGGGAGTAGTCGGGGCTGTAGTTTGCCGAGTCCTCCTGGGTGACGAACGAGGTGCCCTGCTTGCTCTTCATGTGCATCTGACCGTAAACCCACTCGCCGTTCTTGTTGATGAGCTTCATTGTGTGGCCGGCATAGCCGTGCATCTTGCGCCAGCTGTCTGGGATACCACGGTCACCCATGAGGATCATGACTTGGTGGACAGACTCGGGGTTCTGCGACAGATAGTCCCAGAACATGGTTGAGTCGTCACCATGGGTGAGGTGGGTCTGAGGGTTACGCTTCTGTGTGTGAATGAAGTGAGGGAATTTCGCGGGATCGCGCAAGAAGAAGACTGGAGTGTTGTTCGCAACCATGTCCCAGTTTCCCTCGTCAGTCCTGAACTTGACAGAGAAACCACGTGGGTCACGAGCCAGATCAGGTGTGCCGCTCTCACCACCAACAGTAGAGAAGCGGACGGTGATGGGGCACTCCTTACCCTTCTGGAAGATGTCCGCCATGCAGAGATCATCAAGAGGGTCGGTAGTCCTGTAGAAACCGTGTGCTCCGCCACCCTTTGCGTGGACAACACGCTCCGGGATGCGCTCGCGGTCGAAGTGAGAGAGCAGATCGATCAAGTGGTGATCCTGAAGGAGGAGAGGGCCATTCTCGCCGACACGCTGAGACTCATAGGGGTGAGGCATGGGCACGCCATTTGAGGTGGCGTAAAGGGTGTCTTGGGCGGCGGCATTCCTGTCGTCGATGTAGTTGCGGTGGATGTCGCCATTGTGCTTGCCATCCGCAGTGTGGTGGGTTGGTTCGATTGCTGAAGGAGCCATTTTGTGTGGTGTTTTGATTGAAGGAGTGGTTGATACTGGAGAAAAACCTAAGAAGAACTACTTGTGAGTTCGGAGGATGATGGCATTATATTTACTACTATGATGTCGACGCCACCGCGCTCGATCAAAGAAAGCTTAATCGGCTGGTGAAGCTCTCGCTTCGCACGTGTATGACGCGCTGCTATCGACCGTGCGACGACATTGACCAATCAAAGGCGAGCTGATTCGCAGCTATGACCGCACACACTCCATCGAAGTGATCTAGTCTGGCAGTCCACCGCCGAGGTCTGCGGAGGACAAGCGGATGTTTGGCTGCTTTGCGAAGCTCAATTGTTGGTGTGCTGCCAAATCAGCATGAGTGCCATGTTGCGCGAGATATCGGCACTTGGTTGCTCGCTTGCCTGCCAGATTTGCTTGTGCTTGTGCTCTGTGGCGGACTTTGTCTCCGCGGCCATGCCTCTCGACCAATCTTGCCTAAACGAGCTGGGAAGCAGCGAGCATCTGACCGCACCGCAGAGCTCCACCTCGTGCAAGATCTGACGTTGCCATGGCAGAACACACCAAGCACGGCCACTGATGCGTAGCGAAATATGGGTCTTTACATGGTATGTCGGCTGCGATTGCTGGCAGGCACGTGATGAAGTAGATAGAGGCTGGCTCAGAGTTCAAGATTACCTCTGCGCTAAGCTCAGCCATGTCCACAGGGCCAGTGCTAAAGTCGAAGGCAGCATTAACCACACGCGATGGGTGAGAAATTGTCATAGGCCCATGCCCACAGCAGTAGGTAGAGCACGGTATAAGACTCAAGAAAGAGCATGGATTTGGCAGTGGCCCATACAAAACGGCAAGACTCGGTGACAAGAAAAGTGTAATTGTTTCCCCTGGTATCGTAACGCGCGTCCTGAAGAAGAAGGCAAGGAGAAGCAAAGAGGAAAGAAGAGTGCCGACTTGGCCAACCAGCAGCAACAGCAAGGCGGAGTAGCGCCTCGCATTCATATTCGAACATGACGAGAAGCAAAGAGGCAAAGGAAAAACAGAAAGGGGTCCAGTCTAAGGGACCCCGGAGCATCAACACGATACGCCTCGCACTGGTATTTGAGAACCATAAACGACGGAGCGTGTACAGTAAAGACAAAAACAAGGCATAGAAGAAGCGCTTTCTTGTATTGGTCTCCCGCAAGTAGTCGTTATTTTTTCCCGCGTCGTGTCTGACACTGCTCGTCTTTTTTCTTGGACGAGATTGATCGACAACTATATAAGAACGACCTGGTAAGATGTTAGCTTTCAACATGTATGCAGATGATGGGATGTGGACACGGACATAATTGCTGGGAATGATTCCCTTGTCACCATTCTCCTTCTTCGCTTGCCACCATCGGCCACTGACGTCTGAGACTTCGAGAATCTCGTGTTTCGCGAATGAAACCTCGTTGCTGTCGTCGGGGTTTGCTTCGTAGCTGTAGATTGCCTTTGCTCGGTAAGGGTAGTCGAACTCGGTCTGTTGTTGGCTCTCTGCGATGCCGGTGCCGGGTGCTGACACACCCGGTGTGGAGGCTGGTTGAGGAAATGCTGATGCTGAGGCTCTGTTCTGTTGGCCTATTGCTCCTCCTGCAAATCCAGTCACGGGAGACGATGTCTCGAAGCCCGCAAGCTGGTTTGCGTTGTACATTTGTGGTTGGTGACTGCTTGAACGGATTGTATCCGGGCGGTGTTGGTGCTGCGACATGTAACGGCTGCTTCGGGAAGGTGCGCCTTCCTTGTGTAGGGCGAAGGAGTCAAGTGTGCGGCGGTGCGATGCGGTAGGCTGTGAGCCATAGTAGAAGATCCAGACGATCTGAATGGGTTTGTTAGCTGTTGTGCATGACGATGGAAGAGCTGCTTCGTACCGAAACCATTGACAGTAAGATGAAGCCTGCAGCAGCCGCTTCCTTTGCAGCATCAGAGTAGTAGATCAGTGAGTTAACGGATGACGTGGTGAACACCAGGCCAGCTGACAACAGCCCGACGAGCGCCACGTGGTAAGTGTGCACGGAATCCATTGCGACGGTGATGAACACTGCGACAATGCATAACAGCATGAATGCGAGCGTCCACCACGAATAGTTTGGATAGTCACCCTGCACGTCGGCGATGACGGAGCTCACGAATGCGATCATCCAACCAGACTGTGATGTCAAATGTCAGTCACATGCTACGAGACGGGAGGAACAATCAGGTTTCGCAGGGTGTCTTACAATGCCAATTCCCAGGGTAGCCAGTGGAAATGGATCACCGATGATGTTTCCGATGCTGAACTTCTTGCGCCCACCGCCATATCTGCCATCGTAGTGATCCATCTTCTCCTGTAGGTATGGGCCAAAGCTGGCGTTACTGGGCATCAAGTGGTCGTGAGTGTGCCGATGGGTATATTGTTGCAGCCGTGTCGGGAGAGATGTTACTCAATAGAGTGAGGGCCGAGAGAGCAATCGAATGATAATGTCAATTTGCCAAAGAACAGTGCGCGTCAAGCGAGTGTGTTTGAGATGTTGTGGTGAATGCGGTCAGGCCTAGCAGTCAGGTGTCCAGCCCGAGGTTGTTATGGTTGATTGAGAAGGAGAAGATGAATGAGAGTGGTGGCGTGTGTTGGTGAAAGGAATGTCCGTCGGCAACGTCGCAGGAGTCGTGCACGAGGTGTGTGTAGAGCAGCGCCGGGCTGTGTGGTGGTGGTCGGTGGGTGTAGAGAAGAGAGGGTGGTGGAGCAGAGGATGCGAAACGACGCTGGCAGGGGGCGCGGCGGTCGTGAGCGCGCGCTGGGGACTGAGGGCGGTGGCTGGCGGCGAGGAGACGGCGCAGTATAGCAGAGCAGCAATATGGGCGGCACGCCGTTTCTGCTTGTCTCAAGTGGTCCTGTCGTTGCGCGCTGGGAGACAGCTGGGAGTAAGTGCACGCTTGGAGAGCAGCGTGCGCTGCGTAGACGCCCGGCTCAGCCCTGTCTCCCCAAACCGTCGGCGACTGTGTCTGGACCCAAGGCGACCGGCGGGCCGCGTTTCAGCTCTGCTGCATGTCCAATTTCGATTCTCTCAACATGTTCAGGGATTGCAAACCTTGTGCCAAGTTCATTGCCGCCGCGCTCGCATGGCTGCCATCCTCCGTGCCGTGCTGCGCTGCTGCGTGCGCATGCTCCGGCGTGCATCGCAGTGTTCACCAACCTACTGCCTTGCAACGATCGCCCATGGTCTTCCAGCCGCTGTCAACGTCCCGCCTGGGGAAACGCGCCCAGAGTTGGCGCTAGCCTCTCGGCCTATTTTTGACCCATCCACTTCTCGCGCGCCTCTCAGGAGTTCACACGCTGCGTCCCACGAGATTCGCGCCCACCACGGCCTCTCGCTATAGCCTCTGTTAAGGCGCAAGACTGGATGATGTCTTCAATCTCGTCATCATCCAAAGATTTCTGCGTTCGCACCTACCCCTTGATCGCGGCAGTTGTGGGAATCGTTCTACGATTGGCACTCGGAACCCCCCGGATCCTACGCGCTATCTTCTTTAGCAGCGCGCGTTCCTGACGCGAACCGACCCTTTGAGCATGGATCTTTGGATAGACACGCCTCTCTTGAAACGTAGTGTTGCAATGTAGTTTTCCGCACCACGAGCGGTAGTATCGTCCTTTTGATTTACCACTTTCTTTGAGTTCTGGACAGTACGAGCACACGTCATCTCGCCGTCAACCGACAGGAGGCTGGACCTTATCAATGTACGAAATGCTAATAAATTGACCTTGTGAGAGATTCAACATGCATGCTCATACTGGCAAGCGACAAGCCGTAGGGGGAATGCCTTCAGTCGCGAATAGATATCATGGACAATAGCCTTCGTATCCTAAGCTTTTAATCTTGCAAAAGCCGCCGCAAGTAAAACACCATGGTATAAGCTTAAATACTTGGTGGCGTGGCTGGACAGGATGCTGTCGAAATAAGCTTGTTTCAGACGTGGATTGCGACTTCTGCATCTGCGCCGCACCTGCCATCGAAACTTTCATCTAGGATTTGCTATCACGTGAACTGAACCGAACACCAACATCGCATCAATGTCGCAATTGCCAGCCGTTGATGTTCGCAATGTGACAGGCAGTCTGGACCGCATAGGTAGTAACTGCTTGACAGCATACTTTTCGTCAGACTGCCAGCAGACATGTTGGATCGTGGGCGAGAACAGCTAGGCGGCGAAACGCGGTCGTCACAGGGTGCGAATATCCCTTGAGTGTCGACGTGCCAGCGATGCAAGACTGCACCACGACTAGAAATGTCAACATGTCACGGTGTCGCACGAGGAACGAGCATCACGCCAGGCCAACAGAGTCGCACGCAGGTGTCGTAACATTTAACATTCGTAGCAGCCCAACTAAGCCGCTTGTCCTATGACAGCATAACAACATATCTCAAGCCTCCATCAAGGCGAGTAAATTCATGTCTCTTTCTCAGAAAAAGCAAAAACAAAACTCCAATGCAATGCAATGCAATGCATTTTTCCAAATCCCATGCGACGCAAATCTCAAGCCTTGTACTCGACCTCGTCCTCCTCGTCATTGCCAATCTTCTCGCGGAGGTGGGCAGAAACAAGACCGCCCTCGGTGGGCTTGCGCTTGGACTCCTTGACAATGGACCTGATGGAGGGCGACTCGGCGAAGAGCATCTCGAGCTCTTCGAGAGAGCGGCCCATGGTCTCGGGGTAGAAGAAGTAGACGAGGGGCACGATGCAGGCGGAGATGACGGCGTAGACGATGAAGTAGCGGTAGCCGATGGTGTTGACGGCGACCGGGGTGATCTGGGGATTGAAGGTTAGTGCTTGTTCTGGACGTTTTGAGATGTTTGGTTTGGACTCACCATGACCACGACGAAGTTCCAGAGCCAGTGGTTAGCGGTGGAGATGGATGCCATGGGCACTCTGAGTCTCATGGGAGCGACTTCCGTGCAGTACAGGAAGTTGGCGCCGAGGAAACCGATGGGGACGAAGAAGTTGAATGCGAAGATGAAGAAGGCGGCGGCGCCCATCGCACCGGTGTTGCTGCCGGGGAAGCTAGTTGTGATGGCGAGCGACATCATGCAGCTTGCCATGCCGAAGCCAGAGAAGATGAAGAGCGCGCGGCGGCCGAAGCGGTCGATGGTAAAGAAGGCGACGAAGCAGGACAGGAACTTCCAGGTCAGGCAGGCACCGGTGAGGACACGGGAGAGCTCGGGGCTCATTCCCAAGCTGTCTTGGAACAAGATGGTGGCGTAGACACTGATGAGGTTGCTGGTGACATGTTAGTAGTGGTTCTACGAGAATTCGAGTGGCAGTGGCACATACCTTCCGCACATCTGCTGGAGGAGCTGGAGGAGGATGCAGAGCATGAAACGGTAGAAAAGCTTGTCCTTGCCCATGGTGAAGATATCCTTCATGCTGGCTGCGGTGTGGCCGGTCTCCTCGAGAGCGAGTTCGATGCCGCCAATTTCAGTGGCAACAATGGGGTCGTCCTCGGGAAGACCACGGAACCTGGCAAGACTGGCGCGAGCCTGCTCTCCACGGCCCTTGCGGCAAAGCCAGCGAGGCGATTCGGGGATGAGGAATACAGTCGAGATCAGAACGATCGACATGAAAATGGGGAAGACAAGAGGAATGCGCCACTGGATCGGGAGGGAGTTGACCTCGAAGAAGCCCAGATTGATCCAAGACTCGAGAAGGTAACCCAAACTGATGAAGCAGCCGTCCAAGACGGTGTGAGCACCGCGGTTCTTGGTTCCAGAGCACTCTGATTGCCAGACCGGGACGGTAGCAGAGAGCTGACCAATGCCCCAACCGAGGATGAATCTTCCAACGATGAACTGGGCGATGTGGAATGAAGTGCACTGCAAGATCTCACCAATGAGAGTCAAGCATGCGGCCACGAAGATGGTCTTGCGGCGTCCGAGGTAGTCACCAAACTTGGAGCAGGAGAGAGCACCGAAGAGTGCACCGATGGTGAACATAGAAACCACGGCTCCCTGGATAGTCTTCTTGTGGGTCTTGACGGCGCCGGTGGTCGTGACAGTGTCCATTTCAGGGAAGGTGTGTGCAAAGTCCTTGAGCGAGAGTAGACCACCAACGCCAGACTGGTTGTAGCCGAAGAGGACGAAGGCAGGCAAGACGACCAGCAACAGCTGGGCGACCTCCAGCTTCTTTCCTGTGAGCACCATGATTGCAAGCTGATCCTAGTTGGATCTGTTCACTGCTTTGAGGTGTTGCAGTAGCAATGCTATGCCAATCCAGTCAAGGAGTGGTATGCGCTGGGGATGGAACGAGGAAGACGAAGAGCGATGGACGGGCAGGAACCTCGAGGCTCGAGGAAGGGAAGAGCAGTATATAACGGATGACCACCTACCTCCCCACAATTATGGAGTGAGGCCATGGGGCGTGGGTTTCGAAATAAGCCCTGGCCAGTATCAATGACATGATGGCCGGATAGCTGATCGGCAGCACACATCTTCACATTCGCCGACCGACTGGAGACCTCATGTGTGTGACGCGCCCCACAACCAACTTGGGGACGTGCTGTGGAGGTGGACGGTGGACTGGGTCAAAGCGGCGCCGTCAGTGAGTTAAGTCAGGGTACGTGCGTTGAGGAAGTCCGAATTTTAAAGACATCCGGGCTGTCTGCGCTAGATGCCCGGACAGGAAGTCGAGGGTCGGATACCGGCAGACGCCGTGAGCCTGTCTCAATCATCTGGACGGCGCTGCCGCCGTGGGTAGGCTTCTGATGTCAGAGCCTGCTGACCGTTCTTCTCAGATGTCTGTACTGAGACGGTGTGACCAGCGTGCAGGCAGTCAGGCAGACGATCACTCAACAACAGCAGTAACGTCTTGATGTGGCATGCCGATTACCCGTCCGCAAAGGACAGCAAAGAGGCCGTACGCGTTATGTCTGGAGGTGGGCCGTCCAGTGTGGCGGACGGGCCAAACCCAGCAGCAGAAGGCCAAACACACCGCGGTCGATGGTAGAAGGTCGGCAGAAGCGATGAGCACGCAAAAGCCAAGCTTCGCACCAAGCATTTCAGCACATGAGACTCGTGAAGCCAAAAGCCACGATCCGCCTTATCTGCCGTAGGGCTGCAACTGTGCCTGGCACCGCACTCGACTCGAGGCAGAAAGCATGCTGCCCACGAGAATTAATCGCCGCTTTCCTTGCATGTGTTTTCGTCTTCTCAAACTCTCAGTTGAGTTGCGCATGCACGGGTGATCGTCCCGTTTCCCGCATGCTGCATATCGCCTCATCCTTCTGTGGCGGGCTGCCCGTCCAGAACACCGCCGCGGCTCGTTACTGTCCGTAATCAAAGGGTCCGGGGTCGTGGTCTGAACATGTACTACTGCAGAACGTTGAGGGCGCGAGCGCAGTCGTTGGATCGCATTCGAGATAGTCTAGTGGAGAGGCATCGCATGCAGCCGACCTTGTTGCGGTGCGAACGCGGATGACCACATCCCCGGGCCCTTTCATCGTCTTGACTCTTGACTTATGCAATGGCTTGGCTAACATTACCATGCCCTTACGCGACCTTGGGTCTACCTTGCCAACGTTCAGATTGCTTGAATGTAACGTGGATGGCCTGACTCGACCTCCCACTATTGCACTATTGGCGTGCCCAACGGAAGAGGCGACATGGCTACAGTGCATTCGAGCACAAAGACAAGCATCGAGGATTCTGCCACGTCCTCGCAGTAGTGACAACCACCATATCTGTGATTGCGATGACAAACATGTTCGCTCTCAACTAATCTCCGTAGTCCGACTGGCCATCGCAGGCGTGCTGGTGCGGCAAAACAGGTGGGGTCGAAGATAGCGCCCGTTTGCGATCCAGTCTGAGGACTGCCATGCGCCAGTGCGCGCTGAAGGTGAGCCGCAGGTGCCTCCAGCCGTGAAGGACAGATGTCGGCGAGTTTTCAAGGTCAGAGTTTCGGCAGTCCAACTGGGTTTGCCCTCCGACGATTGTCAACCAACTAGATGTTGATCATCACGTATGCGACGCTGTCAGAATTTTCGATCGCGTGGATTGCCTTCCACAGGGCAAACGCACCGTCTCTGCTGGTGCGATTCAGGTTTCCGCGCACGTTGTCTCTCTGTGACATGCCCGTACGGCATTGGTACTGGGCACCTCCGAGGAATAATGGCGCAGGTGGATCTGCGATGGAAGACTTCTTACGGATGATGCCCGAAAATGAGGTGAGAGATGCTATGACCCATGGCTTCTCAACGCGGCAGTCGTGTAGGGCAAATCTTCAATTCTTGGTCTGGGTCTGCTTGGTTATGCTTGCCTGAACAGGCTGCGAGCTTGTCTCGAGTTCCACGCGCGACAAGCGATGTCCCCGTGATGGTCAGCGGTCAGGTCTTGCAGCCGCGCGGTCCTTTGTCTCTGTCTGCGTCTGGGTGTTCGCCATTCCATTGTTCCCATCTCTACATATGCCTGAGGCGCCCTGGCATCACAGAGCCGTAGTCGTTCGCATCCATATCCGACCATCTATGACCACACATCAACTACAACCATGCCCCAGACAACATAACACGTTTGCGGAGGCACACATTGGGGATCTTGGGGTCGGAACCCCCTTCTGCGGAGTGGTATGGCGCACATTACCCCATGGACCATGATTAGGATTACTCCTCCCCCGTAACCTCCCGTGTTGGAGCACGATGGAAAACACCCACCCTGCAGCGTTTGTGAGTTGTGTTCACGAGAATAACGCGGGCTGTTTTCGTGGACGGAGTCCTTGCCAGCCAATCACCGACGTCTGTGCTGAAATTCTTCGGGAACTCTAGGATCTACTAGCCAGGACTAACGACCCATGCTGCGCTTATGTTGCGATCACCTCGTGCTTTCTGCCACGAGCGAAGAAACCTTCGACTCCATGGGGATCGAATGGTCGATTATGCATGATGGGGCTGATCCCGGCGTCCCTCCAACATTGGCAAGAACGCTTGGACGGCGGGTGGCATTGCATGGCATAGCGATGAGCTCATTGTTCACCAGCCGTCTTTTGCTCTGCTTCTGCTCTGCCGCATTATCTGAATCGGCTGCATCAGGAGACCCGTGGTCTGGTCTTCTTCTCAGCTACCTCTTGGTGCCGGATCCGCCGTTCATAGGAAGAAAGTACGCAAAAACATTTGACTGCAACTCGATTGCCTCTGTTCCCGCATGCCATTGAGGCCGTCCATGCATACCCCACGGAGACTCCGGTTATCCACTGAGTTTACTGGGGGCCTAGGGGCTCGAATTAGCCAGACCGGTCACAAAATCATCGCGTGAGGCCGAGGCGGCAACTTTGCAGGGCTCCTGATACATATTCGAAGGCCAGGCCCTCCGCGTTCTTTTCGTCAGCCATCCTTCGATCAGGGCAGAGCTGTCTTGCACCAACCGCCTTCTGAGAATGGCTACGACGAGAACGCCACAACAATCAAGTCGAGGTTTGACGTGGCCAGCATGGCTACGGGCTAGGGATTTGCTCTAGACAGTGTGCCTGGTGTTTCCGCAAGCAATGCTCAGAGAAAGCAAGCGGCAGTCCGGCCCATCAGCATGCTTGGCTCACGTATTGATTTCTTTCCTTGACGCGATGGATTCCACAGCCAAGGCTTTCACCGGATGTTGGCATTGCTATCGTATCAGCTATCGTATCCGAGCATAGCTTCACGAGCACGTGCGTCCGGATACGGCTTGAAACGATAATGTGCGTTGATGAATAATATGGCAGGTGGTCCGGTGAGGCCGGCTCCACGTGTGGATGCTCGTCGGCCAGGCTCTACTTCCCAAGAGTTACCAACCCCTTTCGCCGTGCCGCTGCTGTCCATTGCATCACCCCATGCATGAGCTCAAGATTCTTCATGCGGCGGTGTCAAAGCTCTGTAGGCTTGTTGTCTCACCTTGGACTATCGTCCTGCTTCCTGCTAAATCGATGGGTCACAGGTACGACCAGGCATGCTCGATTGATGCCAGAACCTCATTAATCCCGGCGCCTCATCACACCAACGATCCTGGACATGAGCTTGCGTAGTATGCCTCGTATCAGTGATGGTGATTGGGGGTGTCGTCACTGACAAAAGCAACGTCGTGTATTGTATACCTGCATCTTGTTGGGAGGATTATCAATCTCAGTCTGACAGGTCAGGGACTAAGCCATACTCCTGCCCAACGTACAGACCGAGACCGTGTTGAAACTCAGATCCGGCATCGTACCTTGCCCTTACGCCTATGTCCTTACAACTTCAGCAGCTGCGATGTAGCCTTATGAGCCATGTCTGCTTTGTGCATGCACGAACAGCAGCATCTCATCCTCGCGCTAATATGGAGAAAGAAGAAGAAGAAGAAATTAGTGCCTCAGTAAGTATTGTTGTCGGAGTATGAGATAGCGTCAGGTATCTGACGGATGTTCGAGAGTCGGTGTTCAAAGTCGTTGTTCACCGGAAAACACATGCCCTTTATATCGCAGCATTCAACTTTGACAGCAGAGTGCTGACCACCAGATATCGAACACAACAGACCGTCGTAAGGAAAGAGGTGTTCCAGAATTGATTGCACGTACATGCTTACCATCCGAACACATGCACATCATTTATTTGTCTTGTTGCGATCGGATATCTGCTGTGAGCAGTGTGCTAGGGTTAGTGTATTACGGTAAGTGCAAACGGTCCACATCTACATGTAAAATCTAAAATCATATGAGGAAGTACATGTAATTAGTGTATGTAAAGACCCGGTTCACCAATAGTTACGGACGTGGACGGGTTTCATCAATGCGAAGTGCTTTATCACAAACCTATGTGTGGGCTGCGCAACACTTCTCCCCAATGAGCTGCACCACATATGCTTCACTGCGAGATTTGGGCAACATCTTACGACTTCACGACATTTGTCGAACTCGATTTCAATATGGCTAGTTCACCTTCATGCACAGATCAGCAAGGACTGAAAGAAATGCACTGTACAGCAGAACATGTGATCAACTTGTCGCTGTGTCGCCTCACTTTCGTACCTTGGAGGCGGAGCAGCTTCCACAACTTATTCTTCCCGCTTTCTGTACACAAGAGCTGCAGCAAAAGTCTCCGAATGCAATGTCCGGATTGCTCCAGGACCGTTTGCACGAGTTATATGAGTTGGAGAGAACGAACCTTTGAGGTAATGGTACCGCAGGACTTTATATACAGACTGAAGAATCGAGGTGCTTGACGCCACAACGATTTTTAGCCCAATGGCGGCCAACGTTGCCGAGCTCAAATTTGGTTGTCTCGCTTTCGATATTACGCCGCATCGACCGTTGTGAATATGAACGATTCTGTTATGCCTCAATTTGCGGTCTAGAATTGTCGCGCCGTTGAGCGCACGGCGACCTCATCGTCTATCTCCAGCTTCACAATCACTTTTACACTTCAATCGCAGGTCAATTACCAATAATCCGCAAGAGACAAAGACATGGATACGGGTTGGATCTGATGCTAAATGTAGCACCGAGGAAATTACTGCATGACCTAGGAGGTGAAGAACGCGGCGTGAACTTGGCATACTCAATCGGGCAATTGTGATGAACTTGGCCAGCGCCAAGGACGAGGGCTCTGTACGGAGGTCCCCGAGAGAAACTTGTAAATATACATCTTTGCTTGATCCTAATATCTGCGTTGGTAACAATGTGAGTTGTTCGCAAGGCAGCTCTGCATTTGTGACATGATACGCCACTGCGCTGAGGTGGCGCCCTGCCCGCTGCCCGTTGCTGCAACCGTTGGTATTACTTTACCTTTGGCATGAAATTACCAGCAACTAACATGCGAGCGCTACGACCATCTTGGCTCAGGATTCACTCAGTCTCTATCTCGCATCGGTCCGCGACCTCTGGGCACCTCGTGTTTGCATTGAACGGCTGCGGCCGGATCAATTGGCCCGCTAAACCGCCAGCAACAGTACGAAGTCAAGCGTCCAAGACATGCGCTGATTTGCTATGAGGCCAGGAACTGCCCTCGATGATCGCGGTACATTGCTTAATAGCGCCGAGCTTCGCTACATGCGCACGATGCAATGCAAACGGCCCTCATAGCCTTGGAGAGAATGACTTGACACTTGCTCGTCCACGATTGACTTCCCTTGTTCTTCTCACACACCACCAGATCTTCTTTCGTAGGTTGTGGCTTCAGTACATTCTTTTTTGTTGTTTAGTCATTCCTTACCGGCATAATGCACGCCCACACCACTCTGGCCTTGGGCCTTTCGGCGGCCACCTTTGCCCACGCATACCCAGCATCTAACTGCACCAGCACCAGCACCAGCACAGTCCATGTCAAGACTACTGTTGTGGTGCCCCAGACGACTGAAGTCAAAAAGACTCCCGAAGAGCAATACGTCTCCGATCTTCGCAACCAGATCTCTTCCTTGAAGCAACAGCTTTCTAGCGAGCATGAGGCATCCGCCACGATCTGCAACGCACCGGCTCAAACCAGTGCCTTGTCAGGCAGCCACAAGGGCAACCACGGTGGCGCACCTGGCAACCCCTCTGCCACCCATGAGGCAAAGAACTGGAGCTACTTCAAGACAGCCTCCGTCTCTCGTCTCCCCGCCACTTCCACCGTATCCTACCGTTGCACCTCAACTGCTGGCGACCAGAAGCACGACGGTGGTGACTACAGCAACAAGCCTGCCTCCACCCCGGCCGGATACTCGTCTGCTGAGCCTACTCAGGCTCCATTCCCCTACACTTCGTACACCAACGGTACCGCCAGCCACACTGCTACTGGCGGTCTTTCCACCTCTACTTCGATTGCTCATGCCATTCCCCAGCTCGATGATTACACCCTTAATCAGATTGAGAGCGGCGATGCCCTGGAATATGCCAACCAAGTTGCCATCAAGCACCTACAGGAGCACCACCTCAGTGGCACCAACGGCACCAACGGCACTTGCACCTTCGAGAGCGCTCGTGTCCGTACCGAGTTCAGAAAGATGTCGAATGAGAACCGCAAGAGCTTCACCGATGCCATCATGTGCCTCAAGCAGGTGCCCAGCTCTGCTGATGGAACCGCATACCCTGGTGTCAAGTCTCGCTACGATGAATACGTCGCCACTCACATCAACATGACCATGAGCATCCACGTCACCGCCGACTTCCTTGCCTGGCACCGTAACTTCATCTGGGAGTGGGAGAACGATCTTATCAACACTTGCGGCTATACTGGTTCTCTGCCATACTGGGACTGGGCTAAGGACGCCTACGCACCTCACGACAGTGAAGTCTTCAATGGTGACGAGTTCTCCATGGGAAGTGATGGTGTTTTCGTTCCCGGTCGTGACGACACTTACCTTGGTCTCATGGATGTCACCTTCCCTCCCGGCACTGGTGGCGGCTGCGTGCACTCTGGCCCCTTCTCCGGCGGTGTCTTCAGCAACCTTGGACCTCTCGACAGCCCTTACGGCGACAATGTGGAGAATGACTACGACTTCAACCCGCGCTGCCTGGTTCGCGATCTGAACAGCTTCTTCAGCAGCAGATACAACACCTACGCCAACGTCACCCAGCTCATCCTCGGCCAGACCGACATCCAGTACTTCCAAGCCGAGATGCAAGGTTTCGTCGGCGACAACAAGCTTGGTGTCCACGGTGCCGGTCACTGGCTCGGAGGTGGCCCCTCGCAGATGCAGGACTTCCACTCATCTCCCAACGACCCTATGTTCTTCCTCCACCACGCCATGGTTGACCGCATCTGGGCTATCTGGCAGGCTCTTGACCCCGAGACTCGCCAGAACGCCATCTACGGTACCTCGACCTTGAACAACAGCCCTCCCAGCCCCAACATGGCGCTCACCGACAGCATTGCATTCGGCTTCGCCGGCAAGAACGAGGTCTTTGGCGATCTGATGGATACCCTTGGCGGCAAGTTCTGCTACCGCTACGAGTAAGGGAAACGATTTCACGCCTAGCCGCATACGCTCTTTACTTTCCTTTCTTCCTTTCTTTCGTATCTTGGCTTACAGCCTTTTTCTACCACCCACGCACACAGCATCGCTCACGACGTGGCGATGGGCACCCTTTTCTTTTACTTCTCAACAGATTCACTGTATTAGATCCTACAAAGATAAATTATAGTGTAATAGTAAGACCTTCTTCCACGCAGCAACAGGCTCTCATGTGACAGGTGCATAGTAAAAAGCGAGAGTATCTCTTACAACGTGCATCGTCCCATTTCCACACAATGTTATTGATGTCGAAGTATTACGCATGAAGGGGTATTACGCGAGATGCAAGCCATGAATAATGAAGTAAAGTCGGCTGTTAGTGCCGTCGCTTGGCGCGTATCGAGCTGAAACGTCAATACATACAATGATCTCCTCTTGCTTGTCAATCCACACATAGCAAGTCATGGGTACCGCGGACCGCTACTGTGCCATCTGCGGTTGCTCAATCGGGATCGTTCCCCTGAATATCGGATCCAACAGCAAAAAAGCAGAAGGTATCCTACAGAGACTTCTTAAGGCCGGCCTGCGCCAGCGAGCCGGCGAGCCCACCGGTGACAACGAAGAACATGGTTATTCTGACGAGGATTCCGCCTTGAACATCCTCGATCCGGAGCACAGCTATGCCATCGAGCATGCGTACGATCCGGAAGTCATGGAGTGCCGTGACGTCGCTCTACAGAATTTTGATCGCTTCTACAAGCACGTCCGCCTTGTCATGTACGATCCCAAGATCGAAAGTTCGTCCAAATACTTCATTTCTGGCGAGGCGGAGGTAGATGATTTTGGATGGGGAACCGTGGTTGGTGGTCATCCCTCGCGTCCCGATGAGCAGTTTGAGAACGTCATGTATATGGAGTACTCGGAGGAAGATGTCAAGGCATTCCCTTGCCACGGGCTTTGCTTGCAGATGCTGGCCAAGGCGGTCAGTGGGAAGTTTGATTCGAGACTTCTCAATCCTGAAGTGCTGTATAAGACCATGTATGACTTGAACGAAAACGATGGCCAGATGCTGAACATTGAATACGGCGATGTCTCTGGGCAGGAACAATACTGGGAATGCATGCCTGGCGAGGAAGTATGTTTAATGTGTATTCTATGATCCATTAATCGAAAGATAGACTGCTGCTGACCGATGGAACTTTTGACAGTATGCTGTAATTAATCCGCTCGAGTTCTACGACCAGCACATGCGCAAATTGATGAGTCTTACAATCGACTCTGGCACCATGGCGAAGGATGCCAAAGGGTCCGAGACTCATGACACCACCGTGGACCCCTTCCACGCTTGCTCAAACGAGCTGATCCATCATATCACACGCTATCTTAGCGGAAATGAAGCCTTCTCCCTCCGCCAGGCCTCAACGATCATACGACAATCAACAAGCGGAGGCAGCTACTGGAAGCCGCGAGTTGAGAAAGATCTGCAATGGCTCTGGATCCCACCCGACCTCGATCGCAAGACAGCGAGCGGCGAGATTGGGGGCGGCAATCGTCAAATCGACTGGATGAAAGTGTATCTGCTGTTCGACAGCGCCACCGCTCATCCATGGGGAATGCAAGGCAAGTATATGGGCCTTGCGAACAGGCGACGGATCTGGACCGCATGTGAGGAGCTTTGGTCGTTGTACAAAGCCTACGCTGCACGCAGTGGTGAGTCAATTATTAATCCCGACGTCGATCGTCGCACATGGTCAGAGTCTGATGAAATTGATACGTTGTGGCGTGAGGCTTTCGAGAGAATTGAGTCCAGTGAGCCATGGATGGATGGGATGTAAAGATTGCCGAGACGGGTAATTCTTCGATCTTGACCCAATAGTCATTGTATCTATCCTATACGAAGATATGTTTGAATACAATTGTCAACGAGCTACATGGTGTCCGACACATATGTTCAATATTGTAGCTCTAGAACGTCATTTCTAATGCACACATAGGAAAAGAATTGGAAGCCGCCCTTCTCGATAAGTAATTTCCCAGGGCCCACTGATAGCATGCAACGACGATCATTCAGTCAGATCTCCATAGTTTATCGTCTCTTTGAGTAGACCTTTGCGATGTATGATGTGTTCATCCCGATAGGAACAACCGCAGCCTCGGCCAGCGATGCATACTTCGCAAAGGTCGTAGCTCGGATATGGTGGCTCTCCATCACCACTGCACGAACAGCAGTGGTAGTAAGCTTGAATCTCAATATTAATCGCCTGAAGACAGAAAGTACAACGTTTCGTGGCGGGGAGCTTGTCGTTGTCGTGCATGCAGCTTTCTTTAGGCGTCATGATCCATTGCGATACGGGTCGATACTCCTTGCTCAGGAACTGAAACGACCTCGAGGACTCTCCAGTGAGCACTGCTATCTGTGCTAGTCTCGCGTCTTCGCCAATCGAGGCTGGAATGTGCACCTTGCTAGTGTGTGCTACAGCATTGGCCTCGCTGTTCTTCTCAGAAGTGTTGGGCGCAACGTCGAGGAGTCCAGTATCAGCGATGGCATATCTCACAGCATAAGTCTCGGCTGTCTCCATGATTGAGACTCCTGTATTAGCCCCCGAAAGCTCAGCTGTGATCCCAGGACTGGCATTTGATACTGCAGCGGCCTGGATGCTTTTGTCCGCGGCCAGAAGGGGCGTCAGATGTGACGACGTTGGAGGTGCTGCGAGACTGTGTACGTCCTCGGCGGCACGAGCTTTGAGCGCTGCAAAAGTCGAGGCATCGATCGGGTTCGCTGTAGTACCGTGGTTGACTGCATGCAGGCCGCTGGCATCGGTCACCACATGTCCCGGATCTGGTCCAAGGGCCAGGATCTGATTGCCAAAATGGAAGACTTGCTGCACCTGGAACTCAGCTCCATGCCAAAGACCAAGGAAGAAGTGGCTTGGGTCGTGTGCCAATGTTGGCAGTGTATTCACGCCGTGTTCAGCAACACTATTCAGGACCGTCGAACTGGTGCCGGCGAAAAATAGGACGTCCAGTAATCCTACCGTGGCGAAGACGGTCAACGAGACGCCGAGTGGAATCAATAGGTCTCTCTTTGTCTGTTCGTAATCAGGGAGGTTTCGACGACGCGCCTCGGCGTCGATGGCCTTTCGCTTGCGGCGTGCTATATCCAGCGTACGGCCGTTTGCCACGACACCCAGGAGCGAGACACCCACCGTCGGGATGAGCATCAGAGAACTGAAACCGATACCAGTAGACGAGCTGACTTTCGTGCGATACTTTTTGCATTGACGCATCCAGAGCGCGTGAGCACTCATGTTCTTGGCTCGCTCACTATATTCATTGTCGTTGAACGTAAATGGTTCTTTAGATAACCACTTCATATTAACTGGAATGAAGCTTGGGTTGCTGCTGAGAGCTTTTGCTTAGGTGTTTCGTTGATTGTAAATTTGATGTAAAGACAGTGACAGCAAAATGTTGCAACGCTTTCACAGATCGTTTCGATATCCATTCGACGGACCTGGGTACTTATACAGCTTACATCTGCGCGATACTCTGGGTCCTAGGGAAAACCAAGAGCTCAGCCACTCACGAAATCTCCAGTGGCGTGACGAATACAGGAGGCGCTCACGTTACCTTCCCACTCCTTGACCGGAACATAATCTAGTCAGGTAAACCGCAAGGCCAAGACCATTGAGCACACAGCCCGGTTGTCGAGCAGTTTGTCGTCTGATGCAAAAAGTGCTATCGCAACATCGTAAGCCACTTCGCTCGAGATATCAAAAGACGACCAGTCATTCGCCGGAACCGGGTAACACAAGCTGACGGGAACTGCATCAAAGCCATGTGCCGACTTTGGTACGCTCCTGCATAGGATCTGACGTTGGAAAGACAAATCCGGATCGTTACAAACGCCATGGTAGCCTTGTTTAGGAGTCACGAGCTGTGCATCCCGCCAATCGTACCTTGTCATCCGACCTATGAGCCATTGTGTGGTTATAGGGCTGCGCATACATAGCGAGCTTGACAATGTTGCTTGTACCATTTTTGTGGCAGGAAGAGAAACTAATTTGGATAGCCTTGTTTGGTGCCCGCATGCCGCCAATACTATCACAGCTATGGCAGCCTTGCCTATTGATTGCATTGATTACCTGTGAGCCACCGAGTGGCTGTAAGGCCGTGCTGGACAATCGAGGGCAGCGAGCTTCGCGATGTGCCTGTTTGCATCGTCAGAAGGTACCATTCCTGCGCAACGAGAAGTGTCGAATCTGGATAGCCCTGCCTGCGAGCCGAAACGTGGGTGTGAGGATATGGCCAATAGCACCCCAAGTACGATAGCCTTGTCCGACACAAGCAACCTATGAGCCACCGTCTGGCCGCAAGGCTGAGCAGGAAAACCCGCGAGCTTGGCAAATGTGACTCTGCCTATATCGTCGACGTGTGCTATTCTCGTGCAAGGATTTGTTCCATCACCGGAAATCCTTTGCTTCGCCCAGCTCAAAGTCGCATCGCCTATGCAGGGGCGGAAATGTCGCTGGGAGTGCGTGAGACGTCTTGACCCGAAGATTACTGATCATGGATCGAAACTCCGGTGAAAGGGATCTCTTGGTCGTGGATGTGTTTGGATACCCGTGACTCTGCATCAGTCTTGATGTCTCGGCGAGTATACAGTGTTGTGGGGCGGCCTCTCAAGTGATTATATTATCTTTTCGAGGAGCCTAGGGTAGTCGGGATTATCGCAGCCTGAATCAAATGTTTACGTGGAAGTAAGGCACAGGAAAGGGGTTCGTTACACGCGTCAAATTCGTTTCGTAGCTAAAGTAAGGGAAATGCAGTCCACGATATATTTACTTTTCCTCTCGCCCTCTCAATCCATGATTTCATCCACAATATTTCTCTCCGAAACTCAGAGCCTGGAACTAGCAGAACCTCTGCTGTGCTCCCTATCACAAGCTCCATCATGGATTCACGCCTTGCTCTTCTGCTTGAAGATGTTGATGAGCGAGTTGGTGCTGCTGTCGTGGCCGCTGACCTCGCCCTGGCCGTCAAGTTCGCTAAGAATGCTCTTGGCGAGCTGCTTGCCGAGCTCAACACCCCACTGGTCGAAGGAGTTGATGTTCCAGATGGCGCCCTCGACGAAAGTGAGGTGCTCGTAGTAAGCGATCAACGCACCGAGAGCACCGGGGGTGATCTTCTGGGCGAGGATGGAAGTGGTGGGCCTGTTGCCGAGGAAAGTCTTGTGGGGGATGAGCTCATCGGGGGCGCCCTCGGCCTTGACGGCTTCGGGGGTCTTGCCGACCATGAGGGCCTCGGACTGTGCGAAGAAGTTGGAGGCGAGCATGCGCTGGTGCTTGTTGTTGTCAATGGGGTTGTGAGACTCGACGGCCATGATGAAGTCGGTGGGGATGAGCTTGGTGCCCTGGTGGAGGAGCTGGAAGAAGGAGTGCTGAGAGTTGGTGCCGGGCTCGCCGAAAAGAATGGGACCGGTGGTGTACTTGACGTAGTCGCCGCTGCGGGTGATGGCCTTGCCGTTGGACTCCATGGAGAGCTGCTGAAGGTAGGCGGGGAAGCGGTGCATGTACTGGTCGTAGCTGGGCTAAGTGTTAGCATCTGGAAATTATGGAATGTTTGACAGTGTCGTAGACTTACGGAGCAACAAGGTGGGTCTGGGCACCGAAGAAGTCAGAGTACCAGACACTGAGGAGACCACCAAGGGCGGGGATGTTCTTCTCGAGAGGAGTGTTGGTGAAGTGGTCATCCATGGCGTGAGCACCAGCCAGGAACTGGTGGAAGTTCTCGTAGCCGATGTAAAGAGCCACGCTCAGGCCGATGGCAGACCAGACACTGTAGCGACCACCAACCCAGTCGTTGAAGCCGAACATGTTCTTGGGGTCGATGCCGAACTTCTCGACCTCGGACTTGTTGGTAGAAAGGGCAACGAAGTGCTTGGCAATGGCAGCCTCGTCCTTAGCGGCGTCAAGGAACCACCTCTTTGCGGTGTTGGCGTTGGTAACAGTCTCGGCAGTGGTGAAGGTCTTGCTGGCAACCAGGAAGAGAGTGGTCTCAGGGTCGCTAGCCTTGAGAGCCTCGGCCATGTGGGTGCCATCGATGTTGGAGACGAAGTGGAGCTTCATGCCCTCCTTGCCGTAAGGCTTGAGAGTCTCAGTGACCATGACGGGGCCAAGGTCAGAGCCACCAATGCCGATGTTGACAATGGTGTCAATGGCCTTGCCAGTGTAACCCTTCCACTCACCAGAGCGAACTTGCTCGGTGAACTCCTTCATGTGGTCCAGCACGCCGTTGACCTCCTCGACGACGCTCTGACCGTCGACCTGCATGGGCTTGCTGGAGGTGTTGCGAAGGGCCATGTGGTAGACAGCGCGTCCCTCTGTGAAGTTGATCTTCTCGCCCTTGAACATGTCATCGCGGAGCTCCTCGACCTTGGCCTCCTTGGCGAGCTTGACAAGAAGGGAGAGGGTCTCCTCGGTGATGAAGTTCTTGGAGTAATCGAAGAGGATCTCGTTGCCATCGGCCTCGTTCTTGAAGGTGTGGCTGAACTTGCTGAAGCGCTCGGGGTCTGGATGAGGATGGATGGTTAGCATTGACTGGTATTGGCACACACGATCAGTACAAGCCCTTGAGCTCTACTCACCCTTAGCGAACTCCTCCTTCAGCACAATGGCGCGTCCGAGCCTGTTATCGAGGTTAGATTGAACTGCCAGCGCGTGTATGCGCGAATAGAATCACTCACTTGTCATGGTGCTCGGTGAGGGCCTTCCAGGCCGCAAGGTCGGTAGCCTGCGAGAATCCAGGCATTGTGAGAGTGTGTTATCGAGGTGGCAGACGTGTCTGTCAATAGTTCAAGCGTTATGCGTGTCTGTGAAGGTCCGAGTCAGAATAAAGCTGTTCTCCCAACGAAAGCAAAGCCGAGCTACGCGGCGGCCTCGAAGATGCAGGCGGGACCATGCATAAGGCATGTAACATACCTCGTGGAAGTGATGCTAGAAGCACGTGGTGGGGTATGGTGCAACAGTGGGTATCTTGTGAGAGAGCAAGTGGGAAGTAAGAGAAGTCCACAGACAGACAGGCGCAGAGTTGAGGGCTTGCTAGCGGTGATGGACGGAATGACATGATGTGAATAGCCCCACCACAGAATGCCAGAGCGCGGGGCAGCTCGCTCAGAATAATTTGGCCGCCGCAGAGGCCGACGCATGTCACACCAGTCCAGGCCCTGGCTGCCGGGGAAACACGTCCAAGCAAAAGTCAGCGCTTACAGATCGAGGGCGAAACGATGACATAATGAGTAGTAATGGTATGATCTCTGCGCTGATCCTGGAACAGCGCTCATGCAGACACCCAGCAGTCCTGCAATACCATGTGCCCAAACAAACGACGTCTCACGTGACTCCACAGTACCCCAACGACGTCAATCACACGTGCGGCTGGACCTAGTACCTGTTCAGCCCACGACAATCGCCACGCCAACCCGCCGAAAAGTGTCCGGATAAATTCACTCAGCCTTACGGCATCAATGAGCACAGACTTTTGGCCTATGTCGGCATGTGGGTGGAAGACCGATGCTCTCAATGGCATCGACTATCGGCCGTCTTTTCCGCGCATGGCATGACTATAGCCTGATTTGTAATGGCTGTATGCTGCTGGACTCTTCCTTTGACTTTCTCGACACCGATTAGCCTTGTATTCCAAAGACGGTGAAGTAGTCTCCTGGAAAACACATGCCCATTTGAACCGATTGTACACGAGGTGTAGCAACAATGTTAGCACAGAGAGACAAGACTGAGAGTTTCTTTCGATCTGGATATAAAGCTTTCCACCGCACCATGCACACGCTCTATCAATCAGCTACAGCACACCACGCCCGAACATGAGAAACAAAGGATAAAACGATTTGACCAGAAGACGCCGAGATTGGAATTTTAAACCGCTTGTTGACTAATTTCCCTCTCATCAAGAAGCACACGTCTGCCTAGCCGGCACATGGTCGGCGGCATTCATCGCTGATCAAAGGCATTGCCTTGCGAGATGCTGCCGCCCGCGTCGCCAAGGCCTTCGACAGGCCTGTTGTATGACCAACCAGCGAACTGCTGCTGCATTGTCTGACTAAGCATGGGACCTTCGACGTAACTGTCTGTGGGTGCCTCGCTGGTGAATTCCTTGTCGAAATTGGCGGTGTCGCGCTCGTCGAGCACGGAGGGCTTGAACGAAGGCTCATACTTGCGATCGAGGAGCTTGCGCCAGTCGATACTGTGGAAGAAGGGGTGTGCCTGTGACTTTGTTAGCCTTGCGATTTTTTAATGGAATTGTGATCGCCACATCATGGCTCACCTTGATCTCTGATGCACCGTTGGTACCCAGACGTCTTGTGGCGTCACGGTCGAGCAGCCTGGTCAGCAGATCTCTAGCCGCGGGAGGCACGATGTCAGGGCCAGGGAAGTGCAATGGCTCTGCGAGAATCTTGCGGTACATCTCGTTTGTGTTTTCGTCGTAGAATGGTGGCAGACCCGTCAACATCTCATAGAGCAACACTCCGAGTGTCCACCAATCTACTGCCTTGGTGTAGCCTTGGCCGTGCAGCAGCTCTGGGGCAAGGTATTCCGGTGTGCCGCAGAAAGTGTTGGTCTTGTCCTCGTCCTTCATGTCTAGCTTGCAGAGACCGAAGTCACAAAGTGCAATGTGGCCAACATAGTCGACCAAGATGTTTTCTGGCTTGAGATCGCGGTAGATGACACCGAATCCGTGTAAGCATTCCAGTGCGCACAAGAGCTCAGCAGCGTAGAATCGTGAACGGTTGATATCGAAGCGTTGTTCCTTTTGAAGGTGGTGGAAGAGCTCGCCACCGTTGACGAAGGCAAGAACGAGGTATAGCTTCTCTGGTGACTGGAAAGAGAACTTGAGCGGAACAATGAAAGGGTTGTTGATCTGTGCCAGCACGGATCTTTCTGCCAGGGTATGCGTTACTTCCGATCGGGAGATGATGTGCTGTTTCCTGATAGTCTTCAAGGCGTAGATTCGCTGGGTATCCTTCTTCATGACCTGCATGACTTTTCCAAAGCTACCCTTGCCGACAACCTTCAACAACTCAAAGTCCTCAATCTTGAGGCTGCGTTGTTTGTTCTCCACGTATTTCACGCCTATCCGCAGTGCTCCGGTACCGTATTGAACATTGTGCCATTGAACACCGCTAGCCTTTGCACCACTGACGGGTGGCGGCATAGCGCCATTTTTGTCTTTCTTGCTCTTGCTATCTGCAGCGGCAGCTTGTGTAGCACCAGATTCGGTATCTTCGCTGAAAGAGGGTGTAATTCTGCAGGTACCAATGAAGATATCTTGTTGCCTGCCGGCATTTGGGGGTGCAGATGGGTTGCGCATGTATAGAGACAGGTTGACTTCGGTCGTCCTGCTGACATCGAACTTGTACTGTGTGCTTTCACCGGGCCACAGTGGGTTCTCGGGAGTACCAGAGACAGCGTTCACAAAGACTTGCTGCTTATCGAAGTCGAGCAAGGCGTATGGCAGGTATTTGCTGTGGTAGCGGCCGTGGGTGGATGGAACGGCATTGATGCCGCCAGCGGATGAAGCCGGACGGTAACTGGCCTGCATCTGGCTGGATCCTGGTCTCGCGCTGTTGCCCATGTATGATCCCGTCGCAAAACTGCCAGTGGACAAGCTAGAGCCATGGCCTCTCTGGAATGACTGTTCCGCTCCTGGTGGCAAGCTGAACCCTTGTCCCTCGTGAAGAGTCAGAATCAAGATACCCGGCCTGACTTCAGGTGCTGGAGGGGATATCAGGGCCTCGGACGCGGCAATGTTCTGTGTGTCGTTGCCATTGCTGCTAGTGCTGTGTTGGAGGTTCGAGGTAGGAGCCGGGATGGAGGGTGTTGTGGAGCCAGAGGGCGACTTTGCGGGAGCATCGGTAGTGATGGTAGACTGGGAGGAAGAGCGAGAGAAAGTGTTTGCGAGCGGCGCAAGGTGCGTCTCCTTCAACTCTGCGGTTTGTCAGCGTCACAACGTCGAGCGTGAATGCTGCCCAACGGCAGGTCGAGTGGGCATGTCACCACGGCATTGGAGGAGACATACTCTTCGTGAGCTTCCACGACATGGCGGCGGTGGTCGCAGGATAGAGGTCGCCGGGGTTGGTGGAAGAATGGGGAGATGGGGGAGGAAGGAGGGGTATGAAGGTTGAGGCTCGTGGTGCAAGTTCGAAATCCGGCCTGCCCGCTTGAGATGTGGAGGCGCAGGGGAAGGGAAGGCAAGGATGGTGAGGTGGCACAGACGGGCGGCGGGCTGCAGGGAAAGGGCGGTGCGGTGGTGCGGAGGAGAGATAGACAGCGGCGGGACGGCGGCGTGGTGTGTTTACGGCTAGCAGCAAGTAAGTTGCAGCAGGCGGTGCCCCGTGTGGATGCGTGGCGGCAGAGGGGTCGCTGCTCGTGCTGGTGGGCAGTGTTTGGTAGAGTGCAGCCCTACGCCGCTTAAGGTTTGGCTAGGACGACAGTGCTGCGCTTTGCGGGGAGCCAGCGAGATCCTGGCGAACCAGGCCGCCAGACAAGGCAAGCAGCGAGACCGCCGTTGATGCATCGTGCAGTATTCGTTATACCTGAGCCATCATCACCGGCACCCACCGCTGCGCCAACATACCACAGACACGCATCCACATCTCTCGAACAAGTCACTGCCCCCGTGCCTGTGCATGCGCCACTCCCCTGCCGAAACGCGACCCTGACCGCGCACCCGCCAGACGCCGACGCCGTCACTTACCACCACCTCGAACGCGCACGCACGTGATTCCGACACCCGCCTGCACCAGCGACTATGGGTCTCATCATGAAGGCGAAGGGCACGCCTGCCTCTGGAGGATCCGGCGGCGGCGTCAAATTCATCTGCAACAAGTGCAGCAACGACATCACAAATACTGTGCGCATCCGATGTCGCTTTCCCAAATGCAAGGACTACGACCTCTGCGTGACCTGCTTCAGCGAGGGCGAGCGCAGCGAGAACCACGACCCATGCACACATCCATACAATGTCATCGAGCCGCACAGCATACCCATATTCGACGAAGGATGGGGTGCCGACGAGGAACTGCTATTGTTGGAAGGCGCGGAGCAGTATGGACTGGGCAGCTGGGCGGACGTGGCAGATCACATCGGCAACTTCAGGGAAAAGGACGAAGTGCGCGACCACTACATCAATACATACATCAACTCCTCCAAATTTCCCCTACCGGAAAGAGCAAGTCCCGAAGACACCACTCTGAGCGACAGCATACCCCGAGAAGAGTTCCAGGTACGGAAAAAGAGGCGCATAGAAGAGCGCAAGGAAGTCATTGCGAACACGCAGATCACGGGTCCTCTTCAGCAGAAGCCTACCAGCTCGGTACCCAGTTGTCATGAAGTTGCGGGCTACATGCCAGGACGTCTTGAGTTCGAGACCGAGCACCTCAACGAAGCCGAGGAGGCCGTCCAACACATGCAATTCTCTCCAGAGGAGGGTTACAATCCTGCTACCGGCGCCCTCGAACCCGAACTGGAACTCAAGATGGTGGTGATGGGTGTGTACAACGACCGCCTCACAGCCCGAACGGATCGCAAGCGTGTCATCTTCAATCACAGACTCCTGGACTATCGCAAGAACATGGCGATAGACAAGAAACGCACCAAAGACCAACGCGATCTGCACCACAAACTGAAGCCTTTCGCTCGAATGATGTCACACCCCGACTTCGTGTCATTATCAGACGACCTAGAGAAGGAACAGAATCTCCGCCAGGCCATTGCACAACTGCAAGATTGGCGTAGAATGCGGATCAGCACCCTTGCCTCTGGCGAAAAGTACGAGACCGAGAAAGCCGCCCGTCAGGCACGCACCAACCAACAGTTGGGCCAGTTCGACCGCATGGCAAGCAGCATCCGTGGCAACAGACAGGCGCAGGCACCCCACGAAACCGCACAAGCAGTTACCGACTACACAACCAAAGACATACCCGTGCGCCTCTCACCCTCAAACTCTACAGCGCCTGCAGCAAACGGCACAAGCAACGGGCTCGCCACACCGCCCATGCCCTCACCCAAATCTCGCGCTTCACTCCAGCCCGTTCCAACCATCACACCCATGAACATGAGCGGGGACAACGCGCCTGACTGGCAGCTCTTGTTGCCCGCTGAGCGAGATTTGTGCATCAAAATTCGACTGCAGCCGAAAGCGTACCTGGCTATCAAAGCCGAAGTGTTCCGAGAAGCTATGAAACAGGACGGGAAACTTAAGAAGAAGAACGTCCGCGAGCTTAGCAATGTCGACACGACGAAAGGCGGCAGAATTTTCGAGTTCATGCTCGAGGAAGGGTGGCTGGGGAATGCGGCGAGGGCTTAAATCCAGCTTCCTGTAAATTGGCTCGTAGATTGCTTAGAGTTTCGAAATTGCTCAAGCCTCCCTCCTCCCTGCCCTTTTCGATTTCAAATGTTCTCCATCGCTTCTCAATTACGAATGATGCAAGTAACGCGTCTGATGAACTCGAAGACACTGTCCATATCCTGCGCCATTACCACTCCACAGTGACCTTTATCAGTTTCTCAAGCATGCATCAAAAACGACGCGTGAAGTGTTCAAACATTCCCATTAACGTTGTCTTACAAAGATACATCGTTCTCGTTGCTACATTGAATCGTATCGAATGGTCTATGCTAAACCCCCATCGAAAAAAAAACTCCGAAAAGCAAAGAAAACATTGATCGAAAATTCGTAACTCATGATGCCCACTGCTTCCACGCCTCAACCAAAAACCAACGCCCTAACCTCAATACTCTCCCTTCCAGGCCACTCCTCCCTCGTCCTCGGATCCACGAAAGCCGAATGCGGCGTCCTCGCACCATCCTTGCTATCATAGCACTGCAGCAAAATCCTCTCGTCGTTCTTCATGCCGCTCAAGTAGTGCCATTTGCCTTCAGGCGAATACTTCACACCGGCCGTCTCGCCCGTCCGGTGCGGATAGCGGTGCTGCACGCCCGCGAGCTGGTCGTCGGGAACGGTGCGAGAGTCAGCGTAGGCTAGTGGCGAGGCTACGACGGGGCCGTTGAGGGGGCGCCACACATTGATGAGGCGGACGCGGCCTTTGAGGAGGGTCTCGGCTTCCGAGCCCATGTGGTAGTGCACGCGCTGTTCTGCGCTGGCGCGGGTTTGGTCGATGTGTGCGCGCGTGACGGGAGCTCGTGGGGCCCCTGGATTGGATCTGCGGACGGTGTGGTCGAAGAAGAAGACCCTGTTGGCGCCGGGGACGTTTTCGAGGAGCAGCTTTTCGACTTCTGGGTAGTAGTTTTTCTTGATGCTGTCGTCGGAGGTGAAGTCTTTCTCGGAGCTTTCGGGGACGTTTTGGACTACGCCGAACCCGTTTACGTTGAAGTCGTACTCGGACTCATGGCCGCGGATATCGTGGATTGTGACAGTGTGGGTGTCTTCGGTGTAGTTGCGTTGGGGTTGGCCTTGGGGTGGTTTTTCGACGTAGTTGAACGGTGCTGAGCCGTCGGCTGGGGGTGCGTAGAAGGTTAGGCTGGCGTCGACGGGACCTCGAGGAATTTCAATTGGCTCGTTGGTGTGTACGGCGAAGCTGCTAGGCTGCTGTGTTTGAGTGGTTGTTGTCGACATGATGGTCGTCAATGCGCTTCAAGTTTGGAGTGGCGAAAGGTGAACCAGGCCTGAATTCCAGCTGTTGGTGGATTGAAGTGATGTCAAATGGTGAATGAGAATATAGCAAACCCTGAGACCTACATTGAATATATATTCAAAAACCTACAGCCATATGTCATATGGAGATCACCGTGTATTTGTAAGTGTCGTTGGATGAGAAATAGCTGGCAACGTCATCCGAGGTTCGGAGACAAGGCTGGTGGCGTCTCATCGAATGCGGAGGTGAACATTCCAGCGAATCGGCACTCACTTGCTTAAATCAGCGCTTCGATGTTGCAACAATTGCGTGATCGGAAGATTGGAAATGCAATTGATCTCATATGTTCTATACAGCAGGAACATATTCACATTGTTACTGATGCTGGATGCAACATCAGGCCCAACCGCTGCCATATGGTGAAATGAGGTGAGAGTGAGCGTTGATATATTCTTTTAAGCACGGTCTTAATAAAGGCTATATTCCCGTGGCAAACATCGATTTGGCAACCGGCGCATCGGCGTTCTGATATTGTCGATGCTACTGTGTGTTGACCGGTATTGCAAAGGGGAACTCACTATCTGTTGAGTGCATAGGCGTGAGCATGAGGAGTGTGCATGGGGTGTTTGATTTCATCGAGCGATCTTGACGTCTATTCTGCTCGACACTGTTGGTCACGGTTGCTCTACACGTTCTTGATGCTCTAACACTGACAAACTCCATAGTCACAACCCTTTGCGACAAGACATGAGACCATCTCGGGCGCTCTTGTCTACGTATAGCCCATTTCAGTGGATGCACAATGCCATGATTAGGGTACATTTCAGGGTAGTCAGGGTGTATTGATCAAAGCACACATGTGTGCATGGACCTGGACATTACTGAGAGCATTGGCCCAGGGGTTACCTATGACAAGATCTAGATCGCCTTAATATTTCACTTTATCACAGCACGAGTGCATCGTCCGCCTTTTCGCTGAGAGTCAAGTAGCAGTACCTCCCATGACGACGGCAAGACAGAGAGATCGTATGGCTTTGTGATTGGCCAGCGCGTTACACAGCGTGCATAACTCATCCGATTTATCAGCGAAGCACTGAAGAAAGTGGGGCCGAGGCTGTTTCGACGATCTAAAGAACACGCGGTTAACAACTGCTGTTGTGTTGCCGATGTCCCTGCAAAAGTAGAGAACACCAACATTCAAATTGAAGCCTCTTCTTCTCCATTTTGACTTTGCTCATCGTTCTCGTCTACCCACCTGAATCTCCCTTTTACCTGATTCCTTGAAACACAACTACCCTGCACATCGTCAACATGGTCCAGACTCGTCAATGGGTCCTCAATAAGAGGCCAACTGGTCTACCAATCCTCGAAGGCGATGATGCCACTTTCAAGCTCAACAACACCGAGGTGGGCGAGCTCAAAGATGATCACGTCCTAGTCAAGCCTATCTACCTCTCCAACGATCCCGCCCAGCGTGGCTGGCTCCGCGACATGCAGGACCCATCTCGCCTTTACGTCCCGCCTGTACAGCCCGGAGAGGTCATGCGAGCTCGTGCTCTCGCTGAAGTCCTCGAGTCTTCTTCCCCCAAGTTCAAGAAAGGCGATCTCATTCTTGCACCTACTGGATGGGCGGAGCAAGTCGCCGTTCCGGCCAGTCAATGCCAAGCTGCTCCTCAGCTTCCCAAGAACCTCAGTGCAACACACTACCTTGGTGCTTTGGGTCTCACTGGCTTGACTGCCTATGTTGGTCTCAAGTATGTTGCCCGTGCCTCTGCCGAGGACGTTGTTGTCATCTCAGGCGCCGCAGGTGCCACCGGAAGCATGGCCGTCCAGATTGCCAAGAAGCTTCTCGGTTGCAAGCGTGTCATCGGTATCGCTGGCACCGACGCAAAGTGCGAGTGGGTCAAGTCTCTGGGCGCAGACGAGTGCTTGAACTACAAGTCTTCTTCCTTCGCCTCTGATCTGCAGAAGGCCACACCTGACTTCGCCAGCGTCTACTTCGATAATGTTGGCGGTGAGATTCTCGATATGATGCTCTCTCGCATGGCCAGGCAAGGCCGCATCGCTGCCTGCGGAGCCATCTCGAACTACAATAACACCGGAGAAGCCATTATCGGCCTGAAGAACTGGTTCGAGGTCGTGACCATGAGGATTGAGATTAAGGGCTTCATTGTTCTTGATCATGCAGACAAGTTCGCCGAGGGACTGGAGCTCTTCAAGCAGGCTATTTCTGAGGGCAAGCTGACTATTGGTGATGAGGGCGAGCACATCGTTGAGGCAAGCTTCGACGAGATTCCCAAGGTCTGGCTTGGTCTGTTCGAAGGTGCCAACCAGGGCAAGCTTCTCACCAAGATCAAGTAGTGTAGAGTCGACAGAATGGAGCCAATATGATGACATGATAGTTTTTTTTTTGGACTTGACCAGTTGAGGTGTGATTTGTAACGCATATGGGCTGTCACATTTCGTGTATTGGTGTAATCAGCCGACACTATCACCACAATCATGCCATCAGTCCGCTGCGCCTTTGATGCACACGATAATGATAGTGCAGTTGTCAGCGAAGCGCTTCTTCTCCGACTTGCGAGCCAATTGCTCTGCTATTTTCTGAGCAGACATCTTCTTCTCCCACATTTCCGCAGCCAATTTCGCAAAGCGTTCTGCGGCAGGACCTTCTCCCACGCCGTCGGTAGCAAGCATCAACAAACAACGCCCAGGAAGATCCCGCTTGGCAGTGTGGGCTTCGTTCGAGACAAGATCTCCTGTGATCGACCCTGCCTTCTTGGGCAGATCATCTCGGATCACTGATGATGAGGTGATCCAACTAGCTGCGGGCTGCTTGTAATCCATATCACCGAGTGAGCCGGACATGTTCAGTGCGCCTGTCAGATCTGTCAGCTCAGGACATCACAAAGTACCAATACTCAATCTCACCCAGCCGCGTCTCTCCATAGATACGATTCAACTTTCCTCCCGCGTCATGAATCCGCTCCCTTTCCTCTTTTGACCACGGTTTCTGCGCGTAAGAAAGACACTTCGCTTTCCAATCGCCTTTCCTCTCTGAATTCTTCTCTGCTAGCACAACGTGAGAATCGCCTAAATCCCCAACAACGACGAATCCTCGCTTGGAGTCTACTATAGCCAGTGCTGCTGTCGAGCCGGGCTGTAGCATACCGGTCTTTCGAATGGCGTCGTCTTCCTCGACCATGGCATCTTTGATTGCTTGCTCGTAGTCGTCGCATATACCTAACCGCCTGTCGATCCGAGAAATGAGGTTTAATCGTGCGTGTTCGGCCACCTCGGGGCCACCACTGGTATGGTTAGAGTTATTTGTATTTGAGCGTTGTTAATAGACAACATACTGTCCGTCATAGACTGCGAAGCACGCAAGCGCATGATCGTGTGAAAGGCTGCCAGGTTTTGAGATGGCATATCGATCTTCTTGTGTTTGCCGAGATCCAAGGACCTAGTCGCATTAGCTGAAAGTATACGAGTCGTAGTATGAAATGCTCTGTTTACCGTTGATGCGCCGATATCTATGACCTCGATAGGCGCCATCACGTCGCCACCATGATCCACGTCTGACGCTGAATTGATGAAAGATTCGCTTGTATACAGCGATTTTGGAGCTCGGTAATAAGTAGCGAACAGAATTGTTAGTAGCAGCAAAATCACTCCGAAATTGCAAAAGTGTTGTCGCGCAGTCTAACGGCCCAGTGAAGGCGCACAGCGAATGGGCGTCATGCAAAACCAGGCCTTCAAATTCCAAGTCTCTCGAAGTTAGATCGCGGCGTTAGCAACATAACAAGGGAGATAACGCTTCAAATGGTGATTACACGAAAACGTAAAGACACGTGGCTTCTTGATCTCAAATATCACTGTCTGTTTGCAGGCAGTAAGATAGACCAGGCACATGACAAGGAGTGAGAATCTTAATAGTGGTACATTCTTCCCTTCTTTCACGCCTCAAATATGCCTAAGTACAACGCCGTCGCTGCTAGAAACGTTCAGAGAGAAAATCCAAAACATGAAACCCCACACTTTGCAGTGTCTCGCCAATAGTTACGTGCCCGGTTTACAGCACAAGTCGCCTTTCCAAACGCAAACAGGATCAATTCAATCAAGTCACTGTTGACAGATCTATCTCATCATCCTCTGAACAGCACTCTGCAACTGCTCAGCATCCTGCCTATCCTCGCCAACCAACGCGTCCCTCGCAGCCAACAAGCCGCGCAGCAAGTCCACGCACAAGCCAGCGTTCTCCTCGCTTCCGAACGGCACTCTCTCGCCTCTGCGCGACGAGCCTTCGAGCCACGTCTTGACAACGTAAACCATGTGCGCCGCAATGATCCTCCTCTGAGTGCCGACGAAAGGATGCTCATTGCCGTAGTAGATCTGTTCAAGGACTGGCAGGAGAGACTCGTGCGGAATGTCGACGTTGAGGAAGATGTCGATTGCCCAGGTTCTGGGAGCGCCTCGCGCGGCGTCTTCTAGCGAGTAGCGCTCGAGCATGGGCAGGAGGGTCTGTACGGGGAAAGTGGCGTCGGCGCCTTGCAGCCGGCGGCCGAGGTTGCGCACCTTGTCGCCAACGGCCTCCCATGGCAGCGCGTCGCGGAGCGCCAGAGCGTCGCGGGAGGTCTGATTGATCAGTTCCTGCCAGCTAGCACGAATGTCGGCAGGGTTACGGTGGTCTGCAACCTGGTAGATGAGGATGCATAGATCGTGGTACCCGGCTTGATCAGCATATGTGTTATACAGCTCGTCAATGGTCAGGATGGTGTTGTTAAGGTTGTCGAGGATCGTGGGGCGGCGTTCTTCTGCTACGCGAGGGTCGTGCTTCATGCGCTGGTAGATGTCGTCTTGGATGCTGGCCAATTCGAGCTGGGTGTCGATGTCACTCAGCAGTTGTTGTTTTGAGTGGCGCGACTCTACCAGAGCAGACTGTCTTGTTGAAGCATTGGTGCGGGCGCGGGACAGGTATGCCATGCGCTCCTCAAGGGTAATGGGAAATTGGCCACGAGCAAGGTGAAGTTGTGTATCGGCGGCCTCCAGATAGTCGTTGTTGTGGACGTAGTATCTCCAGAGCAAATCTGCCGCTTTTCGGTCCAGGAGATTGGCTCGCTGGCGGAGGAATTGTGGCACAAAAGGACTAGTAATCTCGAGCAGACGATCCTCTTGCTGGGAAGAAAGGTACCAGTCGTAGAGGCAGGTCTGGAACACCATATCGGGAGAACCATTGATGACATCGTAAGCCTCGTTGCGGCGTTTTGAGGCGACGCTATATTGGCCATCCATGCCATCCGTTGCGGCACGGGTCTCTCTGTCCAGATTTTCAATCATCGCAAAGACAAAACGGTAGCACTGCTCTCTGATAAGGTAGGCTGACTGCCTAGGGTCAGACTCGGGCTTCTCATCCTTCAAGTAGCCTAATGCAAGACTTGACTTGTCCTTCTCGTCTGCAACAGTGAGACACAATTGTATTGCGCCAGCGTAGAACTGCATGCCTTGATAGTGGTTGATGGCCCACTTGACATGGCCATCCTGTGAGTCATCGTTAACTTCACCAATGGTCAGGCTGCCAGCGACCTTCTGGAACAATCGGAGACTCTCATTGAGCAACGTTCGACCAGCCTCGGACTGGAAGCCAGCTTCGACAGCTCTTTTGACCTGCTCTTGGGCCTTGAAGATAATCACATCATCAGCAGAGCAGAAGCTTCCGCACCGTCTGCGAAGAGCTTCTGCTACCGTGTCGACATTGCTGCCCATCGCGATGTTGCGGTTGACTATAGCTTTGACGAGCTGTCTGCCAAGGTCTTGTCCGGCAGAAGTAACAAACAAAGCCTCGTATGTGAGCTCCTTGACCTTCTGTCTATCTTCTTCGGGCAGAGATGCCATGATGTCTTCCACACGCTCATCGAACAAGACAAGGACAAAACTAATGCCCTCGATGATCTTGCCGATAAGGGAGACAAGACCGGTCATTGCCCTGTGCTCGCCCTGCAGGGCGAGTTCTTCCTGCCTGGAGCCAACCCTGCTCAAAGCTTGCGGTCCTGCAAGACCGTCGATGAAGCTTTTGTTGTTGTCGAGGAAGCGTTGGAGCTCTGTCAGATCGCGCTGAACGTTGCGCAATTTCTCGACATTGATGGTCGAAGTAACACCTCCAACGACACCAGGTGCAGCCTGCACTGTAACGATGCGTGCGCTCCAGATAGACCGCAAGAGTCGGCTGATGTACAGTGCAAGGCCTTCATGTCTAGGACTCGGGCGGACGCTGTCAACTGGACTGCCGCCGTCAACAACGGCATTTGCATTGAATTCGGGCTTGCCGCCATGCTCGATGAAGGTTGATCGAGCCCTCTCTAGAACATCAGGCTCTGTCACGCTAGCCACTCTCGAGTCGGGTGTTACATCGACGCCTTGACCACAAGCGACAGCGAGCGCCGTTGCCGCAGTTTCGCCTCGGCCATAAGTGCGAACAAATCGCTTGATGTCACCCTCCAATCCTTCCTCATCGGCAGAAGCGTGACGCATAAGCGAAGCGAAGACGTCGACAAGCCTCCTGCGTCGAATGGTCTGAATACCGTTTCCTGTCAAGATACCAATTTCGGTGTCGGGAAGGTCGAATTGCACAGCCATTTCGTTGCCAAATCCAGCTGGACCTCCGCTGGCTTTGAACTCATCTGTCATGAGCGAGACTTGTGTCATGGTACCGTTGAGCTTCAGCCATTGTCCGAATTCTGAGAAACGCGTGTTAAGCTGGCTTGGGTCTTGAGGATTCTTCAGGCGTGCTGAATCGGGTGCTGTGCAGAAGACACGGTCCTTGCCCTCATTATCTGGGTCCGGGCCAAACGCGAGGAAGTAGCCTGGAGAGAAGCGGTAGGACATTAGGGTTGGGTCCAAGTGACGGGACGTCGTGTCGGGACCTCCAGGGCCAGGAGCTACAGGTTGACCATAGGGTGTCGCAGATGTGGACGGCTGAGGTGGCGCCGGAGGAGCGTTAGGATCTGAGGGTGGGAAGCGGATGTGCAGCACTTGCATGCTTGTAGGTGCGTTGGAGATATCCGCTGGGAAGCCGTAGCCACGAGTGAGCGAAAGATACAACCTGCAGCCAGTGCTAGTATTTGCGACCAGTCCAAGCTTGCCAGCCTCAGTTGAAGGAATCGGGCTAATGGAAACGAGCTGTACATCCCGGCCAACCAGAAGCTCAGTGCGCGTGTTGAAGTGGCCGGTGTTCTGCAGCAAGCTTGCATATGGCCGAGAAAGGGCAAGAGAGAGTCCGTCTCGGATCATGTAAACCTTGATCTCGTTGCGGTCGCTGAGCGTGTATAGGAAGTTCCTTGTATCGTCAATGGCAAGTTGAACAAGCGAGCTTGGCCGTTGCTGCGGCCCAAGGAATTGTGTGATAGCCTTCATTTTGCCGGTGTTGATGAAAGGAACGCCGGATGCAGTGTGGCAGATGGACTGTGTCTTGCTCGTGAACCATCGCTCTTCTTGTTGGTATGTGAATTCGTATATATCCTCGGTGTAGCTTCCAGCAAAGAAAATCCTTCCGGTCTTCTTCGATCCTTCGATGAATCTGACACCGAGTCCTCGCGTCGGAATTGACATCTTCGTGTTGTAGAGGGCAAGAGTTTTTGCGCCGGTTTCTGTGCGGGTGGGCGCGACTCCAAGCAAGAGCATTTCAGCCGTGGTCGAGACAACTATCAGATGCGTAATGTCTTTCACGAAAACGCCGGGTTTGGGTGTCACCAGCTTGATTGTCTCAATGGGATGTCTGTTCTCCTCGAACCCGATCAGATCAGGATTCGGCATCGTGTAGTCCCAGAGGTACAAGCAATTATCCACAGCGGCCCAGGCATGTCCAAGAGGAGCGAAAAAGCCGAGCTTCATGGCAACACTGCCCAGGTTGGCCTGCTCCAATATCCTCGGCGGCAGATCATGCCACTTAAGTGGCTGGTATGGGTTCCATGCAGCGTTTTTGGGCAAATCGTAGTCACCGCTCACACCCTGCGTGACATAGCTTTCCAGCTCTGGGAAGCGCGATTCGGCAGCGAGAGTGTCATTGATCGTTCGCGCGGCACGCTCGACGGCAGAGACTGTGTTGGTTGTCTGCTGAGCGAGCGCAGGGCCTGGCGGAGGCTGTTGGCGCAATGCCTGTGCATTCTGAGAGAAAATCGAGGGCGCGGGAGGAGCTGGCGTGTTGAAGTATGCGCCAGGAAGAGCGCGTTGGGGCGTTGCCGGTGGTGCGACGGCAGCCATCGTGTGTGTATGGGGTGAAGGAGAAGATTGTCGGCGCGACGCAGATTTAATGAACGATGTGATGGTCCTTTGTGTTCGTTTGCATGCGTGATTGCTGAGTCGGTGAGGTAACTGTCGTATTACATGTGGTCCATAGGCGGAAAAGATCAGAGAAGAGATTCTCTATTGTCGTGATGCAGCAAAATGCACAATAGGAAGGGTCGCGGAGCTTATTGGGTTGGTGGAGTGAAGTTGTCGCGTCTGTGGTCGCGTCGAGCTCTCGCAGTTTGCAAAGCTCAAGTTCAGGTGGATTTAGCGCATTGGCTTGCCGCTCTAACAATAAGTTACTATACAATACCACAGAAACAATACTACAATACGCCACCACGACCCATACGCCACAATGTCGCAACGCATTCTCAGAAACCCTGTCCTCCGCCAACTACCCAGCAAGAATTGGCGCTTCACACAATATCGCACTTATGCTGCTCCCTCAGAGACAGCCGCCGCTCCTGGCCCGCCTCTCCTCCTCAAACTACGGAATGACCTCAAGACCGCTATGCGCGCAAAAGACACAGCACGATTGAACGTCCTGCGATCTCTCCTGGCCGAAGTCACAAATGCCGCCAAATCGCCCAACCCAGTCAAATCCGACATGCAACTCTTGTCAATGCTCAAGAAGCGTCAGGCCGCCGCGAAGGCCGCCAGCATCGAGTTCAAAGCTGCTGGCAGAGAGGATCTGGTTGAGAAGGAGCAGGCTCAGGTTGATATCCTCGACGAGTACGCTGGCACTGTGCAGACCATGGCGGTGGAAGATGTGAAGGCTGCGATCCAGAGCACCATCGATGAGCTTAAGGCCAAGACACCTGATCTCAAGGCCGGACCTGTCATGAAGGCTATCTTTGCGCCTGGTGGCAGTCTCGATGGGAAGAACGTGGAGAAGTCGACTGTGCCGGGCATTGTTAAGGAGCTGCTTGGTTAGAGCATGTATACTCGGAATGGGCACCCAACTAGCGAAAGTGGACCGCAATGAGGTCGCTTGGGATCTTTTTGCTTCTTCCGTCGGCGCACAATGGCTTGTGTTACATGAGGATAATTGAAGGCGATTTGGAGGCGATCTATGCGGTTGCTGGAGCAGAAACTTGTATAGATTAGCAAAATGTACATTATGTAAAATAAGAGAGAAGGATCCTACGATTGATCCTCGTAAGCCTGCGCGTAGCCTTCCTACGGGTATCAAATTGTCTACCTGATGCATATATGGCTAATAGGGACGGGGGTTACACCTCTCACAGGGAAGCCTATCATTATCCTCAGGAATATGCACCATATTCGAGAACTAATGCTGCGGGCATGGACACTGGAAACCAGTGCCTAAACGGACAGTCGGTACTTCCTAGTCTGCAAGCACCCTCTCCGTAGCTGCTATGATAGTTCTCAAATTACTTCTGACAGTATAAGCATCTGACAGTATAAGCATCTATAATCGCAACAAAAAACCAATGGGGTCTTGGTGATCTTTCCGTGGTGACATCTGTTTGAGAGCCACGTTAGTCGCTGATGCCAGCGCCATAACGTAGTAGTTGATGCAGAGAATTGTATGATAGATATGCTGGCGTCAAGCCAAAGGCGCCTCAGAACTATCAATGTCGCTTACATCTCGATATCCGCCTCAGTCATGTACTACCTGTACATATGTATAGTTTGAATGTCTTCAGGGTTGATATCCGGTTAACCGGACGAAACTAACTCCGCGTACCCTGCAACTTAAAGAGGCGGATAGTGAACCCGAGAGGTCCCGAGGCATCAGCTCCGTGAAGCAAAGTGCCGAACTCGCTCACATGCCTTGTTCCTGAAGACACGTACTTTATTGTTTCTTGTACATTTGCACTTGCGCATGAGCGCAGCGTCAGCTTTGCGCCCATCCTGGCCAGCTCCTTTGCGCCCATCTGCACAAACAAAATCAGGCGTCTGGAACCTTGCTGGAGCGTTGTGACACCATCAACAGCTAAAGCCCGATTGGTGCGCAAAAGCTTGAACTCTTTGAAACACAACAATTGAAGCAAGAGATGGCATCAGTCGACGCTGTTAGGGTGCTTCGAAGCCTGGCACGAACTAGGCGATTTGGATCTCTGGCGCAACAACAACGACGAACATTATGTGTGGACTGCATAGCAGGCGCTGGCCGCCAGGCACCATTACGCACAATCAGGAACACTCCACGCCTACCAAATACAACGAGGAGCTTCAAGAGAGGACAAGCTACTATGGCGGAGTACAGAGACTCGGAGTATAGTCCTGGAGGGCCTATGGCAGAATACAATGCAAGAGTGAAAGCTGGAAAGCTACGGGACGATGAACACCAGAGGATGCTCATCCAGTCCCTCCAAGATCTTCACAACAGATTAGTGGACTATACACCACCTAAGGTCATTCCGCCTTCATTGGAGTCCTTACAACCTCCTAAAAAGAGCTTCTTCGGATCGTTATTCGGCGGAGCTAAGGAGGAAAAGGTTCGCATGGACGTTTCAGAAGACTTGCCTAAAGGTCTATACATGTATGGAGATGTAGGGTCTGGCAAGACGATGCTGATGGATCTCTTCTACGACACCCTGCCGAAGAACATAGAGTCTAAGACAAGGATCCACTTCCACAACTTCATGCAGAACGTGCATAAGGAGCTGCACAAGATCAAGATGACCAAAGGCAACGACTTTGATGCTGTACCCTTTGTCGCCGCGAAGATCGCACAGGAGTCATCGGTCCTTTGTTTCGACGAGTTCCAATGCACAGATGTTGCTGACGCCATGATCTTGAGGCGCCTGATCGAGTCTCTGATGGCTCACGGCACCGTCATGATTACTACATCGAACAGGCATCCCACCGAACTCTACAAGAACGGCATCCAGCGCGAGTCGTTCATTCCTTGCATAAAGCTCCTCGAGACTAGACTTCAAGTGCTGAACCTCGACTCGACCACCGATTACCGCAAGATTCCTCGTCCGCCTTCGGGCGTTTACCACCACCCCATTGACGCCGCCGCGAAACGTCACGCGGAACACTGGTTCAAGTTTCTGGGCGACTTTGAGAACGATCCTCCGCACAAAGCTACACAAACGGTATGGGGACGCGATATCGAGGTTCCTCGAGCAAGCGGCACAGCATGTCACTTCACATTCACTGAGCTTCTTGGCAAGGCAACGGGTGCCGCAGACTACATCGAACTGGTGCGCAACTACGAGGCTTTCATTGTGACCGAAGTCCCAGGCATGAACTACCGCTCGCGCGATCTGGCCAGACGATTCATCACATTCGTCGATGCCGTGTACGAGGGTCGGGCAAAGCTGGTCCTCACCACAGCAGTCCCCCTGAGCCAGCTGTTCATGTCACGCGACGAAGTCGACAAAGCGATGGACGAAGCATCCAGCATGGGGGACAAGTCCGCCAGAGAAACAAAGGAAGAAGGCGCAGATCTAGATGCCAGCATGCGCAGTCTCATGGATGACTTGGGCATGAACATGAACATGCTCAAGAGCAGTAGCATCTTCTCTGGAGACGAGGAGGCGTTTGCATTCGCTCGTGCGCTTTCTCGATTGAGCGAGATGGGCAGCCAGGAATGGGTCGAGCGCGGTCTGGGCTTGGAGAAGGATGGCGGCAAGAAGGAGCAAGAGGATTGGAAGAAGGTCAGGAGCCATTGGCGGCAGGACAGCATGTAGAAGCATTGGCATACGCATTTTCGCAAAGTACATACCTCAAAGGATCGCGGATACGAACATGATCTTTGAGAGAGATCGTCAACCCACGTGTAGAAGGCGCTTGAACGCTGTACTTGATGCAAGCAGCGATCATCAGCCAATTCTAGCCCTCGTGCCCAATCTCCCGACCTTGATCGCTGGCAGGGTTTGTCCAGGTCGCTTGTGCATGATGCATGTCGCACCTTCCTCTTCCACGTGTTGCAGGATTCGAGATGCAAGCAGATAGAGTGGGTGGTGCGTTTCGCGCATCCTTCTGCTACGTCACCTCGTGTTGGTCTTATATTGCTGATACGTAGCGATTCATTATCGTCTGTCTATAATCATAATCTTGTCCCTTCTTGCAACCCCGTCGGAGATACATCAGAGCTCGACTGCCGACCGCCGCGCTAGCCTGACTCGCCGATATCGATTCTCCGCACATAGCGGCAGCCGCCACGGAGGCCAGCATGGATTAGGCGCCATGCTTGCCGTCAGCCAGCCACATGCGTGCTGCAGCTTTGCGCAACCCAACCCCGGAGCCGATCGACGAGCTGCAACGCCTCGAACCGGCAGCCCCGTCCGCTCGGTTGGACAAGTCCGCGCCGCGAGCGTTGGCCTGCAGAGTCAAATGTGCGTAGCGTGCTGTGATGCTGCTGTCGCCCTTGCCCTTGCCTTCCTGCTTATCCGCAGCTGCCATATGAAGAAAGTCGCCTTCTTATTGCTCGTATCCCGCGCATCCTGCGAGCTCATCCTTCGACACAGGTTCGGCCCGAGTGGGAGTGAAGTGAGACCGAGGCAATAGTGTGATGGAGTCCTGCTTGGCGAGAGCATGGCATCATCAAACACATTGGTGGTGCAGGGCAGGCACAGGGATCTCGACGTCCATCGCGTGAGACGTACCTCGTGCTGCGTGTGTTGGTAGTAGGCCACGGCGAAAGCGTCCGATTGGCTCTCCTCGAGCTCTCTTTGGCCCAGTCGACGTAGCTCGATGGCCGCAAGCAGACGACAGCGCGCACAAGCTCGATCTCTCCGTCGTCGGCACAAGCCTGGCGTGCCCTGCACCGTGGATCACAAATGCACCCAGGCCTCCGGCGCGGACCAGGGCCCATATGCAAGCTCTGAGTCGGCGCCAATGGGGAGACCTGTCTAGCACTTCCGCTGTTAGGCCTGGTCGCTGATTTGATAGATCCATGTGCGCAACCGGCAGGGCACATTGTGTGGTCATACGCAACGGCAAGCTGCTTACAGTCTTTCTCCAGTCGGGCCTCCTCGTGGAGGGCAGCACACAGCAGAGCACAAGCCTCATGGCTGCCCGCGATCAGAACAGAACAGGAGGGGCCGCAGAGACAGAGAGGACAGGACCCTGCCCTCCGCCCAATCGAAGCTTGCGAGCATCCCAGACATCTGTCCGCGCTACTACTGCTGCTCTCCCGCCGTCGTATCATCCCGACTGCCCGTCCGTCATCCATCTCCTCCGCTGCACGCCTGTGAGTTAGTGTTTGCGTTGTGTAAGATAGACTCGCGGCCACGCCGTCTTCGCACGTGGTGCCATCTTAGCTTGGCAGGCCGTAGTGACGATCGTCGACAGGCATATTCACCCATTGGCTTCACACACTCCACCAAACATGCAGTGCCTGGTTGCATGAGTACCGTCTGAGACGCTGTCGTTGCCTGCTTTGGGCTCGTATCGGCACCGCGCGCACTAACGCTAACGCTTTGCGACGACGAACAGCCCGCCCATCCCAGTGCTCGAACAGGTCGTTGATTTCTCCGCTTTCTGCAAAAGCATGCGCCCATCAGCTCGACAACTCTGTTCTGCGACGATATCGACTTTTGCCCCATGGATCCAGGCGCCGGGCACGACGCGTCCGACGACGACAGCGACCACAAATACAACGTCGATGGCACTGACATCAGCAAGGCTGAGGCTGCCTTGAAAGCCAAACTGTCACGTAAACGAACCAAGACGGGGTGCTTGACGTGTCGTAAACGTCGCATCAAGTGCGGCGAGGAGCGACCAGTGTGCAAGAATTGCATCAAGTCGAAACGCCACTGTGAGGGCTATAGCCAACGTGTTGTCTTCAAACCGCCCCATTTCGAATACCGTGCTGCTCCAAATGGAGGAGCTCACATCACTTTCCAGGCTGGACCCATGGCGACGCCGATGCTGTCGATGTATCCTGGACAGATGCCGCAGTACATGCTCGATCCCAATGCGTATCCTAACCTGGTTCCACAGCCCGATCAACAACAGTTCATGCCGTATCTCCAGCAGCAGATGAACAATTTCGTGCCTGTTGCCCAACCGATGCCGTTCCCTGGTTTCCCCATGCCATCGCTTCCAGTGGCTGCTCCTCAGACCGTTCCCATGAGCTTCAATCCTGCTTTGAATGGACAACAGCAACAGCAGGTACCCCAATCGTTCCAGACACCTTTCATGCCAGTTCAGAACGACCAGCAACCCGGCCAACAGCAGCAGCAACCCTTCCAGGCATCCTTTTCCACAGCTCGCGTCCAGCCCATACCCGCCAGTGTCCAGCCTTTGCCAGCATCACACTTCCAGACACCAGTCCAAGGCCCTCATGCGTTCAGCGTGAGCGAGGCAAGTGGTATCTCTCAGACTCTGTCGGCCGGCCATGAGCGACAACGGGCTAGCTCGTCTGCCGCAGGCGTCGCACCGATCGCTCAAGCACCATCGACATCGATTTCTCCACCACAGAAATATGAGCCCATGACGACGCCGATCAGTATTAACGCGTCGCAAACATGGACTGCGCCAACTTATACACCCCGACCGGAATTGTCTCATCCCATCGACTATCGACCGACTATAGCGACAAATCAAGCGCCGCTACAACATCCGTCTGCACTTCCAGTTTCTGCTGCGCCGAACTTGGCTTCGCAGAGCTTTTCAGATCCTCCAACACCTGAGATGTTCGAACAACAAGCACAATTTGCTGGCAACCTCGATCACTCGAAATGGCTTGCAGAAGCAGCGGTGGAAGTGGTTGATGACGATTACTGGGACGTCGACTCTGACGAGGATATGGACATCGACAAGCCGGCGATAATCGCACAAGATACCAAGAGACAGCGCAACCTCAATAAGGTTCTGATGGGACATCACTTCAATGTTCCCAGCATGCAGATTCGTCGATACGACACCTTCTTGGAGGAGGGGATGTTGGAACACTATCGAGTCGAGTGGCATGCGAACCCACTCAGAAACCCTGCGACCGCTCGCGTCTTTGCTCATTTCATCTCAGCAACGGGACCGAGTTTATCCGCTTTCGAGAGGCATCCAGTCAACTCTTCAGTGCTGTTTACCGAAGGTTCGGTGCCTTTTGCGCAACAAGGACTCTGGACCTACACAATGCCTATGGCTGCGCTTCACCACCAGGGACTGCTACACGCAATGTTAGCATTGTCTAGCTTGCACATTGCACGCTTGCAAAACGGAGATACAACGCCTTCTATGAAGCACTATGCGTGGGCTCTCAAACGGATACACAATTGCGTCAGCTCTCGTGACAGTAAGAAGCGCCTTCGCGCGACTACAATAGCGGCGTCGATGCTTCTTGGGTTCTATGAAGTCATGACGGCTGATCACATGAAATGGAACACACACCTTGCCGGCGCAAAGCAACTCTTCGTGGAGACTGACTTTGCTGGCATGACCCGACAATATCGACGGATGAAGAGAGAGAAGATGGCTCACGATCAGGTACAACTCCGCAGGAACTCGATTTCGGCATACTTCAATAGAGAGGAGGACATCCCGAACCAATTCAATGACGTCGACGAGGCAATGATTAGCACTTTTGTCGGTCGCGAAGTTCGTTACGAAGAAGAGCAAGGATACATTGAGACGGCACATACAAAGATTCCCCAACAACTAGATTTGAGCAATTTCGAGATCTTGAAGGATCTGTTCTGGTGGTATTGCAAGCAGGATGCGTACCAGAGCATCGTCAGCGGCAATCCTTTGCTGTAAGTCGCGGCCATGATCTTGGGGTCAGAACCTATCACTAACAGAACCACAGAATGGACTACCATCGATGGGCCGGCTGCCCGCCCCGTGCTGCGATGGGCAGACCTGATGCAGTGTATGGCTCCTTTGATCATCTCATACTTCTCCTGGGACGAATCGCAGACTTTGCATCGAAAGATCGCGTCCGAAAACTCAGGCAAATGGCTCTTCAAGGCGGTCAATGGATCCCTGCTCAAGGTATGAATATTCCGCGACCACCTCAAGCTCCACCAGGAGCAGGCTCTGGTGCGCCAGGTCAGACTGGTGCTGGTGGACCACAAGGGCCTCCGAAGGGCCCAACCCAAGCACCTCCAGTGTTTTTCGGTATGGCACCGCCTCCCAGATCCAATGTTCAGATGCCATCATCATACAACCCAACCTATCAAACGACGCCTTCCGAAGAAACCGAGACTCCGGAGGTGCTTGATCTAAAGGCCGCAACAGCAGCAGCTCTAGTTGAGTACGGGAGGATTCGTGCCGCCCTCAAGGCTTTTGCCGCTGCTCTTAGTGGTGAAGCATTCCAGCAGTTGGACGCAGACATGCAAACACCAATTGCCACGCCCTTCGGTCCAGCCCTCTTCTATCGTTCCTACGACATCGGTTGCCTGTGGGCAATCTACAACATGTGCGAAATCATCGCCATCCGCTCACACCCCCACATGCATCCCGCCGCACACGCTGCCGCCGGTCTAGCAGCAAAGGATACAGCCTACTACGCCGAACAAATCGGTCGTATCGCCGCTGGCATTGTCCCTGGACCTGCTAACGAACCCCTTAACCCAACACTCGGATCCTCCTTGTGCGAGAGCTGCATGCCCTCTTTCTTCGCCGCCATCCAATACCAGCGTCCAGACCAACGACACCACACCGTCATGCGGATCTATGGAATCGCAGTGCGAACAGGCTGGGGCAGTGCCGAACTCGTTGGCAAGGGCATTGAGACTTCGTGGGTGAAAGCTGGAGAGATGGGTCGCGGACCTCCTTACCAGAGAGTCGAAATGCCGCGCCACTCAGATGATCCGAGATTAAACCACAGTTGGGAGCTGAGGGCGGATCCTAATATGAAGCCTGAGGAAATGGAGGATAGCGATCGCCGACTTGTGACTGTGAAAGCAAACGCGAGGTTGAATTGGGCTATTGGAGTGATCGGGATGGAGGATGATGTGGCAAAGTGACGAGGTTAATGATCTGTTCCGCGGGGAACGGATCCTGCATTGTTCGCAGACATGACCACCCTATTAGCAGGCTTAGAATAGTAGTGTCTACTCTGTGCTACGAACAGCGTGTCACCACCTGACGATTTCCTTCACAGGATCAGACCCAAATACACTTGTTCTCTCTTCGTCCGTCCAGAAAGATAGCCGCAAGTGCTCAGTGGTCATGCTTACCTATCATCGCAACAGACAAAAAGCAAAAGAAAGATAATAACCTCCATGAGTCGTTAGACTGATGAACGCGACCCGATTTGAACGGATGACCTTGTGGATGTCCCTGTTACTGGAATCACACGCGCTACCACTGCGCCACGCATCCAAGAGTTGGATTGAGCAGGTAGCTGAATACCTGTGGCTGGACCCTGAGGAGAATTTGGCGCATATGTAGCTGGATTTAAACGATTGGAAGTAGAGGGATCTGTAACGACAGTCGTATCATCTAGACGCATACGGCCTAGGTGCTCTCTTTAATAGCTACAATTGATTTTTGGGGGCAGTGGTATTGTTAATTGTATGAACATGCACAATCCACGTATAGCTGCTTGCAGAGAGAGACATGGAGTGATGTCTGACTTCGTCAAGGTGGGGGGCTTCAATGCGCTCCTGACACGCTCGGTTGTTCGCCCAAGGAGCGTGTGCTGAGGCACGGAGGCAACCTAGCATAGCCACCACCACATCCCATGGCAACCTAGCAATCATTCTCACTGGCTTCGGAAGCTTGAGAATTCTTAGAGAACAGACAGTATTGTCAAACAAATCAGTATGGCGCCATCGACCTTGGACTATGAGAAAGTGCCTCGGGCGGACGTCGACCTCGATGCGCCGGGGGGATCTTCTGGTTCTGAGAATAGCGACAGCGACGATGCGGTCGATTATACCGGACGAGCGAAGCGAAGATCATTAGCGGAAGAGGAGAGGAGGAGATTCGATGCAGAGACTATGGGCGGGCAAGAAGAGGTGGAAAGGCTACTTGCGGCCGGCAATGAGAAGAGGAGCAGCAAGAGGGCGAGGGGCGAGCTCCGTAGAATGGAGCAGGGAGGGAAGAGCGAGACCTCGAGTGTCAGCGGAGGAGAAGAGAGTCCTGTCAGGGCGAGGAATTATAGCAGGAAGGTGAGCTAGGCCTATGATGCACAAGAGTTGCTACATGAGCACTCTTGCTGACCAGGAAATAATAGTCACGAACGAAGAAGTATGGCAAGTTCGCAGCAATGCTGGCGGTTATCACTGGAGCCTTTGTCGCTCTCCTCTACGGTGCATACAACGCTACAGCGACCAGTCGTCCAACTTCATCAACATATACGCCCCGAACCCTAAGCAATGGTACCTTGCTCTTTGCGCCAACAACCTTACTTATCTCGCTTGATGGATTCCGCGCCGACTTTCTCCACCGTGACCTGACACCCACACTCTCAGCGTTCATTCGTGCGGGTGTCTCACCAAAGTACATGCTGCCATCGTTCCCTTCAGTGACCTTCCCGAACCACTTCACCCTCGTCACGGGATTATACCCAGAAAGCCATGGCGTCGTAGGAAACACTTTCTGGGATCCGGACACCAAAAAGGAGTTCTGGTACACTGACCCTGCGCGGTCTATGAAGCCAGAGTGGTGGCGTGCCGAACCCGTTTGGGAGCTTGCCGAGAGGGAAGGCGTCAGGAGCGGAGTGCATATGTGGCCTGGCAGCGAAGCTCACATCGGCGACATCGAACCGACTTATGTAGATAAGTACAACTCTGAGGAAGATCTGGGAAAGAAGGTCGACCGCATCTTCGCCTGGTTAGATCTGCCTGGCCCAGACGACGATGGCGCCGACGAGCACAATCCTAGGCCGCAGCTAATGGCAGCCTATGTCCCCAATGTCGATGCTGATGGTCACAAGTACGGGCCTAATAGCACGCAAATTCGTAAGACGATCTTGGATGTCGACGCCATGCTTGGGAAACTCTTCACCGGTATCGAAGCACGAAATCTTTCTGATATTGTCAATATCATCATTGTCTCGGACCACGGTATGGCCACGACAGACACTTCCCGCCTCATCCAACTTGAGGACCTCATCGACACATCACTGATTGAGCACATCGATGGGTGGCCTCTGTATGGTCTTCGACCATTCGATGCCAGCGATGAGGTCCTACAGAAGCTTTACGATGACCTGCACGCAAAGTCGATCAGCCCTGAGTACAAGGGCAAGTTCGAAGTCTACCTACGCGATAAGAACATGCCCGACCGCTACCACTTCAGCAACAACCCACGAATCGCGCCCTTGTGGATTGTCCCTACGACTGGCTGGGCAATTGTGACAAAAGATGATTTCGATGTGCAAGAAGCCCTGCGTTCGAAGAAAGGGTACGCTCCTGCAGGCCTGCATGGCTACGATCACGAGAACCCGCTCATGCGAGCTATTTTCGTGGCCCGTGGACCCGCATTCCCACACATGCCTGGAAGCGAGCTCGAAGTCTTCCAGAACACCGCTGTCTATGGCATCGTATGCGACTCGTTGGGACTGCCAGCATCGCCAAACAACGGAACCTTGAGACTGCCACTCAAGCCAGTTGGTCTGCACTCTATTCCAGGCCCTGGAGAGATACCTGAGGATCCCCTGCCGAGCGGAGCTACTGTGCCAGTCATCGCTCCTGTGCCACAATTTTCCGACATGCCACCCTTAGAAGCTGAGGATGGCGACAGGCCAACGCTGGCTAGCTCGTCAGACACCGTCACCTGGACTACTGACTCCAGTGGCTCGCTCGTAACCTACAACCCTGAGGATGACGAGAAGGAGAAGAACGCAACAGACGATCATACCTTCACTCAACGACCAGAGATCCAGGATGGCGAAGACGAGAATGTCAAGCACAGGAATGGCTGGTGGGCGTGGTTTGAGGAAAAGTTTGGCGATGCCAAGGATTGGGCTGCGGCTGTGTTTCACAACGGCGATAGCGGTGAGGGAGAGGATAAGCATGACTAGGGCATTTGATAGAGTATCGGCGTTATGGGCTTGGCTGTTGACGACTGGCGTTCAATACCCTGCGATGTATTGCTAGATTCAGTGGTTAGCTGTTGGAATTGGACCTACAGGACGATTATTGACGCGATGGCTTCGGACTCATCTCCATAATTGTCAATCGTACGCTGTCCATTGTGGACACCAGCATGATGCGGCTATCGACAGCATGTCCCCTGACGCATCGAAGGAAATAATGTGATAAGCGGTAAAGTGTAGAGAAAGAAACTACCTACCTTCTAGTACCTCTGTACCTGCTGTCAACAACGGTGCTCCACACGGCCCGCGGAAACCCAAAATCAGCCCTGTTGCTCGAGCTTTTGACAGATGACGCGACTGGCGGAATGGTGATATTCAGACTTTGAATTGAGCTGTACTTCAATCTGTCTGTGACATACATGTTCGTTGTGCTTTTTTCCGATGGAGAGATAATTCGATGGCTGACGCTACATCCAGTCCTGGCAGATCGTCAGGATCGGCGACACCCAAATCAAAACGCGTGGTGGCAAGTCGGGCTTGCGACTCCTGTCGCTCCCGGAGGATTAGATGCCTGGTACCAGATGCAGACGACAAGTCACAGCAGTGCAAAGCGTGCACCGAGGGCTCCATTCGCTGTACCTTTGACACTTTGAGTAAAAGGCGTGGGCCTCTGGCAAAACGGTACAATATCCTTGCGTAATCATGGCTCGCCAATACCAGATACTTATACTAATACTTTCTTTGGCATAGCTCCGTGTTGAAATCATTGGACCAGAAGATCACTTATGACTTTTCGCAAGAACTTGATTCCTTTTGTGCAAAGGTGGTGGTTGAGTTCCTTGTCCAGAGCTATCTGGATCACATGTACCCTTTGCTTCCAGCGGTACATGCTCCTTCCTTCTTGGCGGATTTCAAGAATGACCGCCAGTCCTACGACCTAAAATTCTTCGCTCTGTTGATCTCGGTATTGACGGCAACAGCGTGTACCCTTCCTACAGCGTTCGCCGGTTGTAAAGAGCTAGATGTCTTCTTTCGCTTCACCAATCGCAAGGAGATGCTGGAGGCGGCAGACCGACTGATGGTTCAATTGCGCCCAGTGGACTATTTTGATGATCTAACTCTCGACCAATGGGCTTACTCTTACTTCATGCTGTCGGCAAACGGCCAGCAAGGCATGTTGAATCGGGCAATGATGCACCACGCACAATGCAAGGCTATGTTCAAGCAAATGAACCTTCACCGTCTCAGCACATATCGAAGCCTTGACAACATCACGCAGCAGCGTGCTAAGAAAGCCTTCTGGATGATGTTCACATCGGACAGGTGAGTATTGTCCAGTCTCACAACGTCACGAAATATACTCACGACAATCTCAGCCACATTAAGTTGTTTTTCATGGAGACCGATTACATGCACACAGAACTTACTCATCTTGAAATCGATGCGGATCAGCTTGTCCCCTTGGAGGTGGACGATGAGTACATCACAGCAGACGAGCTCTATCCTCAGCCTTCAGACAATCTGTCACTGGTAGCAGGGCTCAACTCCCTTACGAAAGTAAACAAAGCCTGGATGGACCCCATCGTGGGAACTTCGTCAACACCGCTCCACTGCCATGAACCAGACGCAGCAAACCATGGCGATGCTGGCAAGAAAGTAGGTGAATGTGAATGTGGGCGTGAGGTATATCTACCAGGTCCGTTTGCCGTTGCGTACGAACGTCTTCATAGACTTGAACGCAGTCTGGACCATCTGCCGCCCGAGTTGGCTGCTCAGCCGGTGTTAGAAGGACGTGCGGCAGCCACGCCACTGAGGCAGTCGCAGTACGACACGTTGCGAGCTAACATACATGTAACTCACTTATGGGCACAAAACATCATGGTAGAATTCATCCTTGGGTTGTCCACTTCCAACTTGCACGGCGTCGCGTTGGTTCAAGCAAAAGAACGATGTGCAAGACTACAGGAAAACATTGCTTGCAAGCTGTTGAGGTTCCTCGGCACGTTGCCCAAAGTCGACTTGCTGCCCAACGGCATAGTGCTTGTGAGTGAATGCTTGTACCGCAACTTCCATGCCATGAGGTTCTGTTAACGTGTAGTTCAGGTCATGAAAGTGCGTTCGGTCGGTGCCAGCCTATTGCAAGACAGATCCACTTCTCAGTCTGCAGGTGATTGCAAGGTTGAAGAACTGGTTCGAAGATTCGCGAATCTGCTGGCTGACCTGGATTTTGAGCATACAATCTGAGACTCCGAGATCAGTCCATTCACAGATTGAGCCGATTGCACGAGGTTCTCGCGCTGATACAAGACGATCGTTAAAGACGGATTCTCCACAGGTTTCTCCTTGGGCCCGGAACCCGCGGATGTCAAGATCGCGCTATTAAAAACTTTATACTTGGAAGCCCTGGAAGGGATGTGCAACCCCGAGTCCGATCGGTTTCAGCTGTCTCCGAACTCGAAAGGAAAGATCCTTTTATGCAAGAATCAAGCATTGGACCCGCACCGAATGGCAAGTAATCCGAAGTCTGGGTTAAAATATGCCCACATCGCCGAGGTCTGCCCTCGTGTCTACTACTACTTGGCATTCAATGCGCTCGGTCTCGGGCCTTGAAGTCCTGATAGATATGGATATGGATATTGATATAAGTGCTCTCATCTTCTTAGTCAAATGAAGTGCTCTGCAATTCACTCTGAGATCGCTTCTACTCAACACTAATCGTCTGTCCATCAACACCATCTGATTATACGAGCCCAACAAGATATCACTAGTTGGCATCAAGCTACCTTCACCAACAATAACGATCTCAGAGTGGCCCAAATGAACCACATCCTCATTACCTTTCTCGTCGTTCTCGGTGCCGGAGCTGGAGTACTACTCGGATATGCTATGACCCATCTTTTCATGAGCAAAGCTGGTTTGAGCGAGCACGACAAAGTCCGCCTGGAAGTTGCTGCCGGACAGGGTTTTAATCAGCCAGCCTACATGGCAGAAGTGCGAGAAAGGACACATCGAGAGATGTTGGCTCGAATGCGCTAGCTATGATAACCGTGACGAATACTTCGCCGATTGTCTCGAGGTCGACGCCAGCGGTATTGGGCAAGAATTGGAAGCATCAGAGAGCAGACATCACGATAAATGCAATAAGGACGATCAATCGATGTCTATTGGTGATGGTTGATCTCAGTATTGCCGGAACATTACACCGGGCTTGAGTACGTTCATGTGCCAAAACTTCTGGAGCGGATCGACCATGGCAACACTGGCTCAACTATGTGATTTCCAATAGACTGGGGCTACCATAAGCGTTGTCTTCGAGCATTTCCCTCTGCTCTTATATCGCCAGACTAGTTGGTGTTTGGCTCCTCGAGTGGCACTCCCCGTCATATCCGTATCGCTGTGCAGGAACACTACCAAATCGAATGGTGCGAATGGCTTTGAGCCTCATTCACTCTGTCATGATCGTGTCGCATTTTTTTGCAGAGAAACTCTCGATCTGTGTAACTTGCACGGCTAGCGAGCACCGATTCCACCCAGCACTTGTGGAGGGAACGCTCGGGTACACGTGTGCATCGTGTCGCTCATCGCACATAAATCGCTGAGGCATAAATGGGACAGGCCTGGGCTGTTTTTAATCAGACTGTGTGACGATCGCAATCATGCTCTAGTCAACTTGTCCCTCCGTCAATAGATCAGTCTCGTCCCTTATCTTCGTAGCCAATTATTGTTGACCATCGTGTTCCAATTGAAACGGCTCTCAAGCTAGAAAGGCTAGGGCACAAGATACTGGAGCTTGCGTCGTCTGCAAGGCTAGCAAAAGTTCAAGAGTGTCGTAAGCTGTTTTTCAACGCTGTGAACACAGATTGAGTATACCACAGGCGCTTTCGATGCGTTTCTTCCTAGAAACAACAAAGCGTATGTTCTTTTGGAGCTTGGATACAAGAAGTATAAAAAAGATTGACCGCACCGTGAATCGAACACGGGTTAAGCGCGCCACAAGCGCTTGTGATACCTCTACACTATACAGTCTTAATTATGTGAAATTGCGGAATAAAAATAATATATAACACTAAATTAAATAGGGCTCAAGAACGAAAGCCATAGGTCATCTCCACACTTCAAAAGACGATCAGGATGAGGGAGGAATCTGAGGGTATCTCATAGTATTCGAGACGAAGACTATCATTTCGTTCGAGCTGAGACGAGGAATCATACACTGGCTCGTGATCTAGTTGTGCTTCGACCGTGGCAACAGTCCTGCCTTTTCCGGACATCATATATCAAGTGGGACATCACACTTGATATACGACAGCTGTCGAGACAATAGGGCCTGCTATGCTGTCCTCCTGCTGCCATGCAGACTGCGAAGGTAGCCGCTCGGATTGCATTGACCTGGCTGATCGTTGAACGCAAGGAAAGAAGAAGTTCTACGTTGATGTGCTAAGCAGCTTCAACAGAGCCCAGCGCCACTTCAGTTGCAGGCATGATTTGGCCTACGATTCCACTTTCAATACATGATAGTCGGCAGAAAAATGGCTCTGATAGTGCATCGCGAGAACCACCCGGCAGTTTTCAATCTGCTAGAAGGTCCCAAGACCAACGTTATCTTCCTTATATTATTGAGAGTCACCAAGCGTCCTTGGGGTCAGGACCCTGTCAACAGGGGTTGTTGCTTCTGAAGACCACTAGGTACCGTATATGCGCTTGGCAGCGCTGCAAGAACATCAAGTCCATCTGCTGTGTATTGTGTCCTTCGTTGCCGAATGCTGACCTGCCTTTTATAGCAGATGCGGCATGTGTACATACCATGCCCAAACAGGAACCCCAGCTGAGCTACTAAATAAAGCTCGACACTCTGCTCTGGGTTACGAAGGTATGACTGGCTATTGGGGCAGCGCCTTCGGCTTTCAGAATACGCCATGGGGCCCGTCATCAATATCAATCCTTGCTCACTCCTCATTCTTTCTCCACACGTTGGTCCAGATCCCCGTATGCTCCTTGGCCTTTGACGGCATCCCAAGACATTCGATCTACTGCTCTTTATGCTGAATCTCCAGCCGCGTCGGCGATTGACGGGACATCATAGCCGCATGTTGGGACAACGTATAAGAGCCTCTGGAACCCCCAAAGGGTCGCGGAACGATCGAAAGTGACCGATCGACCTCTTGCTACAAAGCAATCTACTTCTCAGAGAATGCATCAATCTATCCTTGCCGTAGGCGTCTTTGCCGTATCTGCATTCGGTTGCGCTCAGCATGACAATTACCACTTTCCTGGCGCTCACAAGAAGCGTGCCGACGCAGGAAAGGCGAGAGATTGGGAGTACGCGACATCGTATGATTGGGGAAGCATCTCTGAAGGCGAGTGACGTCCAGTTCAACTAGATTTGACCCTTCGTTGACTCGTTTTAGAATATGAAATGTGCCACTCCGGTGCTCACCAAGCGCCTATTCCCCTGATGCTAGAAAACGGACCTGCTTTGTCTCACAAGCCGTCCTTCAACTATAGTGGTTCCTACCAAGGCAATTTCTACAACTGGGGCTTCGGTCCTGCTTTTACCCTGTCACACGAGGAGGATGACTACACCAAGAACCCCAGCTTCACATATGATAACACGACTGTGTACCTCACTGGCTGGCATATCCACACTCCTGCCGACCATACTGTTGCTGCGCACCGTGCCAAAGCCGAGCTCCACCTCGTCCACGTTGACGCAGAAGGCAACCCGGCGGCCGTGTTGGGTATCCGTATGGAGCCTGGATTGAGCAATTCGACCTTCTTCGAGCAGCTCCCTACGCCTATGATCCATTGGAACCAGACAGAGGCCGAAGAACCCTTGGACCTTGACCTCGACTTGGCTCTTGATGGTGTGGAAAGGTTCAATGAGTTTTGGACTTACGAAGGCAGCTTGACCACCCCACCTTGCTCTGAGGGAATCAGATGGTTCATGGCCCGTAGGAACTTGTTCACGAGCATGGAGCAGATGAGGTCGATCTTGAAGGCGAGCCGGTACGGCGCGAGAGTTGAGCAGCCGGTCTGGATGCACAATGTCAACTTTTGAAAACCACGACATCCAACCGGTGGAATTCTAACGACTTTGGCTGTTGCCGGAGTAGCCGAGGCGTTGCACTGTATATAAAACGATCGTTATGAATGTATGATTGGAATGCAGACCATCCTTTCAGTAAAGCTTCCAGTACATTTCCCTGCTTCAGCTTCGGCGATTGAACGATCCCTTGACCACGAGTATCCTTTTTTTTTACCTCGCCTAACATCCCAGCAATGATCATACCATCGTTCCTCTTTCTTCCGACCAGCAACCGACGTCGACTACCCCAGTCCGCCAAGCTGTCTCGCCACGCCTGTCATCGGAACAGGTCCCCGACGTGAAACAGGCTTCCCCTCACCCAGTACTTCATGCAGACTGTCTAAGGAGATCGTGCAGTAGTGAAGACGTCAACAGCATGGAGGTGGATTCGACGTTTTAAGTCTCCACGAGTTCGCCCGATGTTGTGGGGCGGAGATGCGGAGTGTAGTCTGGACATGAAGTTCTCAAGACTTTCCTCCTCGCCAATAATGATGTTGTTGGTGCAAGAATGGATGCGGCGAAGGACGCAACCTAGCTCAATGTTTTTTCTTTTCGTCAAATCAGGCAGTGCTTTTGTAGAGATCGTCTGAACTTACGGAGCCCCCAAAGTGTTTTTGAGCTATAGAACATGGTTTTCCTGCCTTATTCGGGAGCCCAGTATATTCTTATTTGCTTAGAGACGCTTCGCGGATTGCTTCAACATTCATGCTGCTCGATGGCGGTCTCTTCTCGTCAATATCAATAGCTATATGATTACAATCTTTGGCTGATAGCCATAACACGACAGCGAGTCATTCCGCGCATTTGGTCTAGTGGTTATGATTGCCGCCTTCCAAGCGGCAGAGCAGGGTTCGATTCCCTGAATGCGCATCATTTTTGGGCTCGCCATCTTTTTGTTGGAAAAATGTCAAATGTCCAGGCGTGTTTAGACCCAAAAAAGAAGTTTGTTTCTCGGCTGACAAAAGATGTTATCTAACGTGAGCTGTACACCAAAAAGGGCGCGAGGAGACGTACGTGTAGCCATTCGATGACAGGGTGCTTATGTTTTGGCTCAGTCAACCTCGAGTCCTATCTATTATTCCAAAACCAAGAACATATCGTTCTGAAATGCAACACAAAGAAAGTTGCTACGTGAGTAAATTTTCAACGACATACAGAGTGAAGGTAAGGTCAAAGGCTTCGTCGAGATACATTTCTCCAAAGCAATCGTCCAAACTACAAACTCAAAGGCCCAAAGATACGTCCACTTCAGCTCGATACATGGCTCAATTGGGTATTACATGAATTACAAATCCATCGAAATCATCTCCTCTCAGATATCCCCCTTCTCCGGCCCTCCCCACCAACCCAACTATCTCTCATTCTCCATCGCATACCAAAACTCCTCATCCACTCCTTCTCTCCCAGGCACCTCTCGTCCTCCCACATCCACACCTTTAACCCTCATCTCCAAATCCTCCCAGTCAACATCCTCCCACCTCAAATTCAACATCCTCAACCTTACACCCCACTCAGTCATCATCTGGATCAGACTCGTCGTGCTCTTGGTAATAGGCTGTTGGTTAAGAAGCATCAAAAGCCCGTCCAGCCATTCGGCTGCAAGATGTGCGGATTGCGGGTATAAGTCTAGGAGGGCGGCTTCGGGAGCTGAAGGCGAGGCGCCGAATATTGTGATTTTTGTTGTGGGTTGAGGGGGTGGTGGAGCTGAGGGACGGACTGAGTCTCGCGGTGTTGAAGTGGAAGAAATTGTGCTAGCGGCGTTTGGAGTCGCTGCTGGATCTGAGGCCGACACGTTGCTGTCGACGCTGGTGACTGTGTTGAGGTCAATGGTATCATGTAGGTCTTCGAGCTTGGGGTCTTTGAGGCCTTTGCTTGCGAAGACTTGGTGGTGTAGCCAGCGGCGGTTGTGGCTGAGGCGGACGAAGCGCCAGGCGACAGAAGGGTCGCGGTCGGCGTTGGGCATGTTGGCCGTTGGGAACCAGCTGCCTTGCAGCATGCATCTGATGCGCTGCTCTTTCATGAATTGCAAGCTTTCGTGGTAGAGTTGCTCGCGGACTTGGACGAGGTGCGGACCCCAGGCGTCTTCGTAGACTTCGTTCAGGCCGTCCATTTGCCATTTGCGCGCCTGTTCAAGCGTGACGGTTCGCATGTCTTCTTCCACTTTGCCGATGTCTGTTCTTCGAGGCGCCATTCCTACGACTCGTTCAACAACAATGCGGATAAGCTCCTCAATCTTGTAGAAATCGTCGACTTCCGCTCCAGACAATTTCCAGAGACGCAAGAAAGCATTGAGGGCGGCCGTGTGCAATCTGCCCCATTGAAGCAGAAGTGGACGGTAGACTTTGTCGAGGTTCTTCGGCTGGGCGAACTGGTCACCAGCGGAAACACCTCTTGTATGGCCCATGGTCAAAGGCGCCTCCATCTCAGCAGTTTCGTCGACCTCAAAGTGCTCGTACAAGATCAAAGTGATACCAAGACTTGCTCGGACGACCGGACATCTCTGCTCTCGCGGCTGCACAGCCTGCTCTAGGAAGATCTTGTGATAGTTGTCGTTGTTTCGTCGCGCATAGTCAACCAGATCCATAATACCAAGGTAGCCAGTCTCTTCAAACTCCCAAGCAGGGCGTTCGGTCTCAAATCCAAGCCTTCGCCATTTCTCCGGATCATGGTGCCTCCTGCTAGATTTCCGGCCATTGACCTCTTCGTTCCCATCTTCCACAAGGGGCTCGAACTTTTCCGGCCGGCTCAACAAATGCACAGTCTTGAGAGCCCGCTTGTGCTCCGAAAGCTCGGTGTTCACTTTCACACCGCGCCACTTGCGCAGCAGAATCTTAGTCAGGCCTTGGAACTCCAAAATCGCAGCTGCGAGCGGCGAGCTCATATCTACAGCCGCTTCGCCTCGCATCAGCATTCCTACGCCACCGATCACTCCCAAGTCTTGCAAGCGCTTGATGAACTTGGGCCACTCGTTCTCGCCGCCATTGGCCACAGCATCACGCATAAGAGCATTGACGAGGTGTAGTGCACTGGCGCATAGAGCGTGGTCGGAAGCGCTTAGGCGTTGAACCAGAGACTCGAGGAAAGTCGGCCACTCGTCCAGAGCAGGTCTGATGGCTCCAAAGCCTGTGTTCGCTGCAGTCACATAGTCAGAAGCGCCAGCCAGAGGGCGACTGACGACCAGGACCAGCAGGGTGAGAGCATTCCGCACGATGTTGACGAGAGGATGCGTTACGGCAAGTTCGACAGCCTGGAAGCACAACTTGGTCAGCGCTTCACCCTATTCAAAACAACTACATCTCCCTCAACTTATCCCAGCATTCATCCACGCCCATTCAGCCCAGCTCTTGCTCAGTATCCCAACGCATTTCACGTACCTTCTCAACAACCTCCCCATCCACACCCTCCCACCCCATATCCAATTCCAACAACACCACCAGACTTCCCAGCGCATACGCCTGCGCATTACCATTGGCGTCCAACACGCAAGCGCGCAGCGCAGGCAACCCATCTCCTTGTATGAAAGCGTCCGCGAACGAAGGGTCGGCCAGCAAGCCTTGCAGTTTGAAGACGGCGTATTTGCGCGCGCTCTCGCTGTCGGCGAGGAGGCCGGAGACGAGGGTCGCGACGTCGGGTGGGTCGTCCATCGTGTTGTTGTGGCTGGCGTGTGGTTGAGCGATGAATTATAGGGGTTGTAGGGTGGTATGGTATTGATCCAGCTGTTGTTTCGGCAGTGGTGGGTTCAGCTATGTTCCAGTCAAATGCCCGAGTCGTGACTCGGGCGTATAAAGCGGATTTATCCCTTGTGATCGTGCTCTATCGTCGGCCTTTCACATGCGCTTTCGAGTACGTCTCCCTACGGCTGGCTGGTTGGCTGGCTGGCGGCAGCAGCAGCAGCAGCGATCAGCAATACAATCCAACTCCCTCGATTAATTCCTTCCTCTTGAAATCCAGTGACAGAATCGAAGAAATGACTATACTGTAACAGCCATTGGCTTGTTGAGCAACAAGAAGTACGTGCCCTTCTTCAGAGCGAGCTCGTACCTCCTCCATAGCTGTTCAGCCTTCAGCTAACGAAGCAAGCGTTGCCGATCCCCCGTTGATCGCTTATTGAACTCGTTGAAAGCCATCCCTGAAGCCACATCATTGCACGTGCACAGGCACGAGCTTGTGCTTGTGCTAATCCAATAACGACAGAAGAGGCATTGTATCACATGCCCTAGAAATTCGCTTCGAAAATTCGTACTCTGAGATTGATGGATACGTGATGCGGTTGCGACTTTCCAGCACGAGGATCTAATGCCTGAGGGCTTGGGTGCGTCGTGGTGCGGTGCGGACTCCCAAATCGACTTTATTGAGATGAGATAGCATGGAGAGAGGTGGATTACACACTAGCAACATGACATCCAAATCACAATGGAACGTGTCTTCTGGTACAAAAGCCGTCTTCCTTTGCTCAGGAAGGCAGCCATCAAGGTTTCGTAGACGAGCATTACGTATAGCACCACAAAACCCAAAAGCCACATCTCAGTCCCAATCCCAGTCCCGGTCCAACATAACACAATCAACACCTCGACTCGTGCCCTTTTCTGAAGCGGCTCTTGCGCGCTTGGTAGGCCCTTTTCGTCTATGCCGAATTACCACGTCCCTCCCCAGGCCCAGTCAGCCAGTAGACCGGGACTTTTGTTTGTCCTCTAGTAATAAAAAGTCCGAATGCAAATGCGTCCATTCCTCCCTGCCGTCCGCCCTGTTTCCCCTAAAGTCCGAGTGGCGGTGTGCCCATTGTATAGCCTCCCGTTTCCAGTCCGTGAAAGTAAAGTGCATGCAATAGGAAGAAACTTGTGCAAATTGTCATCCATTGTTGTAGCCAGTACGTGACCGGCTACATGCTGCTCATCGGTTCTTCGTTAGTCGAAGGTCGGCGAGATCGATTGGTATTGCGAAGCTGTCTTGTTGGGGGAATAATATGTTTCGTGGTCATATCGCGATGAGGAAGGCGCCCTTTTCAAATTAGGCCGCCACGGCTACCCGTCGACACTCCGCTGGTTACAGTGATTTGCTGATCTGCTGCTGTTCGTCCACAACACTTGCGTTGCATGATCGAGCCATGTCTGCATATGTCCCGATGCTGGCTCGCGAAACACGCGAAACCAAGTGCAGTCAGGGCTTCGTTCCTGAATTTCGTCGTCCAAAGATCATTGCCGCCTAACATTGCGCCAGGTCGAGCCACCGTATATGCTTTGTAAATGCTGTCTCTGAGTCTCTGCTGTGATTTCGTATGTGCTATCAACAGGTGGCGAAAAACAGCCCATCGGGGGGTATATGTCGAGTTGTAGAGCTCGGTTTTGAGCCTTCCATCCATGACTGGCTCTCACTTTCGCCATCCAACATTCCAGAGGACGTGTGCAATGTCCCTTGCGGTGTTGACTGTTTCGGAGATTCTGCCGAACATGCCTGCAGCCATGAGGTCGTCCTCATCTTCTTCGTACGGCATGAACATGCCACTCTCTGTTCGGCGCATACCTTCCATCTCGCATGTCTCGTTGGAGTCGTTGGACGATGTCGATGACGGAGCTCCATATGCGCGCCTCACAGGATCATCCTCGTCATCGCTGAAAGAATCGCGCGAAATTGTGTAGCCACCGTTAGCACGTGCCTGGCTGACCGCTGCGGCGTTAGCCGCATCACGACTCCTGTTCAAGGTAAGAGTTGGAGGGCTTTCTTCGGATGGAGATGCAGCGGCGCCAAGCGAAGATTTCGGGTTAGAGGCACCGAATGACCAGCCAGAAGTTGCGGCACTATCGTCCTCGTCTTCAGCTTCTCCAAGAAGGAAATTGCGGCTGGGTCGTGTAGGTCGAAGAGTCTCCTGGCTTGCACTTGGGCTGAGCCTGCTTGAGCTCCAAGATCGGGTGAGTCCGGAAGGCTGTTGCTGTTGCTCACGCTCTTCCTCCGCTTCTCGCTTGTACTTGAGCGTTGTAGAAGGCAGAGTTTCGATCGTCTTGAGATTGCTGTGCGAGCCATTCCTGCTGCCTAGACCGAAGCTCGATGTGCCCCTTCTCGCGATTGGTCGCTTCAGACGCTTCATCATCACCATTCCATCGTCCTCGCTGTCCGAAGAGTTGCCTGCTGATTCGCTTTCGATCGCCTCATCGTCATCTTCATCAATACGCTTGCAGTCCACAGCAATGCACTGCTCAACCTTGTCGTCAAAGCGAATGTGCCTTTTCTCGCGACATTCTGATGGTGTCTCGGTGCCTGAAGTGCTCCTGCTGGTGAAGTAGTCGATCTGATCACGGCTGGGCACCTCTGAATTGGCGCCAGGCACGAAGTCTGAGAAAGTACGCTCATGTGACTTTTTGAGCACGGATCTACGACCCTGTGCCTCGATCGATGCAGCTGCTTGCTTCAGAAGTGAAGAGGCTGATATTGATCGCTGCAGCATGACCTCAGACATGCTACGCTTTTTCAGGATGGGCTTTTTGTGTGTGAAGGAAGCATTCCGTGAGACAGCGGTACTCGCGGTGTTTTCTTGGTTAGTGATGGGATGAGTGGTGGCGGGTTTGAGAGGTCCGTAAAGCCAGGTCACATCACTCTCCTTGAGCCTAGGTTGTGTCAGCATATATCTCAATATCAAATGAAAATAGAAGGAAACTTACCAGTTAAGCGTCTCGGGACTGATAGTAGGCAGCTGGTATTTGCTCTTCACCCATGTGCGCCAAGCCGCGTTCTCAAGTCGACTCTGCTGTCCGTAAACCTTCCTTTGAGAGACAATATGCCTCCAGGAGGACCAGACATCCTCCTCTCTCCAGTCATGGCTGAGATAGTCTACATGTTGCGATGGCTCCTGTTTGATGGCTGTGTCGTCTGCAACTGGTGTGGGGAGAGGCGAATCCGAGGCGGTAGTCTCCGAAACAGTGGTGTTCGACTCGGTGTGATCATCACTCGAGTCGCTCGGCTCACTTGACTGGAGAAATCCGTCGAAGCAGGGATAGTCGTCTTCGAAATCGTCCTGCTGACCGTATTTGTCGGCCAAAGAAATGCCGGAACTTATGGGTATAGGGTCTTGGCAGACAAGCTTGCTGAGATCTGATGTTGATGCCCGTGACGGTGCCAGACTGGCTGGTGGGAGGAAAATGTGCTCGTTGTGCTCGGCGTGCTCTGAGGGTGGAGGAGATGAGACGGAGGGCCGTGGAGTGGACGAAGCGGATGTTGAAGTAGGTGGTGAGCTGGCCAGGAACAGCGACGACGAGGCAGGTGAAGACTTTCGTGAGTTGTAGAATGAGCCCTCTCCATTCTGACTGGGTGCGAGAACTTCCGCCATGGCGGCGTTGTGGTGTGGTATTCTGATCGCGGGGAAGCGAAGGTATTCTTGTTGTGCGGCTAGCGTGCGCGGTTCGCGGGTCAGAGGGTGGTGGTCTTCAATGCAGTCGACGAACGTGACTTGAGGTCGAGAAACAGCGATGCCTGCAGTGAGCGGCTCGGTCTGTGGGAGACAATCGTCATGTGTATTTGGCAGGGAGATCCAGGGCTAGGCCGGTCCGTTGCGTCTGCCTCCTCGATCGTCCAGGCGAGCGGGCAATGCAGTCGGTGGTAAGAGGTTTTGCGATGCGAGGAATGTTGCTGGCAGGCCGCGGGCCAGTGGTGGAGGACGCGCGGGCAGCAGCGACGGTCGGCGAGTGCGGTTGTCGGTGTCAGCGACGAGGTGCAACGGTGAGATGAGAGGGAAGGTTTCCTCTCGCGCCAGCAATCGCCTGTAAATCTGGTCCGGCAGGGTGGGTCTCGGAAGTGTGGGATTGGAGTCGTAGTGCGATCCAGAGCACGCGCTAGCACCCTCGGCCAAAACCGCGATCAGGCTTGCGAGACTTGGTGCGGGGAGCGGGGACCAAGATGCTGGCGAACACAGAAGACGCAGGCGTGCAGGTGCAGGTGTGGAGCAGCAGCAGGGAGCGTGTGGAGGCACAGGGCGACAGGGCGGAACGAGCAGCAGCGACAGCAACAGGGCCTAGCCTTTTGGCTTTGCACTGGGGCCGCTTCGAGGACGGCGATTAGGTACGCGCGCACGAGGGCGGAGAGCGGACGGCTGTCGGCGGTGCTGGTGGCGGCGAGCATGCCGCCGAGGCTGCTTTGACTCTGCACCAGCAGCGTGGAGAGTGCGCGGGTGAGGCGAGCGAGATTACGAGTGATGCCGGCGTGCGATATGCGTGCCGCGGTGATGCGCGTTTGTGCAGCAGGAGTAGCAGCTGTATCAGCGACGACGACGCCTCTCCACATTCAACGCTGCTGCAGACAAGACACGCGCCGTCTGCACCCACAAACCACACCCCCGGGCAGCTGGGTACAAGCAAAGGCGGCGGGCCCGAGCAGAGCAGCGCGGAGACTTTGGTGGCACAAAGCAAGAGCCAGCTCAAGCAAAAGCAGACGGTGCGCGAGAGCAGCCAGATCTGCACCCTGTACACAAAGACACCACCAGCCTGCCATTGTCCGCTCCTTTTGGCCCCTTGACGAAGGCAGGCAGGCAGACAGTCTTGCGTCATGCCTTATTATTGCCCGGCGTGACCTCCATGAGCCAGCGTGTTGCTGTATCGCTGCAATTACCTGCATGCGCGCACACTTCCACCTGCTTCTTCACAGAACAATGACATGGCAACTCGAGCTGCAAGCAATACCACCCGTTGATCCGAATTCCCTCATCCCACAGCTCCCTCGCCACAGCGTTCAACTCAACGCCTCCACCTGCATAAATCCCACGGCCCGATTGTGCTGAACGCCTCCATAACCTGGACTATCGCCTTTCTGCCTTCCCTCTTCGTCCACCAGCCGCGTCACAGCCTGGTCAAAAGTACTATGTGAAACGCTCTGCCAACACCAATGCCTGCGCTGTGCGCGCATTACCCTCAGGCTCTCTCTGCAGCAGTGGTAGGTACGCGTGTGTACGTACCTGCAGCGACCGTCTCCCCAACACCCATGCACGCATTGCATATGTCTGTCGCACAGCATCGCGTCTTTAGGATGCCTGACGAACGAGCGATACGCCATTGCTCGTGCCAGTCGCAGTGCAGCGCTTTATCATCAGGCCAGTATGCTGGCCCTGATTGTCAAGTGCTGGCCGTGGTACAGTAGATTAGATGATCTGCCATGCAGCAGCGTTGCGAGCCAGCGCGAGTAAGTCGGTCCGGCTGCAGGGATGATCGCCAATGCCGCATAGCGATACATATTTGGCAACACCACCACCGTCGTGATAGGCAAGCTGTACTCATGCTGCTTCGAACTCTGTTGATGTCCACCAGTTCCAATTCCGCTTTAGAATCTCGCGGCGTGTTTGCCATGCGATAAAGGAAAAGCTACCATCGTTCTATAGAAACTCTTTGCGTCTTCCACGGCAAATAAGATACGATGTGTTTAGGGATGTGACCATCGCATTCACTCGACGCGCCCCACGGGTTCGTTGAGGCTGAAGCCGCTGAACGTCGTTGATGTGATCTGAGACAGCCATCGCGATATGCTCGTGTCTGCACCAGTATTGCGCTATCTCTCCAGCCGTATCTTCCGTCTCCACTCACACTGCTTACCCTGTGAGCCTTGGTGCATCGCGAAAGACATCCCCCGGTTCTTGAAGTCTGGGCTGACTCTCCGCCTCCCTCCCCCAAGCGCTCTCGCCCGCTCGAGCAGCCAATTGTGTTGTTATCTCCAGCCACTGCGTCCTCCCACATGCGATTCATGGAGCGTCGCGGAGTATTGGGGACGGCTGATCCACCAGGGCGTGGCGCATGAGATGGGGAGAGTGGCGCCTAGCTCAATATCAGTAGTTGTCACTACGGCAGCACAAAGGCTAGACTTTAATTCTCGTCTCCGACTGCCAGCGCACCATGCTGGCGGCCACGCGCCCAGCAACGGCGACGCATTGGTTCGGCTGGTACATGTGCGTACTGCACACTGCAAGTCTAAAAGCATCTGACGAAAGCACGATGACCAGCACGAGCAGCGTGCAGACTGTGGGTGGATTGTAGGCCTCACGATCGATATCGCGATCGCTCGCCCATTAGGCAGCCGCACGACCAGCGAATGCGTACAGTAGGTCATCAAGGTACAGTCAAAGTACGTCGCTATCATCCGAGAGATAAAAAGTATCGCTCGACAAGGATGCCTGCTCAACACTCGGAACCGACATCCGCTGATGCGCAGGCGCCCTATCCACGCCGTGTCAGCCGGCTTGTGGGCGTAGCTGCAGGTTCACAGAGTGTGCGACTTGACAGACGCCATAATACATTCGACACCTCTGCCCTCAACCACCACCCAACAGGTCCGAGCTCGCCAGGCTACTGTACCGCACACGCCTCGCATGCAAGCCTCTCCCGCTGTTGCGACATCTGAGCTATGGGTAGCTGCCGGCGGGCATGGGCTCGAGCGATAGCATGTGAACGTCTTCACGCCCTTCTAGCTCCCTGCGAAATTATCTCTGTGCAACGATTGTATGTTTAGGTATGAGCAATGATCCACTTATGATGAGGCATTGCAGCTCTGTGACATTTGCAGACTGCTCTCCTACCTCTTACAGCCTCATTTCCGCTCGTGCAGTCACAGTGCATCGCTCGATGGCCGCAATCCGCCACGTCGACGTCTACAAACATCACCCCGCAGCTGACAATCTGGAATTGGAAGCTCGAGTCTACCTACGAAATAATCTCGACGAGACTATATCGCCATCTAAAAATGCATTTCGCTGCCAATCGTATGGCCAGCGCCAAATTCTTTCGTCACCAGATTGCACTCTTGTGTCGTATCAGCACCCATATGACTAACATGCGGCTCCAAGCGCCTTACGATCCTGGTTCATAGACGAAGCAATTACTAACAAAGAAGCTGAACGACCATAACGCGGACTAATGCGGCATTTCACAGAATTCCCTCATCATCAACAACCTCCCCTGAACCCGGGATGCATGCCGATGTATCTGCATAGTATGTGCCCTGCCGAGGATGCCTCTCGCTTACGAGCCGGCATTGAGCCACGCCATTTGCCCGTGCTCGACATGTGATTCTGCGACACCATGACTTCCGTTGGATATGGTCGACTCTGCGAAGCGCCACCGATACCATGGACGGCCGCAACAAAAGCAACTGCCCTCGACCCAGCTTTGTGGGATCGGACGTGCGGCTGAACCAACCTCCACGAATCGAATGTGGGAACCCGATTTAATCCGCAACACGGGTTTCGGAAAAGAATAGTTGCTGCACGCCAAACCACTTGGTGTTGCCGGCATTAAAGAAACGCCCTCAGGGCTGTCGTCCACAACTCCATCTATCTGCCTTGTCATTCTCCTTTTGCCTTAGCTGCCCTAACATACCAATATCGCCTCGATCAAAACCCTCATCCTCCTCACCTGCATCTCAGATATCGAGGGCACGGGGAAGCTCTCCCCGGATCTTACACGCAGCTACATATCTCACACAACAGCGGCAACAAACATTACACGCATGCCTTTCCCCATACGGGGATCCTGGGGAAACGGTCAAGGACAGGGTGGAGTCGTCGTAATGCGAGAATCCCCAGGATTTGCCATCGAGGTCTCGCAGTCAGCCAGCCACCGCTGCAGGGTTCCGTGTTTCGAGTCCACTCTCCTTCGATCAACACTGTTCTCGCCCGACCACTGATTTCGTCCGATCGGTCAACCGGACCGTCGATTGAGAGGACGACGGTCACGACTGATACTGTAGGAACGAGCTGTGCGTATCCGTTCGTCCACGACTTACTGCGTACATACACATATACATATACATATGGTCGGCGGCCGGAAGCCGTTACCGATACGATGTGTGTCGGGCTTCGGGCAGGAGCCGATGTTCGATGCCGTAGGTAGGTACGCCGGCCGCTGGCGCGAGTGCGTTGCACAATCTTTGATTAATACGAGGTACGGGAAGCTTTGAGGTAAGGTGTATTGCCTCTTCTTCACAGTCTGCGTAATCTCTTTGGGCCTTGACAACCAATGTTTTGAGAAATGTGTGAACCACTAAGATGTTCGTGAGCGTTCACTGGAACTGATTGAGCCAGACCACAAAATCGACTATTCATCGTCTTCCAAGCGATTTTCGAGGAGGTTGAAAGCGCCACGAATGCCATTCAAGAGCCAGCCAAGTTCAAGAGTGAGTAGCGAGCCGAGAAAGAGATTGGACTCCGCAACGTGGGTCTCAACCCCATTTCAGAACAACTTCGGATGCTTTCTTGGCCCTGTCCTCGTTCTTGAATCTTTTTGCCTCCTCCATGTCTTTGATAGTGTTCATAGCCTGCCCGAATCCTGACTCGCGCGCTCAATCGGTATCATTTTTCGAGGATATTGACGATACACTGTGACATTCGCGAGATTTTGATGGCTTAACAGAATCCTCGCTCCTGATCAGCGATATTCATTCTGAGGACGACTGGTACAGCTTTCTCTCTGCCTGGTGCCATGGCTTGTGTATTTAATGTAGCCTCGTATCATCTCGACGTCACAAACCCTGAACCCCTTTGCGAGAGAATATGAACCTCCGGTATCTTGCTTCCTTTGGTCTTCAGTCTTGCCCTAGCATATAACGCAGCCATTAGATTGCAAGGTCTTGCTCATGGGCATGTGGAAGCACATGATGGCCTACAAGTTGACGTACAGCCATGCTCATAGTGGTGAAAGCATCAGAACTCCGTACAAACGAATGTATGGTCTCTTTGCAAGATCGACGCGACGGCGGCGGAGGTTTAGCATCGGGCGAACAGTTCTCGCTTGGCGTTCGATGGGTCTTATCACACATGCAATGCTCGCTGAAGACAACAGAATATCATTACACGCTAGCCTCGCAGTACAGCTACCACCTATCTGCCCAACGGGTTTCCTCATCGACAAGTTGCCAGTGGTGGACGAAGAGAACATTGATAAGTACTAAAAGGTACCGCTGCTGACTGGCGTTAAGCTGATTAGCGGCATCTTCCCGAACGTCTCTGATGAGTGTTTCGCGACATTCTAAGAAAGCTTCCAGCGACCCTCTGAAGACGGGATGGGGTTCCCATGTGGGAGGCTGGCTCTCTAGGAATCGAGAGAGAGAGGCATTTGTCACCACATCAGTGTGAAAGACACACCTCGGAACAAGGCCTGTCGTGCTTTCCTGCAAACAATCACGAGATTTCTTGTTTGTGCCCAATAGGCGTAGTGGTATGTCACTAGTGCCTCCAATGTCCGTGCTGATGCGTTTGAGCGCGTGAGAGGCAGAGAGGTGTATCCTTAAAGGCAATCCTTGGCAACGTGTCTCTTCAAACCCTCCAAAGAGTTGCCAGTGATCCACCACGGTTATCAGGTCTGCAACGAGGATCTCTGGGCGAATGTCATGGAGAGCGTGTTCGTAGTGCTCATCACCGGCAAGATGTCCCACGTCCACGAGCTCTTCCATCACCCGAAACCACACGATATCTTGAAGATCGGACAACATGAGACTCTCGTTACATTCGCGGTGGGTAAGCCAGCTGGCAAATGTTGCTGTGCCGACAAAGCTTGCGTGGCGATATTTCTGGGTTGTTTCTGTCTGTTGGGACACATTACTCGTCTGAACCTTGGCTTTCTCGATGAGCACATCCAAGACGAGCCTCATTATTTGCAGATCTCCCACGGCACAAGAGAACATTCGAGGGCACACAGAATGGGTAAAACGTCCTCGCTTCAACAAGTGAAATCGGGAGAGAATGTAGTCGTAGAATGCAATGTCGATCAAAGCACCCCAGAAGGCGATTGATGGCCCTGCGAGGAGTGAACGTGATACATCCTTTGCACATCCAAGATTGGTCTGGACATCTAGGCCCAGCCGAGAATTATGAACGAGATATGAATCAAGGAGGCCGCAAAAGCCATCCAGGGTTTGGTAAACGCCGTTCGAGTTTTGATCTTTTTGTGCGAGAACCACATTTGTGAGCATCGCCACGTGAGACTGAAGAGGTCCCTCATCTCGATCAATTTTATAAAGCAGAAGACCGTACCGAAACAGCCACATAGAGCCATCCAAAATATCTTGTGTGATGTTGACCTCGCGGATCCATGAAGGCAGTTCTGCTGCTGGGCAATGAAAGATGTAGTCGTATGCTGATCTATGCAACCAACGGACCTCGGACCATCTATGCATCATCCAAGGCTGGATCAGATCGTCTTCAACTGCTTCCTGTCGGGGTAGGTGAGTTGATGGGTCCTTCAGCGCCCAGCCGCGGGCCGCGTCCGCAGCGATGCGCTCGTGGATTTCGAGCAGTCCTTTGCTACGAAGTGCTATCTGGCGCTGAACTCGTTGGCAGTGCTGTAAGAATTCTGACAGTGTTGAAGCATCTCTGTGATGTAAGCATGCTGTTATTAGAGTGATGTTGACCTTCTCCAGGGAATCTGTATCTTTCAGCATCTGGAAGATGAACAGGAGGAAGTCGCGAGAACGCTTGTCGACTCGAGAGAATAAGCTATCAAAGAGAGGTTCAAGCCCTTGAGGAAGATCATTAAGCATTTTTTGTAGCGTTGCAAAAGTATGACCTTCTTCATTATGGCCTCTGATGAGGTTTTCGGTCACTAGCACAGCCCACAGAAAAACTCCCTCTGCGCGAATAGGGATCTCTGCCATGTGACTCGTATGTGGGTAATTCATGGCTGTCATTTTTTCTGTCACAAACTTCTTGATGTCTCGGTAATTCAGATCCTCGAGGCGTATGGAGGAGTAAGCTTGAAGACGCTGCCTAAGGGTATCTGCCGGTCTGCTCGAGAGACAGAGTTTTGTATTCGATCTGAGCTCTGCAGTCAGGATGGTTTCAAGCAAGTCTGAGTAGTTGCCTTCAAACTCATCCAGACCATCGATAAGGAAGAAGACACATCCATCCGCACGCTGATAAAGGTCGAGGATCTCGCTAAAATTTCTTAACAGCCTCTCCTCAGTCCAATCCGAGTATCTCAGAGATGGCTCTCGTGCACAGATTTCATCGATGGCTGACGGCTTTCTCACCAACAGTTGATGTAGCAGAGACCTAAGTAATCCCGGTATAGTCTTCTGGAGATCGACGCCCGGTCTCCAAAAGAAGAAGTTGAGCACAGTCAGTTGGCGCCCCCGAGCCCATTGTTTGAGACCCTCTGAAAGGCGTCTGTGGCTTTCAACAAAAGACATGAGGCTAGATTTCCCTGAGCCTGCCTTGCCGCTAACCCAAAAGACCTTCTCGTCGCTGATCAGCCATCGCATGAACTTGCCTCGAAGCATTCGCTGAGTAGAGCTATCGCCAGACCTGGAGGATGTGTCGTTGAATAACCATTCGTACGTTCCCGTTGCAGGTGGCTTGATGCTCTCGTGTCGTTCATACATTCCAGTAAATGACAGTTTGCTGAGGAAGTCCTTTTGGTCAGCCGTGAGTCGCGCTTCTTCGAGCTTGTCATGCGTGATCGAATGTGCAGCCTTGCTGTCTATGTGCACTTGCTCGACCCCTGTTACTAATTTGTTCCGTATAAGATCGTCTTGCTCGTCGAGCTTGTCATGTGTAGTTGAATCTGCCGCTGCATTCTCGGCCTTCATTTGCTTGACCTCTGGCAAGAGTGTGTTCCGCATGAGATCACTCTGCTCTTCGAGCGTATGAAATACTCGCTTCCGAGTAACATCTGTGAGCGCCTCCCGAAACCTGGCGCTACGGCCTTCCAGCCTTCTCTCCAGCGATTGAATTTCGTCCTCCGCTCTATGCGCACGCCATGCCGCTGAAAAATCTCCATACCATCTCCGTTTCTTCGGTTTGAGGTCCTGGAGGACCTTCAGTATCTTACTAGCAACATCGTTGCAGTCCTGTCGTGCAGCTTCGATGGTGTCAACGTCTTTCCGGCTAATGCCTTGGCCTGGTGCGAAAGGCTTCAACCGCTTCTGGTACCCCTGCAGCTTCTCAACAGACGACTCAATGTCTGCATTCGCCTCGGTCGCATTCTTTGTACTCTTCTGGATCTCCCTACAAAGACTGATGATCTCGAAGCTGAAGTCGACAAATTGCACAGTGGCAGCGGCGACCGAAAGAGCAGTCATCGGGTCCGCCATCTTATGTTACCGCGAGCAGTGCTGGAAAGTTGCCGCGGACCCCACGAACATACGAGCCTCTGCCTCGGACAAGGCTGGACTCTGAGCTGACGAGCTCGTGGTGGACCTCGATCAAGTAAGAATTCGAATCGCAGCTGCTAGCCTTGCAGAATTTGTGAGCAAAATGGTTATTAAGTAGTAATGAGCAAGCTGGCAACGATCAGGCGCAACAAGCGATCAATCAGGCTGAACGATGAGGTGACAAGGCTGAGGAGGTTCCAGCTGAAGCTGCTATGTAAGCTAGCACAACGATTGGACCGGATGAAAGCCTCCCGTCGTGCATCTACAATATCTCAATCAAGCGCTGTCCTTGGGTGCAACGCAGTATGAGATCTTGATGGTCTACAAGATCCATCCTACAAGCGATCCTGGATGTAGGGTTATACGAAGCCTCGATATCAACATTGCTGGCACTTCAGATAAGTCTTTCTGGATATGCGGAATCGCCTGCATCAGCCTACCGCATCACTTGTTCTGAGTTGCCCTGTGTGTACATCGTGAGCTCAGAACCTGCTCAGGATAGTTGCTGCCGCGACGTCTCTGGGAGCCCCATTCTTGTCCACGTCTGAAGCGTCTCGTCAATGTCGGTCACTAGTATCGATCACAGTTGCACAGTTGGCTTGTCTCGGGCTGCTTACTGTCTCGCCCAGCATCTCATTCCTTAATCCGTAGACAAGGTGTTAACACGCCCAAAGTCATGGCCCCGGGAGCTCGGGTTCATCTATCCTCGAAGCACTGTTCCTTTGGTACCTAAGGGAGCGAATTAACGTTGTATGCTGACATGCAACATGACGCTTGAAGCTCTGGACCATCACGTACCGACCGCTCGAGAATAAAAAAGGTCGGTCATTCAGAAATGAGCAAAAGAATGGGTTCTCTTGAGGACGAACATCACCGTGCATCGGCCGGGAATCGAACCCGGGGCTAGCCGAATCAATGAGATTGAAGATCTCGAATGGCAACGGCTAATTTTACCACTAAACCACCAATGCTTGATGATTGAGCTTCAATAATATAAATTATGAATGCTTGATTGGGAAGGAGCCCAGCTCAACCCGAACCATCGATGTCTTGGTCCGACAACGTTAACTATCGACGATCATCCGAAACAGATATGTACAAAAGGGAAATGATACATAATTGAGCTTACGATTTGTCGATCATAAATGCTCCCTTCTCGAGTTGTTCTCTGAACAATCATTTGGCTTTCGAATCGTTGATCAGAGCCATTCGAAACACATTGGAAACTTGATCTATGCCGTTCTGCTTATTCCCCGGTGATACAGCAGTGATCTATCATGTCTTCGATGTATGCTTTGGAGTCTCGATCGTTTGCAATAGCTTTCCGTATTGGTGTTTACTTTGCCGTGAGTTGAGTAGTGGTGGGTTTTTTGTTAAACTGAGGTTCTGAACCTTATGAAGCAACTCGTGAATCTGCTCAACAACCCAAGCCAGCCATCGATTCGTGACATGAAGCATGTAACATTCGATATAATTGATCTTGTTCTATGCATTGATATGTATATGGGACTCTCAGGGTCGCTCCAAAAACCATTTGTCGAACCAGCAGAAATGCAATAGGGTTAGTGCTTAGGGTTAGCCATCGTTTGCGAACTTGGTTCGAAAAGCACATGCAGTATGACCGATAGTGTGAGGGTTGCGACGCATATCAAGACAATGTATACATATGTAGCGACATTACAATGGCCTGACGTTTCTCCGCGAGGGCGTTATGTGTTCAATGGCGATACAACGCTCTACTTCAATCGTTTTTCAGTCGCTAACTCTAGATATGAGTCTATTACACCAGAAACCCATATCAATATCTTACTTCACACCAAGGGGTAAATAGAGTGAAAGAGTTACGAGCAAGAGTTCATCGTAAAGCGGTGATCATTCACCATGATTATCTATGTATATCGCCCAAACCGGGACTATGCCTAAATATGTATATGTACAATGCAAAAGAGAATGGTCGTCAACAGTACGCGACCACAGAGCATCACCCGTCTAATAGACGAGCGCACGCTTGGACCTAGCGCGAAGCATAGGACCCCACTTGTAAGCTACGAAGGGGATCATGCAAAGCACGGTTCCAGCAATAGACAGAATCAGACCAGCGTACTGGCTGCCGACATTGTGGAAGAACTGGCTGGCGAACAGAGGCGAGACGGCGCCGAGAGTGTTACGCAGGAAACCCTGGCCAGCGATGGCAGAGGAGGCGGAAGTTCCGTAGCAGTCGGCAGTGTAAGAGTAGGTAGCCTCGAAGACGAAGTAGATACCGAAAGCAATGGGAGCGAGCGCGATAGTGGGTGCGATCCAGTGGACGTAGCCGTACTGGGTGAAGGAGTAGATGAAGAGGCCGATGGGGAGCCAGATGGCACCGTACATGGCGCCGTAGAGGCGGTCCTCGGGAGTGACGTTGCGGGTCTCGTCGGCGACGATGCGGTTGTACTTCTTCATTTGCCACTGGTTGGCGATCCAGCCGAGAGTGCAGCCAATGCAGAGGGAGATGTAGGGGAGGCCAGCAACTCCCTCGTTCCAGCCGCGCTTCTCCTGGAAGGTGATGGGGATGACGCTGAGGAACATGAACGTGACGAACCAAGTGAAACCGATCCACAGACCGAAAGCAAATACCACAGGCTCAGTGATGAGCATCTGGATGGCCTTGACGGAGGAGTTCTTGAGAAGGATCTTGACGCTAGGAGTGGTGATGTCGTCGCTGGCAACGTAGCGCTCATCGCCGGTGGCCTTGCGGACAGCCTTGGCGCGCTTGTGGAGTGCGACACCGCCACGGGTCTCGGTGAAAAGGACGATGATGGCGATAAGGAGAGGGACATTGGCAATACCCTGCACACCCTCGATCCAGCGCCAGCCAAGAGTCATGTCGATGAAGCCGGCGTAGATGGGAGCACCGACCGTACCAAGGATGGCAATCCACGAGAAAGCAGCCATTGGCTGACCACGGTGCTGGGGCTCGTACATATCGTCGAAAGTACCGCCGACAAGGATGGTACCAATGCAGCCGAACAGACCAAGGAGTACACGCAGACCGATGATGGTGCTCATGCTCTTTGCCAGCGCAAGACCAATGAAGAGCACCGAGAAGCAGAAGAAACCACCGACGTAGACGACCTTGCGGCCGACCATCTCACAGAAAGGTGCCAGGAAGAGAGGTGCAAGAGCGCAGGCGAAGTTGAAGGCGAAAAGACCGAACTGACCGATGAAGGAGGTCGAGTTGAGGTCTGCGGCCATGCGGCTGATACCAGAACTGTATGCGGTGGTAGCGAGACCAATGAAGAGGGTCATCAAGTTGAGCATAGTGGTGATCAACATCTTGTAGGCAGGGCTCCAGTTGAAAGGGTTCTCTTTGTCGCCATGCGCGAACAGGAGCACAATGTACTCCTTGCCATTTTCAGTGACCTTCTCAGTCAGAGTCAAAGGGATGTCCACGTCGTCCAGCTTCATCAAGGGAGCAAGCTCATTGTCGGCTGTCTCGTCTTCTTGGTACTCTGCGAGGTACTTGCCGCCAATAATGCGACCATATGAATCTGAGCCCTTCTCGTCCGTCTCGTCCTCGCCGCTCTCAGGCACGCTGCCAGCATGCTCTGACCTTGTAGTGGCGACGGAGCCATTCCTTGGGGTCTTCGAACCTAACTTGCTCTCGACGTCCATGCTCCATACACTGGCATTTCTCGAGAGGGTACCCCTCGAAGGTTGTGTCCTCACCATGATGGCAAATGGTGTGATGTGATGTGCAAAGTGATCGACAGTAAAGAAGATGGAGGAGTAATCGGTCCGGAGCACATGGGAAATCCAGAAAACAAATGAGACAGAATAAATAGCCCACCTTCTTTTCTTGGTATTATGACGCTTGACGTCGGTAACCGCGCATCGGAGCCTATCTCCCCAACAATGCAACACAGACGTTGCTGACGAAGGTGGCCACTGCTTGGCAGAGACGACGGCGAGGACGGCATAGCAATCACGTTGACCGGCGGATGGGATAAGAGGCCCACGATACCACCGAGGTGCCTCCTAACACCCATCCGAGCGTTCTAGATACGGTCGGATGTCGCCACACGTGGTCGCCATGACGCCCTCATGCGATTCCTCTTTATCCGATTCTTTTTACAGGCATGTTCGCATAGCGATCAGCTTCCAGAGCGTCGTATTTGCGAGCGAAGTGGCAATCTAGCCCAGCGTTGAGACCCTTGGAAAACAAATTCAGAGGTGAGGTCTTACGAGTACGCCTAGATCGACCGAGCAAGCACCGGACCGACGTTAGAGATCCACGCGCGCCGTGCCTAGCGCCTCGGAAGTGAAGCTTCTTTCGAGAATCCTTCCTTATGACGGCATGGCTGAAAGGCCGTTGTCCTCCGAAGGACAGATCGTGAGACGTCTGCCATGCCTTTCGAGGGCTCGATCGCCTTGGAAGCTTACCGCTGGCAGAAAATGCGAGCTATTTGCGATTCTGTTGACCGAAGTTGTTGCAAACGGTAAAGGCTGCGCGGCAACTACATGAGTGGAAACCACGCTTGTCTCTACTGTGAGACTTGACGGAAAATGGGTGATGGCGCTTTTCCTCTGCATGTCGATCCTGATTAAGAGATGCTCTGCTAGATCGGAGACGGCGCTCCGCAGACTACTGCTATCCGACTTCAGCTGCTACCTCCTCCCAGCACATACCGAGTCACCGTGTCCCGATGTTGCTCCATCTCAACACATCAGGTAGTGGATTGCTCTCTCCATGTAACTCTCCGCTCGACTCGTGGAGCCGATTTTATGCGATGCTATACTCGTGTTTTCCCCAATAGATAGCCGTGAGCCCTAATATGAGACAACGCTCGTGTGCGAGACGGAACCGGGGACGTCCGATAATTGTGCAACACCGCAGCTATCGGAGGCGACCCTAGGGCACCAGAGTGGAAGCTTTGCGGATTTGCTGTCCAAGCCAAGCTGATGAGATGCTGCTCGAGAATGCTGCCTGCCCCTCTCGCTGCACGACCGTACGTTTGAAGCTCAGACCATTAACACGATTCATAAGCGATCGGGACGTGGCGAGTCGGAAGCCGTTGCTGTACATTATTGTATGGGCTGGAACACCCCAGTCTACCCTCTGATACATATCAAACCAGTCTACCTTGTCTGCCTCTCCTGCCAGCACCAGCACCCGGTCCCTCTCCCAGTTCACTCCCAGCCGCACTTGTAGTCCTGCTCATGGGCTCGGCACCAACACCTACCTGATTTCTTAGGGCAGCGGGCATATTGCCACCAACAGCCGGCGCGGGTGCAGAGCCAGGAGCACTAGCAGTGGCAGCGGCTTGCACTCGCAACCTCTGCTCCAACAGACTGGCGACCGGTGCGAACCCCGTGGCAGGCACGCGATCAACTCCACGCCCGATGAGCGCGGGGCCTGTCTCCAGAAGTGGCAGACGGTAGGGCTGGCTGACACCGAGAGACACGCCGAGAGCTTGATCCAGCAAGGCGTTGCGCACCTCCGCCCCGTTGGCAAGATCCCCGTCGGCTTCGCCCATATGAATGTCTCCGCCATCGCTTGTCGCACGGGTGTTGTGGAAGTTGCTGCCAGCTCGCCTCATGAGCTCAAAGTCGCTCTCCGCGTCCAGAGTGCTCACGGATGGAGGTGCGGGCGCTCCACTCTTCTCGCTTCGAGTGACCGCGTGGTAGTTCGGCACGACTGGGGCGAAAGGATTGTCTCTGGACGGCAGTATGGCGGTTGTGCCGCTTGCGGCAGCAGCAGCTGTCGCGAGGTCTGATAGTGCAGCAAGTGGGTTTGCGCGTGCTCCGCCACGCGTGAGGACCTGATGCGAAGACGTGCGTTCCATCTCTGGAGCCCCGCCTGGAGGTGTATTGACAGCCTCCGCTGCAGCAGACCCAGTAGCATCGTCGCCGTCGACTGCCATGTCACGTGTCTCGTTGTCAACGGACGGATCAGCCGTACCATTCGTATTCGATCCCAGATCTTGTTGCTGAGGTGGCTGGTAGAAGTATTTGTATGTCGCGTTCTGTGCAGTGTTGGTAGCCAGGGCAAGCTCTTTGTCGGTGAAGAGGCGCTCCAAGCTGTACGCAGGCGCTTCGTACTGTGCGTAGATGCTCTTGTCCCTGGCGTCTTTGAACGGACTTCTTCCACCTCCCAAATTGTCTGGAGGAGGCAAAGATCGGAATCCAGGAGCAGGCGACTCGTTGCCCTCGTCCTCGTTGGCCGGCATCTTCCTCTTCCTCTTGTTGCCGTTCTCATCTCCGGCGGGGCTGACGGCGCGATGGCGCAAGTGCCTAGTCTTGCGGTTCTGGCCACCCCCAGGAGAGCCTGGATTGTTGATGCTGAATTGATTGGGATTAAGTAGCAACGCGTTGTTGTCTGCAATATCGAGCTGCTCCTTATCGCGTAGTAGTTGTTGCCGTCTCTTCGAGATCGTCGTGATCAATCGCTGACGTATCTGGCTTGCTAAGGCCTTGTGCTCCTCTTCTGCTTGGTGTATCTTTTGCTGTGTCAAACGGTCGACCTCAGAGACTGAGGATTGGTAATGGTTCTGCAGCCATGTTAGCGCCTGCGTCAGATCTGGTCTAAAGTTCGGAATGGACGTACGTGTAACGCGGTCAAGTCGGCGTCCCGGTGTTCGATCGCATCGTTCGCTTCGCGGACGAATGTCCTGTATCGATTTCCCGCCATTGCCCAATAGTCCCTTTGCGCGGCATCGTCCCCTGGCATATTGGCGCCCATGCCCTCAACCAGTGATCTGATCTCGTCTCCTCCATCTTCCAATGGCAGACCTTCGTACGGATCGGCACGAAGGATCAAGTTCATGTCAACCTGCACAGCCTGCAGCTGAGCGCGGTAGTGCTGGTGCTGATTGGCATTGAACGAGTCCATCATCTGTTGTAGCTTTTCGACCATGCGATTTCTGCGAACATCGCGCTTTGTCATTTGTGGTTGTGGGACTGGCGAAGGCGACTCGCGCTCAAAAGGCGAGCCATGACGAGGCCCATTTATGGCCATGAGAGGCGGTGGGTGTGAACGTAGGTGAGAGATAGTGTTGTTGCTGTGGGTTGCGCTTTGAGGAGTGTTGGATGTATGGGGTTAAGGTTGTTGATCACGATCGATGGACAACGGTCAGGCGAACGAGAACTATGACAGGCGCCGCTTGGACAGCAACGACATGTATTGTGGAATAAGACAGGCGTCGGGCACAGGATTGATTGAAGGTCTGCGAGGAAGCTGGCTAAGGTATTTGCTTCAAGGTCGTCGGCGCGCTTTCGGCCTTTGCCAGCCGACGTCACTTCACAGAGGCAAGTGTAGCGACATGACCTGGAACATTGAATTGAACCCTTCACAATACGGCACCTTGGGCGCTTCCCACTCCAGACACTCCATTCGATTCCGATGTTTATACCAGCGCCTATGGCTTTCAAGACTATCGAGACGTATTCACGAAGACATACCAACTGACTGCAGTGAATTGTATAGTCATGGCCTCGGGCGCAGAACCGAGCTGACTCTCTTGGCCATTGAGAACTGCCATGTGCAGACTTATAACAGCCTCTTGTCTGTATGGTCCGAATCCTAATTTATACTGCGTGACTATACTCCAGCGGTGTCCGCAGACAATTTGTAGGCCACCTAAGTCGCTTCGGATACGCGAGCCATGGTCCCGAATGCTACGCCGACTCTGTCGAGTCCATCATTCAATTCAGCCGCTGCAGCTGCAGCTAGAAAGAAACCCTCTCTCCCCGCAGTGCCAGTCGATATTTCTCCGTCCAATCCCTAGCTCTGCTCTCGCACTATTTGCACCAAATATGCAGATCCAAGAACCTTGGATATCATCATAATGCTCTGGCGGGCGAACAGATCATGCCCTCTCATTACTGGGCCCTCGCTTCACGCAAGCGCAATTGCAAAGATGTAGGTATAAAAAGGATCGCTTTTCCCGTATCTCATTCTTGTACCTCTGTACATCTCATCAGTAGTTGACATGATGGTGTCCTCTTCTCTCGCGTTGCTGTTTGCCGGCGTGGCATCTGTTCTCGCTCAACGTGGCTATGGCACTGGCAACGGAAGTCTGGCCAACGCACCTTACAGTTCGCATCACTGCCACTCTTACAGTAGCGCACTAACTGACATACACAGAAAACCCAGGCCTGCCCGTGGAAGACCGCATTGCCGACTTGCTCTCCCGCATGACTATCGAGGAAAAGACCACCCAGCTGATGCAAGGTGACATCTCGAACTGGCTCAATGTCACCACTGGCGCTTTCAATCAAACAGGCCTCGTGACTAGCTTCGACCAGAAGGCAGGGTCGTTCTACGTTGGCTATCCGATCAGCTGGGACTGGCTGGCCGAGAATGTCCAGCGTGGGCAGGATTATGCTGTCAACAAGACACGCCTAGGCATCCCTGCGCTTGTCCAGACGGAAGGTATCCATGGTTTCCTCATCGGCAACGCCACCATCTTCAACAGTCCCCTCGCCCACGGATGTTCCTTCAACCGTGACCTGATCCGGCGCATGGCTAAGCAGATCGCCATTGAAGCAAAGACACTCGGCGTCACCCAGCTATTCGCTCCTGTCGCTGATCTTGCGAGGGAGCTGAGATTTGGTCGAGTCGAGGAGATGTATGGCGAAGATCCTTATCTTGTCGGCCAGCTTGCTCTACACTTCGTTCATGGTCTGCAGGGTCAGAACGTGTCTGCCATGATCAAGCACTTTGCTGCTTCTGCTATGCCTGAACAAGGACTTAACACTGGCCCCATACATGCTGGCGAGCGTGAGCTTCGTAACACATGGCTTGAGCCGTTCAAGCCTGCGATCACTGAAGGCAAAGCCTGGTCCATAATGAGTTCGTACGTCAGCTATGATGGCATTCCCCAAGTTGCAGACGCACACACAGTGACCGAGATTCTACGAGGAGAATGGGGATACGACTTCTATGTTATGAGCGATGCAGGCGCGACAGACCGCCTGGCCAGTCCATTCAGAATCTGCCCTGCTCCTCTGAACAAGTATGGGCAGGAAGTCAATGAAGGCAACGAGTGTGTAACTCTCAATGCCCTACCTGCAGGAACCGACGTTGAGATGGGCGGTGGATCCTTCAACTATCGCTCCATTCCTGATCTCGTTGAAGCTGGTCGTCTGGATGTCTCCGTGGTAGATGAAGCTGTTACCCGCCAGCTCCGCACCAAATTTACAATGGGTCTTTTCGAGGATCCGTTCCCAGCTGCACCAGAAAGTGAATGGCACAACCTGATCAACACGCCTGATGCCAAAGAACTCGCTAGAGAATTGGACCGCGAGTCTATCGTTCTGCTCAAGAACGATGAGAAAATCCTCCCGATCAGCAAGGACGCCAAAGTTGCAGTCATTGGACCTATGGCTGATGGATTCATGAACTACGGAGACTATGTTGTATACAGGTCACAATTTCGCGGCGTAACCCCGCTAGCAGGAATCCGCAATGCTGTGAGTAATGGCTCTGTTTCGTACGCACAAGGCTGTGAGCGCTGGTCCGCAGACCAAAGCGGCTTCCCTGAAGCTATTGCTGCAGCGGAGGCTGCGGATGTCGCTGTCGTGGTGGTAGGCACCTGGTCTCGTGACCAACAGGAATTGTGGCAGGGATTCAATGCCACAACTGGCGAGCACATCGATATCTCTGACCTTAGTCTTGTCGGAGCTATGGGCCCGCTTGCGCGTGCAATCGTGAACACGAAAACCCCGACTGTGATAGTCTTCAGCTCAGGCAAACCCATCACGGAAGACTGGATCTCCAACACTACCGCCTCGCTCGTACAGCAATTCTACCCCAGCGAAGAAGGCGGCAACGCCCTCGCCGACATCCTCTTCGGCGACCACAATCCTTCCGGCAAGCTCTCTGTCAGCTTCCCTCACGATGTCGGCACTCTCCCGATTAACTACGACTACCTCAACTCTGGCCGTACAACCAACCCAGGCATGATCCTCGAGAGCGGTGAAATCGTCTTCGGCTCCAACTATGTTACCAATACCCCACAGCCCTGGTTCCCCTTCGGCTATGGCCTCTCATACACCACTTTCGAATACTCCAACATCACCTTGTCAGCCTATAATGCCACCGCAACCGACAAAATCACCGCTTCGATATCAGTCACCAACAACGGCACGCACGACGGCGCCGAAGTCGTCCAGCTTTATGTCAAAGACATGCTTGCTTCGGTCGACATTCCAAACATCAGACTCAAGGGCTTTGAGAAGGTCTTTATTCCTGCTGGCGAGACAGTCGATGTTGAGATTCCGCTGAATATCGGTGAGCTCGGAGTGTGGAACAGGAAGATGGAATATGAGGTTGAGCCGGGCACTTTCACTGTCTATGCCGGCGCGAGCAGTCTTGATCTCAGGTCGAATGCCACGCTGACTGTGGCTTAGAGTGAGCTGCTGTTTAAGAGAGTTATGATACATGCTGTAGAGTAGGTTAATGCTCTTCCAAAAAGTCGTGAAGCATTCCAACGCTGCAAAATCTATGCTCAGTTGTTGTAAGCATTTAAATGAATCATTTCATGCAAAGAGGACGCCGTCAAAGTCCTCGTGTACAATTAGTCATATAAGTTTGCGCATAGCTTCTCCACCTGGGCTTGTGTAGCTATGCACCAGTGGTGTAAGAATACTTCCTATAGGGATATTGTGATATTCTCAGCGGTTACCGCACACCGTCCGAGAGTCATTGCTGCCGGTATTAGCACCGAAAATGTATGCGATATGGCGAAACGTCATAAGCTAAGACTGTGCCTTCTCCGCAGCCCATATAGTCATTCATAGATCTATATAGGAAGATACTGACTACCTTTCGTAGAAAGATCGATCCATTCGGGAAGATTTCTCAGTCACGAACCAAACAGATGCGGGAGCCATAGCCGCTCATATGCGCGTTGGGCACATCGAACCAAGCGCAGACTCACGCGTTGATGCTGCATGAATGGAGACTGCTACACGAACCCTCCGTTACGACGCGAAGCCTTGGCTATGATCTCCCAGTTATGCTCAAAAGTCTCTGGTGTCCACTGTTGAGCGCTTATCACCGGCAACGGGGTTGCGCGAGTCGGATAAATGAACAACTTCACCGTGTGATCGGGCGGCCCTGGATTCCACACGTTCCAAGCAGCGTGCAGTGTTCCGACGAGTCCTCGCAGCCACGGGTGCACAGTCTCAACAAATTGCCCAATGGTCACGAAGTGGCCTGGCTTAGCCTCAACATTGACACAGGGTGCTGGGCCCGGGTTGTTTTGACTGCAGCAGTATTCGACAGCGCCTTCGGCATCGAGACGGCTGCCTTCTACGGTATCGGCATGCTCAGAATGCCTGTCGCGCCAACACATGTCAAAGTCATCAAGAATCGGGACAGAGACTGCAATGGCTGATACCGGCGGGTCAGTCAGAGCGGCTTGCAAGACCGGGTGAGTTGGTGAGTATGCATCTTGCGGTGACTTAGGATCGGCAGCGTCCTGGATAATCGTGATGGAATCAGCGGGACAGTCGCTTTGTAGAAACCAGCGAAGGCGGAAGAATTCAACTGTGGTTTTGGCTTGTATTCCGGCCGCTAGAAGGTCCTCGTAGGTTGGAAATGACGACTGTGACATGGTGAGTTTGTGATAGGATAGAGAAAGGTTTAAGGATCATGCTTGCGGGAGTCGGAAAAGGAACACCCGAGCATCTGGTATTCGATATGGCCGGAAGACCTGCATACCAGATGCCATTGGACCGGGCCGAGGCAACGAAGCCATCCCAGGGGCCAATGCGCGAAGAGTTTCCGATGAAACAGTAACAGGGATTTTCCACAGCAGAACGCAGTATGCCTATCTGCCGAGGCCGACCCTTTTGCAGGACATCTAGCCCTATCTCGTATCCGATCAAGAAACAAAAAACAAGATCTGGGGCGCGGAGTGAGCGGTGTCGGCGATAAGACCGTCGCCGGTTCCGCGACAAAGCTAATCCCTCTTTCGTATTCGCGAGCAGTACAGTCAGCTTCCTCCGTTCCAATACAACGGGAGGCAGTTGTAGTGTGACACAATAGAAAATGCTTGCATGTGGATTTGGCTGCAGTGGAAATATGGTGTTAACGTGTAAAGTCCGGAGCCATTGGTGCTGCAATATGCTCACACAGCCTCTGTATATAAATGACTTTCCTTCTCTACGATGATCGAACGGCTCATATGTATCGACACAGAAGCCAAAAGTCTCCAGAATCTGCCACAGCTTATTACACCAACGATGGCCAAATACTTCAACCAGCAGCCGGAAGGCTCGAAGAACAGGATCGAGAACGTTGCGATCGTCGGAGTAAGCATACAAACCCACTGCGATGACCAGATCCTACAACTCTGACGCAGAATATAGGCCGGAGGTCAAGTTGGATCATACCTCGCGCGAGCCTTGCTAGCCACAGGCAAGCACAATGTGACAGCCATCACCCGCGCAGAAAGCACCTCGAACATGCCTGAGGGTATCAGCAGACGCAACATCGACTACAACGACCATGAATCCATCGTATCCGCCCTGCGTGGACAAGACTTCCTTGTCATCTCCATGAATGTCTTTGCGCCTGATGCTCAACCCAAGCTCATCGCGGCCGCCAAAGACGCCGGCATCAAGTGGATCATGCCAAACGAGTATGGCACTGACTACGAGCGCTTCCCGAAAGCAGGTGAAGACACTAAGCTGGGCCCGCCTGCTATTGCAATTCGTCAGTCGATTCGTGCCGCAGGTCTGGACTTTGTCTCCCTTGCTTGCTCCTTCTGGTACGAGTTCAGCCTGGCTGGCAGCCAGGCTCGATATGGATTCGATTTCGCCAAGCGTGAAGTCACCTTCTACGATGAAGGCGAGACCAAAATCACCACGTCCACTTGGCCGCAATGCGGCAGAGCTGTAGCCGCCTTGCTATCGTTGCCCGTCCTTCCCATGCACGAGCAAGACCAACAGCTGACGCTTAGTCACTTCCGCGATAGATCTGCCTTCGTTGGTTCGTTCTATGTCAGTCAAAAGGATATGCTCGCCTCAGTCTTGCGGGTCACGGAGACCAAGGAGGCAGACTGGAAGATTGGATACGAGGGTGCCGAAATGAGGTACAAACGTGGTGGCGAAATGCTCGCTCAGGGTAGTATGGAAGGCTACGCAATGATGTTGTATGCTCGGTCATTCTTCAAAGATAGCCCCATGAACACACAGGCTATCTTGGAAAACGAGGCACTGGGTCTACCAGAGGAAGACCTTGATGAGGCCACTAAGGTGGCTGTGGAAATGGCGAAGAAAAGTTCGGGAAAAGTGAGCGAGCACGTATAGACATTTCTTATCATGCCATTAATGAATTCTACTTCTACTCTACTGCCTCGTCTATGTATTCAAAACTGGCGGAAGTCTCATCCTTCCTCTCAGCAATGTCCACGCCCAAATCACATCAACCACCATTATGTCAACAAAGCTGAAGACAAGACTGCCACCGAAAACGATTGAGTGATATTTCCAGGCATTGTCCGGCTTGATTTTGATCTTCGTGACAGCCACTGCCCACGGTAAGACCCAGCCGATATTGCTCACCAAGGACTGATAGAGATACCAACGAGGTCTCGTGGCAAGTAGAATAGTCGCGAGCTGTGTCGATAGAGCGTAGAAGATGTAGCACCAGTCAATTGTCTGCCACATCTCCTTAGTGATCTGTGCAACAGCAGTGGAAGCTGAGAGATACAGTGCAAAGCGCTCCGCGCCGTAAAATGACATGAAGAGGCAGATCGGCACCTCGACTGCAAGCGCAGTGATGCAAGATAGGAGTGCAGGTTTAATGATGGCTGTGACTGTTAGCACGTACTGATCCCGGTTGAGCAGTGGAAGGAGGTACAAACCTCGGAGCTGACGGTAAGTAGCTTTTGGTCGGCGATTCAGCACTCCCATGTCTCTGCGCCATGCACCCCATGCGTGTCCAACGAATACCAACGACGTTGCTTCCAAGGCCTGGACGGGCACCATGATCAGACCCCAGCGAATCGTATTGAAAATGCCCCACGCGGTGGCGTAGTCCAATCCCATGGCGACAACACCACTCACAAGCCAAAGATAAAGCGCGTTTCGAATCGCAGACTCCAGAAATGTGAAGGATCCAGGACGGAGAAGGACCAGAAGGTGGCTGACAGCAGGTCGAGAATAATCCATAGTCCTCGGTTCCCTCTTGCGTTGACGCATTGTTGTAACCAGGAAATAGATCAACCCAGCGAAAGACGCCGCCATACCGCGTGCAAGTTGAGTGATAGCTTGGGTATTGACTGTTGGTGTGACCTGCCGGATGTGGAATTTTGATATGAGGATCATGTCGAGGATGATGTTCACGGCAAACTTTACTGAGCTGATCAGGAGTGGCACATCGGGTTTGTCGAGAGCTCGAGTTGCAGCCGCGACAGCCACCTCGACCGTGGATGAAAGAGCTGAGAAAGCGGAAATGCGGACATACGTAAGAGAAGCGCCTCTGACTTCTTCCGGGACGAAAGCGTTTGCAAATTGGCGGGCGGCGCCAATGAAAGCGACGGACATGATGAGGCCAAGGATGGCCTGGACGAGAATGAGAGTGTTCGACAGCGCATGTCGTGTGTTGAGCGATCGATTGGACTTGTCAGCGATGATGTTCCAGGAAGCTCGTGGCAGGCCTTCGTTGAATACTTCGACTACCACGCCAATGTAGGTGTAGGAATCGATAGTCACTACCAAGGATGAGTCGATGTTCGCAATCCAGTATTTGCTCAAAGTCGCATAGAGTGGTGGCAGGATGAAAGCAGCAATGTTGAACAGTAGTGTACCTCCATAGCGGCTGCGTGCCCAAACGCTTGGTGTACTATTGAGATCTTCTGTTACGATGGGTTGCTCATCAGATCGCACTGCCGTGTCGGCGACGCTGTGCAACAGTTTGGAAGGCATCTTACTGGGGTTGAGTGGTAGGTCTAAAAGATCAGGTCGCACAGCAAGGATTTTTGTATCCGTTCAGCGCTCCACTTCGGCAAGTGGCTTGGAGGTACCAGCAGATGGTGCGTTACCTTCACTTCGTGGCGTGAGTTGTGCGGCGTGTGCGGCACGAGATGAAGTGAGTTAGCGACGGAAACGCTTCCTTTTGACTCTGCTTCAAGGCCTCATACGCTTTATCTAAGAAGGAAAAGACATGAATGCGAAAGACCTCGTCAACAAAGACGAATGATGCACATGGCAGACATACAATAAAGGAGTTGGGCAACAGATTAGCGCAAACCAAACACTGAAAGTGCCGAATCTCGCATGTGAACAACCCATGTCTCGCCGGGCTCCACTTTGTACAGGTACATGCACGTACATGCACCTAAAGGCGGGGTTGTTGCTAGCGAAGGTCAGCAAGCGACCTAATATGAGTTCTCAACAGAGCATCGTGCAGCGATAGATACGCGAGGTTTGCCTTGTTTCGTTCATGTGCCCAGTAAGAGCGGCGGGCAATTTCCTTGGACGCCGTGATGGATCCTGAATCTATGTCGAGGAGAAGAAGTATGCAATAAGTCATGTGGAGATGGCGGCCTCAGAAATATCTCAATGGTTGTCGAGCCCCGCTCAAGAGCCACAGATGCTGACACGAGCATGAAAATGTCGCGTTCATACGCTTAGTTTCGGACCCTGTCTGTCCTCTCTGTGGCCACCTTACTTTACCCTCGAAGCTAAGCGCGACAGTAGGGCCATATCCTTCATCGAGATACCGCCGTGCTCATGACAGTATCTCGATAACCTAGTCGATAAGCCAAGTACGGAAGCCACAGATGCTCGTGTGTGCGTGGAAACATGCGCGTGGAATTGCGCTCTCTCAGTGGCCTACTACCTTACTCTCAGATATATGCCCGACAGTAGAGTCATATCAGTCATAGAAAGCCTGTTGTGCATCTCGATGGTTGAAACAGCTGAAGTAGCCCGAGAAGTCTGAAGTATCATCGCATTTCGATATATGTATATGTAGACCTTGTTCGTAGGAAGTGCAAGTACACAAATGAGTGGTGATGTCTGCTACCAACAGACCTTATGACTTTGTGTAACAATTGCCAGTCCGTCATTGGCTCGACGTCTGCTCCGTTGACCCATAGACGGCACGTCTCTCCGCACTTGATCATGGAAAACATAGCATCACCATCTATTATCACGTCATCCACGCGACATGTTGATGCAGCTCGCAATCAGGCTCGATATTTTTACTATATCCTTTGCATGAGATGAATCTGTCTAGCCGCACAAACATCAGCATTGGGCCGCACTAGCAAGCTCCTTATGGCACCCTAACGTTGGCAAACAGTCCCATGGAATGCCAATGTAGGTGATGTGCATGTTTTATAGGCATCATCGTGACAGCTCTATCCGTCAAAGATACAATATTCCACGTTTTTTACACGTCAGATATGGGGTCTGCCGGAATGGCTCTCCGATGCCGCGAGACGACGTTGGAGTATGTGAACACGCATAAGTACTTAGTGGCACGAGTAACCACTTTCCCGTCCTTCTTGTCTTCTTGCCACCACCTATGGACTCGTTCTAGATTAGAAGGACAGCCAAATCAACCATGAATTCTATAATCCCGCCATTCCAGAGGGCCGCGAATCTCGTACTTCGCACATGATGTCGGCGAACGAAGGACCAGCCGACATTATTGGTTCGTAAAACGGATGATTCTTCCTTGATGGGCTCCGCTGACCATTTGTAAAGCTAAGGTGTCTGGCAAAGTCTCAGGCGGCAAGAGAGAGGACGATGCACCATACTTCACCAACAATGAAGGCCACCCGATCCCAGATCCGGCACACAGCAAGACAGTCGGCGGTATTCCTATCCTTAGCGACGTGCACCTCATGCAGAAACAGCAGACCTTCAATCGCTCGAAGAATTTGGAGCGAATGGTCCACCCCTGCGGCTCTGGTGCATTCGGATATTTTGAAACCACGGCGGACGTATCAGACATGACCAAAGCAGACTTCCTCCAGTGTCCAGGCGATAGGACACCTGCTTTCGTCCGCTTCTCTACTGTTACCCTCGGCCGAGAGTTCCCTGACGAGGCCCGCAACCCCAGAGGCTTCGCGATCAAGCTCTACACAGGCGAGGGAAATTATGATATCGTTGGGCTGAACTGGCCGATTTTCTTTTGTCGCGATCCTATCCAAGGTCCGGATGTCATTCGGTCCCAGGCTCGTAACCCAAAGAACTTCTTGCTCGATTACGATGCCACCTTTGATCTGCTGGCCAACACGCCCGAGGGCAACCACGCTGGCCTCATGTTCTTCTCTGACCACGGCACCCCCGATGGCTGGATCAACGAGCACGGCTATGGGTGCCACACCTTCAAGTGGGTCAACAAGAACGGTGAATTTGTCTACATCAGATACCACTTCTTGGCGAAGCATGGCCAGAAGCAGCTCACCCAACCTGAGGCCATCCGCATCTCGGGCGAGAACCCCGATTACAGCAAGCAACAGCTGTGGGAAGCCATTGAGAATGGGCGGGAGATTGAATGGACAGCCAAGGTCCAGGTCATGAAGCCAGAAGAGGCTGACCCACTGAAGCTCGGCTTCGACCCATTTGACGTGACCAAGGTCTGGCCTCGAGGTGATTTCCCGATGCACGAGATCAGTCGTCTGGTCTTGAACAAGAATCCAGAGAACTACCACCGTGATGTTGAACAAGCAGCCTTCTCTCCTGGCTCCATGCCACCCGGCATCGAAGACTCGCCCGACCCTCTCCTTCAGCATAGAATGTGGTTCTACCGTGATGTGAGCACTGCCCCCCCACAATCGCCCCCATTGATCCAATCCAACTAATCCTCCCCAACCAGGCCCAATACCACCGTGTGGGTGCGAATCTCCATCAGATCCCCGTCAATTGTAGAATAAGTAACCCTAGGTTCTTGTACATTCGAAGTTGGGTGATTCTATCTAATACTAGCTACAGTGCACAAGTATTTATGTTGTGTTGGAGCGGTCCGTGCCTGACGTTGCTTGGCACGATACCATTGTCAGTGAATGGATGTAGGGCTTCACTTTCAACTTCAATTGCCCCTTCATGGCAAAATCATACAGCTCCCTCAACGTTGACGGCCCCATGCGCTCCGACGCCAATCACGCCGGCGGCAAACAATACACACCCAACAGTTTCACACACAAATTCACGCCCGAAGCGGCCGAAACACCTTACAAAGTGTCTGACAACATCGTTTCTCGCAAGAGCCACTACTACCATGAGGGCAAACTGAGCGAATACGACTAGCCTCGCGAGCTCTATAAGCGTGTGATGGACGACAAGGCGAGGGCGAACTTGCACTCTAACACGGCTAAGATGCTGAGCCATGTCAACTACGCCATCATTTCGAAGAGGTACCTGGCGCAGATCTACTGCATTGCGCCGGAGTACGCGCGTGGCGTGTACGATTTGACAAAATTCAAGCATGAGAGGTTTGCTTTCAGCGAGGTTGAGGAGGAGTCCAAGAATGCGCCGACGATGAAGAAGGAGCCTAAGTTTAGGCCTGGCGAGGGCGAATGGTTGACTGGGCTTGTGCCCGAGAAGCCTTTCTACCAGCTGTAGATTGCGACATGCTTGAGTTGCTGGGCATCCATGCCATAATGTCATGAAATAAAATGAGTGACATCCTAGGTTCAAGCCTTCCATAAGGAGTCTGTAGTTTCTGTGGATGGCATTACTTGATCGCAAGTTCAAGCGGTCTCTTCATGGTGCCGGCCGCTATTCTGGGCTGGCAGCAGCGTATAGTTGTCGACAAGGCGTAACTATTCTACACGAACAGCTACCCGTCGACAAGCTCATAACCGTCTATAGAAGTCCCTCTGCAATTGACAGTTGCGAATATTCTGTCGAGTCTCACGACGGCGACTATCAGCGGTTCCGAAGCATGTGCTTTTCAGCAGCAGTGCGATCGCTATAGGAAGGACGCAACATCTCTGCACATGCTCTTAATGTCAAACTCCAGTAGCTATGAAGTTCGTATCTGTCAGCAGCATGATCACGATCCATGAGACGTGGCAAAATGCGTATGATCTCAATGGCAAACCTTAGCAGCTCTGAAGCTCGTATCTGTCAGCAGCATGATTGTGATCATTGAGACATGGCAAATTGCGCACGATTTCGATGGCAACCATTGAATCGAAGATCTGTATTTGCTGGAAGTGGCATATTCGTAGACTGGAAGGCATGACAAACACGCAGTCTGTCAATGGCAAACATGACATACGTTTAAGCCTGCGGCGGCTGGTGGCATCAAGTTACCTATTGCGGGAAGTGCCAATTGGCAAATAACCGATAGCTTGAAGAGGCTCCCTCGCGCTGCGAAGGTGTAGGTGGAGATGTAAAGATTGCTTATACATCGAACAGGGCGTCAGGTCCTTCGAAATTGGATCCCGATTAAGTTGCGCCTGTTCATGAATTCATGCAAAGGGCTGACGTGACATGTGATAAGAATCTGAGAATGTTGATGGACCAAATCCCGCCTCAAATTGCAAACATTGTTCGAAATAGTGATATTCGCCCTTGATGCTATCTTGGTCGCTCAAAATGCCACATGATATGTCCCCAAAGCACATTTGATTCTTTTTTACACACAGCCCACCAACGCCACGCTGAAAATGCAAGACGGAAGGAAAGGGAAGGCCCAGGCTGAAGCCTAGTCGCAGACTCGCAGCATGACCTAGTTGGTGCGAGCCTTCTTGTCGCCGCCGTTGGGCAGGTCGTCTGCGCCGGCGAAAGCATCCTCGTCGTCGGGGACGTCTCGGCTGCGCTTGAGACCCTTCATCTTCCTGGTCTGCAGCTGGCTGAGGTCCTGCTTGCCGGTGTGGATGCGGCCGATCTTGTCGCCGATGACGTCGGTTTCGATGTTCTTCTTTGTCTTGGCCTATGATTTGGTTAGTGGGTGTTCTTGGTTTCCGCAAGTTTAAGACAAATCCTACCTCCAAACCCTTGGGCTTGCGCATAGCCTCCTTGAGCATATCCGGGTCTGCGGTCTTGGTACGGCCGACTCTGAAGTCGATTCTAGGTCCCATCTCTTCGACTTCAACTCTGGGGAGGCTGCCGCCGGCCTTCTTCGTCTTAATCAGGTAGCATCGCATGTGGATCATAGGCTGCACATTCTCGTTCTCTTCCTCTTCCACGGAGAAGTTCATAATGTATTGCAGACCCTCCACGTCGACCTTCTCGACATCCGGGCCCTTGAACAAGTCCAGGAAAATAGATTTGGCAAGTGTGTAAACGTTCTCGGTCGGGCTGTCGAACGCGCTGCCAGAGAAAGAAATGAGTGGCTTAAGACCGACGCGCGCCTTCTCGTTCTTGAATTGCGACAGGGTGCGCATGGTCTCAGGGTCAATCAGAAGCTCCAGCATGTCCAGAACCTTCCAGTCGAACATGCGGACAACGGTCATACAATGGGGACGCTTCTTGCTGTGGCTGGCGAAGACCATCATGGAGGCATCGTTCTTCTCGCTGAAGAACTCCAAGCTTGAAGGGTCCTCGAAGGGGTGAATGACGTTCTTCTTGTTGAACTTGATGCCGAGAGGGCGCTTGAGCGAGTGCAGGTCGGTCATGGCGAGGTTAAGGACTTCGGAGGTGGACGAGTACTTGAGGAAGAGGGCGGTGCGCGGGTTCTCGTGGACCTGGGGTGCCTTGTTCTCCAAGAAGCGCTTGGTGCGCGCATTCTTAGGCTCGATCTTGCGAAGAGGTTGCTGCATCATCTTGGCGGTATTGTATTGGTGTTGGTGGGTTGAGATGTTGCGTCCAGTCCCAAGCTCCAATTCATGCAAATGCAAAAGTTCGGGCTGGACTTGAAAAAAGGCTCGGGAAAGAGCAACAGACAGCGCCGAAGAGATTAGATTGCGTTAGGGTTAGATTAGATCAGAATTGCCCGAAACGCCATCCGACTTATGCCCCTCCAAAATTTGACTGACGCAATAAGCAATGACTGATTGATAACAGCCCATTCGGCAGCTCGACTCGTGCGCATAATTGTCATCTATTCGTTTCGCCTGCTGCGCTACCCTAACCACCATCGCCGCTTGTTGTCATACAAAAAGCATCGTCGCAGGTCATTGAAACAACCGGATTGTCTGCCCGCCGCCTCTCTATCACCATGTCTGCTACCTGCACAGTCACGCCCATTGCGACAGAGGGCGACTTCGCCGACCACATCTCCAAATTGCCCGCCGACTGCCTCGCCGTCATCTACTTCCACGCACCATGGGCTGAGCCTTGCAAGCAGATGGGCACCATCCTGTCTACTCTCGCCAGCACATATCCCTCCGCAAACCCTCAGCGTATCGCCTTCCTTAGCCTGGACGCCGAAGAGGTCAGCGAAGTCAGCGAGAACTACGACGTCACACAAGTCCCTCTTGTTGTGCTGCAAAAGAACGGACAGGTCGTGGACAGCGTCACGGGCACTGATGCCAGCAAGGTCAGGAACGCAGTAGAACAACATGCCGGTAGACCCGTGGCAGGCGGTGCTAGCCTTCCGCCCGCGCAGCAAGTGACAAGACCACCGCCTTCTGAGAACGAGCCTCGGGCACAGGCGAACGGTGGCGCAGGTCTGTCTCAGTATGCGCCTGGACCCTCAGACCCCGCGACAGCACCCCAGTACACCAGCGGAGAGACCGACAACACCACCTCAAAGGAAGAGCTGCACTCGCGATTGGGAGAACTCGTCAAAGCAGCACCCGTCATGCTCTTCATGAAGGGCACACCTTCCGCTCCCCAGTGCGGTTTCAGCAGACAGACAGTGAGCCTCTTGCGCGAGAAGGGCGTGCGCTATGGTTTCTTCAACATCCTTGCAGACGACGAGGTTAGACAGGGCCTGAAGGAGTTCTCCGAGTGGCCGACCTTCCCACAGGTTTACGTCGGCGGTGAATTGGTTGGTGGACTTGACATTGTATGTGGCAAACTTCCACCTATCTCGTTATTGATCAATACAGCTAACACTCGATCCCAGCTCAAGGAGGAATTTGAGAACGACCCTGACTTTTTGGCGGACTACATGGTGAGCAAGCAACGTAATGCTGGCGGCCCGGGTGCGTGAATGTACTAAGCACGAAATAAAAAACTGTCAATTAAACACAATCTGTCTCTGAATGCAACAGCCGTTGATGCATCAAATGAAGCTCGACTATACGCTTTTAGTCGCGAGCCAATTTTTAATCGAGGGATAGACGGTGCGAGGTGACGAAAGGCGAGATCCATTGAACCAGACTACTATCGCGATAAGACGTTCCAGATAGGAAGCTATAAGCTATAGCTCCAAGTAAAAGCCGAGGTGTGAGATCCGATCATCATCATCATGATCGACAATATGCTTGAAAGCTAAGATGATACACTTCCACTTCGCCTCTTCTACCCTTCAACATATGCCGCACGATTCTAGGCGTGAAATTCAAACTGACAAACGAGTGGATTCTCATAGCTGAGAGCGACGTCTTCCAATATGAGATCGAATATCATACGAACGATCGGCCGGAATGTCTTCATAGCACCACCAGCGCCTTCAACTATTCACAAGCGATTTGCTGCTACAGTCCTGCAAAAACCAAAATTAGTAGACCTCAGTCGAGAACTATACCATCGATGCCTCAATCATCCATTCCACGTTCCTTTCGTAGGTCCAATACCCACCTCACTCCATGGCCCAAACACTTACATAACTATACAGATCCAAACAGCTTGGGACACCCACCAACCCAAAGTCGCGGGCAACGCCACTCTCTGCTCCGCCTCCTTCGCCTTAACAATGTCCGACCACGCCGGCACGCACGTCGACGCTTTCAAGCACTTCGGGCCAGGTGGCACACCAATCGACGAAATGCCGCTTGAAGATTTTTACACTTCTGCTATCGCGCTGGACCTCTCGCATGTGGAGCTTGGAGCTGCGATTTCTGTGCGTGAAATGGAAGAAGCGCTTGCGAGGTCTGGAGAGGAGATTAGGAAGGGCGATACTGTGTTAGTGCACATGGGATTCAATCAGAGGGTGGGCTTTGATGAGCCGAGGTGGCAGCATGATTTCCCGGGTTTGCATCCGGATGCTGTGAGGTGGCTTGCTGATCAGGGTTGCGGTATGTTTGGTGAGTCGTTCGGATATCTTGTTCTTTCTCGTCCGTTGAATTATGACACTTACTTCACCTTTTCCAGGCGTCGAAGCGATCAGTCCTAGCCCCGAGGGTGAGATGAACTTTGAGACGCACAATATCTGCGGTGAGAGGAAGATGACACATATGGAGGGGCTGGCCAATTTGGAGCAGGTTGTTGGAAAGGGTCGGTTTACTTTTGTCGGATTTCCTTTGAAGCTGAGAGGAGGGAGTGGAAGCCCGATTCGTGCTGTTGCTCTGTTCGATCAGTAGTGCAGTAAAACTTGGCAGTCCAAGGTGTTAGCCCTGGTGAACGTTCGTGTAACACAGAATGAACTTTCGTGTAGTACAGAATTGACACGCAGTTACGTCTGTTGGGCTTTCGTTGAAACTGAGAGGATGTCACAAGTTCCATTCGTGCTGTCACTATATCTGATCAATAGTGCAGTAAAAACATTACAGGGAACCCTTGGCTAGTGTGGATGACGGTCGCTGTGGAAGGTTGAGTCTTGCAGTACATGTAGCGAGCTTGTTGATAAAGCAGAGACGGGTGAGCGATATTATGACAGCGAGTCCTTCGATAATGCCATATTCTTGTTCTTGCGAAGAAAGAGACGCGATCGATCCAGCGGACTTGTTCAATTCCCAGTCGAGTCTCCGTCAAAGCTCTACAGGCCGGTGCAACATCCACATTCGGCTTCGTGACTGCGAGCTGATGTATCGGTACGCACTACATGTCCAGCGAGATGATCCAGGACAAGCCCTTGGTACCAAGGTGGAGCAAACCCTCGACATGGGTGGCCTCAAAGAGCGGTCGAGTGTCCCAGAGTCATGGAACGGCATGCCTCTCCCTCACGAGAGTGGTACATCGCAGACGGAGGCTAGTGGGTGACCGCAAAACGCATTCGTGCTCTTTCTTAATCGGGATATTGGACAGTCCCGCCCTCGTTTTGTCACATGCACGGGTGGCGTCATGTCGCGTGTAAGGTGCCGCTTCCACTTCTCGGCCCGCTTGCCGTCGCTGCCGACAAGCGACGCCGCGGGGCTGACATGGCAAAGAGTAGTAAGCGGTCGCGTTCTGAAGCTTTCCATTGTTTTGTCCATCCGACAACAACGGACTAAAGCGTCAGACTGCCAGCTGCCAGCGTGTGAGACACGCACATAGCATGCCATTTGAGCACCTTCCGCTAATCATCCTCTCGCTCTAGAATGGCCGACGAGGAAGCCAGGTTGCGTGCGAGGATCGCTGCTGTTGCTGGCGCAATCAACTTGCGCAAGCAGCAGTTGGCCGCCGATCCTACAGCACCTGTCCAGTCTCAGCAGTTCTACCATAATACGGCACCAGCCCACCGCGGAGGCTATCAGCAATACCAACACAGCAACAGATGGGCACCTTTCCCGGCATCTGGAGGCCGCGGTCGCAGCGCCTACGGTACAACCTTCCAGAACCGCACACTGGTAAACGCGACAGCAGGCGTGACTCCGCCGCCACCTCCCCCAGCTCAAGCGCCGCAGCAACATCATCGTAATCTGCAGAATCGTCCAGATGCCATGAGATTGGCCCAGGCCCCTCGCGCAACAGTTCCAAGTAGGGAGCTCACAATCGAGGGTGTACGCTTCACATTGAAAGAGGATGGGAGCAAGCTCACCCGAGTCCCTGGTGAGTCATGAAGCCCACATGGCACTTCACTTAAAAGAGCACTACTGAATCGCACAGACTCATCACCGGGAACCCCGACGCCACCTAAGGCTGTCGTAGCTGGTGTCCAGTTCTTGCGCACGAAGAATGGAAACCTTCTCAGAGCCGCAACAACTAACACGGCATCGAAGTATGTGCAAGTATATCTAAAGGGAAGCACGGACAGCGCTGACTTCATTCCAGGCCACCGAACAAGCCGATCGTGCAATGCGAGAACTTCATCAAGAACGGTATTTTACTGAGACAAACTATCCGATCGGCTCCAGCAGACTGGCTTAACATGCCAGCTCACGTCAGCTGTTGGTAAGCGCCCTCGACTGACTCTAACATGCTTACAGGTTCATGTCCTTTCGGCATCAAATGTCGCTTTGATCACAACCCGAACAAGGTGTCTATGTGTAAGACGTTCTTCCACAAAGGAATCTGCGCAAGCGGGGATCTTTGCGACCTCTCCCACAAGCCGACGTACAATCGTGTGCCAGCCTGCACGCACTTCATCAACGGTAACTGCACGAACGAGGCATGCCGATATGCCCACGTATCCCCTTCGACCAGCACTTTTATCTGTCGCCCTTTTGCTCTTCTTGGTTATTGCGAGAAAGGTGTCGAGTGTGACAAGCGACATGTCTTCGAATGTCCTGATTTCGCCGAGACCGGCGATTGTGCTAACAAGAAATGCAAGCTGAATCACATCCGTCACGCACACACTGAGCGCCAGAAGGCAGGTGCAGACGAGGATTCTGAGCTCGAAGAAGACGAGGATGAAATGTCGAAAGACACCGATTCCGGCGGCCTTAACGAGCTCGCCGCGAACCAGGATTTCATATCCTTTTCTTGAGATACCCAACTGCATGTATGACTAATGCGTGGCGCTGCGCTTGACTACCAGCGATGAAGAAGAACGAGGCAGAAAGCAAGAACACAAGAAAAAAAGGGAGAAAAAAAAAGAGATGAACAGACTAGCACGTATCTGTGTATGAAATGATGACTGCAAAGCTCGTGATTCCATGTCACTCCCACTCTTGAGGACAACAACATGTCTCTTACGCCTCTCCTCAATATGATCAGCGACCAGTCAGCGATATCACGCAGGAAGCTGTGTCTTCACAGCCCGCGTCTACCTGCGGACTGCATGATTGCACCCACGTGTCGCAAGGCAACGCTAAGCCGTGAAGTTCGTCAAGCTAGCCTGAAACCCTTAAGCGCCTGCAACAGCCGCATCAGCTCGCTGCGAGGATCATCCTTCGTGCACTCTGGCGCCCACAAGCCTCAAACACGCCAGCAGGGCGCAGCGCCATGCTGCTATTCTCGACTGCGTAGATCCTCTAACGCTCTAACACTACCACATCTGTTCACACAGTAGGTTGTTCGCACTACCCTTTTCTCTCGAGTCACCCGCCGCACACCCAAGACCGCATTGACCCCTGATCTTCCCCTCCTGCTGTCGCCATCCCCTCGATCAATCTCCACGTTCCCCGCGCGCATCATCATCGGCGACCACTTGTCTCGATCTCACATGTCGCGCATGCTGAACAGCGCACCACCCCACTATGAACGGCCTGAAAGATCTGCTCAAGAAGAAGGACAACATAGCCAAAAATGCACAACCCACTGCCACTAAGCCAGCCGAGCTGGTCGTCCCAGAGTTTCGCATAATCCGCACCACCACAGAGACAGAAGAAACGATCGAGCCACCACATTTCGAAGGAGACGATGTGGTACCCGCAAGCGCAGTCAAGGAGAAGAAACGAGAACGCAGACGGACATTGTTCAGCAGGTCTTCAAGCGCTCACACGCCGAAAGAAGCGAAAGAAGCGAGCAAAGCACGCACATCATTGGATCTGGACAGTGCGAAGGGGCAACAACAGTCGCTGTCCATACGGCCGAAGAACGAACGCAGACTCTCCGAGCGATTACACATAGGCGGGCGATCACGGTCCAAGACAAACGAGACGACCAGTTCGCATCTACCAGAAAACCTCCCCGCCCTGCCTGATGCTGTCTCCGTCCCTTCGATCCGCATAGACGGCACTGACGAATCTAACAAATACGCCAACGCTCAGCGCGAAGCACAATGGGAGAAACGAGCGACGATCCTCGCCTCCTCACCCTCTCTACTAGACAACAGCAGCGCCAACAGCGAAGAACGCAACAGCCGTCCGCGCGAAGTTAACGCCACAGGCAATAGCCTCGCCGAACCCAACCGCGATCGCAGTCGCAGCATCTCCGACCAAGAAGGCGACGTCAACATCCAAGAAGCCATCCGGCTCCACGAGGAAGGCGACCTCTCCAACTCAACACACATGTTCGGCCGCTTAGCAGACCCAAAGGGAGCAAACAACGCTCTCAGCCAAGTCCTCTATGGCCTCGCTCTGCGCCACGGATGGGGCATTTCGCCCGAGCCAGATAAGGCGATTCACTATCTCTCACTCGCGGCTTCAAATTCTGCTGCTGTGGAGCAAGCTGCGCTCGAAGCTGGAATGACCAAAGGTGGCGCTGCGAAGGGCGAGCTGGTGCTGGCGATATTCGAGCTGGCGAATTGCTTCCGCTACGCATGGGGGGTGAAGAAAGATCCCGTTGCTGCGAGGCAGTATTATGAAACCGCTGCTAATCTGGGCGATACGGACGCCCTGGAGGAGGCGGCGTGGTGTTATCTGGAAGGCTTTGGCGGGCCAAAAGATAAGGTGAGTGTTTTTTTGTCTCCAGAAAAGTTATTCTTCCTACTTCTCGGTCGCTTCTGGTCGACATGGCAAGAAGCCCTGATCCATGTCGGTCGGTCGGGCAGTACAGTCAGATCGAATCAGGTTGTCATGTTGCTTCGCGCGCGTGGTATAAGTTGGGCCGCCATGCGTTGCTACTATGCAACGAAGCGCTTCCCCCTCAACCACTAGGATTGCTTCGTGGCCCATCGTATGGTCATGCTGACTCTTCTGTGATTTAATAGTTCAAAGCGTCGCAATACCTTCGCCTGGCCGAGCAAAAGGGCTCGAAGACCGTAGGGAATTCTTGGTAAGCCCTCCCTCACTTTGTCGACGCAAGGTCCAACCCGCTGACTGCTGTCTTCCTACGCACAGGATCTGGAAAGACAAGTACAACCCGAAATGAAGATCAGCTACGGTCTTGTGCGTGATCGCAAGAGGGGGGTTTTCTCTGTCTTCCTTTTTTCCGTTCCGGGTCTTCCATCTCATCCTTAGCAAGGCGTTATAGGTTCAAAAGAAAAAAAAATTCATCCTGGCGATGAATTAGGGGCAGAATTACATGCAGGGAATGGCGCGATGGAACGCCCTGACCATCAGGGCGATTTGTTAGAAGTAGTAAAAAGCCCCCGCGAGAATATGTATCGTCGTTGTATTACACGAAATTCTCAACTCACCACATTTGAAGATCCCCGTGCCCAACCCACTGCTTGCTTTCTTCGATCCGAATGAGAAAGCTCACAAAAGCGGCAAGAAATCGTGTATCGTCAGTTGCCGAGAAGAAGGCCAGTCCTGCCTTCAATGGGATGCGATGCACGATTGGTGGAAAAATGGTCGATTAGCAGCGATAGGATCGGCGAGGTCGTCCATCACCGCATGACGAGTAAGGAAAAAAAAAAAGCAGCGAGGGAAGGGACGCGGTTTCGCTTCTATCCTGCTCCGCGCTTGGGACAGTGACTTACTTACAAGCTCTGCGACGCTGCGAAGGTAGGCAGGTGCGTGCAGATCGCTTCAGAGCGATAACAGCTGCAGTAAAAGAGAATCTGATCGCCGAGGCATGGTCCTGGTAGCGCCAGCCCAAGTTAGTGGCTGTACCCGATCGAAGACGGGTTCGTAGACGGGGAGAGTGGCACGGAAGAGCTCGAATTGCAGTAGAGAAGAAGAATCAGGTATCCCTTTGCATCATTAGGAGATAAGAGAGATCCCATATCTACATTAAAAAAGCTTTCCGGGTAAAAATTACAAGCAAAAACAGCAGCAAGTCAAAGGGACAATTCCAGTGTCAGGAGAAAAGTAGGTAGGTAGGTGGGTTCGATTCCCGCAGCACTTGCATCGCATCTCATTCGTCGTTCTCGTGTCAGGTTCAGGTCGTCTCAATTCCGTCGTTTCCTCTCGTGTCACAACATCGCAAATCGCAAGAGAAAATGGAAACAAGAAAAGCAAGAAGATGTAAACAAATGAGCAAAATCGGGAGAAATCAGAAATTCCAATTGAAAGCCGTCCAGGGCTCCCTTCAGCCGTCGCAGACTCTCGAGTGAGGTACGGCTGGTCTCTTTCAAGGTAAATCCAAAATTTGAAATGAAGGATAAGATAAACACATAGCAAGCAAATGACATGATCAGAAGAAGCAAGAAAAGTGATGTCGACACTCCAAAGAGGTGGCTTCGACGACCGGTCCAGCCTAGTCGTATCGTGTGATATTGATCAGAGTCTTCTGCTGTCAAAGCAGGCGAGAGAGATATCGACAAGACAGAGGTTTTGCAGGTCGTGTGGCCGCCAGCTGTGTACACGTGTCCAAGGCCATAGGCGGGTATCAAAGAAACAAAGTTTGTCCAGCATGGTGGACAAGTCGCGCAAAAAAGGCATTCAGTATCGTGAGCCGACACGTTCTCGAATAAGAATATTAAGTGGGAGCAGAGTGTTTGCAATGCATGTCGTTAAATCGTGGGATCCGTGATCGAATGAGAAAGTTCTCTAGTTCGCAGTATGCTGCATGTCCGCGTGTTGAATCAAATAGAGGCAGATATTTGTGGGAGACCCCTGATAGGGCTCCATGTAGATAAGACAGAAGACCGAAAATTTCGTGGCTCAAAGGTCGGAGCTGCGAATGTGGGAGGTGAAGATTTTGCTCGAGAGCATGTGGGTCGTTACCACTTATGGCAGGGATCATATAAAGGCAGCGTAGCAGACTTAGGTCTCGACCTTGTAATATTGCTGCTGCTGCTGCTGCTGCTGCTGCTGATCTCTTTGGCTGCGGTCGCGAACCATTTCCTTAAACTGACGTACAACGTCCGCAGGGATTTGTTCAAACAACAGACTTCGAGTGTATATGTCAGCTTTGTTGCCTGGGTTCACAGTGTGTTGATTGACCAGTGCTTCAGCAAGGCTTCGGCGAGCTGGGTTCACACGGGTGGGTTCATGATGTTCCTCGGGTACAGGGCCCATGTCCATGAAGGCCGCATATTGTGCTTGAGTCATCGCGAAAGCCGCTTCATCTGATTGTTGTTTCGTCGGGCTAGTCATTTGGTGATGAAGCTGATCGAGTTTGTTGACACCTTGATTGTTGACGGAAGGAACGTGTGATGGAGCGGGCTCCTGGAATGATTGCATGGCTGCTCGAGCTTGTTGCTGCTGCGCGGAGGGGTTGACGTCTGACAGCAGGTTGTTGAGCACAGTAGGAGCGGCAGCGCGAACATCTGCCGGCATCTTGGGCAGTTCCGAGGTAGACGAGGTAGCAGGTTTCGATGCGACGAACGCGCCACACAGCAAAAGCATGAACAGCAGGCTGGAAGCTATAGGCTGTTCGGCAGAGCTCTCGTTGGCCTTGCGAGCCTGAGCCGGTACGATGGTATTGGTGGAAGCCTTCTTCTCCAGCGACTGCTTGATCGGGCTCATCGTTTGTGGCCCGAAGCCAAACTCATCCGGAACCAGGCCGTTCGGATCCGTGGGGAAGATGAGATTGTCCCAATCGTGGGGCCCGATATTGAGCGTGTCGAACTCTGCATTGAACTCGCTGAATCCAGTGCTACTAGGATTGGCGGACATGGCAGGCGCTGGACCAGCTTCGAGTCGTTCGGTCATGACTTGTATTCTTTTGCGAAGGCTTGATGTTTCTTCCGTGTGCTTCATGAGCATGTCGCGCTTTTCCATGTGGAGTGAATCGGCGATGCGTTCGGCTTCTTGAGTGCGGTGAATCAAAATCTGTCGGTCTCGAGATAGGTTGTCACGTTCGATAACGATTTCGGCGAGTTGCTGCTCCAGCATCGAGACTTGGTGCGCATAGCCTTTCTCCTTGGTCTCGAGGTCTTCCGTGTGTTTCTTCTTACGTTGTCGTGACTGGAGCCTGTTGTGGGGGATTAGCATAATCAACATGGCATCGAGCTGCAGACAAAGAGAACATACGCAGCTTCTCGATTCCGCAGGAGCCTTTTCTGCTGTTTCAGTTCCTTGAGCAAGTCTTCGTCCTTGGTAGTCTCGATGAGTTGATCGATGGTGTGAATGTTTCGTTCCTGAGGAATGTCGATGCGACCGTTCTTCTTTCGGATTCCATCCCTCCGTTGGAGATCAACCATAGTCCTTGGCGGGCTACTAGGTCTCATTTGCCGGGGTCCAGGACGGCCTTCCATTTCCTGCTGTGCCATGCCCATCCAGTCCTGATGTGAGTGGGGTGACATCGGCGCCTGGATCTGCGGCGCAGGGATGAAGCCAGGATCTGTGGTGGGTGCATTGAAGGGCGCCGGCGGAGGGGGGTGGCTGAAGTTGGCATGGGCACTGTCTGCCCTCTGATGTACATAAGATGCACCGTCGTAGGTCGAAGGTTGTTGGAGGGCATCGGCAGGTGTGCAGTGACCCGAGTCTGAGGCGAGACCCCACACACCGCCATGCGACTGATGTTGATGTGAAGGTGGGTGCGAGATGCTGTGATGCCGTCCGTAGCCGTTGGGCTCGTTGCTGAAATTGCCTGAAAAGCCGTTCATCGACGGGTCCATGGGCAGACCACTTTGGAACTGCGGCTCCCAACCTTGGGCATCATTAGGCGACAGCACTCCCGACTGCTGTGCGAAGGAGTCCTTGCGGAAAGAAATGTCGTGATTGGCAGGAGATTGCATGATGTCAGCATCGAGGATGTTGGCGTCCAGGATAGCTGTGGTGTCGTCGTCGTCGAGGTATGCGTTGCGTTTTGCGTCGGGCTGCTGGTGAAGCTGATGATGCGAGTGTTGAAGCTGGTGCTGGATGGGCGCGTCGGTCGGGCGTGTTTGCTCAAACGCGAACCGGTTGCGTGCAGCAGCAAGGGCCATGCCGGGGCAGAGCAAGTCGACAAACGCACAAGCGTGCAAACGGAGGCAGTCCGGGCGGGCGATCGAAGTCGCGCGCGGCGAGGAGCGGTGTAAGTCACCTGCTCGGCTTGCTCGGCTTGGTGCTGCCGAAGCGACTAGCTGCTCGAGGGCAGGTTTCTGCGATGCTCAGCAGCGCAGCAACGACAACAACAGGCAACGGCGAGGGTTTCGCGGCGAGACGAGTACAACGGCGCGCAGGATGCTCGTGGGCTGTGGCGAGCGGCGGGCGTGGTGGTTGCTAGTTGCTAGCGGGGCTGTTTGGCTCGTGAAGACACGGGAGGGTGGAGGCAGCGGGCAACGGGAAGGTCTGGACAGCGACAATCAATGCTGATTGAGGAGTTGGGTGGCAAACACAGACAGGGACAGGCTTGCTTTCATAGACACTCTGCTGAGAGCCTCGGAGTCGCGGTGGACGTCAGGTGCAATGGCTTGGCCGGAGCGATGGTGGATGACGCCGGCTCGCGGTCGTCGCAGAGTGGCAGAGGCAGCGCCTCAGGCGGCCCAGCGTGAGAGCAGCGGCGGCGGCGGCAGCAGAGTGGCCGTCGCAGCAGCAGCAGCAGCAGCAGCAGCAGCAGCAGCGCTCTCTCGCAGCAGCAGCCCAAGCAGACCAGCCTGAAGACTTGGGTAGGGATGCAGGCGGAGCTCGAGCGCGAGAGCGTGGTTGGTCGGAGGGCGCTGGCGTGCAGCACAAACCCACTCTGGTGCAGCGGCTACAGCCAGTCCGTCGAGGCGGCGAGGGCGCGATGGCTGGGCCGGCGAGATGCAACGAGTGTCAGTACACGGGTACCTTGCCTGGCCCTGCGAGGAGGCACTGCGGGCATGGAGGTGGGTGTAGGCGACGAGCCGGGGCGTCAGGCGTCAGGCGGGCCTCACACGAGCCTGCGCTGCAGCAGCGTGGGTGGGCGGCCAGCAGACGAGAGGCGTGGGTGTGCGCAGAAGCACACGCACATGCAGCCGGGCAGCCGCCGTCGCAGCTTCTGTGGTCACGAGCGCGTGCGAGCTCCGGCGCTGCCCATGAGCAGCTGTCTCAGGCGCGAGCAGACACGAGACGGCCATGTGTGGCGATGTGTTGTGCGCGGCGTGCCACGACGGATGTCCCCCTCTACACACAGTCTCGCAGTACAGTACGGCAGCACGCGCAACGACATGTGAAGTCGTCCGGCGCATACCCAAACAGTGGTACGCCTCGAGCGGGTGTGCGCGCGGCGCGGACCTTAGAGCGTCGACGCGTGATGGAAGCAGGGAAGAACGCTGAAAGAAGCAGCCGCCTGTCTACCCAAAGCCCGCCGCGCCCAAAGCCTAAAAGCGACCGCCCGCTCCATCGCCCAGCGCCTATAACAACCCCGTCTGGCCCGTCTGCTGAGTGTGCCTGCTGCTGCTACTGCCGCCGCCAGCGCCAGTCGTGTTTTGCAACAGGCTAAGCCTCGCTATAGTCGGGCATGGTCCTGCCCTGCAGCGTCCGTCTACCGCCATCATCGCCCGACGAGCCCGCCATCGCTTCCGGCTGGTGGCTTGCATCCTCCCTCACCATCGACGCATTGTCACTTCCAATCGGCGCAAACATCCCCTCTGCTTCTGGTTGCGCTGATGGGAACGATGACATCTGGAGCTGCAAACAGGCATCGGAAGAGTTCACCGCTGGAACAAACCGCTCTGTAAGCAGTTCTAGAGCTCGCAAATCACTGCGCTCGGATCCTGTTTTTGACAGGGTCTGCGAGTCAGTACACCGTTTTTCGCTATACATGACTATAGCGGTCAAGCGCCGTCTAGGTAAAGATAGCTACAGCGGAACCGCTGCCAATTATCACAAGTATTCCTAGGCGATAGGTGAATTTTGGACCCGGACTGTCGGCGACAACGAGAGTACAAACAATAAGCCGCGTAGCACTTCCGGCCTTGCTTGTGGTTCAGCTCGCGCTGATACGATGACACAATTATTGATGATGATGACATTTGCTACACGGATAGACTGGGCAGTCCAAGCTCGGCATTTGTCTCACTCGCGGAGGGGTCTCTTAGTCTACACTCCTACGCACGGTAAAGAGCTGTTCCTCTACTTGGCTACCTGATGTGAGCGTCGCTACCAAACAAGAGCGCATCTCAACAGCGACCATTCACGCATGATGGAATGCCGGCTCTTCTAAGCGAGTACACACATGTAGCATATGATGTCCTTAGTAGATCTCGAGAATCTCAGCAGCATATTGCATTGCAGCAAATGTTTTGATGATCGACGGCGTTTTCCACATGTGCTCGCCCCATGACTTGGTAGCGAGGATTCAACGATGGTCGGGTTGTCGGGACGCTTCGATCGCTTGGCAGAAAGATAATGGACGCCCTTATCGACGGCGTCGTCAATCTCCAGCCGTGTCAAAGGGAGAGAGCCTGATATCCGGCCTGTGCTACACTCCTCATGACCTCAACGATCAACATCGATAGCACATCAAAATTCGAACATATGACCAAACGAAACACGAAACCTCCAAGATCTCCTTCCCTCGTCACAAACACAACCCAAACAGCTGCCCATCCCATCACAAACAAAACTCACCATGACCCAAATCCCAGCACAACACAAAACAGACCGACACTCCCACGTGCCCTTCAATTCGTCCCAGAATCTCGATTCCCCACCGCTTATCGTGAAAACCCTCCCGCCACCTCAGGCACCACCACATGAAGACCGAGTCCAGCATGACGCCTCACACCTCGCCAGGCGTGGCTTGCGTAGACAATCCGCCCAGACGCCAGACACTCGTTTACACCCTCAGCCACGCCGCGGGTGGGGGGCCAAAGAGAGCAAAAAGCAACTGTCATACCGTACTTTTAGCTTGTAGCAGGCAACGACCGCTGCGCGCCGGGAGAACTCTGACAGGCGGAAGGAAGGGGGCGGCAGGAACGAGACGATGGTCACATGGACGGATTGCGCAAGCTGTGGTGGTAGCAGCCGGTCGTTCCCCTTGGACTTAGGGGAAAAAAAGAGGCTAATGTTCGCTGTATTCCTTGCTTGCGTCGCCTTTTCTCCGGAACGAGTCCAACCAAAGTCCCTGCCTCCGTGCCTCACCACCATCACGTCCGCTATCGCAGGTGAGCCCGAGCCCAACACAGAGGGAGAACATCCTCCAACCAACTCCATCGTGCCTAACAATCACACGTCCGGCAAAGCCTGCTCGGAAACGGATACATCTCCTTGGCTCGTTCGGATCTCACGGCCAGCTGAGTCGTGACAACGACGGCGACGATGATGATGATGATGCTGAGATTAACGTTATGAATCGGACACGCATACATACAAGCTACAATAATCTCCTTCAATTACCAAGGTTATGCAGCGCTGCCCAAAGTCGTTCCAGCCGGGGAAGAGCGGGTAGGCGAAGACGGAACGCGCGGCGCGTCATGTGCGTAAGATCTGGCGTGCAGTAAGTATAGCGCAAAGCAAGCTCGAGGCAAGGTACGAGTACCTGCACTAAAACTACAATGTAGAGCGAACAAGGATAAAGATAGTGAGAACTAGTAGCGGGAGATCCCATTGGGTCAGGGAGCGAGACGGGATCGATGACTGTTTTAGATCGTTTTGTTTTTGTGATTTGATTAGCTATGGAGTTTGGGTATCAATGAGAGCCTTTGGTTTGTTAATGTTATTGCAATGTAACAGTAATGGAATTGATATTTCTTATCGCCAGACGCCGGGAGTTTGCTTTTTGTCCTATCGCTTATGCCTCGCGTTTCCGAATTGCCCGAATTACAGCCAATCGGATGCAGCTACTTCGCTCTTGTGTGCGAAAACTGGGATGATTCGTTCAGAACAGTCGAAACTGGGCCCGCGCATGTATTATGTGATAATGCCGTTCGGACGGCTCTTTACTGAGTCCAGACATCGGAGGTCAAGCCGCTTGGGCTCCAATGATTTGGGTGAATCAATCCGAGAATGCTTCCGAGCCAGTTGGATTTATCCCGAGGTCGATTGTCTGTCTTGTGTTCTTTCGATCGGAAAGTATCGATTTCAACACCGACACAACGTTGTGTCGTGTTCCCTCACGTGAAGGCTTTGCGTGAAGAAACGTGCATGTGAGCAATCTCCTCGGGTACCACAAAACGACAGAACCGGAGAGAAAATCATGCTAGGCTAGTCATGTCGTCTGTTGCAAGCCGAGACGATGGGCTAGCATCCATCTAGATTTCGTGTCATGTGCAAGTCGCTCACACCAAGAGGACGCTGGCAAAATGTCAGTGGGATTGTTCACGAGAAGACACAAAGTAACACTTACGCATTCACACATCCATCGTTCTCGCAGTTGTTGGTGATCTGAGCCCAACGGCCCCAGACGACCTTACCACCAGCGGTCACCAGACCAAGCTCAGAGACGTTGACCTCGATAATGGTACCCTTGGTCAACACACCGAGCTGAGTGTACATGGGGTTCTGGGGGTTCTTCTTGACGCTGATGATGGGAAGCTGAACGGTGACACCCAGCTCAGGGTGAGTGACGTTGCACTTCTTGTAACGCAGACCCATAGGTCTGATGAAACGCTCGTACTTGACGGGGCGGCGAGTGAAATCGGGACCGACAAAGGTAGGCTTAGTGATCATGCGCTTCCAGCTCTTCTTCGCGGTCTTCTTGCCAGTCTTGACGACCTTGAACATCTCCTCCTCAGCGATACCTCTGACCTTGGGGAGAGGCACCGAGAACTTGGCGGCCTTCTCCTGCCTCTTGTTCTTGATGGCGGAACTGAGCGCCTTGGCGTTGGTCTCATTGGAACGGTCGAGCAGGTAGGAGGGCAGTGGTGTAGTAGAGGGAGCGGCGGGCTCGCTTCCCTTGACGTTCTTCTCCTCCTGTTGCCTGATCTGCTTCTTCATCTGGATCTTCTCCTTGTGGCGCTTCTGCTGGTAGAGCTTGGCGCGCAGACCGCGCAGGTTCTGCGCATTCTCCGAGGCATGGTGCACCTCACGAGCAGCCTTTTTGCGGGTGCGCTCCTCGTGATCGAAGCGCTTACCGTGCTGCTTCGTGAAGCGCTCGATGTACTCGTTCTGCGGCATGGCGGCGAGTAGTCGATGTGTCTGTAGTTGGTGGGGTGTCTCTCAGTATGAAAAGAATCTGGGAGAGGCAAAATGGAAAGCCAGGGCCTGGGCTGGGACTTTCCCTGCCGAGCAAGCCCCGACTTTGCGAGGCAGCCGCGAGCGACACCTCCGGCTGCCCGCAAGATTCCATTCTCCTAGACGGCAGCAGGACGCGGCCATTGCGAAAGGCAGCGTGTACAATATATCAGATCACAGCAATGGCCAGCATAATCTCACGAACGCTCAGGAGAGCGGTACTGGACAGCCGTGGCCAGCTCCCACCGACCTTCCTCTTGCCATGGACCGCCAACCTGTCCACCATTCCCAGTGCGACTGAGAGGAGCAACATTCCACCTCCGAGCACTCTCGCACAAAAGCAGCAAACCCTGGACCAATCGATATCTAAGACATCAGAGACAAACGCCCACGCACTTCCCACACCCGCCTCTGGCGCAGCAGGCAAGAATGCACCTGTCGAGATCTCGCCCGAGGTCCGCGAAATGCTGCCACTCCTTCGCGCCCAAGGACCTCACTACATCAGCGCACACATCCACGCACAACCCTACCTTCTCACCCAAGGCGATACCGTCAGACTGCCTTTCTGCATGAAGGGTGTCGTGCCTGGCGACATCATCCGCCTCGATCGTGCGACTCACCTTGGTTCAAGAGACTACACACTGAAGGCTGCTGTCCAAACAGCCACGCTGAAGAGCCCTACAATGCAGACTGTAGAGGTTCTGGATCCCACCACTGGAAACTTGGCATCAAACAGCCGTGTCATGCCCGATGGATCTCTGTCGAGTGCACCCACCGCGGTCGCAGCACCCCACTTCATTCCTCACATCGCCAAGGGCAAGTACTCTTATCTGGATGACAGGCTCTTTGTCTGCAGGGCGGTCGTGATGGGCGTGGAGAGCGAGCCTTTGAGGATTCTGCAGAAGACAAAGAGGAGGCAGAGAAAGGTGAAGAACATCAAGAGCAAGCACCGTTACACGATCTTGAAGATTAAAGAGGTGCGATTACGGACGGAGGAGGAGTTGAACAGCGGACTGTATGAGTGATTTGGACGCGAGTTCGGTGGAGATGCATGAAACACATGCGATGTGTGATTATCCGCCGCTTGTCCAGCACAACGAACAAATTTGCAGACAGACCTCTTGGGAGTTCTGTCGAGCGGCACTTCACGACCGACACCTCATTGGCGCGGAAAGAACGGAGATATGGCGATGTCTCCGACCTCGAACAGGCGAGGATTGAAATGGCCATGGTCAGAACTTGTACGATATTGACCGCAATACTTACGTGTACATCACATTAGAAAGACAAGTTACATTTTCCAGCTCAAAGCCAATTGTTGCTTCTCAGTGCATTGCAATTCAAAAGTGACTCTCACAAGCTTGCAACGCAAATGGTGCTGACAGCCTCGACGTTGAGACTTCCGATGTGTTCATAGTCGCAACCATCGCGCTAACCTTCATCTGCGATGGTATTAGTATGTCTGCTACGAAGACACTTTTGCTCTCTCACCAAATAAACGTTGCGAAAGTGCTAATGGGAGATGGCCATGGTATATATGCCCTTGAGATGTCCATACAATCTCGATGGCTCTACCATCTCCACTCGTGCTTCAAAGCAATTGTACCAGCACGCGCGTGAGAGAGACTATGTCAAGTCAATAGCACTGCAAGTCCAGTCAATAGCCTCGAATGACAGTACTAGCCTACTAATGGCTGAGACACGTATGCTATCTCGTTGGCATCATCAGTGCTGCCGTCCGCTATGAGAAGTACTCGTCGACGCGGTGCTATGAAAACATTGATATGTCGCACATTTTGACTTGCTAACAATTCTATTTGGATATCATTTACGCTTGCCTGAATTAAAAGGCCAAAATCATTTACTGCATAGACTTTCCAATCTCACTCTCCCAGTTCCTCGCCCTCTCGAATCCGTTCGAGAAGCTCTGGTAATCGATGAGCGCCTTGCGAACCTCCATCGCATCGTTCAGCACGAAAGGACCGTACTGCACGATCGGCTGGTCGAGAGGCATACCAGCCACCAAGATGAATCTAGCCTCTTCCTCGCCTTCAGGCACCGATGCTTTGATATTGTCACCCTTCTGCTCGAAGACTGTGTTGTGGTAAGCAGGAACCTGCTTCGTCTCAGACCCAGTGTCCCACGTGACTTTGCCACTCAGCGAGTAAGCGAAAGCGTTCCACGCCTTAGGTAAAGGCTGGGTGATACTTCCACCCGGTCTCACAGTAATATCAAGAAGCCAAACAGGCGTGTAGGCCAATTCCTGGAGACTGTCGACGCCGTGGCTCTGGCCTGAGATGACTTTGACGGTGACTTTGCCGTCTTCGCTGTTGTAGATGGGAATTTCCTTGCTGCGTACATCGCGGTAGCGAGGTTCGCATGATTTCAAGGCTCGTGGCAGGTCGACCCAAAGTTGCATTCCGACGTTCGAGGATCCATCGCCGTTGTCGTGAGGCATCTCAGCGTGCACGATGCCGCGGCCAGCGGTCATGAATTGAAGGTCGCCAGATTCGATGGTGCCTTTGTTGCCGGCGAAGTCTTCGTGGTCGACTGCACCGCTCAACAGATAAGTGACCGTTTCTTGGCCCCTGTGGGGATGGTCGGGGAAACCTGCTCCTGGGGCGATGCTGAAGTGGTCGAGCATAAGGAAGGGGCTGAAGTTGCGCAATTTGGGGGTTCCGATTGAACGTCTAACTGTGGCGCCTGCACCTTCGGCTTGTTCGATGGCTTCGAAGACCTTTGCGATGCCACGAGTTTGGGGATCAGTGGCTGTGAGAGATGGGTCGTTGGGTGGGATGACCGGGAGGCCGACGAATGTTGATGAAGGAGCCATTGTGGAGTGAGTTCTGGTTGTGTTGGTTTTGAGTGTTCTTGAGATGTTGGTCAAAGTTGATTTGCTCAAGAATGATCGCATATACTCTGATGAGATGAGGTTCTGGTTGTAGAAAGCTGTGGTGGCGATGGCGATGATGCAGATGAAACTTGAAAGGGCAAGAAACGACCTCATCAGAGTTGAAACTTGATTTTATAGATGATGGTATATTGTTCAGAAAGACCTAGAGGGATCTGGACAGGTGAAGTAAGTATTTGAAGCTAGTTACAGAGCATTGGAAATGGTTATAATGGTTGGTAATTTCTCTGGTAAAGATGACTAAAAGGTGATGGGCGGCATGATGTCTCAGAATACCCAATAATAGCTGATGCTTACCAGCCGCAGACAGAATGATATCAATCGACGATGATTGGTCAATTGCTGACCTTCAATTATCATAGCTTATGAATTGGCTCAAAATAATTAGGCTAATTAGCCAACAAAGACCTTGACTGGAGAGCGGGTTAATCGTACTCGATCAATTTCTCAATAGACACGTACGGTCACATCGATTCGAGGCTCGACTACACTTGGGGAGTCTCTCGTAAAAGCTTTATACAGTCTCGAGAATCTCTGCATTGAGATACTCATGCTGCAAAAAATGGTTGCTGCGAGCAGTAGCTTCACGAACAAACGAAGATCGTAAGGTGTGTCCCGCACCTAGACGACTTGCCAACTCTGCTATTGACCATCTAATCTTGCACTGAAACAACAGCAAAGTCCCTTTGAAGATTCTACATATATGATGTTGAAAGATCAGGATCCTTGCTATGTTCGTGCAGCACGAATAGCCAATGTCAGGTATCCATACCAAAAACAGCCGCATCGTACCTCGGCAACTTGGCCAGATCAGCCGCATCCTGGCAGATACATCCGTCTTCCAATCTCACCCCAATCTCCATGGACTTCGAGCACTGATTTGAAATCACAATGATCTGAGGAACTCTCAACACCATTCCTCCTCACCAATATCCAACAATGCGCACCGACGCCGACAGGGCCGTTGCGGAGAAAATCCGTACATTCGTTCGCAAACATGCAGACTCGATGGACCCACAGAACATCGATGGCGCCTTTATGCGCCAAGCGGTTGTTTCCTCAGTGACTTGCGAGTCCGAAGAATCGAATGCGAAACTGACCTGGACCGTCGCCATTCCCGCATTGTTTAGAAACAATCCCGTTGTCAAATCCATTCACGGTGGTGCAACGGCCACGATGTTCGACAATGGGACTAGCATGACTATCCTCGCTTGCAAGAACTCGTGGGGAGATACTGGAGTCACTAGGAATTTGAACGTCACTTACTTCCGACCACCTTTTGAAGGGGAGAAGGTCACGATCGAGTGCGAGGTGCTGCAGTTGACGAAACGACTTGCTACGATCAGGGGAGTGATGAAGCGGGAAAGTGATGGCACTGTATTGGCTATTTGTCAACATGATAAGTACAGGCAAAGTCATCCTGCGCCTGGGAAGGCTAAGCTGTAGAGACGGGTTGTTGGACGTCTTTTGATAATCGAGACTGTCGACTATTCATTGCATGCAAGGTGGCGAGATAAAGCATGGACGAAACGACAAGAAGAGATCGTCAATCTTGGGCTAATGCATTGATCGGTTGGTAGGAAAAGGTTCAGTTGTGAACAGCGAAGATAAAGTATCTTCCTGCGCACGATTCCTTCCAGAGTCGCGCTCTGCGATGCAATGATATCTCATAATCACACTCTTTCAGTCTTCCTTCTTGACAAAGATGAGCATAGCCTCGATCAGGTAGTGCTCTGTTGCAAGACCGAGGGGAAACCTCCTGATCCATTTGCGACGCATATCGTCGCGAAGCGCTTCTTGCGACGGATATCTGATGGTGCTGGCGTCGCCGTTCTCCCGTCTCACGCGGAAGAAGTCGTGGATGTTGGTGTCGCTGCCTTTGATGTTCTACAGTGATTTCGTTAGGACAAGTCAAATTCACAATATCTGTTTTCCAACTGCTTACAATCTTGCATTTCAGATCATCAGTGCCGACCTCGACCTTGAGGTCCCTACACAGGTTCTGATAGTTCAAGAGGCGTGTGTGGTCAGTTGTGTCGTAAGTCTCTGCAAACCAAGCGATGATCTCTTTTGCCGCTGCAGTCACGGTAGCCTTCTCCTCAGGCGTCAGTCTTTTGCGTGTGACCTGCTTATGCTTCTTTGCCATTTTGGTCGGGATAGTCGAGTCCCGTAGTGAATAAAGGTAGTTCACAATAACGGCAGAGCGAACTGATATGAGGTAGGCGAAACGGAAGTAATGGTTGGTTTTATGTGGTTGTGGATTGCGATGCGCAGAGACAGCGGAGCAGAGTAATCTAAAGTGAGTGATGGAAGTGAGGGTCGCAAGTGAGGCATGTGATCCCATGATAGTGATATGCAAATCTATGAACGCCAATGATTCATTGTAATAATGCCGCAACTAACAGATAAATGATTCTGCAAAACGCCTTGTGCAATTTTGAACGACATAAGACGCAAAGTCTTGCAATGGAACCGACTGACAGGGTCACGACTATGCATACAATGAACTCAGATTGACCTTACACGCATGCTTTCTCGCATCATCATCCAACGAGCAGGACTCCTTGTCTGAATCACTCCATCTCCAATCGCAGATAATGACTAACAACCTCAGACGTTGATCAACATCGCCGCCATCAACTCATCGGCTTTGGCTCTGCGGATCGGGAACCTTCTCTCTGGGTTGACCTGCATGTCGCGGCGCAGAGCTGTGAAGGTCGGGTACTTGATGGTGCTGACATCGCCTCCGGCTTGCTGCACGCGGACGAAGTCACGAATGTTGACGTTGGCGCTTTTGATGTTCTGTGTGGCCGAGTTAGACTATGTCTGTCTGTAGGGGTTTGATATCTCGAGTCGATTCTACCTTTCTGCACTGCGTAATGGAAGAACCGATAGCGACACGGAGATCGGCGCAGAGTTTCTGAAAGGCTTGGAGACGGCCATTGCCCGAGATGTAGGTGCTTGCGAAGTGGGCGGTGATGTCGTCCACGGAAGTGGATCTCTTCTTCGGCGGCATGACGAAGAGATGTTGGCAATGAGGGATCGATCGGGTACCTGTCAATGGGTGTGATATGGACGTGCGGCGGTCTCACGTGTAGGAAAAGAATGGACGGATAAAATCCTTGTTTTCATTTCAAGATGCAAAGCAAGTAACCTACGAAAGAGTCGACAAACGCCGTTGCCGCGTTACGCAAACAGCGCCCCCGACTGACCGGCTCGCCGTCCGGATATCCCGATAACAAACGCCTCAAACGCCAAAACTCCTGTAACTGAACACCTCGCTTGAACTCGTGGTGTGACTGCAATAACGACACGGGTCGGAACCCGCTAGCTGCTAGCTGCTTGTGGTAAATCTCAGTGAAGTTCTCCACTCACAACTTCGCCCTCACGCTGTCGTGCCTCTCCTTCTCCATGGAACAGACGGCCAGAACTTCACCATCGCTCTCGCGGCTGACAGTCTCACGGATCGTGATGCTCGCCCAACTGGACTTGAGGATTTCGCAGACAATGATGACAGACTCTCCAACTTGGATGGACCTGAGGTAGCCGACCTGCAGACCGCGCGTGGCTCCTCCGCGGACCTGGCCTCGACGGCTGCTCGCCATGGTCACCTCATTCATGTCGCCGTCGACAACAGCTGTGGAACACTGCGCCAGACCATCGAGAAGAGTCGCAACGGCGCCACCGTGAACGGTACCGAACTTGTTGCAGTACTGAGAGGTGAACTTGATGCGGAAAGACGCAGTGCCAGACCTCCCGCTGGGGTCAGTGGTACCGGAGATGATCTCGACGGCCTTGTACATGGCAGTGTCGAAGTTGTTCGGCGGAGTGAGGGCAAGGTAGGCGTTGCGGTAGCCTTCCAAGCGGGTAAGAAGTTTGATTTCAGCAGGAGTCGTAGGAGACTTGATGGACGCTTGCTTGATGTCGGCAGTGCTCGGAGCAGATTTGATGGATGCTTGCTTCTGCTCGTTGGTAGCCTTTGAAGAAGTGCTGGAGGACGATGCTTGCTGGATGCTGGCGTTCGATGACGAGGCGTCACCGCTGCCGCCGGAACCGTGAGCCTTGTGAAGCATACTGAACTCGGGGTGCTGAAGGCGGACGTAACTCATCAGAGCTGCCATGGTCGCTGTTGAGGTACTTGAGTAAAGTGAAGGTGTGGTGTCTTGGTGGTAAGATGCGTGAGCCTCGACTCGAAGATGGACGGGTATTGACGGTGTCTCAGCTCAGTGTCGAGTCCTGCTTGATGTCGGGTGCTGGTAGTTGCACAAGCATTGACGAGCGAGATGGCTACTTAAGGTATTTCCATGGTGTCGAGCGGGGCCGACCATTGTTACTGCTCGAAGGGCGGTTAATGCTGATGGTGGGCATTGAGTGCGGTGATTGGTGGAGGAGCCGGGATTAGTGACGTGCGTGTACTATTTTCAACAAAGCCTTTGTTGGCGATTGGACGTGTTGTGAAGATTAGTGAAGGCGTTTGTGAAAAATATAGCGACTTCTTTGTTTGCAATGCCCCGTAGTACGCCGGCCCATGGCTTGTGAAAGATCGCTGGTGAATGGGTAAGCTCCATCATGAGAAAATGCCCACATCCCGAAACGATGACCTGTAAGCGGCGTGTCCTATATATGCAATGATGTCGTTGTGGATAGTGCTAGAAGTCGTCGATCAGTATTCACAGGTACTGACACGAATATGGCAGTTCCTCCTAATTCTGGAAACACTCTCTTCATGATCATCATGGTCATGTCTGTATCTGTGCTGGACGGCAGGTGTACACCATTCACAAGGAGAACGACATGTCCTCAACATGCTTCCAAAAACATCTCAATGATAGACGAGCTGAGAGCCACGGTTGGGGGATATGAGCGTGGTCAAACGGGATCATGTGCAGGCTTTGTGGGTTCGAATGGTAGGGTATACCGCCGAGGCCAACTGCGTAGTATTCCAGCAGAAATTATGTCTGGCTAGCATGAGTAGAGACCAAGCTGCAGTGGCAGTATGTGTGTGCTGAATCGTGTTTGTATGGTTCTAGACCGAGTCATGACAAGGAGTGAGGTGAAGCCGCTCAATCTGAAACAAGCGATAATACAGTTGGCGGGGTCCAATCGGCGGCAGTCCCACTTTCCGTGCAACGGCGCGTCTCAGGTTCGCGTCTTCCTTGTGATCCTTGTTTTGGAGGTATCAACATTGACGAGCGCCTGCCCCTGTGTCACCGCCGAAGGACAAGCCGGAGACCTGCAGCACCCTGCATAGAGAGTCCCGTCTGCTCCACAACTTCCAGCATCCACATCGCCGCATCTTCATACATCAAACACACCATCCGAACCACCAACTACCCCGCGCACAGATTGCGCAAGCGATAGACGATAATGGCGGCAACGTATCAGTCTTTCCTGGCGTCTCCCAGCGCCTCGGCCCTCGCGCCCACTGCCTCGATCAACTACATCACCACAACTACCACCATCAACGAGCCTGCCGCCATCATCAAGCACCTGCAGATTCACCAGAAGCAGGTCGTGAAGAAGGACGAGAAGATCTTGTATACTATCGAAAGCGCCAATGGAGTCTGCCTCGAGACCGAGGTCACCCTGCAGTTCCACAATGGAGGCGGCGCATTTCTTCCTGGCATGGACGAGAATGTGATTGACGAGTGCATTGTCACCTTCCCACTTGTACACGTCGTCAGCTACGATGCGAACGGCAAGATCGCACAGATGCGCCTCTACTGGGACCAAGGTACTCTTCTCAAGCAGGTTGAGGCTATCGGACGCACAGGTCGCAACTGGCCAATCCGTGAGGGGCAGAAGCTGGTGGAAGCTGTGAAGAACAGTGTCACCGCCAAGGGCCAGGCAAGCAATGGTGCAGCTGGCCGTGCCGCTGAACTCAGAGGCGACTCACACAAGCGCGGTGAGAGCGTGACTGCTACTCGCGATCCTCACGCCAGCCTTGCGCTTTTCGCTCCTCGTGATCCTAACGAGGACTACGCTGGCAGCGCTTACGATGGTCCTGCTATCCCTACGCGCCCTTCGGCGAAGCCTGCTCCCAGAGATTATGGTGATTTGTTTGTTGGAGAAGAGACAACCGCGGGTAGCAACCGCAGCGACAGCCCTGCGAAGATCGAGGGCCGTGCTGTCAAGGCTGGTGCCGGCAAGAACGTTTCTGGAAACCGCCTCTTCGACGAGAACACCGATGATGCTCTGGCCACACCTCACGCCAAAAAGACTTATCAACAGAAGTATGACCACTTCGCTTTCGGCAACGGAGAAGATGCCAAGAGAGAGCAGCGCACAACAAGCGACAAGCGCAAATCACAGGCCACATTCAGGTTCGAAGACTTTGCCACTCCTCCTAAAGTGACCGAGAAGAACAAGCCCGACTACGAACGCCACTGGAGCAATGAAGCCGATGAGGAGGCACCGAACACCAAAGAGAACACTCGTCCTATCCGCCAGTCTGCACGCGGCGAGCAGGAGCCAGCCTGGTCCGACTCGCCTGACAAGCCGAGAAAGATCTACAACACAGCTGGAGATGGGATGGGCGGACGCAAAACCGAAGATCCCCTTTGGGCCGACACTCCTGAGAAGCCGAGAAAGATCTACAACACAGCCGGCGATGGTATGGGCGGCAGGAAGGGTGCCTACAACCCCATTCTAGGCGAGACGGAGAAGAAGATTTACGTTACCGCTGGTGACGGCATGGGTGGTCGTAAAGCTTCTGGTCGCACCTGGGGCTTTGGCGACGAAAGCGATCCTGAAGTCGAATCAGAGTCCCGTTCAGGCGCTAGAGGTCGTCGGGGCTACTAGGGGTCGCCATCAAAGAGAAGGAAACAATTGAAGAACGAGAACGAGGCATCGGAATAGTTTGGAAAGCGGCATGTCTGCATTGGATTGATATGATCGCATCATGCCTGCACGGATACATTTTCACACTTGCGCTATCACGGATCGTGCATTTTAACTGTTATTGGACTGCAAGTTAGCAACAGAAGACTGAATATGCTGGCTGAGATCGTGAATTATCGATTAGCATACGGGAGAGAGCGGCATTGAGTCTAATGCGTTATAATGAGTGTATGCATCAAGTTCGCTTAAGATGTCCTCAAGATCCAAGTTCTCCTGCATACATATGCGGTACATACAATTCTAACTTAGAAGTCGGCACACAATAGAGACATCTGGAGGCCATTCAAAGCCACGTCATTGATGGAACCGGTGAAATTGAGCGCGTCCAGAATTTAGGGTTTCGACGCGTAAAGCCGTGCGTCGGCAATTGTAAATGTGGCACAATTGCTCGCTCGATCATGAACTTGTCATAACGTGCGGTATCGCCCACCCTGTCTTAATCGGACTTTTGACTGCGTGTGCTAGCAGATCTGCGCGAAGTGTCTCACCAGGAGGCCGCCCTAGCAGACGGGTGCCTAAATCCAAGATCATCCATCTTTCAAGACTCATCTCTTCCCTCCAAGCTGTGTACGCTCCAAACTACGAAACCAGCGACATACGCAATCTCTGGCTGGCACTTTTCACCGGTAAATGATACAGCTTCCAATTGAATACTGCTGCCCTGGCCTCTGGCGCAACTGAACAGGCCAGGGCCGGAATCGGTGATATTCAGGTCCACCAGAGCAAGAGCTTGATTTTGTGCATGGAAGGACATTATATTGGGGAAGGATAGACTTGTTTTTATCAGTTCTGAACCACTGTGGATTTGAACCTTGCGTTGAGCAGACTGCTGCCTGGACAGACCCTGTTGCATGCGTGTGGCCGCGCCCTTTGCTGCCTGTTGCCGAGACCTTGACTAGTTCAAAGTCAGATCACTACAATGGACGAAGAGCCAACTCAACCCACCCAAGCGACGCAGTCGCAAGCTGCGGATCCACGTCGAATGGGCCGCAACAATTCTGGACTCGCCGACGAGGACATTGCAGACCTGCTGTGTATCCTGCACCCTTGCACTCCAGCGGCCTTCAGAATCGTTGCACATACTCTCAATCGCTCGCCGCAGAACGTCTTACAAGGGCACGACTATGACAAATACAACGACGGCGTCAGCCAGAGCGTGTTGGAAGAGCAGGAGACGTTCATACTACAACCTTCAAACTCGGCAGCTGGAGCGCAGGACTTAGACCTGGCTCTGCGCTTCTCTGCAAACGTAGTCAGGCCATACATGGGATTTGTGTTCGGACGCAGTGTGCAATATTGCGACATTGTGCTCGACACAGACACGGTCAAGCGCATTAGCAACGTGCACTTCCGGATCTTTGCTAACAGTTCTGGCGTTTTGATGCTGGAAGACGTTTCCACAAACGGTACTATGGTCGATGAGGTGATACTCCGAGGAAAGTCTGGAAGCCGTACACGTATGCTGACCGGCGGGTCAATAATTCAAATCGTTTCTCCCAAACAAGAAGAGCACATCAAGTTCATCGTTCGCATACCGAACCGCGATGGTGTGATCGACCAGTATCAAGAGAACCTGGATCACATGTTGAAACGAATGGCCGTAGCTGAAGCTGAGGCGCAAGCTCAAGGTGGTGGCGCTATGGTGATCAAGAATACCAGACCTGCTGCTGCCAACTATCAGACGACTCATCACAAGGTGCCAGTGGCGACGAATCGTTACGGTATGCATTGGAGCGGTGGCGAAAGGTACAACGTTGTAGGCCAAATCGGCAAAGGAGCATTCGCAACAGTCTACCAACTTGCCACCAAAAGCGATGGCCAGCTGTTCGCCGCAAAAGAGCTAGAGAAGCGCCGTTTCATGAAAAACGGAGTCCTCGACCGGAAGATTGACAACGAGTTGCAGATCATGAAGGCTATCAGCCATCCCAACGTCGTTCAATATGTCGAGTATCAGGACATCGGCCAGTACCTCTACATCATCATGGAGTTCGTGCCTTGCGGGGACTTGCAACAGTACTTGATCAACTACGGCAGTCTGGTCGAACCACTGGCGAAAATCATGTCTGCTCAGGTTTTCGATGCGCTCAACTATCTGCATAAGAAGAAGATTACACATCGCGACATCAAGCCTGACAACATCTTGCTGGCTAATCTCGACTCGCCAAACTTCACGGTCAAACTCTCCGATTTCGGACTGTCGAAAGTTGTGAGCAACGACGAGACCTTCCTGAAGACATTCTGCGGCACGCTTCTCTACTGCGCTCCTGAGGTTTTCCCACAATACGACAATCAGTCTCCCCGCCAAGGCCGAAAGCGCCCAAGGCGAGGCAATTCTATGCAAAAGTTCCACAGCTACAGCCAATCAGTCGATATTTGGTCGTATGGCGCAGTACTATGGTTCGCTCTCTGTCTCCTGCCTCCTTTCGAGGGCGTTGCAGATGCTACCGGCGATGGGATGTTCAGGAAGATCATGATGACGTCCCTTGACACCACCGAGCTGCACCGAAAACAAATCTCGCAGGAAGCGATCGACCTGTTGCTCGAAATGTTGAACACAGATCCGTCCGCACGGCCATCTCCGGCGTACTGTGCCTCTCATAGCTGGTTCGGACTGGAAAGACCTGCAATGGAAGGCGCTTCTCGAGCCGGTGCGGAAGGCGCACTGCATGTCATTGCTGAAGAGCGCGAACAGCCCAGCTTTGCGAATCTCAGCCTCGAGGAACGGGCAGGTATGGCCAACAGCCAGGGCAGTGATGCCGACTTCCAGTCGGGCGATTTCAAGTTCTTTGATCCACGAAAGTCCAAGCGATTCAAGTCAGAGATCATCAAGTATCGCGACGCTGACGGTTCGCTCATCGCGTCGAGTCCCGAAATCATGTTCGACAGAATGCCAGTGACTAGTCAAACGGCTTCTGAGCGACAAGCAATTACTAGCGCAGCCAATCCCAAACTCTTTGGCGAGATTAGTCAATCAGGACTACAGAGCTCTGGCGCCCTCGGTCCGCTGATGCAAGACGGAGAAAGCTATCAGGACGTCACTGACAGTCAAGGATCAAGCAACGGCGACAATTTCCGTGAAGACAACGTTAGAGAGGTGGTAGCTTCTCCCAGCCTATTAGGTGCCGAGTCGTTGGTCAGGGAGATGCACATTGAGCCCAATGGGGTGCACATGAGTTCTCCCAAACACTCTGGTAGTTCTCCTGCGCACGAGACCATCGAACCCACTACTCCTATCACACCCTCACAAGCGCAAATTGGTGCAGTGGAGCAACCGACACCCGCTACGATCACGCCCAAGCCAATTCCGCAGCCTACTTTCAGCCGGCAGATCAGGCTGGAGATCTCTCCTTCTTTCTTCTACGACACCAATGACCCAAGTACTCACAATGTCGAGTACGCATCGAAAGTCAGCGGCTACGATTTCACATCAAAGGCAACTTATCTTGGAGGAAGCGAGGGTTCGACACGGAGTGACGGTCAGGCTCCACCTACTCGTCGCCCACCCGCGGGCTCTCACAGCTCGTCGACCCGTGATTGTGGCGCTCAAGCCTCGACTACAGATCGCGATACCACACAAGACTCGGCCACAGACCATGATGATGACCATTACCAGACCGACGGCACTAACCGCGGATCTGGTGACATGAAGACAACAGAAGAGACTGACCAGGAAGCTATCAACCAGCAAATTGCAGCGGAGGATTCCCAGTTCTTGAAACCGCCGCCGCGAGTTGGCAAACTCACATCAACGTCCGACTCTTACACGCCCAAAGGTCCTGTGACTTTGAATCTGAGCTCACGCCTCACAACATGGGGCCGAGCACCCTCCAACACTCAAGTCTACCCCGACCCAACAGACACACGTGTCGGCAAGCGCGCGCTGATGCTTTGGTTCCACGCGAAAGACATCGAAAAGGTGCCCGAAGGCGACGACTCTTGGACCCGCCTGCCAGGTCTACATTGCATCATATCGACTGAGAGTAGTGCCGGCGTCTTCGTCAACGGCGTGCATCTGAAACGGGGCGAGGAAGGAAAGAGGCAGTTCGGAAGACTTTACTCTGGCGACGAAGTCGTGGTATGGAAAGAGGCGGGCAAGTCGCTCAAGTTCTCTTGTGAGTTCTACCAGGGTGAAGGCAAGGATGTGAGGCCAGCTGGGTTGCCCCGTTTTAAGGTTGAGACGGAGGGAGCAGGTTCGAAGGGCAAGGGAAAGGAGCGAGGTTTGTAGATTCCTTTCTGATTCAACAGCCTCGTACATATATGAGCTGGACGGACATTTGTGCAGAATGCATGGCATGCGTGACGATCAGCGATGGGCATTTTGATTGAAGCAGCAATTGAGCGAGCATAGACTGTATTCTGGTGGAAAGATTTGATGAAGGGAAGCACTCCGCTCTGGTTTTGAGAGCAAAGCAACGATAAAATATGTAGCATACGACACAGCAATGATAGCTGCTTACCATTTCCGTGTGGAACTTGTTCCAGATGAAGGCAGTCGACCTGCTATGTGTTCCTGCGTTCGACGAGAGGACGCGTTTATCTCTCTTAGTCCAGATCCTCAAGCACTCAATAACGGTGACGATATCTTATCAATAGCCGACCATCTCTGATCGGCATGGTCGTGATGCAAAGATCCGCAGTTCTACCGCCATGGATTAGGGAACGGAAATCAAGCACGTTACAAAGCACCTCCCACACTCTCCACAGCACTATCGCTATCATCGCCTCCTCCTCCGCGCCGGCGCGCCGTCTTATCGGGTATCAGCATCGAACTCTCTGCTGTTCCCCCACGATCTTGTCCAGACTACCCTCTTGGCTTTACATAAGAATGCACGTGCTCGACACTAATGGCACCTCGAGAGCCTCGTGGTCCTGGGGTCCTCAAGCTAGACGCGTGCCTGTCGACGTGCGCCGTCGCCCGGTGATCGTCCATCTCGCTATCGCTGTATCTGGCAGCCATTCGCAGCAGGGCTGACGAGGCACCTATGAGATGGTAGGCCGGTGCCCTTGGCTCGGGCTATCAGATACCGCGATATGTAGAACGGCTTTTGCCACGGGTGCCTGGCATCCTGGCTGGCGTAACAGGTAGGTCACAGCACTAAATCACGTCTCTATATATCCTCCTCGTCTTCCTCCCGATCGGCACTGTCCAGGCCCTTCTTCAATCCACTCGCACCTGGACTCTCTTGACCATGGACTCCTCAGAGAAGAAGCTCCAACACAATGCCTCGCCCGACGTCGAGCGCGACACTTCCATGCCCGTCTCGGGCGGTATCTTCGACGCCAAAGACAACGAAGAATTCGAGGTCTTCAAGACGACCGCAGGCGTCAATTTCCGCACAGTCGAATGGCCTCGAGCAACCGTCATCTTCCTCAAAGTCATCTTCGCCGTCGGAGTTTTGACAATCCCCACTGCAATGTACGATCTAGGAGCCGTGGGCGGCACGCTCAGTGTCATTGGCTGGGGCCTTCTCAACACCTGGGCTGCAATGATACAGGGCGACTTCCGCAACAATCATCGTGGATGCCATGGTATCGCTGATATGGCGGAAGTTGTCGGCGGGCCTATTGCAAGAGAACTCACAGGCGCGCTGTTCATTATTGCGTACGTGCTACTGACTGGATCTGGTATCTTGGGCGTTTCGATCGCGTTCAATGTATTCTCTGGACACGCTATTTGCACGAATTGGTTCTCGTTCGTTGCGATGATTTTGATCGTTGCGGCCGCTTCGTTCAGGAAGATGTCACAGGTGGGCACTCTCGCCGCGTTGGCAGCATTACTTGAAATTTACATACTGACGCGTCTTCTCATCAGATTGGTTGGCTCACATGGGCTGGCTTCGCATCCGTCTTCGTCGCCGTCTTCATTGTCGTAGTAGCCGTCACGCAAAACGATCGTCCCGCTGCTGCTCCTCAAACAGGCGACTACGAACTTGGTTTTCACGCGATCGCCCACCCTACTTTCGCTGCCGGAATGGTCGCCACTTGCTCGATCTTTGTCTCCTACGCCGGCACATCCGCTTTTCTGCCTGTGATCTCGGAAATGAGGGAGCCTCGTGACTTCCGCAAATCCCTCTACCTCTGCATGGCCATCGTGATCGCGTCTTACACCTCTTTCTCGCTGGTCGTTTACTACTATTGTGGTGCTTGGGTCGCCGTGCCATCTCTGGGATCTGCTGGCCCGACCATCAAAATCGTCGCGTATGGCGTTGGCTTCATTGGTCTTCTCGTATCTGGCTGCTTGTACTTGCACGTCGGAGCAAAGTACGTATTTGTCCGCATCTTGCGCAATTCCGAGCATCTGCAGTCAGACACCTGGATTCATTGGGGAACTTGGCTCGGCTGCACTGGCGGACTCGGAGCGATCGCGTTCATCCTCGCGCAAGCAATTCCCATCTTCAACTACCTATTGTCTCTAACGGGCTCACTGTGCTTCGCGCCGATCGCTTTGTCACTCCCTGGCTGGCTATGGTGTCACGATAACATGGCCTGGCGACGTGGAAATTTCAAGCAGCAGATCGTCTTCTGGATCACTGCGCTTATGATTCCCTTGGGAATGTTTATCTGTGTCGGCGGAACGTACGGCGTAATCGTACAGATCAAAGGTGCATACGCTAGCGGTCAAATTGGTAAGTTGGTTTGAGGTTATTCTTGCTGCATTGGAAGGGTACGCTAACATTTCTCTAGGCTCTGCGTTCTCATGCGAAGACAACTCAGGGACAACTGCATCCTAGGGAACGCCGCGTTATATTCCCATATTTATACATAAGAGATCACAGCACATAGACATAGATGACAATAAGAAGTTACATTTCACTTCAAGCACGGCACACATGTGCATATTTAATAACAACCGCTAGCATCATCCAGGAGTACAGCAGACACATATCTGTGCACGAGTCAAACACCAATTGAACTTTCATGCGTGCCATGGTCACTGAAGTGACCTCCGAGAATTTCCGGCAAAAGACGTAGGGGTGTATGTGTACAGTCCTCGCGCCATCTCCAGCTCCTGAAAAGTTGTCTCGACACGCTGCTGTGAGCAAACATGGACATGAGACCTGCAATATTGATTGCTATTGAGATACTTTTCAGATAGCAGCCAGGTCTCTCAATGGGGATTATGCCATTGCTATCAGCAAAGGCTGCCGAGCTGTGAATGAGATCCAGCGAGAATGCATGCGCATACTCACGACTATCGATGGGTGCGCAATTTTGAGCTTTGAGCAAGCACTGAACCTACAGTGACAGGCACGGGAGATATTGCGGCTAGGCACAGACGTAAGGAAGAAGTTGACGAATCAAGTTATGCAAAATCGATGGCTTTTACATTGTGTGAAGCTCTATTCGTACGCCTCAACATTGTTACAAACTAACAAAACAGATCTTTCCTCAAGGGAAGAACGGGTACAACAGAAAGCCAAGACAGGTGACGAAAATCACCTACTCAACTCTCAACACCCTGGCGCCCTTCCTCTTGCCTGCCTTCTTGCGCTTGTTGCCCTTCTCAAATTGAGTGGCCTCCTGCAAGCTCCTACCAAGGTTGTCGGGCTTCTTGACCTTGTAGATACGGATGATCCAGTTCTCGCTGGTGAAGGCCTCCTCGACAGTGCTAAGCTCAGGACCCTGTGCGGGCAACTTAGAGCCGCGGACGCGGTCTTGGGCCTGACCGGCGGGGAAGAGGGAGTTGTAGTTGTAGTAGGACATCTTGTACATCAAGCTGTTCTTCATCGTATCTGTGGCTTGGTCGTCGACGCGGTACTCGCCGCGGGCGGTGAAGAAGTCGCGCTCCTTGACCTCGTCGGGCCAGATGCCTGGGATTGGTGTTAGTGAGTCGATCTAAGCTGACTTAAGACATTATGAACTGCGCTTACCTTCGGCGATTCTCACCATCCACAGGAACTTGTTGATGTCGTCGCCAGAGTATCCAAGAAGACCACCGAAGACAACGAGCACGTAATCGACTTCGTGCTGACGCATAATGGGCCAGCTGACCTCCTCACGTGAGCTCATGGCCTTTCCAACGGTGGCAATGTGGGTGTTGTTCCAAGTATTGTTGTCGACGAGAGTAGGGCGGTCAGCCATGCCACCAATCTGGTAGCCGTAGTCCCACCAGCTCATGATCTTGGCGTTCTGCTCAGTGTTCTGGCGCAGCCAGTAGTAAGCCTCACGGTAGTCGTCGATGATGTGTTGGCTACCGTCCGGCATGCGAGAGGCAAGCACGACTGAAGGAGAAGAGTAGGCGTTGCTGGTGACCCAAGTACAGTGGAGAACGAAAAGGAGAAGGTAGGCAGTCACAGCTCCAGTGATAACGGACTTGGACAGGTATGAGTAGATACCAACCAAAGGAGACTTGGTGGAACGGAGAGAGTCGGATGCAGAGACAACCTTGTCCTTGACAGTGGTAGAGCCGTTTGCAGAGCCGTTAGACTTGGTACCCTGTTCCTCGGGAGCTGAGGCGACCATGTAGGTGTCCAGGATCTGCGAGAGCGCAATGGCAGCTGCCACACAGACGATAGGAGTAAGTGTAAGCATCAAACGGACCATGACACCAGAGAAGTAACTGGCGAGGACCGCGTAGATGATGACAAAGACCTGCTCATCCTTGAGCTCGCGGAAGCACATGTATACACCAGCAGGGAAGAGCCAGATGAGCATGTTGAGATCGAAGAAGAAAGCTGGCCAAGCGGTGGGCTGGTGCTCGGACACTGAGGCAATAATGGGAATGTGGATCTTAGCGTATCCCGTGTCCCAGAGCGAGTAGAAACGACCAGTCCAGGGTGCAATGGTACCGGAGACGGTAAGCAAGACCAGCACACCGAAAGCGCCGCCGAAAACGAGTACGACCATGGCGCGGAGAAGAGTCTGGAACTGCTTGGAGGGGAGCTGGTAGCGAACCCACTCGGCAAAGCCAACGAGCTGCATCAGACCAAAGACGCCTGCAACTGTTAGTATCTGCCTCTGTTATATCTTTACAGATGACATACCAAGCGAGGACATGTGTTCGCTACTCCTGATGGGCAAGAAACCGACGAAGGGAATCTGCATGCTAGCCAACGTTCCCAGAGCGTACCAAGTCGTATAGCTGACATACAGTCTCGGGCTGAAACGGCCCATGCAGATCAGAACAAAGGCGTGCAGAGGCAGCAAGTTTGTGATGAAAACGTATCCACCCCACGCGCTGACCATGTATCCGTAGAAGAGGGCTGTAAGGCCTCCCCACATAATGCTTCCGACCTTGACGGCCTTGATCCACAGGTAGAAGGTGAAGACAAGAAGGAAAATGGCAATGGCTTCGTTGTCGTAACTGCCGGCGACGGATCGCGAAATGTAACCAGGTGCAATGCCCATGAAGACAGCCGCAAGCAGACCAGCTGAAGGGCTTGTGCTCATTTCAGAGGTCAAGAGGTATGCGGCGAAGGCCGTGAGGCCAGAGAAACCAGGAGCAAGCAGGACGCAAATGTTACGGATGTCGACGGGAATCGTGAGCCAGCGCAGGGCGTGCCAGATGGCGCCGGAGGTGACCATGAGGCCAGGGTAGAGGGTACCGCCAGTGACGCGGCCTAGGGGATGCCATGTTCCTGTTTTGAATACTCGTTAGAGAGGGTCGTTATGATCGATTCGGATGCTTGACATACGGTCATCGAACCAGTCCCAGAAGTTGGCGAAGCCATGTTGGACGAGGTACTTGGTGGCTCTGAAGTTGAACCATGGATCGACTGGTCAATGGCTTAGCAAGTGTTCGTTGCAACTAATTGCGGATTCTGGCAAGCTGTATGCGGGCACAATGCTGTACGTACACTCGTGAATGATGCTCTCAAAGCGGATGACGGAGAACAATCTGCTGGCGACGGCGGCTGCAGCAATGGTGCACAGGATGATCAGACGGAGCAAGCCACGGGTGTTGCGGCCAGACTCGCCCTTGAAGAAGAAGTCGGCACCGCCAGGGGACGCGACTTCGGCGGCCATGGTGGTGGTGCTGGTGGAGAGGGGGTGTGTTTAGCGGTGGGCGGGTGGTGGTGGCATTGAAGGGTGCAATCAATGGACAGGGCCAGGTGTTGTCGATGCTGCCGTGCTGGAGCTGTGAACACGACGCCTTTGCGGAGAGCTTCCGCAGCTCTGCTTGCTTGCTTGCTTGCTTGCTTGCTTGCTTGACGTATCGCAACTGCGGAGAGCACCATTCGGGGGTCCACTGCAAAACGTCCGCGCGCGCTCTGGCCGGGAAGATTATCTCAGTCAGTTAGTGCTGCCTCACAACCAACCGCAATTCCAAGTTCTACACGCATTACTCCTATCAATCCATCTCCATCGCAAGCAGATACGCCTTCAGTCATTCATCGGCGACTGCACCACTCTCACTTCATCGCTGCGTGCTCCTCAATACTCAGTCCCCTTCCGCCACCATGTACGTTCCATCACATCATCGCAACCACATACATTGCCACCGGCCCATATCCTGACATTGAACAACAGGTACATCTTCCGCCGCGCCGCCGCCCGCGCTGTCTCTGCGCCTCGCCAGCTTCGTGCCACTCCTCGCATCGCCAGCTTCCAGTCCTCGATCCCCTCAATCTCCCGCTCATTCCACCAATCGAGAATATGGCGCGCTGAGGAGCAGAAGGAGACCACCTCGTCGTCAGCGCAGGATGCCGTTTCAGAGTCGTCGGGAACAACATCTGAGCCTCTCGGCCAAAGCGAACACCAGTCACAAAATGTCGCCGAGTCCGCATCGCAATCTACTCCGACACCTTCGACCACTTCATCCCCCCATGATGCTGTCTCCGAATCGTCAGGAACTACTTCTGAGCCTGTAGGCCAGAGCGAACAATCGAAGCCTGTGACGGAGCAGGCATCTGAGCTTGCAGAGAAAACCAAGGACACTGTCTCTGATGCCGCCGCAAAGCTTGCTCAAGCAGTTGGAGAGGCTACTCAGCAGCCCAAGGAGAAGGTTCAGGAGGCTGCTTCGGAAGTCAGTGAGCAGGCGCAATCTGCGGCCTCTTCCATGGCCCGTGCTACTCGCAACACCGCCCGCTCTGCCAGAGATGCTGTTGACAGCCGCAACCCTTTCACTGAGGGCGTCACTCCTCCCAGCAAGATCCTCTACATTGGCAACCTCTTCTTCGAGGTAACCGCACCTCAGCTTGAGGCCGAGTTCGGTCAGTATGGCGAGATCGTCAACAGCAGGGTCGTGACCGACAACCGTGGTTTGAGCAAGGGTTTCGCATACGTAGAGATGGCCACTCAGAAGGAGGCCGATGCCGCCATTGCTGCGTTGAACCAGAAGGCCTTCCAGGGTAGGAGGATGTCTGTGCAATACCACAAGCGCCGTACCGCTGGCAACAGGTCAGAAAACCAACATGATCAGAACAAGCCCAGCAAGACTCTGTTCATTGGCAACATGTCCTATCAGATGAGCGACAGGGACCTCAACGGTAAGCAAAGTTGACGAACGCTTTGCAACGAATCACTGCTAACATGCATTTCACAGACCTCTTCAGGCAGATTCGCAACGTTCTTGACGTTCGTGTCGCCATCGACCGCCGTTCCGGTCAACCCAGAGGTTTCGCACACGCAGATTTCATGGACGTCGAGAGCGCCACCAAGGCCAAGGACATCCTTGCCCAGAAGGTCGTTTACGGCCGTCAACTCAGAGTAAACTACTCTGGTCAGTCTCCCAGTGACGCCAGGAACCACGGCCGTGAGGACAGGTCGCGCGATTAAGCGTGGTGAAAGAAGATTCGCAATCTTTGTACAGAGGCCAAAGGTTTGATCAGCTAGCATTTATGAGTGCTTTGCTGCATACGAACGTGAAGCCGAATTGTAAAATAGAATACCCAAAAATGTATTTATATGGATACCCTCATATTGCCTTGCTTGTCAAACAGCCCATCCATGTCGCTTGCCTTTCACAGTAAGAACATCGAGGGATGGTCGGGCAATATTGCCTATTTGGTGCATGTGAACCCCGAAAGTCGGCTTCGGTAACCGGACATTTGTGACGAAAGACAGACCTCGGCACCCTGCACTGCACGCACGTCCAGTGGAAGATCGATGGCAAGTGGGCACTTTGGATGACTGCGTGCACACTGCACTTGCTGCTCTTCGACAGTGACTGAACACCAGACTTCCCTACACCACACAACGCAATACATTACCTTACGCCCCATAAACCCCGGCAAAGCATCAGCAAGGTGTGAGCCCACCAACGATAACCCCACCAAGAGCCACCACCAAATTGGACATCTGCCTCTTCCGCAAGGTCTTGGTGCTACCATAAACACACATCATGTCTTTCCTTGGCGGTCCAGAATGCTCAACGGGCGCCAACCCTCTCGCACAGTTCCAGAAACAGACAGCGTCCGACACATCTCTGCAACGAGATCGCCTACAAAGCAGGAACCCACAACTGAATGGCTTCCGCTCCCAGCAAGGCTTGCCTGAAGATGCCGCTTTCCAGGACTTCGCCCAGCAAGGTCCGCAGTTCGGCGAGCAGATGCCGAATAACTCATTCCACATGGAGCAGATGAGGCGGGAAGCTGAGTCGCTTGAGAGAAGCTATGGCGGCGGCAGTGGCGGCGGAGCGTGGGCTGGCGAGTTCGCACAACAAGGCCACTTTGCGCCTGAAGATATGGGCAAGTTCACACAAACGAGGACTGGTGGCGGAGCTTTCAACCCCCAGGAGTTTGCACAGTTTAGGCAGGGACAGGCTAGTCCTTCACAAAGGACGGGCAGCCCTGCGTTCTCTCAACAACAGGGTCCTGCTTACAGGGCACCTATGTACGGTGGAGGCATGGGCATGGGAATGGGCATGGGCATGCAGAGGCCTATGTTCGGCGGTGGCATGGGTATGCAACAACCACAAATGCCTGAGCAGATGCAAGGCAAGGGCAAGGGCCGAGTGCAAGAGCTGAGCGACACAGACTGGGAAAAGCAATTTCAGGAGCTGAGTTCGGACCAGACTGTGGATCAGGATGCTCTGGATCGAGAAGCGGAGGCGGCTATTGAGAAGGAGCTTGATGGTGTTGATCGGTGAGTCTTCCATCTTTTCATTTGGGAAATACACATGGCTTGCAGCTCACACGCTGCAGGTCTGAGACAAACTTTGGCGACTTCGAGTCGATATGGAATGGTATACAGCAAGAGACTAACGCTAGCAGGGATATGCTTGCTGAAGAAGAGGCTTACAAGCACTTTGGGGACGAAGCAGATGCATGGCAGAACTTTGACAGCGCACAAGGCTTCGACGGCCTACGAACACATGACCAATTCTCAGGAGAGCTGGGCCACTATCTGTTCGAGGAGAACAATCTTTTCAAGGATGTACCGAACGCATACGAGGAGGGCATGAAGATTGTGCGTGAAGGTGGCAATCTGTCGCTTGCGGCGCTTGCTTTTGAAGCAGCTGTACAACGAGACGAGAACTTCGTCGATGCATGGGTGGCGCTGGGACAGGCACAAGCACAGAACGAGAAAGAGTCGCCGGCTATACGCGCGCTGGAGCAGGCCTTGAAGCTCGACCCGGACAATCTGGAAGCTCTCATGGGTCTGGCTGTCTCATACACCAACGAATCCTTCGATTCCCTTGCCTATCGATCATTGGAGCGATGGGTCAGTGTACGCTACCCTCAACTCGGCGTCCAACCCCGTGGACTCGAAAACGAGGAGGACCACATAAGCTTCACCGGCCGCGCGCAACTCCAAGAAAGAGTCACCGAACTCTTCCTCGAAGCCGCCCAGCTCAACCCCGAAGGTACCGGCGTCGATGTCGACGTGCAAGTCGGCCTCGGCGTTCTCTTCTACGGCAGCGAAGACTACGATAAAGCCGTCGACTGCTTCACGGCGGCCCTCGACAGCGCCCAGCACGGCAGCATGAAGAAGGAAGGCGAAGAACACCTCCTCTGGAACCGCCTAGGCGCTACCCTTGCCAACTCCGGCCGCTCAGAGGAAGCGATCGAGGCCTACTCGCGCGCGCTCGAAATCAACTCCAACTTTGTCCGCGCCCGCTACAACCTTGGAGTGTCATGCATTAACCTCGGTGTCAACGAGCAGGCCGCTTCGCACTTGCTCGGCGCGCTTTCAATGCACCGGGTCATCGAAACGGAGGGCCGGCAAAAGGCTGCTGAACTGTTGCAAGACGGTTCTGGCAACGCTGTTGACGATTCTGTGGTTGAAGGTCTTCTGGCGCAGAACCAGAGCACGAACTTGTACGATACGCTGCGTCGCACCTTCATGTCGATGAACAGGCGTGATTTGTCGGATAAGGTCGGTCCGGATATGGATTTGGATGCTCTGAGGGGGGAGTTTGACTTTTAGTGGTGACGGGGATAAGGGTGAGGATGAAGAAGTCTTGGAGGTAGAACTGGAATGGCATTTGGAATGGTGCGTACGTGTCACTGGAGAGTGCGCGTGCGCTTTTGTATAGACGATACGAAATCAAATGAATGGATTGACGACTGAATGTTGTTAGAGCCTGCGAGATGTCTTACATCGGGTCTATTGTCTACGAGTTCGAAGTCAATTCGAAGTTCGCTCAAAGCCAGACAAAGGTGCTGAAAGCTTGACGGGCGGTGAAAGCTTGATGCTGAAAGCTTGACGGGCGGTCAGTGATTAATAATGAATCTTGACCAAACCGAGCGATTAAAGGGACATGCAAGAACCTCTGGCGCAACGATATTCGTATCCAGGTCTCCATCAGCAAGATGAGAGGGAAGTTTAGCCGGTATCCTACGCAAAGAAAATATTAAATGTGTAAAGTCAGTCAATATTGGGTCATGATATCCAGTACACATCCTTCCCCCAACGCCATTCTTTTAGCCCCAACAAGTGAAACGCCCCGAAACCCCCTACTTCGCGTGATAATACTGTTGCTCTGTGCTTTCCAATTCAATGTCTCCTGTAGACGGCAGCCGCCTTGACGTGACGGTCGTGCGCACGTCGCTGACCAGCGTCCGCAAGACGGGGACGCATTGCACGATGATTGTTCCTGCGACTTCGGACGAGTACCAGATGGCGGACATGCCGAGGCGCCAGAAGTATAGTTCGTCTTTCGGGTTGCCCTGGTACTTCCAGTGGGTTCGGACGGCGGATTCGATGGCGATGACCATGCCCTGTTTGGAAAGAATCAGATTTGCACGTGCGATCGATACGGAGAGTAGGAAAGGTCAAGTAGCATACCAGTGACATGACGATACAGAGTCCGAATTTCTCGGACCTCTTCATGTCTAGATTCCACATGATCAACCAGGGGAACATGGCGAAGACGAAATCCATCAGGATGTTGTACACTGCATAACGGTCAATGAGCAACGCAGAATGGGTCTGCAACCAGAGATGTGCGCTTACCGTTTCCGCCTTTCTTGAAGTCATCCAGGGGTCCTTTGGGGAGGCAGATGTTCAGTCGGTAGGAGAAACGATCGACCTGGTCGCCGCAGACTCTGCTCCATTCGAACACCATCTGAATGTTGCGGCGCGATTAGTGCATGCTCGAGACCGAGAACATCGTTGTTTCGAAATACTTGCGTACCTTTACCAAGTTGTATGCATTCATCGTTACGATGCAGAACCATAGTACCCCTTGCTGCCACCGGGAGCCTCTGGTCAGTTTGAGCAGTGTTACTGCAAAAGCTGTTTTCGAAAGACTCTGGCCCAGTAGAGTAAGACATGAGGTTGTATCGATCAGGATGTGCATCCGTGAGTCCCAGACGGGGCTCACATAGCCTGTAGCGAACTCCGTGGTAATGATGATGTCGTTGACTGTGAGGACCACCTGCGCGATCAATTAGTATACAAGTCAACTCGTAGACGTATGATATATCCGTTCACGTACCCAGGTCAGGATGAGGATGTAGTCATCCCACCACACACCGTGACGACGCGTAAGTTTCGTCCATAAGCGGGCAGCGAGAAACACTGTAGCACCAGCCTGGAGACACCACAAGCCGGTGTAGACCTCTGTCTCCGGGTGGACATAGTCCAGGTCAGGGTTCCTTGCCAAGACGCCCATTACATTGCTAATCTTGCTAAGTCGCGATAGTGTTCGAAGAGTAGTGTACCAACACGTGGTATAGAAAAGAAAGGGTAAGCTAAATGACAGATCAGAAGCAGGAGATTGTCATCAGCGCAGACATCGCTCTGAAAAGGGTTCTAAGAGGACCCCAAGCGCAGACGGCGGCCAGCTTGCCCTTGATAACATACATCGAGCTAACTGCTCAACCATACAAGCGTCTTTGCTCGAGTAGTGCCACTGCCGGGCTGACATGGTGATGTAGCTGCTTTCTCGGTCTTCGAGCCTAGAAAATGTGCGGAGATGGCCTATTGAGCGCTCTCGAGAATCCGAGTGGACTCGCCGTGGTTCTGGCCCTGCTCTTCACACTAACAGGAGGTGGAGATAGCGCCTCACGAAGACTAGCTGCAGGTAGAGCCGTTTTTCCGAGTAAACACGCGAGCTGACTCTGTGCATATATGCAGCTGCTTTGGTCCTATTGCGCTCGTTCGCTTCCTACTTTGTCATCGTGCATAGAGTATCAGTATAAACTGGCTACAAGCATGATGCCGGCATCAAGATACGTCAATTTGCCATGTGGAATATATGTCGAGTAGAGCTTGTATTCCTCCGTCAGAGTTCGCTTGCAATATCTGGTGAACCTAGTCTGTCTGAGGCGTTGAGAGTGTGACTCTAGGAGGTATCAATTATATTGATGAACAATATACATGCATGTATGTTTCGATGCAGCCACGGGGCAAGCGAGATTGACGGTTGGCGCCCAGGCTAGCTGAGCATGGCTTAGCGGTGGGGTTGCGATTGTGCAAGCGAAGCTTGAAACTCTTCTTAGGTGATCAAGTCGTCTGGACGAACGCTATGACGGCTTCATTGAGCATTGTTAACTTCGTCGAGTTGTCGCGTTATACAGTTTGTATCCTCTTTGAGCTTATTATGTTTTGATCGTCGAGGAAAGCACGGCCGATCTCCTTTTTAGCGTTTCTGGGAAGTATGATGAAGCGACCGGTCCTCAGTCGCCACGTATTCATGTTATATCTGAGGCAAGCAGACAAGCTGTTAGCTCTGTGTGATATCATTGAGCGTAGACAGTATGTCTGATGCTCATCCTATAGATCTCGAAGCTGCAAACTGGTGGGAAATCAATGTGGATTGCTTTGCACCCACTCTGCACGAGACCAGGCTGACCAGTGCTACCTCCTTGGGATCTTGCTGAGCATATTTTACTTCCCCTTTGCTACGATGTTTGTATTGACATCCGAAGTTCATATCAGTCAAAACAGCATTTTTAGGCACATACGACCATAGGTCAGTGAAAACTGGGCATCCCGTCCGCTCTGCCATACATAAGCACTGAACCGGGCGACTAGTACTAGAGTGGGTGACCATCTGGGAATCCCGCCTGTTGTATGTTTTTGTCTTTTTGCTGTTTTGCTTAGAAACTTCGCAAGATCGATGTGATGCAGGTTGAAATCAATTTTGTCTGACATTTTTTTAGCGATTGCCGCCCTTGAAGTCCTGCAATTGCAGAGGTGAATGGTTTTCCTGTGTCTCATCGTAAGAGAAATGACCACCAGGAGACACGAATGTGTCCTAGCTTTCGTAATCGATTGCTTTAAGGATTGATTCGAATATTGAATCGTACCATTTCCTTGCTCTCAATCTGAACAATCAAGAAGACCGGCCGGGATGTCCTTGGCATTTGGTGTGTAGATGAGAGCAGTATCTGACGCACCAGAGATTTTGTGATTGAAGACAAGGCGAACGTAAAACAGTCCAGAGGTGGAGCCAAAATAATAGCAAACGATCTATAGGTATACCGGCCCCAATTTTAGAAGTACCTGACACTACCTTACCATGACACCGTTATCATTGCACGAAAAAACAAGTGCTCGAAACCATGGACTATATTTTTCAAGCAGCCTCGGTCCCGTTCTGGCGAGGACGGTTCTGGACCAAGCGGACCAAGTTGCGCAGGAGCATAACAATGGTCACCTTGCCAATGGCAGGAACGTAGATGGATGCGCGCTCCTTGACATCAGGGGAGAAGTTCTACAGGATAAGATCAGTGAAACGTTGCATGAAATCGCGTGTATGAAATATCTCACCTTCTCGCTGGAGAAGTTGATGCAGACAGCACCCTCTCTGATCAAGTGGGTGGGCACCTTGTAGCTGTCACCAGGCACACCAGAGATGACAACATCACTGATTGGCAGACACTGCTCAAGACCCCAGCCCTCCAAGTCCGTCACATCATGCTTCTGCTTCTTCAAGCCACTGCCACGGCTGAAGCGTTGCACGCCAGTGACATCGACCGAGAAGACTTCGGCACCATCGTTGGCGAGGAGAGCTGCAAGCGGACGACCGACGACTTCGCTGCGGTTGATGACAGTGATGCGACGTCCGAAAAGACGCTTTCCATAGTCCAAGAAGGTGTTGTACACACGGAGGTGCTCCAGGATCTTGATACAGGCCAGAGGTGTGCAAGGCAGAATGGACTTTTGCAAGTTGTTGGGAGGATCAAGGAAACGAATATTTTGGTACATGTTGCTGATCAGTTGTGGCGAGAGACCTTCGACGTCCTTGTACATGCTGACGGTCCATTGGAGGGTACGATCGCGCTTGGAGTCGAAGACGGGGTAGTAAACGATGACTCCATCGACGGCATCGTCGGTGTTGGCGTTCCTGAGTTCGTCCTCGAGGTCTTCACGCTCAACCTCACGCAGGGTAAAGTCGAAGCCGTTGTCTCTGCATGTCTTGCCAGTCCATTCGGCGTACATGCGAGCAGCAGGGTCCTTGTTGGCCAAGAAGCCATGCAGGTGAGGCTTCCTGTCTAACGCTGCGAGACCAGTCTGCACCTCCTGCGACAGCAATTTGGCGATCGATGCAGCCAGGACGACTTTACATGAGCCCGCCGGGGCAGGGTTGGGAGCAGCCATTGCCGAATGATGCAATGAATCGAAAAGTGAGGCTCGTGATCAATGCAGGTTGCCAATCGAAGAAGAAAGTACGCAGGATGCAGTCCCGCCGGACAGGTCAAGATGAACACAGATGATATCACGCTCTACAAAATCATTTCACTGAGTGACTTGACTTCAAGATTTGCGCAAATGCCTAACAAAAAGTCCCGACTGCCGGCGATAGGCTTCACGCTAGTCGTGACTGGCCGCATTTCGACTGTGGATGCCTCAGGCTGCTAGCCAACGTCACAGGCGATATCGCTTGGCGGCAATTGGGTGTCATCCGTTTGGCTTGAGGATTTACGAGACACCATTGGAGATTGTGTTCGAGAGATGTCCGACATTCAGCTGTACCTCTTCGAGGTTGGCAAGAACAAGGCCGAAGCCAAGAATGTCGCCGAGCGAAGCGCCTTGAAACTGGAATCGAAAGAATTAAAACTGATCGACCTTATCACCAGCCTTGAGGAGTACATTAACAACAAGGACGATGCCACTGTTCGTGGCCACTCGGTCGCCTATCTGGCCGATGTTCTCAATGCAGTTGGTCCACGGGTGCTCTCAAACCAGGAAAGACGTCTGCTCTGCGATTTTGTACTAGGCAGAATCGAGGGAGATGTCGAAGGCATCGGATCGTCTGCTCGTGCACTGCTGGCACTTGAGGATCGTGGCAAATGGGATGTCGCCACGGCGCAGAAGGCTATGAGCACTTTCATTGCCCATGCATCACCATTGAAGCAATTCAAGCTCCAGAGCGAACGATACAGTATCCTCCAGCTGATCGACGTGCTGATGGCCAAATACCGCAAAGCCATTCATGAGCTACATAATGAGGACCCCATGTTTCTGCCGAACTTTATCGCCTTCTTTGACGGCGAGAAGGATCCTAGAAATCTCATGATCGTCTTCTCACTTTTGCAGGTACCGATGATGGAATGGGACGTTTCGAATGCAGCACAAGATCTGTTCGATTCCGTCTTCAATTACTTCCCGATTACTTTCAAGCCACCACCAGACGATCCATATGGTATCACTGCTCAGGACTTGAAGGACAGACTTCGAGATTGCATTGCGGCGACCTCCGACTTTGCCCCATATGCATTCCCTGCACTTCTTGACAAGCTCGACTCATCGTCTATGAACACCAAGGTAACTCTTCTTTCAACTCAAGGTATGCCGGAACAATGGCTGACAGCAAAAGCGCGACGTTTTGAACACACTTCAAGCCTGTATCGCAGGCTACGAACCCAAGACCATTAACCTCTACTCTGTCACCCTGTGGGACGCCCTCAAATTTGAAGTCCTGGCAGCACAAGAAGACGACCTTGCTGTGGAAGCGCTTAAAGCTTTGGGACTAATCGCAGCCTCATTCTCTACTGGCCTTGATGGCCCACTCAACGCCTATCTGCGGCCAATTATCAAGGAATGCAACGAGCACCTTGAGGATGCACCCACAAAGCAGTCACAATCCGCTGGTAGAATCCTCCATGCGGTATCCTCAGCTGCTCCTGTGGTAGCAGATAGAATAGCCAAGGGAGTTTTGCCTGTGTTGTTTGAGCTGTTCAAGTCCTCAGAGTCCATTTCGAAGCGTAGAGGACTGCTCGAAGTCTTCAACGATCTGGTCAAAGCCTACATCGAGTCTACGGCAGCAGGTGACACGCTCGTCATGGAAGGCCTGCAAGCGTATAGTGGTGAAGCTTTCGAAGCTTTGCTGCGCGCTCTGCTCAACGCACCGAGACCAGAAGTGTCCTTCCGCCTGGCCTCGCTCGACGGGCTGGTAAAGCTCTCAGCTATCCGCAACCTACTTCCCCAGACAGACGTGGAGCGAGCTGTGGAAGCCATTACAGAGATTGTGTTACACGAGCACCTTGTCAGCCACGGAGACATTCGTGCTGAGGCTATCGATGCTCTTACCAAGATGGCGTATACAGCTCCTCAGGCAGTTCGCGACAAGGCAATGCCGGCATTCGTCGCTGAATTGCCAGATGTCCCACGAGACGAGACTTCATACATACTCGTACTGGAAGCTCTTGCGAAATTGAGCAGTGCTAAAGAAGCATTCGACACAATCGTTTTGCGATTGAAGAATAGACACACCGCAGCCAGACAACAAGGCGCTCCTAAGGCTTACCAACAAGCTCTGCTTATGGCAATGCTATATGCCTTCACACATGGCTCACCAGCCATAGATGATGGTGCAATTCGCAGCTCATACTTCTCGGAATACGCTGAGCCACTAATGCGCCAAATTCAAGAAACTCCAGTCGCCGAATGGGACGCGGCAGAACTCGAGGTTATTGGGTTACTCTGTAACACTCTTTTGCGATCCCAGATCTCGCACTTCCAAAGCACAAGCTATAACACCACCGTTCAATGGCTATCACCATCTGTTGCAAAAGGCAGCACTGCGCAAGACACCATCCGTGCAATCGCTCCTTTCTCGCTTTACTACTACGCTGCCATCAGACCCGAGGTAGTTGAGACTGGCGACATTCTCAATGTGTTAAAAGCACAAGTTAGCATAGTCCAGGATGCGCCGCAGTTGAACTCCAGCCACGGCGTCCTGCTCCGACACATCACTCTGCTGATCAACAAATTCGCCAATCCAAAGGCTATGAAAGATGTGCTCCAAGAAGCAGGCCTCGACGTCGAAGCTCTGCTCTCCAACAACCCTACACCCCAACAGATCAGCCTCTCCTTTGCTGTTGTGAAAACTCTGCTGATCCAAGGCAAGACCTCCGCTCTCACCTCCACCTACCTCAAGCTCCTCCTCAACCTTCTCCCAACCATCTCTGCCCCGAGCGCTCGCCTTTTCACCACCCTGCTAGCACGGAACGACCTCCTAAGCAAACAAAACCACTGCATCATCTCGGGCCTGTACAAGCAAAAAGCCTTCAGCCAGCTCGTCCCGCCAATCGTCGAAGCCCTGCGCACAACAACAAACCAAGGAGAGCCCGCAACGAAACAAAACTACCTCCTCGCCCTCTCCGGCCTCCTCTCCAACCTCCCCTACACAATCCTCGAACCCGCCCTCCCGACCCTCGTAAACCCCCTCCTGCAAACCCTCGACCTGAACGACACACAAGTCAAATCCTCCTCCCTCCTGATCTTCGAGTCGCTCCTCATGCACTCCCCCTCGCTTGTGGCCGAACACACCTCCTCGCTCATCACGCGCCTGCTGAACTCAACCACTTCGACATCTCCTGGCAGCGCTAATGCTGCGCACGTTCGTGCTAGAGCGCTGCAGTGTCTTGCACTTGTGCCGAAGCAGTTGAAGAGAGAGGCTGTGGTGCCTTTCAGGCGGCAGATCGTCAAGAAGTTGAGTGCGGTGCTGGATGATGGGAAGAGAGCTGTTAGGGCTGAAGCAGTGAGGTGTCGGACTGCCTGGTTGGGATTGGAGGAGGCGGAGGAGGAGGAGTGAGGTTGTGCTAATGAGGAAGGTTGTTGATAAGGAGATTTTTTTTTTGGCGCTTTTCGGTGTCGAATCTGAAGGCTGGTTGAAAAGAAGTGGATGGACCGTGGCATCAGATGGTCAATGGGATGAAAAGGCGTGGGAGAAAACCGACTGGGTGATTGGACGGATGAAAATGTGTCTATGAAGAGATTTGGAAAATACATAGTCATAAGGAACGCATTGGATTAGAAAAAGTTCGTACCTGACTTTTCTCTTACTCGAACATGATCGACGCTATCAGCATCTCGTCTTGCGGTCCATTGAGGCGACGTGAAATTCGCCACAAGGCATCCTCCTCCTGACTCTTTCGTTGAAGTATTGCAAGCTTCATAATATTCATCACGCTCACAATGGCTGCAAATGTCCACTTTGCAAAAGCCAAAAAAGAAACACTTTCCCACATCTTGTCTCATGTCATTCTCATTGTGCATTCGAAGAAGAAACACAATGCCCCTGCGAAAACACACGCGGTGCCCTACAAGGGATATCATATCATGCAATGCAAGTAAGCAAAAAGCCACCTCGTTTCCGCATTAATCAAGCCCTAGGCACACTTCCCCTGCCATCGTCTTCGTACACATATCTCCCTCCGTGGTGAGTAGGAGGCACAGGAGCCTGCTCATAGTACACAGGCTGTTGGTGCTGCAGCGGAGGAGCAGAGTACTGCGGCGCGCCTGCATAAGCTCCTGGGCGCGCATGTGCCTGCTGTTGTTGCTGATCGTAAGGGTGAGGCAAATACTGCACCGGCGCAGGCGCGGCGTCTATCGGGATCAGCTCGACAGGACGGCCGTATTGGTCTACGTATATGGGTTTTGGCGGTGGCGGAGCATATTGTTCGTAGCGGTAAGGGGCGTCCGCTTCGGAGATGGGAATGTATTGGATTGGGGCTGGTTGGCCGTCGTATGGTTGGTGATGGTGGTGTGATGGGCGTGGTTGAGCGTAAGCCGGATCTTCTTCGTAGACGACGCGGTAGCGGGGTGGTGAACGTTGAGGCATTGCGTAGACAGGCTCTGGAGCTGGTGCTGGTGCTGGCTCGCCGTAGCTTGTCTGCGCGTTGTGTGCGTGATGCTGGGCATTGCGATTCAAGGCTGCCTGGAGGTCTTGCCCGTCGTACCGGGTTGGGGTAGGTTCTAATGAGTTTGGATAACTACCACCGCTCACATAGCGACGCTGAGGTTGATGGCTTTCTTGTCTGGCATATACTGGAGTAGCCTGCTGGACCGGCTGAGCATACGGCTCATATGGCTCCCTGGGCGTACGTGCAGGTCCATGATTTGAAGCGGCCGATGGAGTTGCAGATGCAGCAGCTGCTGGGGGTTGCCCTGTCAAAGAAGCTAGAATGGCGGCGATATCCGGCGTAACCTGTGGAAGCGATGATGGTGCCGTGGGTTGTGCGGTCGCGTGACGAGATTCTGGACGTCCGATGGAAGGACTCCTGAAACGACCGTCCTGCTCGACTGGTTTTCCTGTAGAGCGTGCCTGGAGAGAGCTGAGCGCGGCAAGGGTCTCGGGTGCAAGATTGAAGTTTTCAGACGTTGCATCACTAGCCGGCTCGTCTTTCCGGGCGAGGTCAGTGTCATATCGTGAAGGATCGAACCCGTCTGGCTTCTTCTCCACGAACATGGGCCGGCGTGGGTCATATTCTTCCTCGTTGGCGTCTGTACTGGGCTCAGTTGACCCTGTGCTATCATGGGCAAATGTCTGCCCTTTCCTTTTCTTCTTCTTGCCCTGAGGCTGGCCCTTAAGTTTCTTGATCAATCGGCTGGCAAGACCACTATCCGGGCCTGAGTCGGCCAGCTCTTCATGCACGGTTCCGATCTTGGGAAGTGGGAATGGAAATGCCGAAGGGAATGCAGCAGCGATCAGTGCCAGCTTGTGGTCGTCCATGCCGGGTTTGCGGATGAGTCCCCCAACCAGCGTGGTGTCGGGCAATTCGATGAGATTCTTCTCCCAGACAAGAGCGCCGGTCGGCTGATGTGTAAGTTTGAAATGTGTCACGAGCGCACTGATATTGTAGAGCTTCATCTTACGGATCCGAGCGTAATAGGAAATCTGATCAGCTGTGCCGTCAGTTTGCTCAGCTGTGCACATCTTACAAGCAAGAGCATGTGTACTCTTGATCGGCTTCATCAAATTATTAGTGACCAGGGCATCCGTAAGCAGATCCAGACTAGGCACTCGAGAAAAGCGTTCCAGGAAACGGTCAACCATGTGATGGATCACAGTTTGCATTCTCACGCACTCCAGCACCTCCTTGAGCTCCTTAACGCCATCCAGTTGATCCCAAACCTCGCGAGCGTCTGCAGAAAGCTTGGCAACCTGCGCTTCTTGACTTAGGTCCGCCCGTGGTGTTGCGGGTGCTTGCTGGTATCCACAGGCACCAGGTGGACGTTGAGCCGGATGGAATCCATTCTGACCAGTGACTGGTGGCGGTCCGGCAGAGAACAAGGGATTTTCCGAAAGCATTGCAGCTGGTGCTGGAGAGCGTAATGTGTCGTCGATGCTCCCCTGTGGAGTTCCTCTGGGGCGTCCATGAGCTTTGGCAGTGGCAAACTTACGCTCTGTTTTGACAAATGTTGCCGGATGCTCGAAGAATGGGGGCTCATCCGGCCATTCTGCAGTCTGCCAGTGGACGACAACATTACCTTTGCTGAATGCAGAGGTGTGTTTAGCTCCATAGTGTTGGATCAGGCCTTCAAAAGCAAACCATTTGGGCTTCCTGTCCTCGGCACATCCAGCACAAATGAACAGCTCACGCCTATGAGGATCCGTGTATGTCCGAACTTTGACGTCAAATACCCACTTCATGTTGTCCAGAGAGAGGAAGGGGTCTAAGGGCGGAGTGGACTGCTTAGCCAGATGAAATTTAGGTGCCCCTTCTATGACCGAGGAGAGGATGCCAGCGTCACGATCCGCGATGTAGCGCTTGCGCACATGCAGCAACACGTCCACTGCAAAAAGAGGAGCACTGTCGCGGTCCAAAGATCTGCCTTGGAGCCAATGGCCATTGATGTGATCAGCGGCATACTCACCTAACTTTAGTCGTAGTGGCTCCTGTGCTTGCTCGTAGTCACGATCGTAGACCTCCTTGGCAGGTCGTGTGAAAGCCTCATCGGAAACCGTGGATGGAATCGCGGCCTGGAGTGCGGCAAGCTGCTGCGCTCTTTGGTGCTCTTGAAGCTCTGCGGCTTCCCTCTCTTCCATGATTCTCGGCTTGAGCATGTTCTCCCATTGCATATCGGTCATAGGCGTGGTGATTTGCATTGTGTCTCGGAAAGCCTTGATGTGCTGCAAAGCATTAGCTTGCAGTGGTGGGTCAAGCTCGAGACAGCGCCGTTCAATGTCGGCGCGACGAGCTTGGCGAGCTGCTTCGACCTCCTGAGCATTCCGTATAGGACGTTGGGGTGGAGGTGGGGGAAGTCCTGGAGGCAATGCGTGATGTTGCAACAGAGGCTGGGTATTGGCGAAAACATGTACGGGCTGAGGCAGAGGATGTGAACCTGTGGGACGGATCAGTCAATGTCAGTCGCCGTTTGAGTATGATACATCTTCCAATCCTGGCGGTGTTTGGCCGTTCGGTTCAATTCACATAGACATTGAATATGATTCACAAAAGATAACAAAGAGAAGTTTATGACAGTAGAAAACGATCCTTGCTTACCGTGGAAAGGAGGCGCTGGAAGCGCACTGCTTACTTGTGCATACTGTCCTGATGTCTGCCGCTGCTGACGCTGCTGTTGCTCCAACAGAAGGGGAAAAGAAGCAAGATCATACTCCCTAAGCGCTTCTGCAAGCACCTTGCCGAGAGGCAACGTCCCTTCCCACCTCTCCCATCGGGAGGAGTCTGCCATAGCGTCTTTGCCTCGCTGGGTCATACCTTTGCGCCATTCATCAGCAGCGCCGTCGCCGAAGCTGTTCACTTCATCGACTTCGGCGGTTATGCTGTCCACATCCTTTGTGTAGAACGTCTTTTGCAAGCGAGTGTGTGCAGCATTTGAATTATGTCGTATGTGATCAGGAACAAAGTGGCCATCGGGTGTCCGAAAGGCGTGAGGCAGACCTCGCGTTAAAGGCGCTGCCGGGTGCTTTGTTGAAAGCATTTGTATGTCCTATTCCCAAGTAAGCCTGGACCTCACCAGCGAAGATCGAAAGACCTCTTACCGTAAGCGATTGGTTGAAGAAGCAACTACCGCATAAACGTACACGGAACGGCCAGATGACACGGACACCGCTCTCACCAGGGCCTGCGTTGAAGGCACTGGTTATTGGCGTTCTGGCATGCAACTTCCCACATGACTGGCAAGAGTTACCACCAACAAGCTGAAGTGACTGCAGCTCACCGAAGCCTGACAGAGGCCTAGGCATGGTAGTATATGTGTTCTTTCGAGCTTGTGTCCACAAGGCTTCACTGTCCAAAACGCGGGCAATCGGCGCGTTCCTCTTAGAGGGTATGTTTGAGGCCTTCAGTTGGGTAAGGCAGAACTTGAAGCTCCTGCACACCCGAAGACAACGAGAGAGCATCGCTGGCGACAGATATAGGAAAACCTGCTGCCATAGTTCGGGCGGCCATCCAGCGGTCATGAGTAGATTGGGACTAGGTGGTGTCGCCAACGAATATGACACCTTGGGCTTTTTGACAGCTTCTTGCGGGCGCGCAGCGTCACTCTCATTTTCAATGTCCGTGTCTTCAAGTTTGCGCTTCGCTCCAGCATGCGGCGGCCCTGAGTTCTGCTCGGACGAGGCGACGGAGCTCGAAGAATCCGACACGTCCATTTCGGATGAAAGATCACCCTCATCCTCCGGGACGGCGTGCGGCATGGTGCTTCCGTTGGTTGTGGGTGGTTGCGACTTGGTGGTCTCTGCAGGATGAGCAGTATAGAGATCAGACGAGGAGGAGGATGGAGCCTCGCTCGGCTGCCTACCGTTTGCCTCGGCCATGAGTGGCAGGCGCGTATCTAAGACTAGCTCTTCTCGCACAAGCAGGTGTTGCGCATAGCTGGGCAGAAGAAAGAGGCTGTGGATGGGTGGGTGCTGGGGGATAGAAGCGCAAAGCCCAGCACAAGGGGAAGTCTTGCGCCAGGCAGGGACGGTGCAGAGGGAAAGGGCAGGCGGTACTTATGTTGCGCAAGCAGCCGTCGGGCAGACAAACACGCAGCTTTGGGGGAGCGTAGACAGTAGGCGGAGATGAGTGGTAAAGCAGGGCGAGAGATGTGTCTTGTGCCAGGCAAGGGCGGCCAGTCGCGAAATTGTAGGGCGAGACAGCCCGCAGCCGCATTATTCACCACCACCACCACCCAGGGCACCCCCAAGGGCACCGTACATAGCTGCACAGCACCGCCGGCAGACGATCGCTTGCTGCACACTGCCGAGCCGAGCAAGCATCAGGTATCACGTGGCGGCTGACGTAGGGCGGACAAGCGTACAGCTGGGCGGAGCAAGCTGGAAGAGCAGCGCTCACCACCACAACAAGGCAGTAGTGTTTGTCCACTGCTACCCGCTCTCGACACATTATTTCCCTCTCAGCAACACCCGCATTGCAATACGCTGAACGACCTCTTCATCCCTTCTTCCACGACTGGCCACAACAAACTCCCAGCCAGTCTCAATCTCTCCTCCCCCCCACTGCAAGCTGTCTTCACGCCCGCCATGGCCTCCCTCAACCTCTCCGCCAACGGGCCCTCCATTTCCGCCTCCTACCAGAAGATCGTGAACGCGCCTCCTCCCACCAGTGCCGCCGCAAACTCACCTACCTATGGCCAATGGGCAGTCTTCGCCGTCCAGGCCCCGCTCGCCAATGCCTTCCAGCCGGACCCCAGCAAGGAAAGCGTGCTCAAAGTCCAGACCACCGGTGAGGGCGAGCTGATCGATATGATCGAGGACTTCTCCGACGGCAAGATTCAATTCGCGTTTGTCAAGGTCAAGGATACCAACTCTGGTTTGCCCAAGAATGTGCTTGTTTGCTGGTGTGGTGAAGGCGTGCCAGAAAGGACCAAGGGCTACTTCACCAGCCACATGAACGCCGTCTCCAAGCTGCTTCACGGATACCACGTACAAATTACCGCTCGCTCCGACCAGGATCTTACTCCCGAAGGCATTGTGCGCAAGGTTGCCGACTCATCCGGCGCAAAGTACGGTGGTGGCAGTGGAGACTTGCCTGCTCCTGCCGCCGCCCCACGACCCCCCGTCGCCATGAAGCCGACCATGCCAACTAAGAGCTTTGGCGCTACTGGATCATACTCCATGGGAGGTCGCAGCAGAGCGCCCCCGCCTGCCGCAAAGGTGGATGCCGATGGCTGGGGTGAGGATGCGCCACAAGTGACGCGCTCTCAATTGGAGAAGGTGGGATCCGCATATCAGCCTACAAAGGTGGACATGGCTACACTGCAGTCTGGCCCGGACGCTTCCAGGTCAAAGGGACCCGATGCCGCACCCAGCGACCCCAACGTCGTCAAGGGTGGCTACCAGCCGATCGGGAAAGTGGACATTGCGGCTATTCGCAAGCAGGCGCAATCAGTGCAAGATGACCGTCCCACCACCGTCAGGGGCGCTTACGAGCCGATTGGTAAGGTTGATATTGCTGAGATCCGCCGCAAAGCCCAATCATCCAATGCAGCACCCGTGCAATCCCCTCCACCTTCGGCACCTGCAGCACCCGATGCAGAGGATGAAAGACCCAAGTCTTTGGCAGATCGCTCTGCTGCATTCACCGCTTCCGAGCGCTTGACATCAATGCCCAAGCCCAAGGTTGCCAACCGCTTCGGTGCTGACACCAGTTCATTCGCTGGCACCAAGGCACCCACACCTGGAGGGTTTGAGTCCAAGCCTATTGCTTCCGCGGCACCTATCGGCGCTGCAGGACGTACATTCGCCGATTCAGCTGGAAAGACTCCCGCGCAGCAATGGGCAGAGAAGAAGGCACGAGAGCGTGGCAACAGTGGCGCGGCCGAGACATTGTCATCTGCCGCTACTGGTGCTGCTGCGAGCCCTATTCAAAGCCAGCAGAGCGGAGGCTGGCAGAGCAGCTACTCTGGAAAGAAGTGGGGTGTCCAGATGCCCACGAGGACTGGCGGTAGCGGTGTCAGTGAGCAAAAGACGGGTCAGGATGAGCCTCAAGTGCCGCAGCAGCAGCAGCAGCAGGACGAAGATACTCAGACCGGCGGAATTGGAAACATCCGTGACCGCTTCAACAACGCACCACCGATGGGTGCTGCTCGCGAGCCACCCAGCGCGCCGGAGCCTAGCGCTCCTCAGCCACCACCTCTTGACAACGCCAGCAAGCCTAATGCTGGTGCTTCCCGTGGTGTGCCGATCCCCGGCATGAGCATGCCTCCTCCTCCTCCCACACAGCCTGAGCCCGAGGAGGAAGAAGAGGAGGCTGCACCTCCACCACCCGCTCGTCCCCAGTTTGCTGGACACCCGACTCAAGAGCACGTCAACATGCCTCCGCCCCCACCTCGTCCCATGCCTGCGGACGAGCCATCGGATGATGAGGACATCCCGCAAGGAAGTGGCTCGCCTGTCGCTATTGCAAGGCCAGTCGCCCGTGGACCTTCACCCGCTCCCCTGGAGAAAGCCGATACACACTCCCCGCCACCTCCCATGCCCACCGAGGCCATCGAGAAGGCCATCTCACACACGCAGCCCGCCGAGCCCGAGCCACAGGTCGAAGAGGAGGACCCAGCACGCGGTGCTGGCCAGGCCGCCGCTGCCGCCACATTTGGTGACGCAGAAGACCACCGTGCTGGCGCAGACAACAACGGCGGCCACGAAGCCATCGCCCAATACGACTACGAGAAGGCTGAAGACAACGAGCTCGAGCTTCGTGAGGGCGAGCGTGTCTTCAACATCGATATGGTGGACGAGGACTGGTGGATGGGTGAGAACAGCCGTGGCGAGAAGGGTCTGTTCCCCAGCAACTATGTGGAGCTCGTAGAAGGCGGTGCCGCTGCTCCTGCTCCTCCTCCTGCTCCCGCTGCTGCTCCTGCCCCAACGCAAGCTGCTGCTGCTGCTGCTGCACCTCCGCCTCCTGCTCCTGCGGCTGCTGCTGGTGGAAAGACTGCCACGGCACAATATGACTACGAGGCTGCTGAGGACAACGAGCTCAGCTTCCCTGATGGCGGCAAGATTACAGATATTGTAAGTCCTTGAAGCTCCTAGGAAATACTAAGAAATTGAAATGGAAACCCCAGCTAACAATCGGCTCCAGGAATTCCCCGACGACGACTGGTGGTTCGGTCACTATGGCGGCAAGTCTGGCTTGTTCCCTGCTAACTATGTCGAGCTTGACGCATGAAGGAATTGGCCTCTTACATACATGGAACAGTTGCAGCATCGTCGATCGCTTATCAAGACGGAGGTCGTGTGGATCGCATAGCAGTATAGAGACGAGCAAACAAAAGTATATGAATCTGTACGAAACAACCTGTATCGTTACAATGAACTTCGCGCGTGACCTTCAAGTATACACGAAACTCGTTGTGATCGCGCCAATGCCAGAGACGGGGACTGACATCGTCGCCATCCTCGTTTCTTCTTCGTCTCATTGATACAGACGATACTAGCACTCACTCCTCGGTCTTCCAGCTCGGGTGCTTGCCTTTATGTTCCTCCCGGGTGCATTGGTCTCGGTGACCCTTGGAACGTTCTTTGAACTCGTGGGTTTCTTTGGACGTGAAGCGAAGTCTGCTTGCCATTGGGCCGTCACGCACTCACATATATCGTCTGGAGCGAAGTAAGCTCCGAGCATCAGCTAAAACTAGTATCACAAGCCTGACGTATACACTGCAACATGAACATAGGCATGCATATGTTTATGTGCATAGCTATATGTATGGAAGTTGACATCAATGATGCATGTGTGAGGTGTGATCTATCCAATTTACACTAAACACTAACCCTAGAAAAATTGACGTGTGGTGTTTTTCTTATTCTGAATGTCACATGGAAGAAAGTATACGTATGAGAAGTTCAAAGCTTTATGGACACGAATGTTGTCTCAATTTGATGTTGGTCATGGACAGTATAGGTGTCTAAGGGCGATGTACAGAACCTTTCCTCCTGAGCTGGCCCCCGTTGACAGCCCGCTGCGCTGAAGCCGATGCGACCTTCACGATGGAGCAAAAGTATAGTCACACGCGCATGTAATCTTTGGTCGTGAGACTGATCTATTTCTACGCGGGCTGCTGCACATGTATTGGATGGAATTGATTGATAGTTGTTGGCACAAGTACGAACAACGACAGGAGAACGTGGAGATTCAAGCATAAGAATTGTCATCTTCCCACTTGCCTCGGATGGTCGAAGTTTGTCATTTACACTACCATGTTTGGAAGTGAAATTTATCTGTAAGGTCGGCGATGAGCAACGAGCACTGTTCGTGTGGTACTGAAGGAAGACCGGCAACGACGCCGTTGACAACTTGAACGCTCCCACTTGGTGTCGATTCAGATACGGAAAGCATCCAGTGACGATGTCTTGATTAGCAGCGGTAGTGGATGCAGTCTGCGCAGAGAGACAAAGTGATTTGGGCATTGGGACCAGGTCACAGCGTGTGTTGTGCCAGCTTGCAGCGGTACGTGAGAGTGGTAGGAGCTGCAAGGTAATGGCGATGTGAACGATAGCGCTGTCATTCATTCACCTGCTGGCCCGCAAAACAGCATGTAGAGGAACGATTGGCGCCGTCTCGTATCCAAGTACAAAGGATAGACCGTCCGGGAACTGGACTTTCGATTGGAGGGTTCGATACAAAGCAAACGATGTGAAGTTCCAGACCTGACGTTGGTTACAGAGATCGATTCGTGAATGCAAGATGACTCCCAAGCATAATTGATGAACCAAGAAAGATTCAATGTATCGTGGACTAACCCTCTTCATCTTTGCATGCTTGTGTAACCCTCCGGTCTCGACTTGATTTGTGTATGCAGGGGTTGTACCGAACGCAAGTGGCAGCATATACATCAAGCTGCTGCTTGCTAGTGTTATCTTGTGCGACATGGTCGTGTCCTGCCACTATCGAGAGCGACCTGTACTGCATGATGGACTTGGACGCTTGTCAGGAAATGATTTCCACGCTTACGCAGCTTGGTCATAGGAATTTCGACGTCTTCTCGTTCAAACATCGACAATGACCAAGTTTCCTCTCTCCTCGTGATGAAAGTATCCATATGCATGGCCAAGATTATGTAATATGAATGTATATACCTGTCCATTTTCACGGTCTCGACAAATACCACTCAATCGTCGATAGGTCAGCAACACGCGTGTCCACAAGTCACGCACGTGGCAGAGTTCCTACTTCCCGACACAGCCACACATGACCAGGCGTAAGCGACAACCCCAAATCATTGTTGGAACCCAATAGTGCCAAAACCCGGCGACTCTCGGCGTAAACAAATACCACTTCTAGACCATAGCTTGCCTACGAACGAGCGAATCGCCTCAGGGCTGATAAGCGAGTACAAGCAAATAGCGCCGCGCTCGCATGCTTCGATCTCAACGTCACTCCAACTCTGGATTTTTGGAGGCAGTTACGACTCAATATTAATTCCACTATCTGTTGCTTCGAAGGAATCAAACAGTGGCACTGCCCAAACGAGCTCGATGGCGCGCGACCGCGTTAGCGATGAGCGGGGGACCACACAAAGCCAGTGTGATTGCTTGCTTGATTGCTGTGCCACATTCATTGGCGGAAGCCAGAGGAGCGATGTCGCAATCCTTGAAATGGGTGGTACTGATTAGGTATGATAAGGCCAGCTGTTTCGAACTAGGCTTGGGAAGAAGGGAAAGTCTAAAGAGTCTTTTTTTTTCTTTCGTTTTCCTTCCTGCGAGATGATGGTTACAGAAGGAAAGTTACTTCTTGTGCTAATAATCTAATGGAAATTTGAAGGTAAGGCGATCAATCATGTGAAGTCGCGAATACTGGCTGTCGATCTTTCTTGGAACCGGAAGTTTGGGTGGAGCACCGTTTGTTAGCTGATTGTGCCCGATGATCGGTTGGTCACAGGAAGATCAAAAACCAAGGCTGGTTCAGGCAGATAGACGTGCGCCGATATGAACGAGTGTGGTCGACCGCTTTTTATCCAACCACAACACGCGCCCTGGAATCAAGATTTGATTGCTTAGTTGTATTGCGAGTGGATTGAAAAAGGCTGTTTGCCCTCTTACAATCGGTTCCGCCCAATGAATTTGCGTTTGGGGAACGAGAGTGGTTGGGCATTCTCCGTGTAGGGCTTATAGTCGCGACGCTAGCCACCGCCTAACCCGGAAAATCCAATTTCTGACAGATCGCATAATCTACTTTTGAGGCGCAAACTTTGACGCAAACAAGTGTCCTCCTATCAGTCGGGCACAGAGGAGAGAGCCCAACTTGCTCATCAGTCAACCGTGCCATTCATCGCCCACGCTGGCCCATTGGTGTGGGTCGAGCGGTGCGCTGGTATGTTTGAGACATGTCGATGATAGCTATCTAGGTTAATCAGAAGAGTTTTGGTCAGATGACGTGATACGTTTCGGGCCATTGCACGACGTGGTGAGGTCTTCCTTGTACTCGCGTACAGTAGTACTTTTCCAATCTACTTACAGCAGAGCTCCTTGCCTAGTTCACGAGTTGCCAGACCCTCGACGGATCCACTGTTTGCTTCGAGCAAGATTCAAGGGCCCATCTTTCATCTCCGAGGCCAGTGCTCTGAATCCAGAGCGCCACAAATGCTGCACACCCCCGCTCGTGGTTTTTACTTGCACAGCCAATGGCCGCGCGCCGTGCAGAATTGTTGCAACGGCGTCGATGCTCTACATGGCAAGGCGCAGGAACAAAGGGCGATTGTTGTCGCTGCTACTGTGCGCTGTCGATGAGATTTTTTTTTGAGTCATCTGTAAGACTTACATTGCCTGCTACTGGATGCGGTGAGGGCGCAGAGTCTGCAGGGAGCCGCGGTGCTCGCACGACGCTAGGAGTTTATTGGAAAAGAAAGTTACGAGCAGCGTGCGCACGGCGGTTCCTCCCGTGGTGTCACAGATTAGTAGAGGCTGGAGATTATCGAGCGCTGCGTTTAGCATAGTGGGTGGGTGCTACACGAGCGAGCGGCGCGGGATGGACGTGGTCAGTGGCCCTCCCGCAGCGTGCGTAATATTGATATTGTTGCTGCACGCGAGGCTGAGAGTGGCTCGTCGGGGGGTCCGTATCGCGCGGTCGAGATAGAGGAGCTGGCTGGCAGGCAAAGTACGTGCTGCTGTACATGTACATGATCGTATACATGTGGGCTAGCGCATCGTGCAGGCCGCTTGGCCAGCTGTGGTCGATGCAGGCGAGCAGCAGCTAGAGCAGGCAAGCTGGCAGCTGCAATAGGGCGATGATGATGACGGTGCAGCAGCCTGGTGCTGCAACAAGAATGGCATCCCGGCGAGGGCAATATACGTGTGCAGCGTTGGCTATTGCGCAAGGGTTAGCGGATAGCGGTCGCGGCTAGAGCAAACGGCTGGCATCTGCTAGGCCGGGAGGGTGCACGATGGCTTTCGCAGTCCCAACAACTTTCTCTGCGGCCATGGCTATCGTGCTATCCTCCGCGCTGGTGCTGGCAGGCCCGCGAGCTGATTCGCCAGGCGGCGGCCATTGGCTCGGATGTTTTAGTAGAAGTACGAAGGAGGCGTGTGCCGTGCGCGCGCTCACATGTTAAGGTCTGATTCAGCGGAGGGGCCTGCTAATCTGGATGCGAAGCTGCCTGCGAGAGGCTAGGATGGAAGAGGATTGCAGCTAATAAGGATACGCTACTTTTCCCTCGCGTGCCTGTGTGTACATAGCTCCAAATCGACCTCCCTGTTCGTCTGGCCGCCTCTCGCTCGCTCGCTTGATGCTTCGCCCGCGCCGTGGATCTGCCACTATCGTCTTCCTCGCGCACGCGCGGCGTCTTGCGTCTATTCCCAAACTTCTGCTATAGGTAATGTACGTGACCCTGTTGGTGTGTTTCCTGCTTCGCCGCTTACCACCCCTCCCTGCCCATCTATACCCATACCCTTCTGTCGCCCGTCAGCACACGCCGTACCGCGAGCGTGCGCCGGCTGCATCGGAGTGCTTTGAAACAGCGACTGACGATCTTGTCTAGCGATCGACGCCTGTGTTTGTTCGCTAAGCTTGGCAACGTTGGTATATACAGCGCCAGCATCTGTTGCCCCCGTTGGCCTCCTTTGCAGGCACTAGAAGTAGCGTTGCATCCCCGTCATATGGGATCGCCTGGCCCATGGAGAAGGAGAGGGTAGCAGACGCAGCAGCAGCACCTGCCGGCCCGTCGTCGTCCATGGCCGCGCCTCGTGACGCTGCACCTTCGTTTAGAGACGCGCCGCCACAACCACCGCCGCAGCACTCGCAGCCTCCATCGCACGGCCACTCGCGCGTCAACTCAATGGGTGCCCCGGAGCATCAACATGCCCAGCCGCGAGGCCCGTCCGAGACGGACATGGTCCACCTGATCACTCGGCTCGAGCAGCAGGTCGCCTTTAATTATAACATGATCCAGGGCCACCACCAGGATATCCAGCGTGTCAGCGACAATGTCGCCCGTGTGCAGCACGAGATGGTGCAGGTCATCCAGGTCATCGAGGAGATGCGCAAGGACATTTTGTCTGGCCGCATCCCGGCAAAGTCAGTAGACCCAGCCCGTTATGATCCTGCCGATGTTGAGGTGTTGGCGAATCAAATAGCCAATGTCACCAACAAAGCCAATGAAGTCGACAATCTCAAAGTTCAGATCGAGCTCATGAAACAACGACTCAAGCGCATCGAAGGCGCAACAGCCACTCCCGGTCCTCCTTCTGATGGCGCCGCTGGCCGAACCGATCAACAACACTTTGAAGCCATGCGAGCGCAGCAATTGCAGCAAGCACCTTCAGGTCATCCGCCAGCGCCCACTCGTCCTGGCGCCGCGCCGCCAGTCGAACACGGCAGACCGCCGGGACATCCTTCGGCACCAGTACTTGAGTCTCAGCCCACGTCCAGCTTCCATGCTGCTCATGAGCGACCACCTATCCCATCTGAGCAAGCACAGCAAGCGGCTCGCCAACCCGGCTTCCGCCCGGCAGAGGCACTTCCACCGCCCACGGCACTCTCTGGATGGCGGCCCGCAGATACTTATCCACCTTCTGGAGGCCCAGCGCCAGCTCACAGCCATCAATTGCGAGCGCATCCTCAGGAATCGGAACCCCCAGCGAGTGGCTGGGCGGCTGTAAACCTTAGCCAAGCTGGAAAACGTTCTCTGGACGAACATCACCCTCCGCACGACTCGTCGCAACCTGGCTCACCCAAGCGACCAAAGTTGGCACCATTGAAGCCTAGGAGCAGTTTCGGCGATGAGCACCACCAATCACCATATGCGCAACCAGCTCACATTGACCCAGCACACCAAGCACGCGGCCGCATTCCCTCTGGAGACGCCCCACATCAACCACCACCCCAATCGCATCCAGTATCAGCACCTGGGCCAGGAGCTGGAAATTCGTACCGCTTCATAACATCGACAGGACAGCCCGATAGTCAAGAGCATTGGCGGGCGGCGGAGGGCGATCCCGCAGCTGGTGGACGTTTTGAGCACACAACGACGGGAGGGACTGGTCGTGGCCGTGGACGAGGAAGCCGTGGAGGACGTCGTGGCGGGCGAGGAAGAGGAGGTCGAACTAGCTCTGGTTCTGCAGATGTTCCACCAGCTGCGCCCGATGCGCCGATCCCAGAGCATGCTCACAACCACCAGGTCCCACCTGAGTGGAGGGAACACCAGTGGGCTGCGAATCAGCAAGCTGCTGCCAATGGACACTATCCTGTCCCTCATGCATACTCTCCAGTCGACCCTGCACGACGACCTCCTTCAGATCTAGCCATGCACCAAGGACAACCGCACGGCCTTCCATATCCTGCTGGACACGAGCACGAATTCCCTGCGACACCTGTAGCTTCGAACGCCGACCCGTATCAAATGGCCGCGGATCTCGACTCAGCAAGCAGGAAAACGCGTACCAAGCCCGTTCGCAACTCAGATGGCGTTCTTATCCGCAAAGACGGGCGCCCGGACATGCGAAGCGTAAGCTCCGCAAACAACTTGCGCAAGGTGCACGCAAAGAAAGAAGCAGAGAAGGCGGAAATGGAGGGTCGCACGCCAACCTCAGGACGATCATTGGCACCGGCAAACAGCTCTAGCTTGTCTGATGATGAAGGCGTGGAAGAAGGAGACTACATGGATGAAGGCGATGACAGGGAGCGCTCGGAGGGTAGGAATGGCACTCCGGGCACACAGCATGACGGAGAGCTGCCAGAATCAGTTCTGCGACACCGCGAAATGATGCATCGCATGTTTCCCGATAACTCCGTGCAGTCGAAGAGCACGGCGCAAGCATACTTCCCACGAGCCGAAGGTCCACCTCTGGAGGTCAAGCGCGAAGATCACGATAACAAGGAAAGAGAAGCCCGCTGGCGAGGCATGGAGGACACGAGAATGAGAGACGCTGATCCAGCGTCCGAGGAACGAGAAGCTTCGCAGCGCCTTTCCGAGCGTGTCTCCCGTGACCAGACATCCGTCGAGGCAACGCTGAACACCAGTGCCGCCGTCCCTACGACAGCGTCCGAGCAACCTGAAAGCGAAGCCGAAGCTGCAACTGGTCCTGGCGCAGCCCCCGAACCTATTCCTGTGCCTTTGAAGGCGGCAGCAGAAGCAGAGAAGGATTCGGCGAAGAAAGATTCAACTCAACTTGAAGCAAGCGTTCCGAGAGTGCCTAGTGAGCCTGCCGCAGCAGCTGCTAGTGAGACAATCACTGCACAGTAAAGGAATGCATGCTTGCATTCATTCATGTTTGTTTGGAGAAGTGAAGAAAAGGAAAGAGACGCGACGACGACGAAGAAGGATTTTTGCGAATCCGGAACGCATCTCACGATGAAGAGAAGGATGGCACACTGCACGCACGCATGCATGTTTTTCGTTTTTTGACTTTTCATTTTGTTTTCACTGTTTTTTTCTTTCCTCTCATTGCGTTTTTCTCTTGTCATGGTGGTGGGCCAAAAAATGGAGAGGTTTGTTGTGCTGCTGCTTGTTGTTGTAGATACTTCTTGATACCCATATATTCTGGTCGGATTGTTGGACTTATATATATACAGGTTTCGAAAATTTGATCATCTTTTGTGTATACGCTACCTGAAACGTTCCTCCGAAGATCAATCAATAATATTCTCCAATTTCACCTCATGGCAATATTTAATGATGGCAGCGAATTCAAAGGCGCCTTCAAGAACTTGTTTGTGCCTAGTGAAACGCCGATGTTAGGAACTTTGGATGCTTCGTGACGAGTCTTTGGTCTTTAATTACATGTGTATAGATTCATATTCCGACGCAATGAATACCCAATATGCGCACCTCCCCTCCCCTCCCAATCTGCGCTGTTGCTCCTTCTGGCAATCCCACTCATCGCACCTTCCTACCAGGAACACCCGACTTCAAAATCTCAGCATTGCCTTTGTATTCCTGCGGCTGCCCGGCAATCACGCCACGATACAGCGCATCTCTCACACCGCGACGAATGCCCTCTTCCAGAGACACAATAGGCCTGTACCCCAGTCTGCGCTTCGCCTTGTCAATGTTGAAGTACCTCGCGACGCAAGCGTACGTTACGCGCTGCGTAGTAAGCGTCGGCTCGCCTTTCCTCAACAGCCAGAAAATCCACTCGAGCATAAAGGCAATGAACAGGCTGAGGTCGCGGGACAGCGCCCAGGCGGAAGCAGGATCGGTGGAATCGCCCATCTCGGCCCAGCAGCGGCGCGCAAAGTCGAAGAAGTACACGGGCTGGTCATTGGTGATGAGGAAGGCTTCGCCGTCGACGCGTTCGTGTTCCAGTGGGATTGCCTGGCCGGCTTGCGCGCGCTCGTGGGTGGCTAGCAGGGCTGCCAGGGCGAGGTGGTGGGCGTGCGCGATGTTGGTGATCTCGGTGTAGTCGAAGAGGTTCTCGTTATCGCCGAGCTGGAACTTGGCTTGGCCACGGTAGTAAGAAGCGAGCATGGGAGGGAGGAGCTGCACGTCGCCGGGGCCGAACATGGCGCTGGGCCGGATGGCGGCGGTGAGGAAGTTGGGGTGTGAGGTTGTGCGGTTGGAGGCCAGGACGTGCAGTTCGGCTTGTGCTTTGGTGGTGGTGTAGTATTGGGGCTGGTCTTTGCCCATGATGATCGGGTAGGATTCGTCGGCGCAGATGAGGTTGCTGCGCGTGTCGTGGATGATGCTGGCGCTGCTGGTGTATACGAATGCTTTGACGCCCGACTCTTGAGAGGCCCGGACCATGGTCTTGGTGCCTTCTACATTGACCTTGTACATGAGCTCTTCGCTTTTGATGTGCGCATTCGGGCTGGCAGTGTGGATCACTGCGTCAGGCTTGATCTTTTGGAAGAGCGCGATCATGGTATCGTAGTCGGTGATGTCGCCAGTGGTGTAGTCGACACCGGGAACCGGGTTGGCCGAGGGCCTGAGATCCAGTACGGTGATCTTCGTGCAAGCCTTGCGGTCATTGAGGAGCTTTACAATGTTGTTTCCAAGGAAGCCTGTTCCTCCAGTGACAAGGACATGGCCGAGTATTCTGGTGACCTCCTGAGGAGGGGCAGCCATTGTGGGAGGTGTGTAGTCTTGTAGTTGAAAGAGAGCTGTGGCTGGTAGTACAGGGATCTTTAGAGACTCCCAAGTCGCAGGTAAAAGGTTATTAGACTGGCGGTACACAAGCAGTGGTTGATGTACACATGTGCATCTTTTGGAGTCGTTAGCCAAGGGGAATTCAGGTTTCCGACGGCAGCCCCACCACAACCCGCATTGGAGAGTCGAACCACTTTCAGGGAGATCTACAACGCTAACATTGAAACCATGGAGTACTTTATGAAGTACGACACACAAGGCTGTCTTCATCCCATTACAATCCCAGCATTTACTTGACCCGGTGATAGGAACAAAGCGATGCTGGACTGTGAGGCAAGAAGTCACTGCACCCTTGCAGCTAGACTACGGCCATTCGGATCCTCCTATGCTGAACGCCTGAGATACCAGATCACAGTAGACACAAGCAATACTACGATGGGCACAGCCTTCTTCGCAATGTCCAGCAGTCCTCTCTTCATCCCCTTGGCAATGACCTGAGCTGCCAGCTCATTCAATGCTTCGGTATCGTTGACTCGAGGAAACGGCACGTCTGGCACTGGCTTGCCCAAGAATTTACACAAGGGTTCCCAGCCCTGGTCGAGTTTAAACAGCAGAAGGCGTTCCGGTGGTGTTACCCGCTTGACCTCTTCATTGTGAGCGAGATACACGGCCTTCGCACTCTGTCGCCATTGCTCAAAGTATGCTGGATTGTTCATGAGCCACGACTCGCGCTTAGCAGTGACGTGGAAGAAGTGCTCCGCTGTCAGGTCCAACATTTCCGCCATCTTATCGATATAGTCTCTGTCGATGCGTCTCACGAACGGTATCGCTGGCGAGTTGCTCGCAGCTATCACGGTGTCGTTGAAGCTTTTGAACCACTTGTCTACGTCGCGCTCCACCAGGATGACTTTGGCTTCGGGATACGCTTCCACGAGCTCTTTTGCTACGATGGCGGCTGGTTGGTCGGTGCAGGCACCTACGTGGCCAAGGAGATGGTCAAAAGTCTCGCGATCGAGCTTTAGTCGATCTGGGTTTTCCGGGTGGTACTTCGACTCCAAGACCTCCTTCCACATTGCGAGATCGGGAGGGTTTTCTGTCATTGTCATGTAATGCCAGGGCGTTATTCCGAGTATCTTGAACGCGGCTGACATGCCTGTCATGTGCTTAGCAAAGCCTCTGTAATCATGCGACAAGATCTATCAAATACCGAGGATGATACCAGGATGAAGAAAGACCTAGACATACTCATGGTTCCAGTGCGTGAATAGCCCAATGACAAGGCCTCCATCGGCACTGTTCTGACTCTTTGTCGTGGGTCGACATTGCTATCAGTCTTCACCGAAGGCTGTTTTCTATTTGTGGTCGACATAATCGCGACTGCTGTTTCGATTGATGGAAATATATATTTCTGTTGACTGAACCACTTCGATGCGAGTGGGGATAGAGCTTTCTAAGCGTACTTCTAGGAGGTAGTGCTTTGGAGCGAGCATTTAAGTAGCGGCACAGCCGTAGGATCAGCAGCGCTCCCTCACGTCCACCATCGCTTATCAGCTGAGAGCCACCTCTCGCCAGGGATCGGTGTGGTGATGTTGCATCGCGTCAGAATCCTCAAGTGCTACTGTAGGAAGGCTCAGAAAGGCATGCACCGTAAAGGCACGGCGGCTGAATGATCGGATGTCTCCACTTTTGATTCCATTTTTGGTCCCGCAACACTTTGCCGTCACCATGAACACCAATAGGGCCACCTTTTCACTTGCACAAGGTATCTGACTTCTATTCACGGCAATCCAAAGATCTAGACTTCTATTACAATAGAACCTCGCCCTTCACGCGGGAGTCGAGACATCGCCCAAGATCTGTGCGCCACGCGCCGACTTGATGGGCGCTTAAGGGAGCTTTGCATGACGGTTTGATTGGCTCTGACCGTATAACGTACTGTCCAAATATACTACATCTGCCGTGCTCTGTCTGAATCTCTGACAATGCACAGATCTCCAATGTTGCGCAAGCGGCTCTGCGTCATGCACGAAAGCCAACGGAACGTATCTCATCAGAGGTTAGTGGTTTTGCGTGCCGCCTGGTAAGTATGTGGCATGCCTATACAATACATGGTCTCGGACATGGCCTATTGTCTAGGCTGTACTTCAACCTTTCTCTTGTCACAGTCTGTCATTTCGGTGCAAGGTCATCGTTTCTTTCCCTCTTGCTCTTCCCTTCCTTCTTTTGCGCATTTCCTTTGTCGCGGAGTGTATTCTGGCGTCCTTTTAGCCGATCCATCTGGACCTTCTTTACACTACAAAAAAGTACGGCGCAGGCGCCTTCTTCAGGGAAACGGAAATACCATCGATCCAAAAAGACTATATCATGTTCATACTTAATAACGGTTCAATCGATCGCAAGCCATCCACAGCAGGAAACAAGGTCCGGGCTATCGCCTCCAGGCTGAGACCGGAACTTCGACTTGCTGTTGACACTGACGTCTCACGCCACCAGGGGAGCGTGCCCGAGCAAGTGTTCCCGTACGAGACAAAATCTCAGAGACGGAGCGTAGGACAGACCGCCTCGATTCTGTCGCAAAGAAGGAGGGCAAAGCCGACAGGACTGAGAGGTCAGCTCGAGAACAGAGATGGAGTACAAGCTGGTATCATCAGAAGTGACAGTGTCAGTCGAGGCACGAAAACAGTGCCTATCGGACTTCCATCAAGACCAGACATCAACAAGCACTTATGCACTGAAGATATCGACGACTCTGGCAACACTCTCGCTGCGCCAATTCTACACAACCGCGTAAAAGGGTTGCGACCATCACCATTGAATCTAACAGATGTCTCGCCATCTGATCGCGCCATTCCTATCGGTATCGCGATACCCTCCGCCAGGCTTTCCGACCACACAACCAGCCCTCTCACTGCAACACCTCGAACTTATTCCCCACCACACCATGGAAAAGAGGCAGTCACGCCAACTATCGTCGTTACGCCTGCAAAAGGAGATTTTGACCTCACGCCACCTCAGTATTTGTCTGTCCAGAATCACAGTCACAGCGTCACATCCAGCGTGTACAGCAGGTATACCAACTGCGTCCCCAGGACAGCTGAATTTGCAGCTACGCCGCCTGTGCCCCCTCTACCTCTTTTCGCACAAAATGTGCGGGAACAAACAGGACCGGAGTCCAAATTACCAACTTATGAGGAGAGCCGTAGTGCAACCAGCCAAAAAGCTACTCTCTCAGTCTGTACTGTCTTCGAAGAAGACGAGCGGTTGCAGCCACCAACCTCGGCAAGGAGTTTCACTGGATTCAGAAGCATGGTCTTGAAGCGCCAATCGACTCTCCCAACACCACGACGTAGCCGTGGCTGGTGGAACGTGATCACATCACCATTCTCAGCACGCTCAAATGGCCTGTTCTGGAGGTCGCCTACCGACGAGAGTTCGGACCGCACTGCAATCATCGATGATGCCTCTGCAATGGGCGTTGCTGACGCCGCCCATGGCGATTTGTACAACGTATCGAAAGAAGTCCACGATCTGGAGCCTCAATCGGCGCCTGCAACACGTCTATGCGCTGTGCCAGGGTCGGATTCAAGGTTTGCGCCAAAGAGATCCATTACGGCTCCTGGCGCTCTGGACCCGAGCGCTGATGTGATGAACATATATCGCATTCCCAGCCAAGGCGAAGCTGCGGCGTATTACGACCAGACAAGGCACTTTCCCAGTCTCTTGATCGACCCGCAGGATGTCCCGAGATCGATGTTCGAGGACGACAGCCCACTTACTGATGTTTGCGCGTGTGAGCGTCACCGCCATGGCAACCCATCTGATCGGGCTATTGTCGCAGAGCCGGATGAGGTCAAACGGGCAAGCTGTTGCAGCAAGCGTAGCAGTGGACCGGTCGATGTGGATGCAGCTGTTGTGGCTGAGGACCTCAAAAGTCCCTTTGACGACTCTCACGCGATCGAGAACCGCGAGAAGTCACCACAGGCTCCGCAAAGGGCATTGTTCACGTCACCGACTGCAGACGAATTGCTCTCGCCATCTCCGATTGGTTCAACTCCCACACGAGACCAGCCGAAGGCCGCGAGCACTCCTAGGATGTCGATTGACACAATGACACCTGTTGTTGAGAACGCTCATGTAGGAACTATGGTCGGCCCCCGCTCTTCTAATGGCGAGCAAAGAGAAGTCGTCATACCACCAAGCCGCGAGCCCAGTCCGCCTATTGGCGTCACAAGTGTGCAAGAGAATGCCACAGTCCCACGAGCCGTTGGATCTGCAGACGCAGTCCATGAACCAGCGCAAGTGATCCAGAACCTCCAGGGGAGACCACCAATGCACTCGCGTGAAGGATCACACGGCCTTGGTATCACAAGTGACGAGCATGACCTTTTCCCACCACCCAAGATGATATCCGAGAAACCCCGCCTGGGGACGGATCGTTTCGGACAATTGGTTATCGTCAAGGAGAAGGACCATCGCCCATCACAGCCTTGGTATCGGCGCTTCTTCTGGTTGCTGGTTACGGGTTTTGCATCCTTGCTTCTACTACTGGTAGTTCTACTGATCATCCTGATACCGCAGACCCATGGAGACAATGCCGTGCAAGCGCAATGGCTCAATCTGACCGGGTTCCCACCCCTTCCTACTGGCGTTGCAACTGTGATTCAGCCAAAGAAATTAATTGACAAGAGTGAATGCATCAATCCGCAGAGTCTTTGGAGCTGCGCGGTGCCGCAAACAAAGTCTGACCTACCAAACTTCCGCCTTGAAATTCGCTTCCGCAACCATACTCTCGAGAATACCACTGCTGTGGCTCCAATTGCCAACTATTCTTCTAACTCTGGCCCTGCTTCTGTCAGATCCCAACTACGTGCTCGCAGCACCTGGTCGCAAATGCTCTACTCCCCCAACCCTGCACCACCATCGGAATCAGACCAGCTATCCATCGGCTCCACAACAGACAGCAACTCCCTCCCTTACAACGGCGAAGAGACACCCTTCTACCTAAGCCTCCTCAACCCAGAGCCTCTACCCTCTCTGAACAAGCGCGACACCCCACCACACCCAACATCAACAAAATCTCAAATCCCCAACCCATACCCATACCCTCAGCCATCCAACACCACAACCACTGCTGCAAAACCACCCACCTCAACCTCGACCAAAATCCCCAAACCCCTCCTCCTCCCAAACAGCCAACCCAACGCCCCTCTGCTCTACCCCTACGTCACCGCCCAACCTCTCCGCCTCTACAACCGCGGCCAAGACGACGAACACTACGGCTTCTACTCCTACTTCGCCAAATCCGTTCTCGTGGCCAATGCCACCTCCGTTTCCGCCGGGCAGTCTAGCCACCACGAGAAACGCCAGACGTCGCCTTTGAACCAGACCACCACCCTGACAACCACAACCTCTTCAGCCACCAAAGCACAAGCTCTCTGTTCTTTCGCGCAAACGCGGCTGCGCGTGAGGATCTGGACGAAGCGGTCCGTCGGAGTAAGTTTGCACTCTGTGGACGGAGGCGAAGGCGTGCCGGCTGCGAGCTCCTCAGCAAATGAAATGCAGGCGCCGGGTTCTTTCCCGTACGCTGCGAGCGTTTCGTTGGATCGCGAGACGGGGTCTGAAGGCCAGGACGGGAAGGGTGTGTTTTGCTGGGCGTTGGACGAGGATGGGAGAGTTGTCGGAGAGGGAGTGAGATTCGATGAGGTTGACGTCGCGAACGGAGATGTCGAGAGACGCGATGCAAGCGGTGGAGGAGATGGGAAGTGTGGGTGTGAGTGGGATAGTTGATCGGGAGACAGGTGAGATGGGTCAAGGGAGACAAGGAGATAAGGGTTGTATGAATGGACACTTGAAATTGTATGTGATGGCTGTGGAAATAGTAGATAATTAAGTAATACTGTCGCCTGGTTGAACATCTCATTCCTCAGGAGGTAAGATCAAATCCCAGTGCCCATGACTGCCCGCGTTGGTTCATGAGTAAACGGGCACCTCGTGAGGCGCAAAGAACTGTGCTCTAGCAGGCACGCCGTCTTTCTCAGCGAATAAGGCTAAGAGGGAATCGCGAACTTCGAACTCCTCAATCACGGCACCGAAGCTGTAGTCTCGAAGTCAGCAATGCTTGGGTTCCTGGCTGATTCGACACGGGGAATATCGAAAACTTACCCGTAACAACGACACTTGTCCAGCAAGCTCGCCTTCAACTTCTCGAAATCCTTCATGGTCAGCTCGCCCAATCGTGGATCCAACAGCACTGTCATCCACGCCATGACAGGTGTGATCTCGCCGTCACGATCGATAGGCAGGCGATTGCTCAAGTGAAGCAAATTCGCCAGAGCACCTGTTGCCATACCCTCAGGCATGTGGTGGCCATAGGGCTCTGCAGGCTTGTGCATAATGTGCGAATGTGGAGGCGCGGTCGCCATGAGTGCGTGGCCGGACATGTGTTCGTGGTCACCGTCGTCGGCCGGCTCTAAGGGGTGGTGGAAAGGTTGGCCTTCCGGGTTGTGCGAGCGCACGAGCAGGTATTGCATGTGTTCCATGCAAGGGCGTTCGAGCCTGTGAAGAGCAAAGAATGAGCGGTTAGTCTGGAACATGGGACGTGCGCGGTTTGCGTACCGAGACGTGACGTCTTCTCTTAGCGGTGAGGCGATGGCGAGGGATAGGCGCCTGCGCCTGTGCCTGCCATGTTGGGGTTGGGGAAAATGGGATTGCCTTGGGAGTCGTACGTTAGGACGAAATCGATGCCTAACTGGTCGTAGTTGTAGTTGTTGTTCGGTAATTGCACTGTTTGTCGTGGAGCGTTGCCTGGTGGTGCTGGTTGGAGTGGACGTTGGCCTTGAGAGTGTAGTGGGCTCAAGTTGGCGCTCGTGCTGGTGCTCTCAGATCGTGGCTGATAGCTACCGGACGTGCTTCCACCTGCGGTCGAACCGTACCCGCTGCTGTCGTTGCGTGAGAACGTTATGGGAGCCGCAGCGAAGTCGTAGGAGATGCCATGGCTAGCCAGCAGCTCTTTCAAGCGCCTGTTCTCCTCGGCAACGGCATCACGCTCTTTGGTCGTGGTCGTGAACATTTCTTTCAGACGGAGAACCTCCTGCTCGAGCGCCTTGATGTACATCTCCTTGCGTTCACGGTGTGTCCTGGGGTCGGTCAGCATGTGTGTGTGGGAGAAACGTCGCCACTGAAGATCATGACATATTAAGCGTTCGTTAGGACGCGACTTTTCAATGGTCTGGCCGGAATGATGATGGTATGGACCGTCACGAACCAGAACACGGAACATAGGAGGGGTGGGCCAGATATGGACGTGCATGATGCGGACACCACGCGGAATAGTCTGACAGCTCGTGAATTCTCGAAAACGTGAAGAAAAGTGAACGAACCTTTGTGCCTGTCTATTCAGTTCCTGCCGCCGAGTGAGAGCTGGCTTGCTGTCTGGCTTTGGCCCTCTGCGTTTGGGAGGTTGACCATCTGTATAGCGATTAGCAAGAATGCTACACCTCGTTCCAACAAGTCAAACAAACCTTTAGTCTGCTTCTTGTCGCTACTGAGATTTTTGAGGAAGTTGAGCTGGCTCAATGGGCTTGCCGAGTCCTTCTGCGGCGAGGCATTGCCCTCAGCTGTCAAGCATCAGTACAAGGCTCGACAATGAATTGGGATAGGCAAATTTACAATAGCCAGCATTATAATCCACCTGATTGGCGCCGGGATGCGAAGCGTATGATGCCATTGCCGGAGTGGTGGGAGGCTTGTTGACGAATTACTGAGACAAATTGTCAGTCTCACGGTGACGGTGCTGGTGCTTCTCTGGACGAGACGGTATCGATGAACAAATAGGCAGAGCCAACGAGATCGCCTCAGGCCCACCCGGCAGCTTGCGGCGTAGTCTGGCAGAACGAGTCTGGGCGAGGCTGTGCGCAAGAAGCTAGAGAGAGGTAGGGTTTGGAGGATATTATTCTGACTCGGGCACGTTGTGATATGTGTCGGAAGCCGGCAACGCACAGCTGCAGCTGTCGAACGACTTACCCTGGCCCGCTGGGAGGGAACGAGGCCAGCTTCACGCATGGACGGATGCGGCAATGCTGGCAAGGAGGGCGCAAAGCGCTGACGGCGTCGTCAATGTTCTGCAGTAGGACTGGTGGTGGCTGTGTGTACCGGGAAACGCGCGAGCTGACAGAGTGGTCGTGACGACAGCACCGAGGCTCGACGAGACGACGAGGCGATGGGACGAGTCGGATTTGGAATTGGACGAGGCAGCGAGGATATGGAGATGGAGGCGCGGGCAGTGCCGGACGGGGCGTGCACGCGTGGAACAAGTTTGCAGGGCTGCTGGGGCAGCGGACAGAGCTGGCCTCTTTTCGTGCTTGTAATGGCCCTTTTGGTGATGGCGACGGCGGCGGCGGCACATGGACGACCGGAGGCGAGCAGCATCAACAGCACAGCGAGCACAGCGAGCACAGGCAGAGCAGCGAGCGCGATGGGGACGAGGCTTTGGGAGGATTCCCCCTGCGGCCAATTGCCTGCCCGACCGTTTTGTGTGTCCACCCGATCGACGCACCGCGCTGAACCCACACGCCCGGAGGCTGGCAGGAGCCGGGCACTCCTTCCACGACCGTCATGATAAGTAAACACTCAAGAAAAGTGCCTCATCCGCTGCGAAGCGTTGGTACGCGCTGTTGTCGACGAGCCTTCGACGGGCTGTGGGCTGGTAGTGGCAGCGGACATTATTCTGCCATGGCGATTGACTGCACCACCGAACGGCAGCAGGAAGAATCGCCTGCCTTGAAGATGAATTCCCCTCGTGCCGAGGATGCCCATAATGCCACCGCCAAACTCTAAGAGGTGGATGGCCATCCTCGTACTTTGCACGATTGACGGACTCTGCAGACGAAAGCGCCGTCCAGTGCGTCTTGCCAACCAGCGTGTGAACTCGACACATCTTTTGCCATACACTTGCGACGTGTTCTTCTCGCATCACGCTCCGAGTCTTACTCTCGGAGTGACCGGCCTGCCGATGACAGTGAGGCAGTGTTCAAGAGCAGTCCGAGGCCATGCATACAGTCAGAGCCCGTATCCGGTTTCCGAGATCAACACCGTCTGCCGATAAGCTCTCGTCATCCATGCATGATGTCAATCGGAGCTCTACTTTCTGATTTTGAGTTTATGTAAATGTTGCAAATAGAATGCATCTCCGTGGAGGATGCTAATCCCAACTTCGCTATCCTGCATGCTGAGGCTCGTTCAAGCTGTTGCATGAGCACGTACGTCTCACAGCAGTTACTTGGCGCCAGAATGACATGCCTAAGCACTTCATAACGGAAGCAGACCACGGTAGGAGGGTATAAGCACTCTACCCTGCGACGCCTGGCCCGCCGAGATGACACTTTTCACTTACGATACCTCACAGATCACAGAAGTGCATACGACACTTCCACAACCTGGCTACCTCTGAGAATTCGGACACATGCATATGATTCCTGTATTGCGCAACATAGTAGTTTAATTCTGCATCCGATGTCCGATGCGCCAGTGGAACTCCGACTAGATCTCAAGAGATTCTATACGGCGGGTGGGTCTCCAAACGGGTTGTGCGTGCACTATAACAGGACGCAGGTCCGGTGATGACCTGCTAGTCTCCTCGTCTCACAGTATCCTGGCTAATAGCAAAGATGGCGCTTGATCCTCTGCTGCGCAACATCGAGGCCCAGACCGCAGCAGGCGCCAGTCCAGGCCCTGATCGACCTCCTGGCCCACAAGATCTCGCAGCTACCAAATCCACCCCGCTCGCAAGCAGATCAGCGCTCTCCCCGCCAAACGACCAGCCGCGCGCGCGATGACCACCTCTTCGCTCATCCCGCAGCGTCTTGGCCACGAAGCGTCCTCGGTGCCACCGCACGCCGCCACCATGCGAAACACCCTTCCCGCCCTCTTGATGCCATTGTTGATCCTGCTGCTGCGCCGCATGCGCCTGCTGCTGCGCGCCGCCCTGCATCTGCTCCCGTGGCTGCTCCACTTGTCCGTCGCCAACACCCTGCTTTCCTTGCTCTTGCCATTTTCCCTCCTCTCGCCAACCGCAACGCATAATGCGTCCTCCTTGATCGCCGCGTCGGTCTGGGCGCATGTCCAGCGCATATTCACCGTCACGAATAAGGCGCGGATTGTCGTTACCGGCGATCCGCTGCCTGCCGGCGAGTCGGCGATCGTTGTTTGCAACCATGTCGAGTGGACTGATTTCTACATGATCCAAGAGCTTGCTTTGCGCGCCGGCATGCTAGGTCGCTGTCGCTGGTTCGCGAAGAAAGAGTTGAAATGGGTGCCCTTTCTGGGCTGGGGACTGTGGGCCATGGGTATGCCGCTGGTCAGCCGGAAGTGGATGGAAGATAGGAAAGAGTTGGATAGAGTGTTCGCCGGAGTAGTTGAGAAGAAGTGGCCGATATGTAGGTGCTACCTTTCCCGTATTGATATCTCTTTCTATGCCCATGTTCCCAAGTCGTCCGGATCAACACATACCTCAATATACATAACCTAGAGATGCAACCACATCCACCATAGCACAACATCAAACAACACCACCAAATCTCTTTCCAACCTACTCCACAATACGCGTTCCTTCAAACACAACAACACCTCACTAACCCAACCTTTGTAAGGGCTCATCTCCTTCTCCGAATCCACCCGCCTAACCTCCTCCAAACGGCTCGCCGCCGCAGCCCACGCCTCAAAACACAACAAACCCCTCCCTCAACACCTCCTCCTCCCCCGAACCAAAGGCTTCGCCACAAGCGTGCAACACCTCCGCTCCACTCCCCACGTGAAAGCAGTCTACGACGTCACAGTAGCCTATGCAGACACCCAAAGCGACGACCCTCCAAGCAAGGAAAAGGCCAAGGGCAAGAGCGTGCCGTTCGCTTTCCAATCCCCTCCCACATTCACGCAGAGTGTTTTCCTGCCTGAGATTGGGAAGAGGTGGAGGATGGCGGTGCACGTTAGGAGGTTTGGGATTGAGGGTTTGCCTGAGAGTGAGGAGGGGTTGAAAGGTTGGTTGGAGGACAGGTGGGTTGAGAAAGGGGAGTTGTTGGAGGAGATGAGGTTGAGGTTGGTGAGAGGGGAGGGGTGGGAGGGGTTGGAGAGGGAGAAGGCGGAGTGAGTGATGAGTTGGTGGCTCAGATGGCGGTGCGAGAGGTTTGCACGGGCATGTAATGGATTTGCATATATTAATTGAGGAGACAGGACGATGCGGATGATAATGGATATGGTGGTGAAGGTACAGGTTCAGTGTACGAGTGACGTCTAACAACCATTGGGTTCGAACATGTAGTGCCTAATTTAGTCCGGTGGAGCGTGCAGGCGACGGATGAAATGTAAATGCTCGGAGAGAGCTTTAATGCATTTGCATTTCTCATACGTTCTCGGGCGAACAAAACGATCATTACTGGATCATCTGGCCAAATCTTTCGACGATCTTACGAGATTGTACTCCACGATTCTGCACATCGCTCACTTCACAGCAATGAAGCCCACACCTTTCCTAGCCTTGTTGCAAGCCTTTTTAAGCTTCTGCTCCTCATCGTCGGTCCACTTGATGCTCAGCTGATCCCACTTCTTCACCTTAAACTCCTGCTTGTGTTTGGTCTTCATATCCTGCATCTCCGACAGTTCACGTGGATCACCCGAGCCAGAGTACACAATAAAAGCAGTGCAAGACGGCAGCGCCTCGTAGACCTCGCGAATGTACTTGCTCGTCTGCGCCACCACCTCGGCAAGCGGCTTGTCGCTGCTAGAGTCTGTGGTCGAGCTGCGCAAAGCATCCGAGTCAACGCCCTTGGAGCGATTCCACCAGCCTTGTCGTGCTTCGAGCTCGCGCATGCGTGCCCAGACGAAGTCGACGCCGTCTTTGGGCATGCTTTCGCCCGTCTCGTCGCCAGCGAGAACGCGCTTGATGCCTGCTACGACGTCGGCGTCTGTTTCGCAGCCAATGGCGATTTTCGCTTGTGAGCCGAAGCCACGCATGGGCTCGCCCCAGTCGACGACTGCCCCTGTTCTGTGCTCGTCTTCTGCGAAGGGATTCACTTTGTCGCGCTTCGGTCGAATGGCGCGGCCGAGGCGTCTGAAGATGCTTTCGCCTGCGGCTTCAGATGTTCCCCATGTCTTTCCTCTCTCGCACTTCTGTTTCACCAGATCCAAGCAGGCGCGCGCGTCTTCCACGCTGTTGTGACCTGTTGAGCCTGATCCCTTCTGAATCTCACGTGACAAGTACTTGCTGCAGAGCCATTTAAGTGAGGATTTGAGTGGTGGTCCGCGCGGGTGGGGGAACAGCAATGCAGTGTCGATGATGAATGGGTGAGTAACCTGGAGGGCGTTGAGATCAGAGTTCAGACTGTGGCCAATAAGGATGGATTGTGGTGTCAGAAGCTCGAGAAGCCTTTGCTGCACGTCCTTAAGGGACGTCATTACGCCTTCAAGATGTTCAGGTGTAATGCCGGAGAATTGTGTCAGGTAGTTGGTGATCGGGTTCTCTGGCTTGACGAATTCATCCATGACAACCTTGCCGTCCCAGTCGATGATGCTGATCCGAGTGAGACTGAAAACTTGTGGTGTCACGCCTTCTGGTGAAGTGATGCACATCTCGCAATCCATGGCATAGACCTGCCTGCCTTGTGTGAGTGAACCCTCCTCGATTTTGTCAGCCGGCGCGTCTCCATCCGAAAGCTTGTAGAGACCATTCGTGTCAACCCAGCCGTCTTGCACCGTCTTCTTGGCTTCCCGTCTGTTCTCTGCTTCGGCTTTTCCTAGATCGCGATCTTCGGAAAAGTGTGCAGGGTGCATCACGTATCCCTCATCCATCAGCTCTTCGGTCGTCGCTAGCATTTCAGTGACCGGTGTACGTTTGTTCTTCCAGTTGCGGCCTTCTGCCGGAAATTGTGGTCCTTTGCGATTCTTCTCCTCCTTCGATTTGGGTATGGTCGCTGTGAGCATGGAAGCCAGCGGAGAGTGCATGCGAGAATTTCTATCATCACCTGAAGCCTTCACAGGCCACAGATGGTCGAAGGTCTGGCCGATGGGCAAAAGAGGTTCGGGAACACGATCTTCAACCAGTTTAGTAGGATAGTAGTCGTCTGGTGATATTTGCAGTTTGCGCTTGTTGGTAGGCTCCGGCTTCAAGGCTACTACTGCTTCTTCTGGTTGTGTATGCGCCTTGACTTCTACACCGTTTTCTGTCGCAGGGGCGCTGCCAAAGAGTTGTGCCCCGAGAAGGACGCCATTTCCCTCGTTCTGCTCTGCATGTTGTTCCTCTTTCTTATCCTCTTGCTCAATCTCCTTAGCTGGCTCTTCCGCAGCCTCCAGAGGAATCGCACCACTGAACATATCCGCCTCCAAACCAGGCACCATCAACGTCACAACTTTGCGCACATGCGAGTGGTGTTTGATCGAGCACCATTGCGGCGCCGTGCCATCCGCCAGCAGATAGAGCACAAGGTTCTGCAAGTCGTAGATCTTGACATAGCTCTGCAGTCTCGCATGAGCGGAATGGCTGATCTCAGGATAGTTGCCTTTCTCCTTGGTAGGCGCCTTTTTGCGCTTCTTCGAGCGCTTAGACCCAGCAACCTCCCAGTCGTCTCCGTTGTCCGCAATCTTTTGCTCTTCGGCGGTCCCACCATCTATAGCTTTGTCGTCTGCCGGCGGTGATGCGCCGTTCAAGCGCGCGAGAGTCTGGCCTACGCTGTCATGGCTGAGGGTTTCGTAGTCGTCTTGCGACCTTTTGCGCTTCGACATGTTGATCGTGCGAGGATGTGAGTGTTGCTGGAGCTCGGACAAAAAGTCTTGTCGCATTTGTATCTCGAATTAATTATGGCCCGCTTCAATAATGATAGCCGACTGAGCACGCGCCTTGCGGGGAACCTTAACTGCGCGCCTGGGCTTCGCTCCCTCTCGCGGTCACCTTGGTCCCTTTTACCCTACAATACAATTCAATTTGATTGAGCTAAAGACAGATACTTTCCTTGCTCGAAATGATTGAATGGGTTTCTCCAAAAGCCTTTTCTGTCTTCATACAAAAATCTCAATTTTACATAGAAACCTCAGCGAGATTCGATTCCTCTCTTTCCTGACCCAAAAGAATAGTAAGGAAGCCGTCGTGGCAAAGTGCAATGCTGCCCAAATCTCGACGACGCTGTAAAAAATGGTATCTTTGGCCCCCTTTGCAGCAAACCGAGTCCCTAGCTGCATCGCCGCCCGATCGTGAAGATTTGCGTAAGACAAAGTCCTGTTCTTCTCATCTAACCGCCCTCGTGAGGAAAGGGGAGTTGAACTTAGGTCCTGTGAAAAGTAATAGACAAAAGAGAAGTGAAAAGAAATAAAAACCACTCTCCCACCACTGCTTGGATTAAACATTACCGTTCCTCCTTTTTCTAATCATCCAACTTGAAAGCTCTCCTCAACATACCAAACTTCTTCTTCTTGCCCGTCTTGGAGCTATATCCATTCACCTTGCCATCCATCCCCTTCACACCATCTGCGAAGCCCACGTGATTGGCGCCACCACCCGCGACCACAGTCTCGGAATTGCTGTGACTGCGTCCAATATCAGGTCTCATGCTGCGCGCAAGTCGGACGGCTTGCTCGTGTCTACTGGCGCCATCGCTAGTGTTTGGACGATTGAAGTTGTCGCCGAGGTTTGGCGGCGGGGACAGAGGCCAGTCTTCTGGTGTCTGTGCGTTTTGGGTTTTGGGGGTGGAGTTAGAGAAGTAGTCCTGTGCCGCTGCGGAAGTGCGACGCTGCAGTTTTCCTGGTCTGGGGCTGGTTGGTGCAGCTTGGGTTGGAAGTGGTGGTGGAGGGGATGACATGGGGGCTTGCTGCGAGGTGTTGGAGTAGGTCCTGCTGCGGCGCAGGATGCTGCCCATGAAGCTGCGCTTCTTAGGCGAGAATTCACTTGCTGGACTTGTTGGGCGTTCTTGCTCGGGTTTGCGCAGACTGCCCTTGGAAAGAGCACTGCCTTGGTTGACAGGCGGTGTTCCAGAAGCGGCGGTGCCGTTCGTCATGCCCAGGTTGCGGCGGGCTGCTGCCATGGCTTTCTCCACATCTGTCGGGTCGGGCACGATGGGTTTGTTTTGCTTGCTGCGCCCACGTGAGGCTTTACGGGGGTCACCATCGTCGTCTTCGTCGGAAAGATCTGTAGAGTCGCCGTCCTGCTGGTTTTGCCTCTTGGGAATTCCACGGACAGGTGTAAGGTCAGCTCGGATGATACCGCCAGCTGGCTCATCATCATCAGAGTCTGCAAAACGGCTACGGAAAAACGAGGTCATCTGGCTGGGACCACGATCATCCTCATCGTCAGAGTCCGCGAAGCGTGACCGGAACTTGGAGCCAATGTTGCTTGCCGAGGCTCTCTGACGAGGTGCTGTAGCGGGCCTGCTCTGTGCTTTGGCGCTTGAGCTCCGCATCGAGTTTGGGCCACGGAGAGTCTTGACACCACTGTCCGAAGGTGCAGCACGCAAGGACTCCTTCATCTGCTTACGACCAAAGAACGAACCCGTAGGCGACAGAGAGCGGATACTGAAAGCCTTCCTGTCCTTCGCAGAAGGCATGGGCGATGGTGATACAGGACGCTGTTGTTGCGAATCAATCGAGCCAGCACGCATGCTGCGCTTCATGGAATACCTGCCGGATGCGTCGGTGTTCGACGCTGACGGCCGCCTCTTCTTCTTGAAGCTGCTCTCTGAATCGGAATCGTTTGTCACCATAGACGGAGGCGGCAACTTCTTTGCAAGTTTAGCGCTTGCAGAAGGCTGCATCATCGGGAAGGGTCCATCTTGAGCAATTTGTTCGGGACTCTGTGGGCGGCTCGACATTGCTCCACCAGCAGCTGCTACTGGAAGAGCTGATCCACTGGAAACAGGTCTGCCGTTCTGCCTCGGGGCAGGCTTAGAAGCCATGTATTCAGAGTTGGGTCTCTCACGCATACTTGTACGCATGCCGCCACCACCTCCTTCGCGTAAGCTGTGTCGCATTTGGATGGGAGGTGCTGCCGCCGGTGCAGGCTCCGGAGGCCCACGCATGCTCTTTCGCATAGCTGTCTTTGCGGGTCGTGCAGCTTGGCTGGGAGGCTGAGTGTTCATCACTGGTACTACCTGTGTGGGTTGTGTTGATTGCTTCAAGGCCGACTTCTTCTTCTTTGGCCTGTTCGCAAGAGAATTGGCAGCAGGCCTGTACTCATCATCAGACGAAAGATGGCTTCGCTCAATCTGTTCGCGTTGCTGTTTGCTCAATTGTTTCCAGTATTCGGTGGCATGGCTCCAATCCTCCACAGGAGGCCGTTGTTCTTCCCTGGAAGCTCTCTTCGCAGCCTGACGCAACGTGGGACTTTCTGGGGCCGAGTCTTTTTTCTTCTTGACGGTGGGACTCTCAACAATCGCATCTAGCGACGCAAACCCACTTTCGTCCATATATGAAAGGTCTTCCTCGGCATCACTGAAGATGGCACTGTCATCAGAGTCGGACTCGGCGATGTCGCTCAATTGGATCTCTGTTGGTGCATATGCCGAGGCAGGCCCTGAAGATACGACAGGCGCAGCAATGACTCTCTCTGCGGTCGATTTGGCCATGTCTTGATTAGCCTTGGCTTCTGGTGCAGCTTTGGGCACAGTAGAAGGCGCAGCTACAGCAACCGGCGCAACTGATTCTTCGGGCTCTGCCGCCCAACCTCCGGGGACCGTGTATTTCTCGAGTGAAGACCTTCGTGGCGACGAGTCTGCTTCAACTGCATCTGCAAAAGTCTTTTCCTCCTCACCTGGAGTTGGAGGCTGCAGGCTTATTTGAATGTCTGGGTTGTGCTCCTCTTCCTTCTGCGTAGCAAATTGCGGTGTAGGTCCAACAACGTCCGAGTAAACAGCCTTCGCAGACGCATCACCGGCATCAAGTTCTGTGGCTGGGGTCGTTTCGTCCTCGCTCTCATCACTACTACTGTAACTGGGACCACTTTTAGACGTGACCTCAGGTGGTACAGGTTCGTTCGAAGACTTCTCTCGCTCGGCATCGTGGGAGATTAAAGCACCAATCGCGTGATCACTACTGGTCTCACGACGGTCGGGAGGTCGTTCAGTGACCTTTTCTGCAACCTCCTGCTGCATTCTGCGGTTGCGCACACTTCCAAAGGATGGCAAATCTGGCCTGGGTTTCATGATCTCTTCCATATCGTCATCGATGAGGGGAGACACTTTCCTGGCGACCGCAGCGCGTGTTGCAGGTGTGAACGAAGGCTCGACTGACTGAGGCTGGTCGGTGAAACTGACTCGTACGCTCTTTTTCTTCTTGGCAGAGCTCTCGAGTGATGGAGCGTCTGACGTATCACTCATTGCTTTGCTCGCAGCGTACGATCCTGAGCCTATTGGCGAGGTATCGCGGAGGGAAGGGGATGGCGAATGCTTCATTGCTGACTTCACAGGGGAGACTCCTCGTTGGGGTGGATCGTGGCGTGTGGACTCAACTATGGGTGAAGACGAGAAGCGAGCGGATCGTGATGGACTGTTCGAGCTTCCTCTCACGCGGCCACTGCTGTCAGAGCCAGAACGAGGCACGTCCAAGCTTTCAGATCGATAGCGAATACTCGAAGGCGTTGTCGACGCAACAGATGCAGGGCGCATAGTGGTCTTCGAGAATCCGCTGTATCCGTTGGTTTGTCTCTTGGAGGATCTAGCATTACCGGTTGTTTCAGCCTCTTCTTCACCCTCAGGATCTTCGCGCACGACGGATGGTTGTTTCTGTAGAAGTCCGGCTGCTCGGGGCGATACTGGACTCCCGGTGAGGTCTGCTCGAGCAGGGTTGCGAGCCGGCGGTTCCAAAGATAGAGTCGGTTTGGTCCTTGTCGCAGTGTTGGCACCTCCAGTGACAAGTATGCTGGGCTTCTGAGGCGGTATTTCTGGAACGATCTTGCGAGTATTCGGATCATATTCTCCGGGTTTTGGCGCAAGTACTGCTGGTTTGACCAACGTCGGCGAAGGCGGCTGCGGTGTTTGAGAAATTGGCCGGGGCTTCGCGATGAACGTACGACTAGCCGGATCGTAGACCATTATGGGATCTGCAAGCTCAGCCTGAGGCTCATTGGCGCGAGCCAAATGACTCCCTTGTGTATTGTTCGCGATTTGCTTTTTCTTCGTCAGCTGATTCGCAGCGGCTGAGATGCTGGATTGCACATTGTTGGCAGCTTGATGCGATCGCAGTGCATCAGCAGGAGCGGGTCGTTGCAGCACCTCCTTATCACTCAGTGTCCCCGTAGGTGCAGTGAACCATGAGCTTTTGCCCTTCATGGTCTTCGTGGTTGCGACTGGCGAATGTCCTTGCGCAGACATGGGCCGGGAGTAGTTTATCGAGCCAGTGCTTCCTTGTCGTTCAACTTCATCGACTTCAGGGACTGTGACGAATTTGGGAGCAGAGCGCGCAGAAGTGCCGTAACGGTCAACACTTGCACCTCGAGTACTGCCTCGTGGGGTCGGTGACATAATACGCTGTGGAGGCTCTGTGCTGGCAGAGCGACGATGATTGCCTCGTATGCTCGCGGGTAGCGCGGGGACGGGTGGCGCCTCTGCAGCAGCAGGAATAGCGCCATTGTGACGGCCTGGGGATGGCGATCTGAAAGTCCGTTCGCTCATCGAGCCGCTGCTGTTGTTCCTTTGCAATGTTCCTCTCCCAGGACCGCCGCGTGTGCCACTCGCAATGATGCTCCCTCCGCCTACGGAAGATTGCGAGCCTCTTCGCACCATGCGCTTTGTCTGTATACTTCCGACGGGCTCCGGTGTGGTTGTGTGGGATCGCAGGGCGGCGGCAGCCGCAGCAGAGGAGAGGCCTGTCTGCGATTGCGCGCGGCCGAGAAAGGCAGAGCTGGCGGCCGTGGTAGCCGCAGCTGAGGTGTTTCGGTCAATCGGCTACATTGTTGTCAGTATAATCGTGTGGTCATGGATGCGAGCGCGTCGGAGAGGGCAACTGATTGCATTGCAAGCGCGCTGGGCGAATGACGTACGGGATTGGCCGAGCTGCCTCGCCGTCGCGAAAACATGTTAGGCATGCTGGCGGCGTGCTCTGGCGGGCGTGTCGCCGGTATGCGATGAAGGGAGGAATACTATGGTGGAAGTGGGAAATAGGGACGGCGGGCCGAAAGGGATGGGCGAGTGGGTGGAATGGGCAGGCGATCAGCGAGTCGCGACCGGTGCCATCATCATAAAGCTAAAGTGAACTTCTGCCGGCAGACCTTGGACAGCTTGCGACGCGGTAAACTATCGCAGCCAGCCAGTGAGGCGTGGGGAGAGCTGGGAGGGTGTTGGCCGCGGAGGGGTGCGGTGAAGCAGGATAGAAGCAACAGCAATGCCAATGCCAATGGCCGTAGTAATGCGTGCAGCCGGACGCAGCCCAAGGCGAGAAGGGCGAAGAATAAACACAATCGTATGTCTGGCTGCAGTGGAGGAGCTGGAGCGTGTCTCGTTTCGCTGGCAGCGATCTCAGCGCACGCGCCCTCAGATCTGCATCTAGTTCGCGACTGGCATTTCGCAATGCTCGGGCGGCAATTTGGCACTACCCACCAGCAGCCGTCAAGCTGCCTGCTCCTTTGTGCTTGCCCGCTGACCTGCTGCATTGCGATCAAGCCTTGGGCACACAGCGTCGCCAGCACCGTCCATCCATCCATCCATCTCCATCCTCGTCACGTGCACATTACCAACACGCCGGCAAGATGCATCCACTCTGCCGGCAGCCGTTGCTTGAATGACACACATGGCGTTCTTAGCCTCGGCGGCTCCTTTCCCATCGCCAGACAAAGTCCACCCGTTGTGGCTGTGTCGTCAGAAACGAGGCGCCCGAGCGCTTCGTCGATACCTGGGACACCAGGGCAACGACTCGAGACCTCTTCAACTCTGCCACACGCCGCGCAAACTATGGACCGTCCCACTTTATCATGTCTTGTGCAGGAGACTTATCATCAAGCACACCGTACTTGCACAGGCGCACGTACGCGCCTAGACCACTTGACAGCACATATGTACATCACAAATGCGCTCTGTTATGCTCGCGTGCGGATCGTCGTCATTGGCAAATTGACGATTCGCACGTTTGGATAAGTATCCGACCACAGGGTGCAGGAGCACAGACAACGTGGGGATGAGCACACGCCTACATACCCACTGTGACGGCACTCCATCCTTGTCGCGACGATGGAGCAGTGCTTGAAATTACTATATCTGTGTGACGTTCATAACTTCGAGGGAACTGGCTGACAGTTGCATGGTAGTGAAGAAGGTGTTGGCAAACAGGTTTCATCGCGTTGAAGGTCAATCAAGCGAGTAGATCTTCTCGCCCAGGGACAAACAAAAAAGTACCATGAATTCTAGAATCGGCCGACTGACACGGGAAGACACAGTAATGTTCCGGACTTTCCACTAATCATGCAGAAGACCATGTAGTCAGATCAAAAGACCAAGGCCCTCGAAGGCCATTTCAAACATGCATACCGATTACTTAGCGGGTCATCATGTGCACCTCGCTACACCAGTGTCCCACAGCTTCGGCCCAATCCTCAAAGCAGGCAACCTGGACGTCAACTTGAGGATCAGGGACGAGCAGTCTCCCCTGTCTCTGCACGGAGTTCTTCCACGCCACTACATAAGCCACTGCAGACTCAATGGCGTTAAGCTTCTTCTTCAACTTCTCCGTCAGAATGAAGGCATCAAACACGAAGTTGTCAGTAGCCTCCATGACCTGGTTGGTCCCTCTGAGAGCCTTCTTGGCTTCTACTATGCAGTAGATCAAGTTGCCGAAAGTCTCGACGACCATCCCTGCCAAACGGTCGTTGGCGGCGAGCGAGTAGGCTTCTTCAAGCATGTCGATGATACCGCCTCGGAAATTCTTGCTGTCACGCACCATCGAAGGCATCGCATGATGCTTGATTCCGGCTGCCTTGTAACGATAAAAGAGAGAGTCGGCCTGCTTGCGAAGTCTAGAAATCGAAGTGGCCAGGTCAGTAAGGAGAGAGTCTTCGGCATTCGAATAGGACGCCAGCTCGGCTGACGATGGTCCTTGAGATACCATGATGTGCTTCTTCTCACCCGAGTCTGCAATAATTGACTGCACCACCTCTGGACTCAGGGTTTTTGCAATCAGACTACTTGCATATACATGAAGCCCGTCAAGATTCCGGACAAAGAGACACAGATCAAGAGGCATGCGGGTCAATTGCATTGTACGAGACAAAGAATTCTGAGCATTTCTTTGACCGAACAGGCCGTTCAGGTGAGAAACAACGCATTGTATCGGCGCAGTCTCCACGCTATGAGCTGGTATAAGACGGACCTCCTGACGACACCTGGTGTTGATCTGGCCAGCTCACACAACATTCGCAGTCGCAGTGCAAAGATACAAACACAAGTCTTTGCTAACGCTATTGCGAGTGTCAGATCGTCTTCAAACAACAGCTCCAGCTTTCCTTCCAACTCAACAGAACAAGCAGGTCTAGTTCTGAATATGGCAGGAAACTGTAGCTTCCCCGGCGGCTTCGGCATGATGACGAATGTCACTACTCACTTTGGCTGCGGCCACTCCGAAACCTGCACTGTGCCCTTTTCTTCCGCCACGGCTGCATGCCCCGTGATGAAGTGCGACCTCCCATGCAGTCTGCACAAGTGCCAGAAGAAGTTCGCTAACAAGATGAAGTCTGATCTGGAAATTGCAGGTATGCACTGCGAGGGTGCGCTTCGCCAATTTGGCATGGTGGAACCCATGCTACCTAGAGAGCTGGCCGCCGCCGGATGTCCGAGTGACATGATCACGGCATTGCTGAACTGCCAGCAGCGTTCTCCTGCTGCTGCGACCTATCTGGGTCACCGCTTCATGCTCGAGACCACCCTCGACAAGTATGAGGCATGCATTACTAACGGTTCTCTGCAGGATGCCGGTGCTCTGGGCATGGAGCTGCTCCTCGCTAGCAGGGCAGCTCAGCGTAAGTTGATCGCTCTTCAAACCACGGTCAACCGCTTTTTCACGACCAAGGGCAGCTTCTTCGCTCCCACCATGCCGTTCACCCGTAAGGAAGGCAGCGACACCTTCGAGAAGAGCTGGGGTGTCGATGAGCTCGCCGCTCTGCACTCCTCCGAGGGTGGCAGAGCTCTTCTCGACGCCCCTTGCTGCAATGCCAACATTGTCAAGGCTAAATCTGCCATCCTCCACTCTCAATCTGAGCTTGCTATTGTCCAGGCCGAGCTCGCGATTGTTCAGGCCAACGAGCGTGCAGGCTACTATGCCGACTACCCCGGCACCGAGGCTCTCTTCGCTTCCGGCGAGATGAAGTCTTCGCAAGAGATGCTCTCCGCTTGGGAATCCCCGAGCGACTTGGTCCAGGACTTCTCTGGCATGGACCTTGACGGCACATTCGAGCACGTCGTGATTTCTGACGACGAGGAGGAGGACGACGACGACGACGATGCGGAGAGCATCGACTCCTCATCTTCGAAGCACGCCTGCTCTGGCTGTAACATGAGCCACTACCATTGTAAGCATGGCGTCGACTGTGAGGGCCTGAACATGGCCAAGGTTCGTGCATACTCGGGCAAGAGCTATGATCTTCTTACCAACCCTTGGTGGGATACTAAATAAGCAGGCCTGGAAGACGAATGAACAGGTAAGCTTTGTAATTGTGCGCTCATACGGAGGGTTTTACAAACAGGTGAGTCAAGCGTTTTGCAAGGAGTTGGGCCGCTTCTGGTTCCCTGCTTCACTAGCATACACATACGATTAATAAAATGGGTGGTTGTTTGAAAAAAATATGTTTCCCTATCTTCTTTCTCCGTCATTGTGCAAATGTAATCACTGTCGATATATTCCTGTGTCTGTGGACTCACAGTCCGTTGACCTTCTCTAAAATATTGTCCCAACATCGGCTTTTTGTGCTGACGAGTCCTCTCTTGCCATGTCATGTTGTGGTTGTAGATGCGAATGTGATGTTTTTGAATTGGCCGAAGCTCGGCCGCTGCACATCTGTTCCTGGCATTTCGTCTCTGGTCCAACCCTCCATTTCCTTTCACGTAAAGGTCCCAATCTGATCTTGACCTTGATCATTGGGAAACATCAAGGTGTTGATACGTCATAGTAGCCTCGCCGGTAGGTCTGCATATCATATTTCAACGAAGCCATCGCCATACCCACATTCAACATCTTTTTCAAGCGCCCAAAGCTGCGTCTCCGCGGCTTTCAGGCCTCACCTTTGAACACTACACAAACAATTCGGTGACACGAATAATCCAGTATAGCGAAACTAATCTATAGCACGGTGCACGTCCTCTGCATCACCGACAATGGCCGACGACGATTGGACTTTCGTGCCCCGAAAGAAGCAGGGCAAATCAGCACCCAAGATCACTGCCACTCGCGATCCAGGACACATGAAAGATGCGACAATAGAGAGCATAACGAAAGAATTCGAGGCGAAGAGCAGGATATGGAGACGTAGCCAAGCGCGCCAGCAGCTACATCGCATACTGAACCTATGCAGACCAGAGGCGGGCTGGCAACTGGAGACAGCCGTATGCTTGGGGACAGGATCTTTCAACCGCGACAATTTCGAGTGCAGGAAGAGGACGATGGCGCAGTTTGCCATGTTCGTCGACACGCTTGGGTATTTGCAAGAGCTACAGCAGGAGCGCAAGATCACCGTCTGCGTGCAGGAGGGATATTACAACGACCTGGACAAGAAGTTCCTGCAGACTCTCGGCTTGCAGGCGCCGGAATACCAGCCTCACGCTGTGATCCCTATCACGGACTGCGGGCCTGCGACGAAGCTTTTCGGACCTCATACATTTGTCTGCGAGCTGTTTATTGAGCATTCTGAGGGCACCGTTAGGTCGCTTACGCAGACTGGCGTTCCGCTGCTCATGAGCACTTCGAGGATGATGTGTGCTCGAGGCTTTCAGCCGGGGGAATCGTTTAGGAAGGGCGAGCACACAAGACTGCTGAACGCGATCGACAAGACGTACAGAACTATACGTTTCCCTCACTTTGACGAGGATCCGAATGTGTTTGAGGGGCTGGACATTTTGGCGGTGGAGCCGCAAGAGGAGGAGGACGATTGAGTATGGAAGGAAATGATACAATATCGGCAATTTGATAAAGGTCTACGCTTGTCCCGGGACTATTTGATATCGCTGCTCTGGACAACAGTCGCAAAAGCATCCGCCAGCTCGTGCATCACGATCTTCGTAAGATCACCGCCAGAAACGCCAGGGATGTCACGGTCTCCCACGCAGTCTTCTGCCACCAGGACATCGTATCCCAGACGAGCGGCGTCGCGGGCAGTCGTAGAGACACAGACATGTGCCTAAAATCACAAATTGTCAGCTCAGTGCCGCCGACCCTCAGACCAATACTCAATCAAAACTTACCATATACCCCGTCAAAACAACCTTGCCTCCACCAAGATACTCCGCCAACTCCGTGTCCGCAAACGCACTCGGGTGCACCTTCTTGATCACCTTCTCTCCATCCCTGGGCGTCAACTCGTCAAACTCCTTCGCCAATTCCGAGTCCGGAGTGAAAACCGGCGCTCCGTTCGGAGTCTGATGAACCACGTGCACGACTCTGCCGCCAGCGTCGCGGTACTTTGCCAGCAGCGCGGCAATCGCCTTGCGCGAAGAAGAAGCGTTCGTCACAGCGAGTTTGCCCGAGGCGTATTCGTTTTGCGCGTCGATGATGACGAGGGTGCTATTGGATGGGGAGGCGGAGGAGGGTGTGACGCCGACGATTTGCAGGAAGGATTGGACGGCCATTGTGTCTTGAAAATATTGATGATGTGAACACGGGTGATATCCAAGGATGAACTAGCGAGTAAATGCTTTATTTGCTTTTCCTCACCCTGCTTCAGAAATGCCCCTCGGTACTACTGTACGCATTATGCTATCGACCCCGCATGGACGTCAGGTGTGGAGCCTGGACTTACGGGACTTTTTGGGTTGAGCTGGGCCTCGATCGATTGCAACCTAGCCTCACGAGTCATACCGTCCCTCGATGAGAACCCTTTGGGCGATGTAGACCACTGTTTGCTCGCATTGGAACAGAATGCTTGGTGCGGGGGTAACAAACCTAGGAGGCATTCGACTGGCGGTGCTGCGTGATGCCATCGGATCTCGTGACAGCCAACCCTCGCATGTCCAATGGAACGAGTATTATGATTGAACATCATGTATTCGATCTTACTAACCGAAATCCTCAATACCGATCTTCTAAGTACCCTCTGCAGAGCGAAATGTGGATGCTCGATGATGTAATTGACTTCGGGGAGGACATTATTAGGATATTCAGATGAAAGGAAGCGGGGGCGATTTGACCTTGATGGTTGATAGTCAGTCCACCAGCATTGGCTTTTGTCTATTACAGACAGAGATAAGGGAACCGGCTGTAGTGATGAACCTAACTAGAATCATACGATCCCTTCCTCTCCCGTTCCCTTTTGAGGTGCTGATTGCGTATTGAAGAGACGCACAGATCGTCTAGGTTGGTTTCTGCTCCCCCAAGACACGAATACGGGGTGAGGACAGCAGCGTAACAACGACCAATGGCTAGCAATCTCAAAGCAAGCTGGAGGAAAGCAGCGGAGAGCGGTGTGCTGAAGAGATCATCCCATGCCGTTGCTGCGATGGATGGACAGATCTATGTCTTCGGAGGAGAGTTGATTGCAAGGCAGCCAAAGGACGGCCAAGTCCACGCCATTGACATCCGTGAAGGTATATATCGCCCTACTTCCTCTGAATATCATACAAGAGCACGAAGCTTACCACCCTGGTGTACAAACAGAAACGCAGTCGACATCGCGCACTCTCTAATCTCCTTCTCCCGGACCAACTCCGCGAGTTGGCACTTGCCTTATCGCCCTGAACGACACACTTTATGTCTTCTCAGGCCGCGGTGGCACTGCCATGTCACCTTTGCAAGAAGATGGCGGTCTCTGGGCTTTCGACCTTGCAACATCCACATGGTCGCTTCTCACCCCTGCCGACCCATCAGCTCCATACCCAGAACCTCGCAGCTACCATTGCGCGACTTCAGACGGCGAGTCACAGCTCTTTGTCCACGCTGGCTGTCCTGCCAGCGGCCGTTTGCGCGATTTCTGGTCTTTCGACGTCCGCTCAAGAAGTTGGACGAAGTTGTCTGAAGCTCCTGGACCCGAAAGGGGAGGTGCTAGTTTGTGCTTCGCAGCTGGTAGAGTGTGGAGGATGGGCGGCTTCGATGGCAAACAAGAGATAGGCGGACATGTGGACTCGTTTGACCCGGAGAAGAACAGTTGGGAATCGTACGGCTTCACTGCAGATGGCTCGAGCGGGCCTGGAGCACGGAGTGTAGCTGCGTTGCTACCAGTGAAGATCGCTGAGAAGAACTACCTCGTTACCGTGTTTGGCGAAGCAGATCCTAGTAGTCTGGGACATGCAGGCGCTGGAAAGATGCTGGCAGACGTCTGGGCATTCGATCTTGACATGCTGAATTGGTCGAAAGTGCACATTGAAGAAGCGTCGACTGGATTTCCTGCTCCGAGAGGTTGATTCGGAGCTGCCAGTGTCGATGAGCATTCTTTGGCTGTTGTTGGAGGACTTGCGGAAGACAATGAGCGGCTCAGTGATGTCTGGATACTGGATTGCAAGTAGTTGATCCGCGGGTGAGAACGGTCGCTCAAGATGTGTTCGGCCCGTCGAACGGCATTGTATTGTCATGTTTTCTCAGCGCAGTGAGCTGAAAACTGTCAGACACCCTTTTGCACACAGGCTCTCTTATCGATGACATCGTGTCGTTCTATTTGGTCGAAGTTCCTCAGGACTGCAACGTGCAAGTTCAACAGTCAATGCCGCCATCGGCTTTGATTGATAAACACGCGGTCATGCACCAGCTTGTGAGTAGTTTAAACATGACTTTTCGACCGACCAGCGATCCTGTTTGTGGAAGGTACTAGTGTCATCAACTTGCACCTGCGTGTCAGTGACATTATCGCGTGCTTGCCATCAAGGTACCTGTCGTAACGGCTTCTCGCCATCATGGTGCTGCACCCCTCCAAAACTCCGAGGCATCGATGACATATAATCAAGCGATCGCTACAACATTCTTGTATCGATATCATCATCTTCCAAGCCATAGTAGCCTTCGAGACGTCTATTTCAGCCATCATGTCCTCCGAACAGAATCGTCGAACAACACTGATGACTCTGCCACCAGAGCTCATTCTCCAGATCATACCCAATATTCCCCACAACCCTAAAGACCTTCAAGCCTTGAAATCAACGAATCGATACTTCTACTCTCTTCTCACGACACACGAAGCAACATTAGTTCCCGCAATCCGAAGAACGAGCTATCAGAATACACCTTTGCTCTTTCCATCTCTCTTGCTCGAGTCCTATGATCAACTTGCAGCTTTACACAGCCGTTTGGCTACGCTTGCAGATCTCCACGCAAACTGGCTGCACTTGACCTCACATGGCCCTGAACTCAATTGGCTTCGCGATCGTTGGGAATCGATCCACAAAGCTGGCACATTGCTTTTGTATCGTCTACGAGATTGCAGTGATCTTGCCGCAGATCTAGGTAGCGATGCTGCTCACTCAGCCACAGTGGATCTCTTGCATCTGCTACCCGCAACCAGTCTAGCATGTCTGGTGTTCAAATGCTATTCTGCGATCAAGATTCTACGAGTCCATGGGCCCGAGCCTGCGCATGCGACATTCCTGAAAGACGATGCAGGAGCACGGTGTGAGATTGAGTTGGCAATCGAAGAGATGTTGTTGACACACGGGGCGGAGTTCTTCGTGGCAATGCTGAAAGCTGGGAGGAGTGGAGAAGGCGAAGGACAGTGGGCTGTTGAGTGAGTGACATTGCAATGAGGTTTTGTCAAACAGAGAACGCTGACTAGAAATTTCTTCAACAGCGTCTTGAACACAGAACTGTGTAATATGGAATACCGCCAACTACATTCAGCAGCGCCGACGCTCATTGCGACTCTTCGACGATCGTTCGCACAGAAAACAAATGGGCACATTGGCAACACTGCAACAAAGATGTGGGAAGTCCTCAGTTCCAGTGTGTTTGATGAGGTGGATGAGGAGAAGATGGTGAAGATTGTGACGGGCGAGACATTAGTCGGAGGCATGAAGCGGATGGGATATTGATGGTGGTGGATCAACCTGAGAGGCGAAGCCGTCGTTCTATGATCAATTCAGAGTAGAGCCTCGCCAATCTGGGTTGAGACATGTAACTATCATTGAGTTTCATCGAGATTCGAGGAGTCAATTCCGAATTCGATCTCAAGATGAAAGGACCGGTCTTGAAAGGATCCATCTATCAGTTCTGTCGGATGTCACGTTCGTACAGTCAATGCAATATCTTGCACGCTAAAATGCTCAGCTTTTCATCGTTCCTAAGATGCTTTTCATCCCGGATTTGAGCTCTGAATCTTGATTTCGGTCCGCCATAAATACCTAATTTCGGTACATTGGCAAACAGCATTCCTATACTTATCAGTCTGAGTGATCAAGCTGGGAGGTCTGATGGTATACCTAAAATTTCATTTAGAGATAAGCTTGACACAATCTTTTATTTGTATCTTGATTCAACTATACAATGATTCGGAAATTTAGTCCCCTATATACCTTTCAAGTTACTTGACTAATTGAAAACTGATATTATGATAAAATATAACGTAGTGGTAGGGGAAGTCGGATAGGAATAAGGCTTATCCTACTATAAAATAGATATCTCTCTAATTAGCTTTCTATAGATATTATTAGTTATTGTATAGATTACTTGAAGTTTAAGCTATCGTACAAGAAGATTACTTACTAAAAATATATTATATATAAAGAGATATCTATTTTCAAGAATTTGATATGATAAAATAAGATTAATAGGATACTTTATAAATAGATTTTATTTTATCTTAGAGAGATTCTTTATTCACTTTGATGTTATTAATATATAATACTTGAGCTAAATCTTATAATAAACTTAACAAGCTATAATTAAATTAAGATAAAATAAAGAGTAATAGTTTTGCGGGCAGTCTTTGACGTGTCATTTTCGTGCAACTTTCGCATCTGCTAGCTGACTTAGCTTGGCTCTTAAATGGTTTCAACATATACAACCCAGCCTAAGGTTCATTATGCTCTACTCGATCGCGATTAGGCTATCGTACTAAGTCTACATCCAATTCCTTTCGACTATAACTAATGGAAGCTATACTTCATAGCTTGGAGTTACGATTGTTTTTTAATATAGTAAAATAACAAAACTTTTCCTAAGATTATATCTATTCTTATAAATTTAATTAAAAAGAGTAAGAAACAGATTCTAATAGTAAGAGTAGTATCTTCTTTAGATATAAAAAAATATTATATATAAGGATGAATTAACTTTATAAGACTATTTATATAGATATTAGTTTAGGAGTTTTTTAGGAATTTAGTTTATTCTAAGCCTAATCCTAAGGGTTCTCCTACTAAACCGAATCTCCTACTAGACTATTATATATATAGAATACTTCTATTATCCTATTATATTAGGTAAATATTAGGTTAATCTATGATATAATAAGAGTACCTAATATATAGCTTGATAAGAAATAAAATAATAATAAGAAAACAAAGTAGAAAGTTTTATAAATTATTAGCTATTAAGCTAAATATTAGATACTTTTACTATACTAAAGATTTATTTAATATTTAGTAAATATGATATAATATTAATAGTATTTAATATTTAGCTTAATATTAAAGAAATAAAGGATAATTATTAATATTAAAATATTTCTTATATTATTAAGTATTAAGCTTTATATTAGATACTTTTATTCTATTATATAATAATACTATTAAAGATACTTATTATAATAGAATATTAATAGTATTTAATATATTAGAATTAAAAAGACAAATAGAGTATATTTAGCTAAACTCTAAAGTTTATTATATTTATCTATTAATTTAAGAAAAATTAGATATTTTTATTATATATATCTATGATATTTAATATAATTCTTATAATAAAATAATAAAAGTATCTAATAATTAATTTCTAGATTTTATTCTATTATTAATTTAAAGAATATATTAATGATACTTTTATTATATAAAATAATAATATTATATTTTTAAAATATAAAAATATTTAATTTATTAAATTTAATTAAAATAAAATATATAGATTTTATTCTAGATTTTATTATATCATTAGTTTACTAATTATATTTAAGATACCTTTAATATCTTATAATTATATATAAATATAGTATTATTTATTATAATAAAAACGATTTAAATATACCCTTTATCTAAAGGGAAATTAAATATCTATAATTATATCTAAAACTTTAATATGTTCTTAATTATATAAGAATATATTAGATACTTTTATTATCTTATTATAAGGACTATATTTAATATAGTAGATATATTTAATAAAAATATTTAAGATATTTCTAAAATCTTAAATTTTATTATATTATTATTTAATAAAATATATATTAAATACTCTTTTTATTCTATAATATATTATAGAGATTTTAGATATAGAACTTATATATTATATAATAAAAGTATTAAATATATTCTTAATAAGTAAGATAAAGATTAAAATATAAAGAATAACTATATTATAAAATATTTATTTTTAGTTAATAAAGACATAATAATTATATAAAATAGAAGAATCTAATATATCCTCTTAAAGATCTCTTATTAATAAAAAAATTAAATAAATTATAATCAATTTTAAAGTTTTATTAAATTATTATTTAATAAAGTATATATTAGATATTTTTTTAATTTTTAAATATTAAAATTATATATATTAAGAAATAAAATAATAGAAATATTAAATATATTCTTATTAAATTAAAAAGATAGATTTTAAATTTTAGAAGTTTATTATATTATATTATTAATCAATAAAAAATATATTAAATACTTTTATTATTAAAAGAAGTATATATAAATTATAATAAGATATTAGAAATATCTATTATATCTATTATTAATAAAGAAATAAATAATATATAACTAAAGTCTAAATTTTATGATTTTATTAGCTAATAATAAATATATTAGATATTTTTATTATTCTATAATAATAATTATTTTTAAATTAATAGTTTATATAATTATAGTATTTAATATATTCTTTTTAAATAAATAAATTAAGAATATATAAAAAGATTTTAAATTTTATTAAATTTTTCTATTAATTAGGAATATATTAAATATTTTTATAATATAAAGAAATAAATAGAATAAAATAAATTTTAAAGTTTTATTAAATTATTTTTTAATAAATATATATTAGATACGTTTATAATCTTAAAGATTTTAAAATATATATAGCTATTTATATATAATATATAGATATCTATTATATTCTTATAAAATAATAAAATTAAAAATATATAAATAAAATCTAAAAAAATCTAAAAAAATTTATATTATTAGCTAATAGAGAATAAAATAGATACCTTTAATATCTTATAATATTTATAATATATATCTCTATTCTAATATATACTAAAATTATCCTATTAATCTCTTATTATAAGAATAATTAAAGATATATTATTAATTCTAAGATTCTATTATATAATTAGCTATTAAAAAATATATTAGATATTTTTCTTAAATAATATTAAAGAGAATTAGATAATAAATATCAAGTTATAAGAGAAATATTATATATATCTCTTACTAATAAAATATCAAATTATTCCTAAGAAGATTCTAAATTAAATAAGAAATATATTAGATAATTTTATTACTCTAAAATATTTAGTATAAATAGAACTACTTTATAATATAATAAAAGTATCTAATATATAAAATAAAACTTAGAATATAAGAGAATAATATTTTATAAAGTAGTTATATATTTAGCTAATAAAGATATATTAGATTCCTTCTTTATTTTATAATAAAAAGTATATAAAGTTATTCTTTTATGTAAGAAAAGTATCTAATATATTCTTATAAAAAAAGAAATTAAAAATATTATTAATTATTAGCTATTAAAGCAGATATTAGATATTTTTATAGTTCTATAATATTATTAAATTAAATATAGATATATCTTTCTAAAATATATAGATTAAGTAAATAGATTATAAGCTATATAATTAAATAATCTTAATATTTCTAGTATATTAGAAAGTTATTCTTCTATTTTAATTAGTTTTTATTCTTCTAATAGATTTATCTATATAAGTATTAGATTAAGAGTTCTTATTTTTTTGATAACTTAAATACTATCTTTATCTAATAACTTCTATTACTATGTTAGTAACAAATATTCTATCTGATATTTAGATCAGATATGATTAATATCCAGTATTATAAGAAGAATAAAGGTATCGAGCGTATCTTACGCGATATCGTTACGTTGATTTTTCAAAACTGCATCTCTCGATGCTGATGCTGGAATAAGCTCACTTCTTTGACGTTGACTTTAAACTTAAATTTAAGTTGACTGCACAAATCAAAACTCGCAGACACTTGCACCTAGGTTCCAACAATTATATCACTGTTCGTCACAAAGAATGAAACAAAGAATTGACGCTTTAACACTGAATATCCACTCGCCTGATAGAAACGAAGACTGCGAAGAAGTCCTGCTATCACTAGGCTCAATCGCCGCATGCCGTTGCATCTTTGAGCCGCGTTGCGTCGCCACATCGCGGGATTTGTTAGAGCTAGAGCTTGCGCTAATTCACCCTGACTCAGCCTTTTTGCTCCAAGGACTTAGGCAAGATTGATCGTATCGAGTGGCACTCGGCATCGTTATGCGTCTTGTTTCCCAAACCCTCAACTTTGCTCGTGACCCTTCAAATACCTGGTCGATGTTTGTCGCAGAGCACACCTTGTTATATCCACTCTTTGCATATTTGTAGCGCCAATTGAAGTCGGCCGACGCGTCACTGGTCATGTCACTGCACGCTGCTTAGGCGCAAATATGCCTTTGAATGTTGATTGAAATCGACCGCATGCGATCGGTGTTTCCTGAGATGTATAGATGAACTCGTAAGTTAAAAATGCGTAAAACAAGATAAAAAAATATCGTTGAACGCACTCAGTGTCGTTTGGCCAGGGTCATCAGTGCTGTTGCCAATGGCTACCCTGGCACGAACGTACCAGTCATCCAATTCGCAAGAACAGCCAGATTGTCGCAGGATTTTTTTCAAATTAATTATGCATTAAGGCTGAAGATGAGGTCACCAATGATGTTAGAAGGCTTTAACGTAACTTATATTTGAGAAAGTGTGACATAAAGCATTTTTGGGGTGACAAGACGGCATATTTGCAGAGTGAGCGGAGGTGGCGTGTCAGAAGATGCAAATGTGTGGGATGTTGGCGAGATTGCGCGCCGGAGATGCGAAGCCTTCTGGAAGGGCTTGAGGCTTGATGATGATGACAAAATTGCTCAGGCGGTGTCTGAACAACAATTGCCTCGGACAGATTTGCGACCTCGACACTCAACTTATTGCAAGACGTGCGTTGGCTATCGTGTCAGCGATGGCGACAACATCAGCTTTTTCGCATTTTCCTGGATCGGACGTACTTGGTTTGGACGATATATTTCTGCGCTATATGATCGATGGATGGAGTTTTGCGCTTCTCTTCTCCAGAAAAGATCTACGCCGCGTGGTTCGGTGGAGGTGACGCCTTGTATTGACTTACAAATTGACCAAACGACTGATCGGATTTCTGGTGTAGTCTGTACCACACGCTGCCACCGCCCACTGGACCAAATTAAAATATTCCTGGAACTACAATGATCTGGTTCAGCAGGTATTGGAACAGGATCCTAGCCTGATTCTAGCATCGAGGAAGAGATTTGACATGCTTTGCGTGACAATAACAGCAGTCCGGGATCCGCGCTCGCTTACAGACTGCATTGAGCCTTACACTAACGGCGGCAATGTTCAAGATGAGAAATTACTTACGGTCAACCGAAGGACAAAGCAACGTCGAGATCGTATACTGCAAAGCGCCGGTTCATCCGACATGCTGAACTGATGGTTATTGACTCAGAAAGGCATTCAGGCCTGGCTCAGTGCACATTGTATCCATGCTGCTACAAAGCCGCGGTCAAGTAGCCGACAGTCATTGAAGGAGCTGTGTTCAATATAATTGCGTTCGGGCTCTCCTCCTGCCTGCGCATGGTGTTCCAGGGAACGCAAATAATGTCATTGCCACACTGCCATTGATATGCAGCCTCAATTAAGCTTTACGCTATCCTAACGCTTATAGTCTGCCAGCACATGTTGTGATCGACATTGCAGACCTTGAAAGCGTTGCAGAGGGAAGATATCATCGCCAGACTTTTGCAATTCCTGTATTGCTCCAGCAATGCTGGGTGAATTAACATACAACCCCATATGACCTTAACTCAGTACGCCAAAGCTCGGAGACCTTCTAGATCTCATTGCCTCACAGAGCCGTACAGGGCGGTGTGGTTCAAGATTTCGGCAATCGTGGCCGCGGTCCGATCTATAGCGGTAAGTTAGGAACTTGTCCGCGGGGCACCTATAATGCACCCAGTCCGATTGCTAACACGATACAACATCTCTGTAACATAAACATCTAGAATTATGAACTTCATCGTAATCGTGAGCTCACAACAGGGTTGACACATCAACCCTGTTTCCACGGTGGTTTGTCAGGGTTGAGACCGACCAGACACGTCACGGTAGCATTCCCACTACCACCATCGTTGATCAGGTCTCCTCTCGGGGTCTTCCACTGCCCAGACAGCTTGATGTAACTGTCAAGAGCATTCGATATCGTCTGACCCATCTCCATGGCTTTGGACAAGCGACTATGCGAATAATACGTGAGTAACTGCTGAGCACTCCCACGTTCATTGTTGTCGATAAGAACCTGGGCTCCTCGTTCGACCCACGACTCGATTTCTGCAAAGCTCTGATTTTCGAACCCGACGAGCATTTCTGTCACGACTGGATGGTAAGCTTCAGGGTTGCTGCACATGTAGTAGAGCACACGCTTGAAGATGCGGAACACGAATTCGCTGGCTTCTTGGTACTGATAGTCAGTATTGAGGAATTCGCTCGACGCCTGATCGTAGAGATACCGATGAAGACCAGCCTGAGGAGGGATGGACTGTACTCCAATCCACCAAGGGACAAATGGGGCTGCCACAGCACCAGTGGGTGCGACCCAGAGACGGTGCATGTCCGAGTCAATGCCGTTGTGCAACGAGAGTACTTGGCCATACCCAGATTGATCGTCAGAAATGCGAATATCACGGTGCCGTTCCATGAGCTTGCTTTCAGTGATCGGCACCATCGCGCGAGTTGCATCCTCGAGCTCAGCTTGAGACATGTATTTGTAGCCACCATTGCGAGCAGTTGTATTACCACTGGTATCACCATAAACCTCCCAGATGTTGAAGGGCTTGTCGCCTTTCGGATCCCACCATCCCTGCTCAATGGCGAAGTCAACCAGGTGAGGCGAACCCTTGTAATTTGTGCTGTTTGCAAAATTGACAGGGAATTCTTCAATGTAGCCAGGATAAAGAACACGGATATCGTTCTCGCCAAGACGCTCGGCAGCCCAGAGGTGCTTGCCCCCAGCGAACTCCCAGACTACCCATCCTTCATCCTTATCGGCGATCAGGTGAGTATTTCCTCCGTAGGTTGCCTCACCGTACTCGTCAATCAAGCTGCCAATTATCTCGACGCCTTCTCTCGCAGTGTGGGCACGTTCCATGACGATACGAGCCAGTTCGCCATAGTTAACTCCAGTCTGCGGGTTGGGAGTCATGGCTACAAGCTCTTCACGGTTCTGAGCCCAGACATCGCGGACAGCAACACCATGTTCGTTGAGACCACCATTGGTGAGGGGCGCAGGGAAGCCTTCAAAATCAGAGTACTCCATGGAGAGATATCTGGATGTGTTGCTAGCCTGTGGAATTTGAATTCGCTTGCCAGGCAGCGCTGCATCCTCAGTGACACCCACAGAGATTGTTGCATTGGGCGGGTACGATCTTGCGGGGAAAAGTTGTAGCCAGTGTCCAGACACTTCTTCACCGGTGCCGGCTACCATCACGGAGCCATCAATGGTGAGATTCTTGCCTACATAGAAGCAGTAGCTGGCTTGCGCTGTGCTGATGAGACCAAATGTTGACAAGAGCCGTAGCATGGTACCCTTATGCTGGATGTACCGCATGACAGGCGAGACAGGGAATAATTCACACGAGGGAATTATATCAGGTGTGAGGCGGTATCTCTCAGAGCATCATCGCGGGTACAGGGATGGACAGTATGGCAGGGTTGTTCAAAGAGCCAAGCAGTGGATACAGCTCTAGCGCGTTAGTCAAAAGGTGAGGATCGATCATTGCACGCTGATCTCGCAAGCAGCATGTACTTCTGTGATCTCACACACATTTGCTGAGAGATCGACATTGCTTATACACAATATGCTTGGGGATGCTGAAAATGAGTAGACATGATCAAGGGAGCACTCCACAATTGTAGAAATGCTGCAGACATGAAGTTGCGAATGTCACTTGCTCGTTCTCCCCACTTCAGTCCGCAACCCGAGGTCGGCCACTGCTTCCGACCCCACTGTCAATCGCCGCTCGGGTTATTATTCATGCGAGGTCATGTACATCAAGAATCACCTTACTCGCCCTTTGTCGATCATAGACCATTGAGACTCCTCGTGGTCTTCTACCATATTCAAAATGTCGTGCGCACCAGAAATGCAAGATTGCAATGATTGCTCTGCATCCACCGAACATTGCCAGGCCAGTGTAAGCGGCTCAACCGACATCGAAGATTACACAACCGAACTTGCCGCTCTCAAAGCCCGCATGAGAGCACTCGAATCGAAGTTGGCCGGCAAGACCAACGAGGAGACCAGATCGCTCAGATCATGGCAATGGCTCAACCGTACAGACGATCCGGGCATGTCTGCTCTGTATCTCGATCGATACCTCAATTTCGGTCTCACAGAAGAAGAGTTGACTTCTCATAAGCCGATCATCGGCATTGCGCAGACTGGTTCTGACCTGGCCCCGTGCAATCGCCACCACATGACTCTGGCGAAGCGTGTGCGAGAAGGGATTCGCACTGCTGGAGGCATTGCGATTGAATTCCCGACGCATCCCATACAGGAGACTTCCAGACGGCCTACAGCCACTTTGGACAGAAACTTGAGCTACCTGGGCTTGGTCGAGCTACTACACGCATACCCATTCGATGGTGTCGTTCTTCTCACAGGATGTGACAAGACTACACCAGCCTGCCTCATGGCTGCTGCCACGCTTGACATTCCAGCTATCTGCATGAATGTTGGCCCAATGTTGAACGGCTACAGCAGGAAAGATCGCATAGGATCGGGAACTGTCGTCTGGCAAGCTCGAGAAATGCACGCTGCGGGTAAGATTAATGACAAACAAGTTCTCGACATGGTTACTCGTGGTACACCTTCCGCAGGACATTGTAACACTATGGGTACTGCCTCGACCATGAATGCAATCGCTGAAGCACTCGGTATGGCTTTGCCGGGGAGCGCTGCAATCCCTGCTCCATACCGCGAGCGAGCGCAGGTGGCGTACAAGACAGGTGTACAGATTGTAGAGATGGTGTATGCCGATCGAAAACCGTCAGACATCATCACCCGAGAAGCCCTAGAGAATGCGGTGGTCGTCAACACTGCCATCGGAGGCTCTACTAATGCACCCATCCATCTCAACGCTATCGCCAAACACGTTGGTGTGCCCTTCGACTTGAATGACTGGGAGAAGGTTGGCTTCAACATCCCATTGCTCGTCAACGTGCAACCAGCTGGAACCATGCTTTGTGAAGAGTATTACAGGGCAGGTGGGCTACCAGCGGTCATGGCCGAACTCCTCGATCAGGGTAAATTGCACGAAAATGCACTGACTTGCAACGGCAAGACCGTGAAGGAGAATGTTCAAAATAAACACAGCTGGGACCGCGAAACCATCAAAGCATACAACCAGCCCATGAAGACGGATGCTGGATTCTTACACATGACAGGCAACCTCTTCGACTCTGCCATCATGAAAACGTCGGTCGTTTCGGATGAGTTCAAGAAAGCCTTCTTGGAAGACCCCAGCCACCCTAATGTTTTCGAATCCAAGGTCGCCGTGTTCGACGGACCTGAAGACTATCATGCTCGGATCGAGACAGCAGACATCGACGAGCGTACCATCCTAATCATGCGTGGAACAGGTCCACTAGGGTATCCTGGCGCTGCAGAGGTTGTCAACATGACTGCACCGGGACATCTGTTGAAGAAGGGTCTGAAGTACTCGCTGCCATGCATTGGCGACGGCAGGCAATCCGGCACGTCTGGATCACCATCAATCCTCAACGCAAGCCCTGAAGCAGCAGAAAATGGCAACTTGGCTATTCTCAAAGACGGCGACGTTTTGCGTGTCGACCTGAATAAGCGCAAGGTTGAGATGTTGATCTCTGAAAAGGAGATTGAGGATCGTAGGGCGGAATTGATGAAGAAGGGAGGCTACGCCTTGGTCGAGGCTCAGACACCGTACCAGGACTTGTTTAGGCGTGAGGTAGGCCCGCTGAGTGAAGGCATGGTGTTCAAGAGGGCAACCCGATTCCAGAAGATCGCGCATAGCATTCCTCGAGATAACCATTGAGCACAATTGGAGCTTGCGATTTGCTGTCTTATCTTGAATCATAAGAGTGTTTTATCTACTCTACCTACCAGCGTCGATCTGATGTCAACACTAACAGTTAACATGACTTGATTCAATTAGGTTTTTGGTTAGTAACAGGTACTATAGAGTAAATCAGTACTATCTTAGGCTACTTTATCTCGTTAAGAATAGGTACATACGGATAGTTACATAGAACGAAAGGGCCCAGGAGAGGCACCTGGAAAGGGGAGATTGTGTCTCGCCCTGTCGGGGTCGCAATTGTCCCATGCCTAAAAAAATCGAACAAACAGATCATCAACCGTCTACAAGCGACATCTCATCAGAGACCAGTTCTTGTGCAACTTGAATTCTATCGCAACCGATCGTTCTCATATTTGGTCTAGCGTGCCCCGAGCTCTACGGACTGGCTGGAAAATTAGCCTGATCTAGCGGCGACATCTCTGCAATTCTTCAGGCGTTGAATTTGATGATTGCGCCCGAATGTCATCGACAAGCAAGCCTGATCTAGTGGGTGAACACCCAGCAGGCCTCAGCAATTTTTGAAATTATATATATATGCAAATTGAACTGCCTAAATATCAAGCAAGCCTGGTCTAGCGGTTATGATTTCTGTCTAACACTCAGTTGCAAAATGAGCTCGATTGGCAGCACAGAAGGTTCCCGGTTCGATTCCGGGGGTTTGTAACAGATATTCGACGATCATTCTTTTGGTCCTTTTTTGGTTCGATACAGCTTTAATTGATACGGCATTTCCCATATTCATGTACCGATTGAATGTGATCGTGGCAGCGCAGCCGATAGCCTTGGATGCGTTTCCTCCGTTTGTTCTCTCTATCTCACATGATTGAGATGTTAGGTACAATGCAGCGGGCGATAGCGCGGTGTTGTTGACACAGACCATGGTATGGAAGAATCAGTACAGGTTGAGCACACCCTGTAGAATGAAACGCTTACTACATCGTTGTGTCAGCGGCATACTATGGATTCAACGCGGTCACAATCAGTGGAGATACGTAATATACGATTCAGCTCACGAGTCTACGCATGGTCCTATGTCTGATCGGTGTTTGCATCAACGGCAATAGCTGGCGGACATGATATGTGCACTGTCAAGAAGATGCTGAGATTCTAGTGGTCTTCCTGTGAGGAGGGCTTTTAGCACTTTTGACAAGATTCAGCTCAGCTATGCTCGAGTTGGCGATTGTTATTGACGTATATCGATGAGGCCCGTGACAGTCTAGCATAGCTTACCCTCTATAGACATCTTTCAATTTCAGTCGCACCTATTCATCTCGACAAGACAAGTTCCTGTGTTCGTGATTGATCCAAACGTTGCAAGTTGGACTTTACATTGTACGTGTATCCAGGTTAAGTCCTCCTTCTGAAGGAGACAACTAGCGAATGGTGTCCATGATTCCCTGAAAATTCTGGTATTAAACATGATAGAGCATCCCGATCCGAATAACGTCCGTCTTAGAATTTGTCAACGTCGGCAACATACATGTATGTCCATCTAAGCGGAGCGGGCAAATTGACAAAGTTCATGAATGCCATGGCCAAAACCACATCTCGACATATGATCGACATACCGCCATCGCAAGCGTGCTAACAAAATTTGAGATCAACGAACTTCACGTGAACACAGGTATCAGGTGTCTCAGCGATATTTTGCGCGAGGTATCACGCTCGTCGTTCAATAGACCTTACCCAGCCCCAACCCTTATTGTGCATCATGGGGCAAGAAGGGTCAGGGTCGTTCTGCATCACGACTGGAGGCGTGTCTCCTCCAGTCACTTACATGTACATGCATTCCAAGCCGCAGCGAGAAGCCAAAAGCCGTGTCGGGCCATTCAGGAAAGTACTACCTCGATGAGCAGACTTTTCATAGTAACATCAATTTTGTATACAAGTCTTAGTGATCATGCGTGGCCGAAACGCACTAGTATTCGGACGCCCGGCTGGTCCTCCACAAACTCAGGTCTGGATGGCGTGGGTTGGAAAATGGTCTAGGACGGATCTGGGGGACGTAGCCTACGGACTTCGCCTTTTTCCGCATACCACTCCGCAAAATCGCTCCTCTGGGGCTCCGCATATTTGTCTCCGGGGCTGGAGGATGTGTCATGGTACGCGATGGCGCTGCAACATCCCGTGAACACTCGTGAGTGATATACCAGGGGGCGGATATATATAGGAGGCCTTAATCGTCTCTCCACGATGCCTTCTCGCCTTTACAATCACCGGGGTCTGTTGGAGTTTGCCTATCTCTCTTCTCTTCCTTGAACACTTCGGACATACGAGCAGAGTCTCGCTCTTGTCGACGCTCGTCAAACCGTCAGCATGGGTCAGGACGTGAAGTCCAACATATGGGCCTCCATCAGGAGCAACCCTAAAGTCTTGTTCATTGCATTCTTCGCGTCGTATGGCTACCCGTTTCGAAACTCTGGCATATGCTCACTAACAATCTTCCAGGCTTGGCGGCTTCGAATATGGATACCAACAAGGTGTCCTCGGCCAGAGCTTGGTCATGACACGCTTTATTGAGAACTTCCCGACAGTCGTTGGATCCGCCTCAGCAACCGGCTGGCTCACTTCCATCCTCCAGCTCGGAGGTATTCTCGGATCGCTTGCAGCCGGTGTCCTCAGCGAGATCATCTCCAGAAAGTACACCATGTTCGTCGCCTGCTGCTGGGTCATTCTTGGCAGTTTCCTCTACATTGGTGCTCAGCCTGGCGCACCAGCTCTTCTGTACGCGGGCAGATTCTTCACTGGCATCGGCGTAGGTCTCTTCAGTGGTGTCGGACCACTTTACAACGCTGAGCTTTCCGCTCCCCACATGAGAGGTCTGCTCGTCTCTTTCTACCAGCTTGCCACAATTCTCGGCATCATGTTGTCTTTCTGGATTGGCTATGGCAGCAACTACATTGGCGGCACCGGAGCTGGCCAGTCCAACCTCGCATGGCGCCTCCCTTCTATCATCCAAGGCATTCCCGCTGCCTGCCTGGCTATCGGCATCTGGTTCATGCCGTTTTCGCCCAGATGGCTTGTGAAGGTCGGCCGTGACGAGGAAGCCAGATCAACTCTCGCCTGGATACGCAAGCTCCCCATCGACCACGAAGACGTGGATGTCGAATACCTCGAGATTAAGGCCGAGGCTCTCTTCGAGAAGAAGGCCTTCGCACGCGATTTCCCCGGCCTTGCTGAGAAGGGTCAGATTAGTCTCCTCAGGCGACAATGGTCTCAGTACGTTATGTGCTTCCGTTCCAAGGACAACTTCAAGCGTGTCTGTACTGCTTGGCTCGTCATGTTCTGGCAACAATGGTCTGGTATTGATGCGATCATCTACTACGCTTCCAATGTCTTCATCAGCCTTGGTCTCACTGGCGGCACCATCGCTTTGCTCGCCACTGGTGTCACTGGTGTGGTCTTCCTGGTTAGCACAATCCCTGCAATGGTAAGTCCTCCACTATTCACGACCACGGCACAGTCACTGTCAAAGATATTAACTTCTCCTTCCAGCTCATCATCGACAAAGTCGGCCGCAAGCCCATGCTGCTCGTTGGATCTGTCGTCATGGGCGTCAGCATGGTCATCGTCGGCGTGATCGTCGCCAAGTTCCGCCACGACTGGCCCTCTCACGTCGCCGCCGGCTGGACCGCCGTCGCTCTCATCTGGGTCTACATCGCCGGCTTCGGAGCAACCTGGGGTCCCGTCTCCTGGACACTCGTCTCCGAGATCTTCCCACTCTCTATAAGAGCATGCGGAACTTCGATCGGTGCTTCCAGTAACTGGCTCAACAACTTCGCCATTGCGTTCTTCGTCCCTCCTATGCTTGAGGCTTGGGCGTGGGGAACGTACATCTTCTTTGCCTGCTTCCTGACCGCTGGCATTGCGTGGGTGTACTTCTGCTTGCCCGAGACGAAGAACGCCAGTCTGGAAGAGATGGACCGTGTGTTCAAGAGCCGTGCTGGAGAGAGGGATGCAGAGCTCATGAGAGAGGCCCAGCAAGAGGCCAGCCAGCTCGGCCGAGGAGATGCGTCGTCCAAGGAGTCAATGGAGAAGGAGCCCAAGGGCCACGTTGAGGAGGTGTAGACAATTCTGGTGTCTGCTCGGATCAACCTAATGATCTCACGGAAGGTGTAGATAATGATAAGCAATGAAGATACAAATATCTATGCTCACCACAAGCTTCCAACGCTATCCCCATATTTCCTTGATCTTCAGAGTGGTAAGTATTCTCTGTTGCTTGGTCCGTCTGGAAATTGGTGTGAACGCGAAAGTGCTTATCTACCCGAGCGTTGGTGCAGTCACTCACTGGATTGGAAAGTTGTGACTCTACTCTGATGCCCCAGGTCGCCCAATTGCACCTTCACTTTCAACACCCCCTCAAACCCACTCCCTCGAATCGTTATGTTGGGATATTAGTCATTGTAGCTATCAGACTCTCCCTCAGTGTCTGATTTGCACAGCTATTGCTCGGAAGTCTGCATGTATCTTACTGTGTTTCGATGCTTGTATCTGTAGCTGCTTGGCTCAAGATTGTACTTACATATCAGGAAGACACGAAAGTACGTTTGCTAGTGTTGCAGTAACCAGTATGCCAATATCAAGATGCACGGTGTCGATAGAATACATGTCCGCCGTGAAGAGAGGTCATATGTATGCCTATAACAGCCAACGCGGTGTTCTCGAGTTCTGTGTAAGGATACGAGCATGCGATGTTGAGAAGTACAAGATGTGCATACATGCGTGCGATCCAAGATGACAGCACATATAACCCCGCGCAGGGCTGCCATCTACAGGTACTTTGACATGTTTGCAGCCATGCTTGCCATCGGTAAGATCCGATATGGTGCCATTTCTCTCCATGTAGCGTGGTTGTTACCGCTGTAGAGAAGATGTCAAGGTTTGCTAGGAAGCGCGGCCCCACGTGGAGCAGAGTTGAAAGTCGGCGAGCATGTAAGCACAGGCATAAGACTGTCCCTGCAGAGGGGCTACGACCCTCGCTTTTGACATAGCGCCTCGCAGATTACATACAATACATCCTACTTGCGCGAATGTTTCTTGTTTCTGCATTTTCCGTGCATGACAAGTCAGACCATCGATGCACGTAACCTGGACCCGGACACTAGGCAATAGCCACGCGTCGCGGCCGAGAAGATCCTGCATGTCCAATGCCACGTGAGACGCCACACAGAGCCCACAATGTCGCGTGGTGCGTCTGAAGATCCATTGCTGGATCCGCGCTTCCGAAATCTCCACGAGGAGCTCAGATCTGTGCTCTTTGCTGGCCTGTCGAACCTTTCGCCTCCAACTGCACCGCCTGTAGCCGAAGTCGGTCGATCGGAAGCATTACGGAGCTTGGACTTCTCGTCTGCTACGGTCAAGATACCGCAAGAACGACTCATACGCTACCTGCAGAACTGGATTACTGAGTGTGCGCCTCAGCTGGACAAGTTCGATGAGGAGCAGCACTTCCAGGTCGAAGTTCCGCTTGTTGCTCAAAGATCGCCTGCTCTGCTTTATGCCATCCTTGCCTTTTCATCAAGACAGATGGAGAGGAGAGGGTTGATGCAAGGATGCTGCGACAGCCTTGAGCTGTACCAGGAAAGCATCAGGCTCTTGACTCCAGCGTTGCAAGCCAAAGACTCTGTTACATTAGTGACTGCATGTGTGCTTGCCGTCTTCGAATTGATGTCGAGCGAGACCAAGAATTGGCGGCGTCATGTCGAGGGCTGTGCCTCACTGTTCGATGTCTTCGGCGTTAATGGCTTCTCTGGCGGACTGCTACAAGCCGTCTTCTGGTGTTATGCGAGAATGGAACTCTGCGGTAGCTTCACATCCGATGGCGCGGAAACAATGGTTCTAGCACTGGAGAAGTGGGTGCCACACCTTGACAGGTCCGTGGTATCGACCGAGGATGCCGAGAAACTGGTAAGATCGTTCTTCCACGAACAGAGCCGAGAGCATCACGATATGCACGCCAACTGGGCAATCTACCTCTGCGCCAGGGTTTGCGACCTCAAATTCCGCAGAACGCAATATTTGGAGCTCGGCCGCACCGAGTCTAACGACACCAGACCTTTCCCGGAGCAATGGCGGCAGCTTTGGTATGATCTACAATTCTGGTTCGACGAGCGTCCAGCAACCATGAAGCCTACTGCTCTTATTGAAGACGAACATGAGCTGAACTTCCCAACAATTGTCTTCCCTCATTGGGCGGCAATCTCCAGTAACCAGGTATACCATGCGGCCTGTATTTTGATGTTGGAGATGCAGCCGCCTGGAAACCAACTTGATGCTCAATGCTTATCGCTTTGGCACGCAAGGCAGGTGTGCGGAATATCCTGTGCAAACCCACATCCGGGAAGCATGGTAAACTCCATCCAGCCACTATTCACTGCGGGGAGGCTTCTGTCGCATACGAGTGAACGTCGAAAGATAGCCCAGCTACTGCAGTCTATAGAGCGTGAGACAGGGTGGGCCGCTTTGTGGCGCTTGCGGGATTTGGAGGATGAGTGGGGTTACGAAAGTAGCGAGATCTGGTAGTATATAGACAGATACCTAGGGACTTTGTACTGTGAAACTCTAATACTCCAAAGCCCTACCCGGTGTCTTGATCTAGGTCAGGACGCGCCGGTGGCTACGAGCCCCATTCCGGTCGAAAAAAAGTGGGTATCGTCAAAGACTCCAAGCTTCGTGTGCCCGGTTGTGATCCACACCTGATATGTCAACTGGTGCGCTACAAGATGTGGCGCGACTGGTATATCTATGTAAAAAAAGTTGCCACGCTGAATCGACAATCCTCAAGTACGCAATTTTTGTCGCTCTCCAACAACCACAAACATGACCTGGTCAACACCAATAATCACCGTCCTCGGATCATTAAACATCGACCTCGTATACTACACAGCATACCACCCTCTACCAGGCGAGACCATCACAGCCGCCCACTATGAAGTCTCTCCAGGAGGCAAAGGCGCCAATCAAGCTGTAGCCTGTGCAAAGCTTTCCAGAACCCGCACATTGCAAAACGCAAGCGTCCGCGTGACGATGGTAGGAGCCGTCGGATCAGATGCACACGGTGGAATTTTGCTAGACAGCCTCAATTCTTACGGCGTCGAAACATCTGAAGTTGCCGTGCGCACCGAAAGCGAGACCGACTTCTCGAGGACTGGATCCGCAGTTGTCATGGTGGAAGAGCGAACAGGGCAAAATCGCATCATCTTCTCTCCTGGTGCCAACGCCTCACTACGACCAGATCAATTTTCTAAACCTCTCAGTCCACGACCTTCCTTGCTGGTCATGCAACTCGAGGTTCCCATCGACACCGTCTTGCAAGCTCTCAAAACGGCCAAAACAACTGGCACACCGGTGCTGCTAAACCCAGCTCCAGCGATACAGCTACCCGATGAAGCGTACCACGACTTGACACATCTGATCTTGAATGAGACCGAGATCGCTTTGCTCACAGGTGTAAACGAAGCTGAGTTGGAGGACATGACCGTGGTGGAAAAGGTCGCCGCAGATGTCCTGGCGAAGGGCGTCCATAACTTGGTGGTAACTCTTGGTGCACGAGGGTCGTACTACACGTGCAGAAACGGCCAAAGTGGCTTCGTGCCTGCTGTGAAGGTCAACGTGGTAGATACAACTGCCGCTGGTGACACTTTCATCGGCATGTACGCAGTGCTCGCCGTTGAAGCTTCATCACGGTCGGAGAAATTCGACATCGCGGTAGCAGTGCGGAAGAGCACTATTGCTTCGTCCAAGACGGTTTCCAGGAAGGGCGCACAAATTTCGATCCCCTGGAAAGATGAGCTGGATTCAAAGTAGCCGCCGTAAGTAACCAAATACCGCATCGCCCACGTAGCTTTCTCCTTCATACTTGTGACGAATACTTTCCCAGCTCGTGGTGTGAGGATGGTGACTTGTGCCAAAGATTTCAATGGACCTGTGATGCGTCCGGTTGGCCTTCCTGCAAAATCAGCTGCCAGCTCGCGCGGAGGATAGAAACGTCTTTCTCAATCGGGATCTGCGTCGTACGCGTGATCTCCTGAAAGCACAACGACAGAACTTTCTGCTGAGAAACGTGTGACATCTCTTTGGCAACAAACAACAACGCAGCTATGACGATCGGATCCCACTGCTCGTAGAAGCGATTTCCGACCAGCATTCTGGCAATCTTCTGGATGTGCCAGCTTCGTGATCTTACTCGAGGAGAAAGACCTGCGAAGTTGACTAGACGAGGTCGATGCGTCAGAAGAACGATTGCTGACATGTGCATGACAAGATTTGCTTGCAAGGCAGTAGCGCTAGTGAAGACATCTGTTCCAAAGGGCTGTGCATGATGTTCGCTACCCGGCGAAGTCTCGAGTACAGGTTGCATACTACGAGGCCGGGTATGAAACCACTCTGTGCAAGATCTCCACAGGTCAGACCATCGGTCCCAACCGAGCACGTGAGCATCCGAAGATCGTCGATGAGACTCGTGGAAACCAGATAGCAGTGGGATGAGCTGGTGATGAACTAGTTGAAGAGACTCCGTAAGACAATAGAGGCATTCGTCATAGGATTGTACAGCCGAGTCGGAATTACCAAAACCTGCAACATCCCAAGGATATGCGAGTTGTTCCGCCGGAAGTTTATTGGTAGCAATGCAAGCTGCGATATCTGATCAAAGTACACGTTAGTACTGTTTAAGAGGCGATATCTAGAAAGCTCACCAATTTTCATCCGTAGCCTCAGAAGCGTTTTCAGAGGTTCCGGCATTGACGCAAAGTGTTGGTTCTGTGGTCTTTGCCCGAAGCATTGCACACGTGGAGCTGGGATGGTCGACCACTCAGATGGTGGGGTCCCAAGCACATCGCTCATATTGAGGAGCGCTCGTCCAACATCTGCTGTAAGCGCATCCTCGCGAGCAAGATCATCCAGGAGTCGCTGGTGTGCACCAAGGTCGTCCGGAACAGAGCCCGGTGTACCCACAGCTTTGTCTCGCAATCGCATACAGTACAGTATACATTCCAAGACGACTCTGCTACTTCGTGCCAAGGTCGTTATTGTCGGCCCGAAAGTCGACTTGCAATTGCCAGCGTCTATCCATGGGACGACCTGATATCGGAAGCGAAGCAGAGCTGAGTGCGGACTTAGCGAACCTCGTTGTGAGAGGCTACTGTCAATCCAACGCGAAGGCGTAGTGGCTTCATAGATCGGCTCAGTACCCGTATAAGTCAACGGCCAGCATGCCAGAGCTTCATCATTGCAAGAACCTTGGCCTTGAACAGCAACGTGCGCGCTCGGTGAATGCGCAGACCGGTTAATGAGCGGGCTTAATATCTGGCTGTGTACCGACTCACGGAACGCCAGCTGTGGAGAGGGCGTCCCATTTGGTACACGTAAAGCTGTTGGAGGTGGCGAATCCACCGCAGTGAAATCTTGGACGTCATCTATGGTATGGTCTTCCTGCGACGGCTCGTCGGAAACGAATGAATGGGGTCCTTGGGAGACGAATGTCCAGTCGCCATATGTGCAAGTGACATTGCGGGCGCAACAATTTCGACAACGCGGCTTCTGTTCATCGCCTGAGCCTGTATCAGTATTTGCTATGGAGTTATGCTAAGTGGAGCCCACCCAGCAGTCTCTCATGGGCAGCGGATAGTCTCACATTTTCTTCGCCGCTTGCGACAGGTGATGCAGCCCTTGCGGGATCGTCGCTTGTTCTCCGGTATCTGCTTAGCAGACGGCATGCCACCAGACAGCCTGATGACTAGAGAAGCTATCTAACAGGGACCGATTGATGAAGTCGAAGACAGCCCCGAGGCCCTCGACCACCCATTGTCTCCCCCACGCCAAGAACGCGGGTGGGTAATGGTTCTAACCCTAATATCAGGCCTCTTTTCGACAACCACGAGTGCACCGCCACAGCTCTTTCGAAATTACTTCGATGATACTCGAGACAATTCTGCTAAGATCTGGTTCACCGAATGCGCGAGGTCTGGAATGATGATGCTGATGCTGATGCTGAAACTGTGGGAAGAACAATGTATCATATTCTAGCGATCGAAAGCTCGTACTCTACATGTATCTCCTAGTGAAATCTGCTGGTATCAACTGGGCGACATGAAACTCTTCTGGTGGCATGAGTACCGCTGACATGGACGAAGGAGCTCGCCTGACTATCTGAGCCGGTCATACTTGACATTATGAAGCGTTCTCTATGGAAAGACAGATTGGCTATCATCCACGCAAGAATATTCGTCAACAACGGAGCGTGGGCAATCCTCAAGAACGGGTAGTGCCCACTGTTTACGATGGTCCAAGCATTTTGGAGAATGCAGGGATGAGAAAAGGTCAAAAGACTTCTTCTTGATCGTCGATTCATCATGCACAACTCTTTACGCATTCACCCGAGAAAACGATCGGATCACTTCAATGACTGCAGCCCCGCATATGCTTCAAGGCATTACGGGAGGCACGAAGGCCATGAGTCCCTTGGCAACATGGCATGATCCGTAAACCAGCGCTGTCAGTCTGACACGCATCCCGTTGAACCGAGACATTCGCAAATAAACTTCGACCGCGTGTTTTCGAACTTTAAAAGCCTAGTATAATACGAGATCCATGGGATGATGAACCTTCCACCACGCGATCTGTGTATTGTACCTCGATACCATGCGGGGTTATCGGTGCCGTGCCTCTGGGTGTGTTGGCATTGTCTGATGAGAGGAACATAACCTCGATGTCCGATCTGCACAACGAGTTGATCAGCTCTTCACAATGCTGATCAGACCCGCGTTCCTGTGAAATCGGGACAGGTTTCTACGTCAATATGATTGCACCCGGGCATCGCGAGCAGAGGAAGTGGTTGCTTGTTGCAACATTGCTCCTATTCCTCTCAGTTTCGCTTTGGCATTTCGATGCTGGTCTCGATATACCAGCACTCGCCGACGGACCTCAGACGCAGCTGACGACAGCCGTAAAAGCTCACGAGGAACACGTTGCAGCAAAGCCAGCATTCGATCTCGAGCTATCACATGTTCCAGAACGCTTGCAAGGAAAACTGCTCAACCTTGCAGAGGTCACTCCAAAAGACCTCACTCTGGACAGTGATCTCCATCACCTCCAAAACAACGACGAATTCCTGCCTTTTCTCGCTAGCATCAGCAACATTCGTAATCTCAGCGTGACAGATGCGCACGGTACTTGCAACTACAACGAAACAGAGCTATTGTCGTTCAAATATCATGCTGATTCAGATTGGGTGCTGAAGGCTCTCGAAGACTCAGCCATACAGCCGCTTCGAGAAGCCTGGCAGCAATTCGTCAAACGAGGCCTGATACCATGGGACACCGCGAAGCACAAATACGAAGGTCGAGGCATAGTGATCGTCGGAGGCGGCTCCAAATACGATGTCAACCGTATCAAAGTCACTCTTCGTGCTGTGAAGAAGCACGGCTCGAGTCTCCCAGTTAAGATTAACTACTTTGGCGACGAGCTACAAGAATCGACCCGAAAACAGTCGACAGCCATCTACGGTAACGACCGCCTTTTTGTCAACGATCTTTCCGGTGACGATCAAACATGAAAGACCTTCAAGAGCCTCATGAACAACTACCAGCTCAAAACAGCAGGTATGATATCAACGCTCGCTTCGCCGAGATGCTGCTCCTCGACGCCGACAACATCCCTACATCAGACCCAGCCGCCCTGTTCGAAAGCAAAGCCTACAAAGAATACGGTAGCGTCTTTTGGCCAGATCACCCGCGCACACGCAAAGAGCACCCTGCCTGGGCGGCATTCAATACGCCCTGCCGTCGCGACGAGTACGAGTTTGAGACGGGACAGTTGCTAGTCGACAAGCGCAGGTACTTCTACCACCTGCAGCTTGCAGCTTGGATGAATGCGCAAGACTACTGGCGAAAAATGCTGCTAGGCGACAAAGACCTATTTCGCTACGCCTGGCATGCTCTCAAGACCGAGTTCGGCACCCCGGTCAAATGGCTCACGAGTCTGGGATTCGTAGCCGAGCAATCGGACGGAGCCGGGGGCAGCAAGATGGTATATTGCGGACACACTTTTGGGCAAGCAGCGCCCAATCATCAAGATGGCGATGAGGGGAGCGGCATTGCGTTCTTGCACGGCGGGACGCTAAAAACCTTAGGCGCGCCTTTGCTTGCTCGACTGCGTAAGTTGAAAGGAGGTATTTTCACGCATTTCGAGCGTGTGGCTGTGTCAACTTTGGAGGATTGGTCGAGAGTGGAATACGATGCCGACACGGCACATTGGAGTGCTGGATACTATTACAACCTCACGCGGGATCAGGCGCCGAGTGAGTTGGTGGGCCAAGATGAGGATTTAAATCTTGACGTGAAGGGCATTGGAGAAGAGAGGGTTACAGCATTAAAGCTGAAAGACGACTACCTTGACAAGGATGTGCTGTGTATGCACTTTGGGAAGGTCGCGCCACGGCCGATTGCTGAGCTGGGAGTGGATGCTCAGGGTTTCGAGAAGCTGTTTGAGGAGACAGGCGGATACTGGATGATAGAGGACAATTACCCTGGATGGTGATGTGAAATTGTATGTGAAATCTGATTGAGATTGCTCCAAGGAACAGTGCTAGTAATTCATCCGCTTTCTATTGTGAACCACGCTTCTCTATGCTCTCACCAACCTTCTTACACAAACGCGCGCACGGCTCGTCCACATATCTGGTAGCCCACTTCGCAACGACAAGCACCATAGCCAAGATGGTCGTGTATACGACGATTGCCCTCAAAGTCAGAGACTCTGGTCCCCATGCTGGGATGTGCAGCAAGTCGTCATACCACTTTGGTTCAGACATGTATGGTATCCTTCCCAACACACGTCTCCATCGGTCTCCAATGCACAAGAAGATCGGGAAGTGCACTGCATAGAACGGTAAGCTCACGTTGCCTAGGTACTGTATCGGCCAGGTATTGAGGAAGCGTTGGATGAGTAGGGTGTGTTCAAGACCAAGGATGAGAATGACGGCGCCGTAACTGTGCCAGAAACTCCAATAGTTTTTGGTCGTATAAGTCGATGGGACATGTGTTGTCAACCACTTCCAGCCATATGTGTTGGCGGACAGCTCAGGGTGGTTGTTGTACGACGGCGCGGAGAGAAGGTACAAACCTGTTGCTACGGCAAAATAGCTCGCCACGGTGACAATCAGTGGTCGAGATTTGGCGGTAATTGATGGTGCTCCACCGATGTTGCTGCGAACCACGACGATTGAAATGCCAGCAATGAAACATGCTTCCCACCAGAAAGCTCTGTGCAAGAGCAACACTGATATCCCTGACAAGGCACCGTTCATGTAGGGCTTAGACAATGGTAGAGCTGTCATGAGCATCAACACCAAATAAACGAGCAGGGAGCCCTTGAGAGATATCGGGATCGTCCACAAGACAGGATCGTTAGCAAAATGGTCAGCCACTGTCGTCTCACGGAAAGGCTGGAAGAATTCGAACGAAAGGTGCAGGAAGCTGACAAGTTCAAGGAAGATGTTGTCTTTACGCTTGTACCAAAGCGCATCTGGGTAGATATCGAATGGCAGCTGCATGAGGATAGCAGCAGCAAAGGCAACAGTGAGGACAGGCAAGTACAATCGCAATGGGCGTCTGAGCGCACCCGCAAGGAGCCTTCTTCTGCATTGCTTCCTGCGGGCTTTGGCCAAAGCATTGAGAGAGGAGATCGAGAGCACGTATCCAGTCAGGATGAAGAAGAAGCAGACAGCTGGAGTGCCACCCTTGTAAGAAAGGCGTTTCCAGGCGGCCAGTGCGATGCCCAAGAAGCCGTTCGATGCAGTGGCGGCATTCTCTTCTGGAGATTGGCCGTCACCGAGCAGATGGTGATTGAAGACACCCAGTGCTGCCACGCCACGTAGACCGTCGAGGTAAGCTCTGATCGTCTCTGTTTCTTGCTGGTGGCTTGCTCGGCCGGCTGAGGTTGTGTTTGAGCTTCTAGGGTCGCGGCCTGGATCGGCAAATCGGCCAACTGTAGCGGCAGCGTCTCAATCATTGTTTGCTGCGACGCCATGATGGCTGGACTTACAAGAGGAGATGCGGTGTTGAGAAGCAATGTACCTCAATGTCTACTTGACAACTTCCTCAATGCGCCCCCGTCTACGGCGGGGTATTTCGCCCAGGCAAACATGGTCTTGCCGGTCAAAGCCAATGATTCCTAAAAATTGCATCCACGGGTAGCAGTGAGACAAGTGCTTACAGATTGTGGGTCTCCGCCCGTCTTCAGGTACCGGTGAAAGTGACATGCGGACTCTTTGCTACTGTACCTGATGATCTGTCTTGATGCCTTCGATGAAGACGAAGACCTTGGGCAACCAACGCAGTGTCTCAGGGAGTGTATGCGCAATCATTCATGGAAAACAGATGTAGGCCGTCTCGCCCATGGCGAACCTCTCCACAGCAAGGAATTGACGAAGCCGTCTTTCCCGCCAAGAAAGCAAGTCAAGAAGTGAGTTCTGGACATCCCGTAGGTAAAAGTATAGTATTTGAAAGAGAGGAGGGGGAATGCAAGCCACAACCATATCTGTGGCTGAAGATCTGATCATATAGCCAAGTCTCGGCAACGCCACACGTTGCTTGTCGGCTTGCTTGTCTTGTCTCTGTCATTTGTGATCCACCACCTTCACAGACCAAGTATAGGACGGCTCGTTGTATCTATGTCTCGAACTTTCACCTGAGCTGCTGATACAGTACAGCCATGCGCCTCCGCTCGACACGTGCCGTTGGTGGAGCTTCTCCCTGTCCCGCTCCCAACGTGCACCCAGGACGAAGGACTATACAAGCGCAAGTGTAGCGACAAACTTGCGTGACCATAACAGTCTCGATTTCTGCGACAGGTTTTTGAACATAATCCGTAAAAGATGACAGATCATATCATCACCAAGACTTGCCACCCGGAGATGCACTTCACAGCACCCACGAAACATAAGCATGCTAAGCACCTGGACCAGACCAGAGCGACGCCCGCCAAGCCTAGCCGTCTACGCCTCAAGTTCTGGCCGTTCACATTTGGAAGCCTACTGTGTATAGACTCCGTGTGACGAGAGCATTCATACCGCTCGACATCGTCCATGGCACCAGGATTGACCAATGTGCGGCGCCCAGTGCCATGTCTTTGCATCATACCACGATCCTATCTGATCTAGACATCTGATCTTGGTCAATCGGGGATACACGATCCCGTCCTGTTCCTTCATGTTCTTATGGGGCTGTACCTTGCTGAGTGACGAGCTTTTACGGCTCAGGACTTGCTCGAAGGCTTGGGCTGGGCCTGCGCCTTACCGACTACGCAAGCCTGGGTAAGTACAAGACAGCGGGAGGCCTGGATATATAAGACAAGAAATCTTCACTCATTCCGAGGACTACCATCCAGCTACAATCTCATATCAGATCGCCTTTCGAGAAAAGTCCAGTCCTGATTATAACACTTTCACACTCAACATGCACTGCCTCTCGATCATCTCCGCCATCATGGCCGTTGCCGGAACTGCTTTGGCCAATCCCATGCCCGTCCCAGCTGGGAAGCCCACAGGCGGACCTGCCATAGCCTCAGTCACAATCTACTCTGGTCCGGCAACTTGCTCGGATCCCAATGTCGTCAGTTCCCACCACCCTGAAATAGAAGCGCATCGACGCTCATACTAAACCCGACCAGGCTCCCGACCCAGCGAGCGCAGGTACCGCAAAGACCGTCTCAATCACCGAGAACGCATGTCAAATCGTCAACGTCGTAAGTCTCAAATCCCGCTCCTACCTCTTCGCACTCACTGACAACGCGATGCCGCACAGCCCTTCGGCGGAGTCTTTACTGCAACAATGACACAAAACCCAAAGACCGGCACGGCAGCCTGCTACATTCAGATCTTCTCGCAATCTGGCTGCGGCTTGACTCTGCAGAATCAATACCATGGCTTCCCATTCAATGGCTTGACCGCTGGCAGCCAGGTTGGTTGCGCCACTCCGCCTGTGCAGAGCTATGGCGCTCTGGCGATTGTTTGCGGCTAAAGCAAAGTCTCAAGCCAAGACGTTAATGGCGTTCAGAGTGATCCTTCGGGTTTTGGAGTACTTCAGCGTTTTCTTCTTCCAGGCGAAGTGGCGTTCGGTCTGCAGGGTCGGCAATAGTTCCATGTTGGACTTCGTAGCAATAATTAGCGACAGCCATGTTACAGTCATCAATTGTGCACGCTACCGCAAGCTGATGACTAGAATGTCCAGTCAAGCAGTGGAACGATGCACGGGGTATTGCTGCGGTGGACAACGGTATAGCCAAAGTGGTCGCTACCAGAACTCAAAGTCACAATGCGATTTTCCATTTGACGACTTTTACAATTGCTCGATTATAACGAGTTCTGCTTCAGTAACAGAATTCTCTGCAGACGACATGTCTAGAATTTGATGGTTTCGCTCCAGAGTGTTTGGTGGGGTCCAAACGTTCATGGCGAGTGATGCAGAATGAGCCATGGCTCACGTAACACCAGACAGCGTATTGTAAGCTCAAAGAAGACACAGCATACTTTGCGATGGCAAATTGAAATCAATGACGAATGATAGTAAAGATCGCAGTCGGTTGTTCAACGGCGGTGGCTGTTATCGGCAAGGGCTCACGTGCAATCTCACGTGGGGGATTTCTATCAGCTTCGATCAGTTCGGTGATCGCTTTCGTCACAGCCCTTCACTGACGCCCGCCCGTGCCCCACACTCGTCCAGAACACATCATATTCTTTACCCTTGCTCGACCCTTGCGATCACATCCACTTGCACCACATTCACCACGACATCAACTCCATAGCTTACCTTAAGACTTATCAACCCCAACACCACCTCACCAGCCAAACAACACACAACACCTTCACAATGAGCGACTGGGACTCCGTCACCAAGATCGGCAAGAGCGTCCGTGGACCTGGCGCCGACCGTGAGACCACCGTCAAGGGCAAGAGTGCTCTCAACGCCGCCCAGCGTAGCGGAGGAATCATCAGCACCGACAAGAAGTACTCCACCGCAAACGTAAGAAACCCTTCCAAGTTCCTCCGGTAAACGTGCACAATCACTGACACCCACCACAGGCTGCCAGCGCCAACCTCGGTGGCCAGCGTCTCACCAAGATTGACCGTGCCGACGGCCCCGTTGCCACCAAGAAGGTGCCCGAAGAAGTCGCAAAGGCTCTTATGCAGGCACGAAACAACCTCAAGAACCAGAAGGGCAACACCATGACTCAGAAGGACCTCGCATCAAAAGCCAACGTCGACGTCAAGGTTGTCGCCGACCTTGAGCGCACCGGTGCCGATTTCCCCTCCATGGACGCCGTACTCAAGCTCCAGAAAGCCGCCAATGTGCGTCTTACTGGCTCGAACATCGGCGAGCCCATGCTCGGCCCCAAGAAGAAGTAAACCGCTGGTTTGAGGAGGAAAAATTAAAAGAAATCACACGAGCATGTATTGATGGCTAGTCTAGCGAAAGGGAAAACCCCGGAGTTTGGGATATTATGAGCGTATATGGCTTGAAAGCGGACGTGAGGCGTAGCTGCGCCTCTCTGTCTTTACGATAAATGCTCTATGAATGTTAACGCCTTTTCTGAAAGGGCTTGTCACGATAGATTGGACTTGGACTTCAGTTTCATGATCTCGAGTGGTGTTCTTCGCTTCATGTCTCTTGCACTCGCATCTACAGCTCCTAGCTACTCTTCGTATAATCGTAAAGCCTCGTAAAGCCTTCAGCAGGCGGCTGCAACCAATTCCTCTCATCATACTCATTCCCACCCTCAATGCAATGGAAAGTATAAATCATCCTGCCCTTCTGACTCGTATTCTTCTCGCTCTTGTGCAACAAATTGCCATGAATCAACACCAACGTCCCCGCCTTGACCTCTCCGAGATCATAAACCTCTTTCTTTACCTCCCCATCCTCCTCCAATCCCTCAGGCCACTGCTTGTCCTCATTGCTCGCAAACTCCGTTCCCTTGCCGTCTGCAGACCTCACGAACCGATCCCTAACCGGCGCGCGACGATGGCTGCCCGCAGCGAAGGAGAGACATCCATTCTCCGCTGTAGCGTCTTCGAGCGCGTACCAGAAGCCGACAGCCGAGGGAGGGTTGGTGTAGAGGAAGACGGAGTCTTGGTGTGGTGGTACACGTCCGCCAATCTCGGGCTGTTTGCAGATTACCATGGATTGCAGGACACGAGGGTCGCGGAAGCGAAGAGAGCGGGCGATTGCGGCGTTTTGCTGGTTAATGGAGGCTGCGGAGAAGGAGGGGTTCAGGTGGTGGAGGTAGTGGCCGATTTTGTTGATGGCGCGGTTTTTGGGCTTGGTGAGGGTGCCGTTGGAGTCGAAGGCGTCTGGGTGGAATGTGTTAGGAGCTTTCCGAACGGCAGAGCATTGAGTTGGTCAAGCATAAGTGTCGTGATACAAACCTTCTTCGAAGAAGAAGCGGACTTTATCGCCACTCTCGAGGAAATAGCTGTCGCCGACATGATCGCTCTTCTCGCCAGTGGAGAACTTGGTCATGGGATGGTCATCGAGAGAGAAGTCGTTCAACAGGCGATTTGACTCCTCAAGCAGCTCTTTGGCCTGGTCTTGTGACAGAGCATCGGGTATGAGTAAGTAGCCATTGGTGTCCCAGAACTCGAGCTGTTCTTTGCTGAGGCCAGATGATAGGTCACTCGAGGGAGGAGGAGAGACTCTTGAAGGCGTCATGATGGAAAATGGAGAGAGAATGTTCAGATCGGGGAAGAGGGACTATGACAGTGTTATAGCACAGCACGCAAACACCTTTCCCGAGTGGAAGATAACACAGATCGCCTTGATCGTCATTCGCGGCACACCCCACTTTGCTCTCCACATGCACGCCCTGGCTCGGGCTGCGTCTCCGGCAGCCATTGTACAACGTTCGAGAAGCCTACGTGCGCTCGGCCTGTTGACATTTACCAACATCTGATAATAACACTACTACACCTCACTCCACCAATGGACCCAGATGCTCCAGTCGTGACAGCACCATCTACGCCGCCAATCTGGCGCTGGGTTCTCGGCTTCCTCGCCGTAGGGGCTTGCTGGGGCCTCACGACACCTTTCATGCGGAGAGCAGCAGTGATTCGAGACCAGCAACCCAAGCATGTGCGGCCATACCTCACTTCAGATGCGCCTTGGATCAAACGCAAAATCTGGGGTATTTTGTATGCGGTGATAGATTTGCTTAAGAATCCTGCTTACGCGGTGCCGCTTTTGCTGAACGTTACGGGGAGTGTCTGGTTCTTTCTGTTGATCGGACAGGCTGGTAAGATGGCATTCGATTCATCTCGAGATCCACGATTATCCCATGGCGCTAATGTTTGACAGACTTGTCCTTGACCGTGCCAATCACCAATTCGCTGGCTTTTCTATTTACTGTCCTCGGTGAATGGTGGGCTGAAGGCAAGGTCATCTCACGAGGTGAGTTTATTTGAAATCGCCGGATGAACCATGCGGAATGTGTACTGATTGTGCTTCAGATACGTGGGTTGGTATGACCCTGGTCCTTGGTGGCATAGCTCTATGCGTGCATGCGAAAACCTCGTGAGTCGCCATCAGTGGTCTGTTGACTTTCTTTGTGGACTTGGGAACATGATCTATGGAAGGACCTTGGCAAATGTAGACTGTTATATATGACGGTTGTCCGAAGATTGATCATTCCGCTGCGACAGAAAAGATAAGAAGCCATACCCAGTACCCTGCAGAGATATCGTGAACGCCGACCGGCGATATGTAACCCGCTCAAGACCTACCCATGTACACCTAGGTAGACCTCACCGTGTCATACAAGCCTCAATGCAGAGGTTCATGTACGTGTAGTTCGTATAACGTCGAGCACGTTCACACTTATAATTGAACCGCGGAAAGATTGCTCCGCTATTGCCAGCTGCCCTGTCCGAGATTGGGCTCCAAGGTCGAAGAAAAAATATGCATCTTTCCTATGTAGATAGCTTGACCGTAACTTCGCCATAAACGTGGCACGAACCAAGTGATCTACCGGCAACCGGGATCTACCAAGTGATCCCCAGCCTCCAACTTCCCTGTCATGCAGCTCAAGCGCACGCTAGATGAGCAGCAAGATTGATGACAAAGACTATCCTCGTGAGGAGGTTTGGTGATCGTAGAAAATGCAGCCTCAATTACCTTGCTATACATGAGGGCATTAGAAGCAGAGGATCAAACAGAACATAAATCCTACATGAGATGTGTAATGACATCAGCAGACGTTGGTGACGAGAGCATTTGAAGGGTCAACCGGCCCTCCGCGGAACGGCACACAACGTCTACGCAAAGACGCGAACGCTCGGCACGTCTACGCACGCCCAGATTCCCGATTGCCATGCGTGCCATGCTTGCCGCGACCAGATCTCTTGCGATCGTGATTAGCGGTTCTCCGGCTGGGCGAACATGTCCACGGAACCCAGGCTTGCGTGGTGGTCGTCGTGACCTATGCAGCCCTTGGGCGGGAAGTTAGGTTAGGTTTCCTTGTGACGCGGTCCTGCGCACCGTCATCACTGATGTCTGCTGTCCTGGGAAGTAGTTGAGTAGCAGGTCCGGCCGTCTTGGGCCGGTTCTTCGTCCATTATGGTATATCATATGAGCAGTCTCTGACCTGCTGCTGGTGCTGTCACTCGCTGCACCCATCATTCGCTCGGTTGCGACTATACCTTCTTTCACTTACGGACCTTGCACCGTTGACGCATGATAATATACTATACTTTTGACGATACCCATTTGAGAATACCACGACTATACGACTGCACGATTATACAACTTGACGACAATACGATGGACACGCCCTCGAACCTCAACACCACTACAAAGCCTTCCGCCATAAAACGAGCCCGTCATACGTGCACAGCATGGATCGTCGCACCGCTCATGTCATACACTCGCAACACCTGGAGTTCATGGACGCTGACACCGCTGTGGATTCTACAAATGTTCCTCATGACGAATTCAATCATCACGATCGGCATATTGATCTTCGAAGTCGAAGGGCAGGGTAATCATACTGATGTGTAAGTTCTATCCGATCTGTTCGGAACTGTGATTGTATCTATGCGACCAGATTGCTGACTTTCGATACACAGAGGATGGATTGTCGCGCTAGCCTTTGTCTTCATATGCATTCTGCTCACCGCGGCAGAGATCGGTCTATGGTTCGTTCGCGCTTTACACCCTTGGACGTATCTGGGAATCCAGGTGTTTAAATCGACTTTCTGGATTCTGTACTTCGCCGTCGGCATTGCTACCACCGTGCTGGAAAGGGTGATCGACTCCAGCCTGATCTGGCCATTTTGGAAATTATGGCAGGCGGCCGGCATGTCGGCAGCTTTGGCTGTGACAATTGCAGCACTCATCTATGGCGCAGTGGTCGCTCATAAATACCGCAGAGCCGGCAAGTTCGCGGAGATGACTTCGGAGAACAGGACGTACCGCAAAGAGGAAGAGTCGGATTTAAGCGACTTTTCGCGGTTCTCGCGTGAGAACTCTTCCGATGGCAAGGCGTGGGCATAGCCATGCACCTATAATGATAACGTATTCTGAATCTTCCAGCATAAAGCCATCCTGACGTTCCTCGTCGTGATTGCTTAGCCTGCCTTGCGCAAACTATTGTAGTGCTCTCCCAAACCAAAGCCGTGCTTGTAGTATCCTAGCCAGATCTTCTTATTCGCCGCGCCGCCCTCGGGCTCAATCTTCTCCACCCGACCAAAGTCTTGTAGTACATTTATCTCGACTCCGTAGCTTTTTGCAAGAGCCAAAAGCTCGAGTTGTCCACCCCACTCACCGGTGTCCCGTATCTTGCGCAAGTAATCTGGCAAAGGCTCTTCGAGGAAAGGCTCGAAGTCATCCGGATGGTTCTCGATCCAGCTCGCTGCGGCGAAACGAGTGGTCTTGTATGGAATCTCAGGCTGCGCGCCTGGCGCCGTGCCTAATGGAATGTCCAGTTGAGCGAGTTGGTCGGCAACTGCGGAGTATAGACAATGACCATCCGCGCGGATTTCCTTCTCTTCAAGACCGCGCTCTTCCATGTATGACAGCATGCGTTCACGCTCTTGCTGCTTCATGTCTGGCAGGTTCTGCGCTTCTGCTGCTGCTTGCTTTGCCAGCTCTTCTTGTTCTGCTGCTCGACGGGCCAGGCGTTCTTTTTGTCGGTTGGGTTTGCGGCCATGTGAGGGAGCTGCTGGCGTAGGTGCAGTGTTCAGTTGTGCGGCTGCGGCAGGTGCAGGCTCCGTAGGTTTGGCATCGTCGCCATCTTGCTGGAGGGCGAGGTCGTCTAGCTCGTCGATGGGCAGTGCGTCCGAATTGCTTGTTGGCTCGCCGTTGAGGGCAGCAATTTCATCTGCTTGCCGTTGCTTCAACTCGGCTTCCAGGCGATCGCACTCATCATTTACACCTTTTCTCGTCTTCTTGCTTGCTTGCTTCTTCTTTTGCGTGACTCGGCTTTGTAGATCTTTCTGCTCTTTGCGGTGCTTGGTCTGTAGTTCTTCCATGACTGCTGGAGGTATGTGTGGTGTCTTTGAAATCGATGAGTCTAAAAAGCGGCACTCGAGCTTCCATGCAGGACAATCTGCAGCTGTTCAACCTTGTGCGAAGATGTGGTGTGTTGATTGGCGTGTTGGCCAGAGATGCTAGTGGGATGATCATTCGCTTGTCATGCACCAGCGGGGCTTCGAACCCAAATCAACGGCTTCTGCCATTTCTAGACACCCAAACATCCACAGACCATTGCGTATGCCGCCACGTTCTTGTCGGGGTAGACATCTCTGAATACTAGCGTCTTGCATTCGAGAAACCATGTGTCGATCACATCCCCGAGATTCACAAGCGTATGTAGGTAAGGTATCGAGCGTAATTTATAATCTCACTCCGTCATTATTGCGGGAGACGTTGCTTCATGTCCGAGACTTTCTTCAGGTATCCCAGCCTGCCACCGCCCTTTTGCAATACTGTACATCGTCTAGCTTCTTTGATATTCAAATTACAGCAACGACGGAAATTGGTCTGCTAAGCAACAGAATCAGCCACGATGCTCTCCATGTCTAAGACCTCAATCTTCGCTCTCAACGCCATCATCTTTACTGGAGTCTTGATCCAGATCCTCCGCTCCCGTATCGAATATCACCCGAAAGTCCACCCAACAGAGGTGGTCGGACTGGTATTCGCTTGCATCATCCACGCTGTCGGCTTGGTCTTCTTCCAAATTGGTCTCCCGCGCCCCACAGCTGCTCGTTCTCTGGTCGTCGCCGTCTGCGTGCTCAATGCCACGTTACTTCTGCAACTCCTCGTTAGAGGCTCGAAGGGAGCCTTATACTCATACTTGGCCAATGCTCTCTGGCTTGCTGAGATCGTGATGGTTGGCTTCACGCTCGTGTACGGAGAAGTGGTGAAGGAACTTGGCAGCTCTGAGCGAAGGCCTCTGCTGGAGGACTTGCAGAGTATGGAAGGTCAGCTGGATCAGATTGAGAAGAGGATTGCTGAGTTGAGGGCTCAGGCTAGAGAGCAACGCGATGCATCCTCGTCGCAAAGCCCATGAAATCCTTGTCAATTTTGACAGCCGATGCTGGAGCATAAAAGTCAACTTGTAAAAGCTTTACATCAGAATACCGCATGATCACTACGAGCTATCAAGCAAAGCGCTATTCTTCTTGGCCAATTTCAAGATCCCATCCAAAGTCTCCCTATCACTTGAATCGAACTTCTTCGCCTCCGCCGCTTCCAAACAAACCACGTTGGCGGGATGGATTTCCCAAACGTCTTCCACCGGCTTCCTGCCAAGTTCCTGCTCTTCTTCGAGGTATACGTCAAACTCCTGCCACTGCTTCAAATCGTCCTTCGTAGCAGAAAGCCATCCATTGAACCAAAGCGGCTTCCCGCTAGTGTCGAAATGTATAAGCTGTGGCGAGCAGATCATGGGCCCATCGACCGGTTTGGGCTCCTCGTCGGGCTTCTCGAGGTCCTTAGGTTGCACATCTGTAAGCTTACCCATAGTACCCGCCACGCCACCGTGGAACGAGTAATCCGTATCGCCAGCCATCTCCCAGCTTAGCCAGAAAGTCTCTTTGTCGCCGTACATCATGTCGTACACGCCTTTCTTGCCCTTTGCTTCGTCGCTGTCTCTGTCCGGCCCGTTGAGTCGGGTGGTCAAGAGCATGGGAATGAAGTGTCGCCACTTGTCGACGACAAGGACGCCGGATTCTTGCATGTGGCCGCTTTCGCCTGTCCACATCCTGTTCTGCTTGATTTTGGAGGAGATTGGAGCGGGAAGGATGGACTTGATCCAGGCGCGCTTGTTCTCGGGAGAGACATTGCGATCTTTGAAGAAGAGCGCACCAGTCCTATGATAGCCTTCGTCGACGAAAAGAGTGGCTGGATCAACGAAGAAGAAAGAGTCCGCGTCAATGAAGATCACTTCGCGGAAGGAAGACATTAAGACTGCGAAGGCTTTCGCGGCCCAGCCTTTGCTCAAGTCAGTTGTGCAGATCATGCTTATTCGCGAGAGAGTCACACACCTGCTAAATGCCAACCGAAGTCGTCTATCATGAGCCTTAGGTCTCTGGTGACAACGCCATCAAGCTCTTCCAGCCGATCTCGCATATCCTCGTCGAGATCTTCATCGCCGAGGTACATGATCTCGATCTGAAGTTCGCAGCCCAGCTTCCTTAAACTCGGTATGACTGTAAGAAGTTCGGGTGCTTGTGGATTTCCTGCTGTGAATACGATTCCGCGACCGCCGTTGTAGAAGCTGGTATGCAACGACATATGATCAGGGTAAGACAGCATTGACCATGGGAAGAGTCGCTTGGCGAAAGTGTTTACGAGATACCGGATTCGGTCATAGCTATGGATATTCTGGGCGATGGTCTCCGATGGAGCTTTCATAGCGCGGAGACGGGGAATGATCGACTGCTCTTGCAGCTCATCTAAGTCATACAATTCAGCAATGCGTCTCATGACCTGGAAGAAAATATCTTTGACTTACCACCATCTTGGAAGAGATGAAGATCCTCCCAAGTCTGGAAGACCTTTCGGAAAGCCCTCACACGATGGGTCAAATCGCGGAGCAGAGGCTCTCCGGTTTCTGTGATGGGTGAAAGTAGGGCCTTCAAGCGATACTCATCATCGAGGAAACCTTCGATTTGGTGGATTGCTTCGCTTATTTGCTTATCAGATGCGGTGACCGTGTGTGCTTTCGCTTCTTCACGGGATGGTGATGGATATTCGTGTTGAACCTGTGGCGCAACCGGACTATGAGCATCAGCAGGCTGTTTCGTCGGCTCATCTGTAGCAAGCATCTCTTGAGGTTGCAGAGCATCCCGTTCAGACAATTGCTTGCTCGGTGACCCGTCAGCGTTCACAGCAGGTGGCCAGGCACTGCCAAAACATAGAATCGCAATGACAAGAGCAGCGGCAAGGACGCATCGCAGGATCAGCCGTTGATACGAACGAGGGCAGCGCACAATGCTCGCCATGATGAAGATATCAAGACAACAGCGTCAGACCGACGTAGGAAGCAAAGGCAGGCATGTAGTCCTTGAACACAAGGTCTGGCAATCGCACGAGCACTCGCTTAAGGTGTAGGCCAAGCAAGCCTCTTCCGTACTCGATCTGGCCATGTTATTATTGGCGACCCCCGAGGTTAAATTAGCTACTTGAAGAAAGCAACCGAACCTGGCGATTGTTGCATGGAGGCTTTGCGGTCAGTGGTACATCGTAGAATGTGCGGCGCTTTGAATGCAAGAACAACACGTTCGAAGCGTCTATAGTCGCACATGGCGAACCTATCATGAGATCGTGTGCTACTTCCGCTGTGCCTGTGTTGGTTTACAGCTACCAGGGTGGCGTAAGAATCTAGGCCCTTTTGGATCCTTCGATTGGCAGCGGGGTTGGAGGCTACATGGCCAGTCGTCTTTGAGTTTCTGGGTCACCAAAGGGTTAAGTGCAGATAGTAGAGAACGCGATCTTCAGCTTGTCAGCCGACGGCTCAAGAAAGTGCTTGCTTCGTAGGCGAAATGTGAACGGTCATTGTCGGAACGAGCACGCCCGTGCCACAAGAAGAAGGCGATGCGGAGGCGGATCCGCCGTCCTCGGAACGCGAAGCCTAAACCCACCAGATGTCGTTGACGATAGGTCGAAAGATTGGTGTGCTTGTTCAACATTGAGGCATGAATCGATTACTTCGATTCTTATTTCGACCGAGTCCATGCAGGTCGCACCATAGACACCGTTCCTCGGCCTGATGTTCAGGCATATGGGCATTTGGGGTCTGAGGCTGTTGCTCAGCGAGATCTTGAGCATCCTGATCATAGGCATATTAAAAGATTGAGAATATCTCTTGATCCCAGCAATTATACAATGTCTGCATCAAGAATGGTATTTAGTCAGGTTGCATTGCGTGATTGTGTTTCCAAGATAATTCTTCCTCTGGCTGCCAGGAATAAAGCCTTTCGTACCATCATGTCCATGCCGATGAAACGCCATCCGCACCCTTCATATCTCGAAGAAGAGAACTCCTTCACCAACCTTCCGCTCCAATCCATCAAAAAAGTATGATTTTCGTTGCACCAAAAGTTGAGAGGGGAGAACAAAGACTGCATGTCCAGCCGACAAAGCGGCCGACCCGTCAATCCAACAGAAGCAGGGAGTGGGTAATAGCGCGCCAGTGAAATGCGACTCCAGGACAACGACCGTATGCACAGGTGCAAGTGAGAATAATGAATGGGCACAAGGGCAAATGACAAAAGCAATGATCCCGTAGAACAGAAAAGGTGCAGACCGCGAGCGCCATAAAACACCAAAATGCTCCTTTCCAACTCCGGAACGATCGCAGGAATGAATGACAACAATGATGTGCAGTGCAAGAAACCAAGAACGCTCAAAATGACATGCAAGGAAATCACCGCGAATTTTGTTGGACAGGTCCACAGGCGAGGTCGACGAGGGAACGTGTACCAGTGACCAGAGCTTATCCTGCTTCATGACCGCCACTGTCAGGTGGCCGGACAGCTTGTGGACCGGCCGGAGCTGGCGGCGGCGGATAGTAGTCGACAGGATACTGATCTTCTGGGCCTACGGGCTCGTAGTCATCCCCGTAATCGTCATCATCGTAATACTCGTCGCCTTCGGGCGGTGGATGGTTCGGATCGTAGGCCTCGTCATTGCCATCGTTTGGTGCCGGTGGCGCGTTCGCAGCATTATTGTTCTTGCCATTCTTCGAGCCCTTCTTGTTCTTGCGGTTCTTCATCTTGGCTTTCTCGAGCAGACGGCGCTTTTCAGCGGCCTTTTTGCGTTCGGCGCGATCTTTGATCTCGTACGAGCGGATAAGGGCGTATGGGGGTACGCCAAAGATGTCTTCATATTCGCAGAACTCGCAGATCCAGAGATTGTCGCCCGTGGGACGGTGATGGTAGTTGGTGTACTCCTGCTGAAGCTTGCGTTGGCGAGCTGCTATCGCGTACTCTTTGCTAGCACGACGACGCGGTTTGGGTTTTGGCTGTGCAGGTGCTTGCTGCTGGCTAGCCGCGGGCTGTTGGTTTGCGGGCATTGGTTGTGTCTGTGCTGGTGCTCGAGGTGCCTGGCCATTGCGGGAAGGTGTTATCTGTGTGCATTGAGCGTTCATGCGGTTCCCAGAAACTATAGGTTGACCGTTGACCGCTCGTTGATGTCCAGGTGTAGGAGTGCCATAACCTGGGCGATATGCCAAATCTGCCATTGCCTGTTGCTGATCGACCATCTTGTTCGCACTGTCGGATTCGCAAGTGAAGGTGAACTGGGTCTTGGGAGTGGCTGAGTGAGCGGCAGACTGTTGTAGAAGACTGACATTCTCCTTGCCCTTTTGAGGAGTGAGGGGCCCTTGTTCTGCAGCAGTCTTAATAGCCTGTGAAATGATGCCTCCGGTTTGTTCAGGTGCAACGTTGTCTGGGAAATTTGGTGTTAGCAATCCCTTGGTGTTCTGAGCGTGTAATCGCCCAGAAATCAAAATGCCCAGTGTGACATTGACTTACCAATGCTCCTGGCTTCACCGCCACTGACAGAGCGAGCAGCTGTTCTCGGTCCATATCCATTCGCATTCATAGTATTGTTTCCCAGTGGTCTCCTTGCGTCCCTGCCATTCTGCCGACCATACCTGCCACGTCCAGCGCCACTTATGCCAGTTCCAGACGGAGAAGATCCAGGTCCTGCGTGGTGTGGCCGTTGCGCATGGCTGTACTCATCCGCAGCACCATCCATATTACTGATTCCCATGCTTGCCATCTCTGCGCTCAAGCTGCTCTGGTGCATGGAAGAAGCGCTCGAAAGCGGGATCTTCCTTTTCTTCTTGTTGCTCGTGTTCTCGAAACTTTCGTATCCGTCCGCACTCGACGTAACTGAACCTGGCGCGCCAACTGGCTTGCCCCCTCTTGAAGCCTCCATTAACCGCCGCTGTACAGAATCAAGTGGCGCCTTCCCATTAATCGCCATAGGTCCCATCGTAGCATATCGGTGATCGGGATGATCAAATTCCACTTCGTCGTCACCGCTGTCTCCTTCATCGTGGTTACAAGTACAGTGGTCATGAACAGCTATCGCTTCGTCGTGGTCGTGGTCGTGATCGTGATCATGTTCGTGGTCATGCTCCAAGTCACCATTTGACATTCCTCGTCTTCCATTCTCTTGAGCATGGAAGTTCAGCGTTGGACTCATCGGTGGCGGATCTGGCGGATATATTATCGAGCTCTGCTGCTCTGGCGATAGACGAGACTTCAAGCGTCGATTAGGGAGGGGGCGTATTGCTCGCTCGGGATAGATAGGCGACGCTGTGTCTGGCGATCGTGCAGCGGAGAAGGACGAAGAGCGAGAGTAGGCATAGCCTTCTGTTTGACAAAGATACTTGTCAGTGGAAGCTCTGGTGCTGGGTGTGACTTTTTGCCAGGATGGCCAGCGGTATGGCCGTGGCCTTTTCTCCACAACGCCTTTGTCTTTCTCCTTGCACCATCAACGTACCCGTAGCTGTTGCCATCTCTGCTCTCCCTCCTGTATGATTCAACTCCACCCTTTCCAACTCTTAGTCCCTGAAAGGTACCACTTATCCAAGATGCCTCAAATGGTTCGGTAGAACAAAATGCTCTGCCAAATGCATTAGTAAGCTTGTGCTGATGGATGTATGGCGTCGATGAGGTGTCCAAGACAACCCGATGGTGGTGATAGTAGGGGGCCTTACATTTGCTGTGCGTCCCAGCAATGTTACCAATAGCAAGTTGCAGGGAAGTGTGACCGACTCACTACTTGTGTGCTGAAGACACGACTCGGGCCCGCATTGCCGCGGACATACCCGCAAACTTTGATTGGTTTGTAAAGCACAACTTCATCTCTCTGCCCTCCTTTCTTGACGTGGGAGTATAATGGCCATGCTTCGCCATGTATTCAATGGCGCACTACGAAAGCATACTTACTGCATCTATTGTTAGCCATGGGCAAAGCCTGACACGGCTTCCACACATTTCGCGCACGCAGCGGCTAACACTGCATTTCAATCGTGAGAGAAGGGATTTACATGAAATTGAACGCGATGAAACTTTTGAACTTGCTATCTGCTTTCACAAACAATTGCTGGATCCCAGATCTCCTCCTGCTTCGCAGATCCACTGCAGAAACATTCTCCATGGACCGAAGAAGATCATGAGCTCGATTGTACCAAAGGACTTCACCATGAATGTGGCCATTCAGGAAGCACATTGATCCCTTACAGGCGAACAACAACCCTCTTGAGCAAGACGCTATCTATGGACTCCATTTGACTCCAGAATTCCATCCCCGTTCGTTCGAGCTGCTCGTCCTTGTTCGCCTGGCTCTGGGGAGGATCCGCAAAACAAATCTGTGGAAGCACACTCAGCCACCTCTTCTCGAGCGTTTTCTTCGCTCTCGCGAAGGCCTTGCCCTCATTCCAAGTCACCGCAGTGTCTCTGTCGACCGTGAACAACATGTTCTCCACGCCTGACTGCAATAAACGCAGCCTCAGTTCAGCCTCCTGAAGTAAGTCATTGCACCTCCGCAGCTGTGTCTCAGCCCCTTGCCACTGTGTATCCCGCAAGAGGAAGAGCTGCGCGTTGTTAAGGCGGTGGCTGATCTCGGAGATTATGTGAATCAAGTCAGGAAGCTGTTTGTAGACCGATGTGGCAAAAGCTTCGCCTACTTTGAACCGCAAGGCTTCTAGGACCCATTGGCTCCGGCGTGCTGAAAACGGTAGTGAGTGGTAGAAAAGGCCGATGTCGTGGTAGACTGCAGCGTAGTGCAGGGCGAAAGTGGAGATGGACTTCATCTTTTCGATGAGCACACCACGAGTGAAGACTGGGTTTTCACTGTTGGTGCTGCGAGCACAAAAGCTGGACTGAGGCGACTGAGAATCTTCGTAGTTTTCGAAGCTGCTCCTGTTGCTTTGTGTTGCGGGTGTGAGAGGGCTGAGCCCTGGTGAAGTCAACTGGTGGTACATGCTTTGTCGTTGTGTGGCCTGTAGTTCTTCTTGTGCGAGTGGTCTTGCTGTATGCCTCCAACTATTTCGCCTGATTGCAATGTACCCTATTTATGAGGCGCCTACGCTTCACCAGCAGCACGACACCTGCCATTCACCAATGTGGACATCAGCTGCCGCGGCTTCATTGGCTGTATTGGAGAGCGCACTCACTTTCGCGTTCGGGAATCAAGGCATGGCAGTCCTTTGTTGTTGATTATTGTGTGCTTGGAATTTTTCAAGTCGGCTTTGTCCCATTGTTTATTCTATGGACGACACGAAGCTGGGAAGTCGTTCTTTCACGTGCACTGTGCGGCTGTTGCCATGTGATTGTAGTGCGGCTGAAGCATTCACTTCTCGACGAGCACACTTCACCCCATAGCCAGATGTAGAGTTGGGTGGGGCGCTTCTTTCCAATCAAGACCACACACTCTATGCACTACTTGGAGGCGCTCAGATGACCTTCACTACAGCTTGCTAACTTCACTTGCGATTCTCCACGACATCTCGCGAGAGCTCTCAGCTTGAGGCAGAGCGATGTTCACCAATGTCATTCAAGTATCCAAGTCGCATTGCTCTACGGCATATCTTCTAGAAACACCACTCATCTCGAAAAAGGTGGACCATCCGTCATGGTCAATCAAAATAACAGCGCAGCTGCGGTCTGCAGTCCTGACACGCTACACGAGATGAGTGCTACAGATCAGCAGAGTAACGGAACCTTACTTGATGACAGCAAAGGTCAAGTAGATGCGCACACAAGGGTAGAACAGAGAGCCATTCACCTGTCACCAACAGACAGATCAGGTCCGAGGCCGCACCCAAACTTCCGATTACCTCGCGAGCTTCGAGATCAAATTTACGGAAATCTTCTCGACGGTAAGTACACGAGGGTTGAACGAGTCCACACTGGTGACAGATCGTACAAATTCCACACGAACATTCTGGCCGTCAACCGTCAGATTCACGGAGAAGCCGAGGACTACCTTTACAAAAGCAATGCCTTTGTCGTTGTCCGCTGCGATCGCCTTCAGATGTGGCAGTCATGGCTTCCGCTCGTCGCAATCGGTCGAACGAAAACAAAGTACCGCTCACTCCAAGTCAGCTATTGGGAATATGATGAAGAAGTCACTCCCCAGGTCGAGAACGAAGCAAGTTCATGTCTCATGGTTGGCAGTGATCTGAAGACATACTGCTCTTTCATGGCCACCCGCGGATTAATTCGGTCGAGAAACTGTACAATAATGCTATGTGTAGGCGGCACGATTCTTGATCATAATGTGACTGCAGCTGACAACCCTTACAATTCTGACTGCTTACGCCTTGCGTTTGGCGACAACCCGCACTGCAAAACGCAAGTCAGCCTGCAAAGTGAGCTGATCTCGCACTTTCGCAACATCTCTACTTTCAGCATGCGAGTCGAGGTTGGCGGGTATCTTGGGAGCAACACCGAGCTGGACAGCATCATAGGCTTCATGAACACCGGTCTTCTCTGCCATACCGCTGCGGGCTGGCACATTTTCCGGACTTTGGAATACCTCAAAGATGAAGCAGACTCTTTCGTCGAATCAAATGAGCTTGAGCATGCAGTATGCACTTGCGACCTCATTCTCAGTGTTGCCCGGAGTGTGGGATTTCTATGAGTTGCTTGTACCGGATATTATCGTCTGCGCGCTCTTTCAGCTCTCGTATGATGCTGCGTTGACGCAGGCATACATTAATCATCACAACGGAAGCACGTCCAAGTTTCTCTACATGGTTGAAAAGACATTCGACATGTATAACTCGCGCGGTCCCAACTTCGACCGCTTGGCACCGCGGGAAGTATATTCCTACATGTTCCACGTGTACGCACTCGTGATCCTGGGATCAGAGCGTGATGACTTGGAACCGAAGCTTGGATTCTTTGATAATCGCATGCGCAGAGATGCATATCGACTTCACCTTGCAACAGTCCTCCGAAACTCTTCTCATCATCCGAGACGTGTGCCGTCAGGCGACATTGCTATTGATACTCGGACCTTCTCCGACTCGCCTCCCCAATGTGTCAATATCCGGAAGCTTGCTCCCGACATGAAAGCTCCGGATCACATCGTTGGCTTGCTGGACCTCAAGATGTTGCGCGAGGTTGATCAGCAGATGAGAGAGAATATCACTCGAGTCCAAGCCGAGCAAGGCTTACAGATCACACCATTTGAGTTGTACGACGCGGTCATAATTGCAGGGGACTCCTGACGAGCAAGCGTTGTCGGCATAGAGCATGAGGGCCTCTTGTCTTTAGGTATTTCAAGCGTGTTTTCGAGGCGAGATCGCACACGGAAACTTTCAATAAACGAGAGCTCATACAAAAGGATATGTGCTAAACAAAGAAACGACGAGTCATGTTTCCTTTTGTTTAATTTTGTCAACACCGGAATGTGCACGGGTTATATTCACTGCGTGATGTTTCTTGTGAAGAAATACTGCGCCATCGCCCCAGGGCTCGCTCTAGATAGCATTACAATGGATACATCGATTGCATCAATCAATCCAAGGGGCTTCTCATCAAATGAAGTCAAAAAGATTAAACATGGTGAATGAAAAGCAGACACGTTGCGGTAGTTTTATTGAGCGGTCTAGAAGTAAAGTCTGACTGGTACAGTATCTTGTGTCGATGTCTAGCTATGCTTCATGCTAAAGTACCTTTTGGGTCGGTCAAATTGGAAATTTGAGCCATCATAGAAAGACATGAAATCGAAAATTGGCATTTCGATCGTACTTGTAGTACCAGCCATGCAAGATCCTTTGGTATTTGACCTCTCTCGATTGCGCTCACTGGCCTTCGAAATTGTTAGGACTTCCATAGCGGCCCAACCTGCATGCTATGTCTCTGACTCTCTGGAATTCTTCTTCAGAGCCTTTGACTCATGCTAGCATATCTTGAAGCTATGCTTTGCGTCAACCTTAGTGAAGTCGTGGACGAGTTTTGTCGGGGAAGTCGATGGTTGTGTACAAGAAACCACACCACGAGCCACTCGATGAGTGCGAGGAGAATTGATTGAAAGGAGAGTCTGGGCCATCAAATGGTTGTATGCAATAATTTGTAACGATCTCTCAGGGGGTATATAAATTAAGTAGACCAATCGCCCGAAACCAACCAACAGAGCCAGAAGCCGTGACAACATCTCCAGAGAAGCGACCCATCGTGCTCTATCTGCACACCATCATAATGCTCTGAATGAAAAGAAAAATGCAAACTTTTTGTACAACGCCTCAACCCTCACTATAGGCCTCAAGGTTAAGCGAAGTGAGGAGCGTTAAGGAAGAGACCCATAAGAATACCGCCAAGAGTGCCGGCGATTGGGATGGTCATGATCCAAGCGGTCAAGAGCAGACCGATACGCTGCCAGTTGACAGCCTTGTAAGTGCCGTTGCAGAGACCGACACCAACGGTGGCACCCGTGATGCACATAGAGGTCGAGACGGGGAGGGAATACTGCGAGAAGACGAGAACGGTGATAGCAGCGCCCATCTCCATGCTGCAGCCGCGAGAAGGCGAGTGGTAGGTGATCTTATTGCCCATGACTGTGAATTTTGTTAGTCTATGTCGTTGTGAGGATTAACGGGGGAAGAGCTTACCCTTCATGATGTTATAGCCATAGGTGATCAGACCAAGGGAGATCATCAGAGCGAGGACAGCGAGCTGCCAGACAGGGACGGGTGCCTTAGCAGCGGCGGCGTTACCAGTTGACCAGGCGGAGTAGATGACAGCCCAGGGACCGACAGAGTTACCAATATCATTAGCACCGTGAGCGAAAGAGGCAGTGCAAGCGGTGAGAACCTGGACGAAGGAGTAGGAGTGCTCGACCTCGTTAGAGTACTTCTCGGCGTGAGCGTAGACGCGCTCCATACGGGCACCCTCGGGAGTACCGGCGGTGCCAGACTGGGCAGCGTGGATGTCGTAGTGGAGACCGTAGAGAGCGCCGCAAACAACGTAGGCAGGGATACGCTTAGCGACAATCTTCATGTTGTGGAACTCGTAGACCTGGCCTGGACCCATGGGGTTGTCACGGAGAGTGCGAAGAGCCCAAGCGAGAGGGCCCTTACCCTTCATGAGCTTCTCGTTAAGCCTCTTCTCAGAAAGCTCGTTGAGCTCCTTGTTGGAGAGCTGCTTGCCGCTGATCTCGGCAGCGATGTGGTCAAAGGCCTTCTCGTTCTCGACGACCTGCTTGCTGATGGGTGCGTCGGTTTCGGAGGTGGCAGAATCAAGGGTAGCCTCGGTCTCGTCGTGCTGAACAACGGCGTAATTGGGAACAACAGCACGCTCGCTGTCTTGTGGCCAAGGGCGCTTGAAGAGAAGAGGACCCTGGATGAACATCCACCACTTGACACCAGCATCCCTCTTGATGATCCTAGCGTGCACGAATGGAACGAAGAAGATGGCAGACAAGAGTGCAACACCTCCACCGGTGCCCATGGTGACGGCAACGATGTACCAGACAGGCTTCTTGCCAAGACCGAGGTTAGGGGAACCCTTGTAAACGATAGACAGGGTGCAAATGGTGCCTGCGATGAGGAAGAAGAACGGCGAGGACCAGACAGCCCAAGGAATAGGGTTCTTGCGGAGGTGAACGACCAGCTTGATCAACATGAAAATCGTTGCAGCAAAGCCAGCAGAGATGGCAGGAGCCATACCGAGACCAGCGAAGATAGCACCGAGACCCTTGCCGTTGTTCCAGCCCCATTGGACCTTGTCGGCGCCAGCAACAGCAACACCGACACCAGCGACAGCCGAGATAAGGGAGTAGGTGGAGGAAACGTGGGCAGAGTGGCGAGTGCACCACATGACCCAAGAGGAGGCAGCGGCAAGGGCACAGGTAAAGGCCATCATCTGGACACCAGCATTGTCTTGGAAGGCGGCATTAGGAATAATGCCGTTCTTGATTGTATCAGCGGTACGGGCGCCGACAGTGATGGCTCCGAGCAATTCGAAAACAGTGCCGAAGACCATGGCTTGTCTGTAAGAGATACTCCTCGAAGAGACACTGGTGGCCCAGGAGTTGGCGACATCGTTGGCACCGTTGTTGAAGGCATCCAACATGGCAAACAACGTGCCGATGACGAAGATGTAGGTGTATTGATCGAGCATCTTGGCGACGACCGGTGGTCAATGGCGATCGATGGAGGGAGTGAACTGGGTGCTGGGCCGAACCAACAGACTCGATTACCTGGCTATACGGATTATATGTACTGTCCAGAGGAGGCAGTGGCGCGCCCTTGGCCCTGCGGCATCACCGAGATCACCGTGCTACGCGTGAAGTGAAGGGCTGAGGAATGGCAGACACGCGCTCGTGGCCATGGCTGTGATTCGTGCACGCCGCTCTGCATGCTGGACTGAGGGCGAGGAGGATGTCGCCGCAGCACGAATCCATCGTCTCGCTACGGTCTCGCCTGGCGAAAGTGAAGCCTTGACTCCATTAGCTTGTCCGGCCATGGCACCTCTTCGCATCCATCAAGCGTGAACATGTCTTGGGCACTCTTGGGAGAGTCTTGGTATTCTTGGCGGGCTCGAGTCCGATGCGGAGGCAGCCAATCAGCCCACCACGTGTTCTGCGACGCCGCCCCCAAACGACACCCCACGACGGCAGACACACGCTCAACACGCACGCGTTGGCCCTCACTTTCGCTTGGTGGCGTGCTTCACCTCCATCCGATCAGGAAGTCTCCGAACGCGAGTGTCACCATCTGTCCGCCAATTGGCAGCATCCCGAGCCTGTCGTCGCTCAAAGTATACCCTCGGGCGAGCAAGGCGCAACGCCCGCCGCTGCAGGTCAGCAATTGTGCGCGCGCATGTTTAGATGAATCTATCAAAGTGCTCACGCGAGCAGAAACTCTGCAGCGGCTGGGCAAGGCTTCGCAGTTCAACACAAGCAAACCCAGAACCTGGGCGCATGGGCTTGTCAACGCTGCCAACGCCGGCTAATAGCTTGAGGAACTCCCAAGACATTATCGTCAAGACACAGATCCACTCGGCTTCCAGAACTCGTTCTCTGAGTCCTCAGCACGGCACGCGATCTTCAATGTTGTACCCTCGCTGCCCCACCAGCCCTGCATTCTGGCAAAGGACCTGTGGGTCACCCATGTGTTATGACTTGTACCGCGCACGTGTTTGTCGGAAGTGGACAACGAATCTGCTGAGGCACGCGACCATGGATCTCATCTCCGCTGGGGTCCGCTCATGTTCTCCATGGTTGAGCTGATGGTTTTCGCTTGCGCTTGTGCTGATATGTCCATGACAGATCTGGCAATTCGACATGGTGCTATACTGTGGCATCGCGATTCTCTACCTTGCCGTCAGCTACGCTTACGTTCTGATTTGCGCGCACGGAAGAAGAAACTGCTACAGATTCAGGGTCAAAATTGCGAATCTAGGTTCGAAAGGAACGACCAGATCTACTCGGCGTGACAATGACATCCGCCCTGCATCCAGAACAAACCTTGAACATACCGTGCATGCTTCCTTGCAGCGGCTTGTTCCATAGTTTGACAATAGCTGGAGGCAATAATCATAAGGCCCACTTACTCCTTACTAGCAGGAATAATTGGACGAATGCTTCGCTGATCTTAAGGCATGCTTTCGATTTGCGCCCTCATTGGCTGCAAGAGCTTAGGCAGTTAGACATTGCTTTCTACAATTGACTGTCAACTATTCCAAGCATTGTTCGCGCTCTCCATGGCAATACTAACCATCACCACCAGTTCGCACCAGTTCGCAGCACATTCACCAGCCGCATGGAATCTCCAATCCCCAAAATGAGAACATGATCCTTTTGCATAAGCTCTCTGATAGTATGTGTCCACTTGTGCATATGTGATCAGCTTTGGAGACATTACACCCGTGTATCGTTGGTGACGGGGTTTGTATGCTTCGCGAAGGCGTGTGGAAATTCATCAATCTCCAGATGCAAGCTTGTTACCTGTTATTGAGCTGCGTTTCTCGATCTGGACTGCGACCTCGTGTAGTAAAGCTATACCAATCTCAGACACTGTTCTCAAATCAGCGATCAGCGCCAACTAGAACGACCAACAATCTTACAGCCTTATCTTATGGATCAATTGACATTAACATCGACGTACATGAGTGCCCAGGAATCGGGCTCCTTGAAAAAAGGCGGCGTGAGGCCTTCAACGGCGCCTTCGTACAGTGCGAAGTTTAGAATGCTGCCCCAACCAAATGCCCCTCTCAGCATCCTAAACTTCTACATGTAAATACATGTCAACTTGAACATGAGGAAGATGCCCTGATCCATATCCGGATCCGTGACCCCGATGACGTCAGACGCCATGCCATGAACGCCCTCACCATTGCTGGCAACATCGGCAGACGTTCTTGTCAACGTGTTACACAAGCACCAAGAATTCAGCCGAGCTGAAGTTCACAGCAATGCACACCGGAAATAGGGGCACTTGATGAGCACCGCTCTCATTTGTTTCCACTTCATCTGATTCAAGTGCCCAGGGTATTTCTTCAACACCGGTTCCTGTCGGTATAAAGCTTCATGTAATGCGCACATGCATGCATTCGTGTGATTACCTCTTGCCGCGCTGTTGCATCACGTTCCTGCAGTGAGTCCCGCGACTTTCCCTCCAAGCTCTCATTGTCACATCGTGGTCGAAAGTCTGCGACATCAGGCTCTTCAATGCACTGAACGACCCAGATCAAGACAGCAAGCTCTAATACCTGAGCGCAACATGGCGACTGATTTTACCATTTTCCCACAACTAATCCCCGAGCTGCGTCTCGAGATATGGCGCCTCGCTATGCCCCCGCCTTCCACCAGGTCACTCTTCCCCTACAAGAAAGGGTGCTGGGTGGTTGAAGACCTCGGCCTGGAGCCAGACGCAAACGGAGAAGATCTATACCTGAAGTTCGACTCCAGTCTGCTGGACCCGCTTCGAATCGAACTACCTCTGCATGCCGTCAATCGCGAGGCACGCGACGTTGCCCGCAAGTACATCCGCGAGCAGAACTTGGTACCGGCTCCAGATAGCACCGACGAGTCCGACATTTGGTTCTTACGCCACTTCGATCCCAAGACAGACGCCATGTTTATCCCGACTGCTGATATCGTCGATTTTGTCGAGGAACCCATCGATCGTGTGTTTGAGCCAGACATGGAGGGCCGCAACTATTCCACTCATCTCCCAAGTCTACCACGCATTGCACTCACCCCTCAAGGCGTCGAAGAAAGGATCGACGAATTTGATGATACCCTGGATCCCCATGCTCCAAAGAATGAAGTTTACATGATCGAGTTGGCACATGCTGACACAATGCGTGCGTGGGAGCGCGAGTCTGCTGGCAATTCCTTCGCTCTGGACTATCAGGACACACAGTATGCACGACTGGCCTGGCGGAGTCTGATACAAGAGTGGGAATATACTAAAGACGACGAACATATACTTTCATCGATGAGGCAACTTCTTGTGGGCCTCCGTGGCCGCACTTCGTCAGCAAGTGATGGCGATCTGGATGTCCGCCTCGTGCGTGTGATAACGCGCGATTTCGAGTCAGAGTTACCATGAATCGGCCGAGTCTAAGGTAACCTAGCTTTAGTAGGATGCCAATTGGTTGCGCTGTCTTTGGGCGTTTTAGGAGCAGTGTGTGATTTGTCGCGGTGACATTCGCTAGCCGTAGAGCAATGCGAAAATTCATTCTACTTTGTTCGGCTTTATTATACAGGCATTCCATCTGGCAATGTAACATAGCTTGTACGCAGTAAAATTACTTGAGCCTGGACTACAAATGCTGATACGAACGAAGCACCTTGGTATTCTAGAAAGCCAACGACAAGCATGTGTGAACTTGAACCCAAACGCATCCGAACGATTCCGCAGCGCGTTCGAAGCGTCTTCGCTCCTTGCTAAAACAAGCTGAATCGGTAGAAATATTCCTCTATGTTTCGAATGGGCGCACAAACCCCTCAGCTGAAGGCGGGCCATGTCGACCTTTGTTGCAACACTGCTCCTTCGCTCTGGCCCACACCGCGTGCCACACACCTCTGCTTGGACACCGGTTGATGATCCTGATTTGGAGGTCTCTCGGGTCTTTTTGATTCGTCCTCCGGCATGTCCAATGTCTCACCCCCTGGAGATTCGAACCGCTGGTTCCTTTCGTTCCGTCCTTAGGATTTGCTGTGTAGCCATATTACTTCATGCGTGCTACAGTGCCTCACATCTCTGGTCGTGCATCTCCGCTTTAACGCCATCCGGTCAATGCCCTGATCATGCGGTTTTCGACTTCCTTGCTTCCCTTGTGACCCACGAGCCCTCTCAAGGCTTCGATCTCATCCTTCGGAGCCACGTCCAAGGTTACTGTGTTGCCACCATTATCCCTTTGTGCTCAACTTCACCGCTGGTGTCACATCTCTGGCTGTGCTTCAAAACCATTCCCTCCATGCCATACCTGTAGGGATGTCGGTCTCTCCGAAATCCTTGAGTCAATCCTTCGACGTTACTCTCGAGATTCCTTCTTTGTGCCGGCGTCCTTCAGCTCCATGTCACCAATTGCCTTGAACATTCCTGTCCACACCGGTCAATTTTGGCCTGAGATGGAGTGCAGAACACTACTCGCGCGTCTTTCAGCTCTTGGACGATCATACTGACAGCAGAATCATGTGCTCGACGGTGAGCCGCGTGGATATATAACAATCGAGCGCTGCCTTCATTTTCCTTCAACCCACTCACATCTCCAACTCCCAACAACACCAAACCAAACCAAAACCCAACCCAGAACCCCTCCACCACAGCCCACAATGAAGCTCGCTTCCATCGGATTCCTCTTCTTTGTCGCCGGCGCCCTCGCAGCCGACTACAAGCTGACCTACTCATGCTACAACAAGAACGGCGGCCCGGACGGTAAAGGCAACAACGAATCCAAAGCTGCCGGCAAAGTTAGCGACGACCTTGCCAAGAAGATCCACGATCACATGGACGACTGGTCTAAGGACAAGTACCTGGGCAAGAAGAACGATACCAGACACACCATCACGGTTGTCTGCAAGGACAAGGTTGACAGTAAGAAGGAGGCGCTTGAGGCTATTGAGGCGCAGGAGAAATTGGTCAAGGATCACAAGGACTAGATGAAGGTGTGGACGGCAAGGCTGTGGTTATGGCCTGAGCAAAGTCGGTCGAAGCTGACGGCAAACTCCATTTCTCACCATGAGCCATCCAGAACCTCCGCCAGAATGGAACAACGAACCTTGCTACGTGTTTCTGATTTTACCCGCACCCTTACACTCGTTCATCCCATAGTCAAGTCAATGTCACTCTTTATATAAAGAAATGCATCTAAAACGCTTTGAGCACCTTGTCCAAATAGCAAGTCCGCACTTTCGATGCTCCATTTTTCACTATTCGTCATATCAAGGTCTTCTTCACGCTCATGTTGAGACATTGAACAGAGATCAGGCAATTTTTTGACACGTGACAGCTTCAACGCATAGTATAAGCTCACCAAGAAAGCTCGAGGATGCGCCGGGAGGGTACGTGTAAGCGGTACGCTCGCGAAAAAAAAATCAAGTAGATAGAACTTCCACGCCGGCTTTGATGTCGAATCCGATCTCACAAATCCGGTCTTTACGGCACACAAGCCCACAGGCTCAAGACGGGGTACTTCCTTGACCTCGCATTGAATCGGCAAGGGCGAGACAGCTATCGACAGGCTCCGCATTATCTATCTTAACGTCAGCCTCAATAATAGAAAGTCAAGATCTTTGGACTCATTGGAGACGCTGGAAGCCAAAGATGTCACAAAGACGCAGCGAGGAGCGGATCGAGTCAGAGACATGGCTGACTTCATTCTGAATAGCATGGGCCCTTGCGACAGTCACAGCAGAGGTCGCAGAGATACATTCGTAAAGCAGATAAAAACCTATCTTGACGTGTAAAGAGGCTTTCCTCGAAAGTGTATAGTATTTTCAATTGCTTGAACCCTGAGCTCGAGCCCACCTTGCTTTCATCCTTCGACAGATGTGTCGACATGGAACTTGCATTTGTCCGTTTTTGCGGTTTGCGGCACATTGGATGCGCTTCAATTGTTACGCAATTAAGAGCCAGTCTTCGCTTGAAATATCGAGATGACGATGCATCGATTGGCTCAAGCTTGCTTGCGTTCCTTTCAGCCAAAGTTAATGCAACTAGAGCCGGAGACATGAAGTCCAGGTGTTTACAAGAACAGTCGGTCTGGATGTCGACCACCAAGAACTGGCCCTCGACACTGAGTTTTGCACCTGGCTCCCGGGTTTTTCTTCGAACAGCCCAAACCCCTAAGGACTGTCGGCTGCTGTTTCGGCGTTCTCGCTTGTGTGTCGCTGTGATGCGAGGATTCGATCAAGAGTTTCATGGATAGCTCGGCGCTGGTGCCGACTGGGTATCGATTGCGAACAAAGTAACAAAGATCCTCCCCGAATGCTTCAGGTCTTTCCCTATGACTTGAGCATCTTGTTCCTCTTCTCTCTGCGCCTCAGGCGCTCGACACGCTTCGCGTGCATCTTAGCAGCCATCTTTTCGTATCTTTCCTTCTCCTCCTTTGCGGCACGCTTGTCTTTGATGGCCTGGATTTTCCTCTGCAACAATGGTCTAGTCAGCAAATAAATCGCGCAGAGGAGAGAATAATCCCTCAAAATGTCTGAGGGAAAAAGTGAAACACACCTGTCTCTCGTTCTCCTTCTCCTCCTTCATCTCCTTCTCCATCTTCTTGACCTCAGCCTCCTGCTTCTGCTTCTCGGCACGCTTCGCATAGCTGGTCTGACCGGCGGTGGGGCGGAAGGCTGTCTTGTTCTCGTGCCAGTTCTTGCCGTTCTTCTTCTGTCCAGTGACCTGAGGGATCTTGGCGCTCACGGGCGCCGCCGGGGTGGAGGCAGGGACGACAGCCATTGTGTGCAAAGTGGAACGACTTTGAGCAGCGGTGTGAAGTGCTGTAGAATCGCGACTCTAGGGCTGCTCTTCTTGCTCGTGAAGATTCGGCCTTGCACGTGGAAAAATGGCCGGCCAGGCGTTAGATTTGGCGCTAGTAGATTGTCGCGATAATTTTGATCAGATAATTGACGGATCTGATATCGGTTGAGCCGCCAGAGGGGGCTCGAGCGAGGGCTAGAGGATGGGTTCGTGGTCGTGCGTAATGCGCCTACGTGGATGCGCGATATAAGGCCAGTGGTAGCTCCCGGGTGGCTTTCAGACTCGTAACATGGCCAATGAGACGGCGGCATGCATCCTGCAATTGACTCGTCGCATGGCTGTTCTACACGCCTCTCAGCCCTCCGCAAGCCAAACGGCCGCTAGCCGTGCTATCGATAGCGCTCACAGTCATTGCGGACGCAAACCCAGCACACACCGCAAGGCACAGCGTGCCCGCCTTCACTAACTGACCTCAACCCGAACGAGTGGGTACCATTGGGCTGTCACTGCATGTGCCGACCATGCTGCCTCGATAACATCATCTGAGTTCGCTCCCCTCGTCCCTGCGACTTTCTTTGTCTCGCAGGCTGGCAGCAAATCTTTTCCTCTCACTTACCACCTGACCCTCGACGACCGCTTGCGCCATTCCATGTGACCAGAAACCAAGATCTACCCCGCCGTGCTCGAGTCTCCACTCACTCTCAACAACCCAGCTACAATGGATTCCAAAACCTCGCCTTCCTTTGGCGAGTCACCCCTCGCACAGGCGGCCATCGCGTCGCCAAAGACGGAGCAGATCGCCTCGCAGAGCACAGAGGCTGTAAAGGACATTGTGTTTGGCAGCATTGCTGGCATGCTTGGAAAGATCGTCGAGTACCCGTTCGACACTGTCAAGGTTCGCTTGCAATCACAGCCTGACCACCTACCGCTGCGATACACCGGCCCGTTGGATTGCTTCCGCCAGAGCATTCGCCAGGATGGCGTGAGAGGGTTGTACAGAGGCGTCAGCGCTCCGCTTGTGGGCGCTGCGGCGGAGACGTCGTGTTTGTTCTTCTCGTACAGGGTTGCCCAAGACGTTATTCGCGCTTGGGGTGCACCGATGTCGTCCAAGGACAAGGCCGACGACAAGCTGCCGCTCAGCTTGCTCGTCGCATCGGGAGCAATGTCCGGCGCTGTGACTTCTCTCATCCTCACGCCTATCGAGCTCGTCAAATGCCGTATGCAGGTTCCTCTCACCTCATCCATGGACCCTACCCTGAGAAACTCGTCGATTGGTCCCCTCCAAGTCATGAAAGATGTGTACAGAAGAGACGGCCTCGCAGGATTTTGGAGAGGACAACTAGGAACATTGTTACGCGAGACCGGAGGCGGAGCCGCCTGGTTCGGCTGCTATGAGACCTTCTCGCTGTACTTCCGCCAACGGGCACAGGCTACTACAGGTGAGAAGGATCCCAGCCTACCAATTTGGCAGAGCATGATCGCAGGAGCCGGAGCTGGTCTCGGATACAACTTCTCTTTCTTCCCAGCCGACACCATCAAGTCCAAGATGCAGACCGGTGACCTGGGATCGATTGGCGTCAACGGTGGCCGTCAAACGTTCTTCGGCGTCGGTCGTGCTCTGTACCATGCCCATGGTCTCAAGGGATTATACCGAGGATGCGGTATCACACTGCTGAGAAGTGGACCTAGCTCTGCTCTCATTTTCACGATTTACGAGAGCCTCAGGGCGTACTTCGGTTGAGCTTCTGCCGTCCACCAGTTGGGACGAAAATTGCTCTGGCTAAACGCAAGCACATTCATGACATATTCTTTCTTTTTTGTTTGGCGATTTGAGCGAGTCTTTGGGCATAGCAATGGTGTTGATGGCGCACATGAGTCTAGATATCAACCGTGAGGGGTGGTTGAAAAAAAAAGTGCTTCATTGTCAATATGGTTTATGGATGCATAGAAGAGCGGAACAGAGAAGCGAGACGATAGACCGTAGATACCCGAAGCAGATATACAAGATGGATTTCACGTTGCTCATGGCTGGCTCGAATTCCTTCTAACATCACTCTCCAATCACATACGTACACCCCTCCGACCCTATCCACACCTCATGCTTCCTTCCAGCATCGACATCTAACCTCCCACCTACGCCAAAAGTCTCCTTCGTCGGCTGGGCATCATCGGGATACGAGACTGTCAGTTCTCCACTGAGGATCAGATGCGTGGTGAGGCCTGAGTGCTTGTGTGGCGAGTAGTAGGCATTCCTGGCAATGTGAATATCCCAAATTAGCCACGTTTGCTCTCTTTCTCAAAAGCTCACGTTTCGCATGATGTACTTGAATCACAAGGCGAGGGGAGAGAACTCACGGGCCATCTGACCATGTGAAGACATGGCTAAACCCCCAAGATCGAACTTCCTTCTCTGCTGCTGCGCGCGACTGCGGCATAGTGCTCAGTCTTCGTGTAAGAAAGGCTTGAGGATCGATTGTAGAATGTTTGGCGCAGCGGATAGGTCGTACCGGAATTACTACATTCGATTACAAGATTGTTTCAGAAGCGATATATTCAACGCTATCATACAACGGTGATGTGCAAAGGTCCCTTCAATGTTGTCACGTTCGAAGGATCAAGACGCAAGCCTGTGACGTCGGGGAGGGTCCCTGAAACCGCTGGCACCTCTCGAAAACCGAGCCATGGAAAACTTGGAGATCTGCGCGTACAAGTGGGCAAGGGAAATATATTGCCCTTATCCACAAGCAAGAGTAAGATATATAAGGGGCGGGAACGTGCCTGTTTCAAAGATGATACTTCGCGTTTTTGGAATCCTTGTGCATTGAACGTCGCATTTGTTAGCGTTTCGAGTCCGTGATTCGTTTGCTGTCGCGTGCGCTGTTCGCTAAGCCACGTCCTCCGTCCTCCTTTCTTCAGCTCAGCAGCTACTGCAGCCGGTAGCCGGCCCACTCTTGTTGGCAGCTGGTTGATGTAGCATAGCATAGCCGTCTTTGGAGACACCTCTGCTCTGTCTGTCACACAGCATATTCGCATAGCCAGCAGTTTGACGTTACATCCAACATGGCGAACACCAGCCCGATCGAACTGACGCCTGCGATCGTCAGGCACGCCGTAACAGCCTTCGAATCTAACCAAAAACTTGCTGGGCAAGATGCCAGTGACAACAAAGGTTTCGACACGTTCCTCAAGAACCTCGCGTCGCCCGCCCCATTGCCTCTCTCAGCAACCTCGGCAGATACGTCTCACCCCATCTCAAATTACTTCATCTCCAGCTCGCACAACACATACCTTACTGGTAACCAGCTTTGGAGCAAAAGCAGCACAGATGCTTACAAGGACGTTCTCAAGCGCGGCTGTCGCTGCATCGAAATCGACGTCTGGGACGGCGACACGCCCTCCAACTCTTCTGCATCGTCCTCAGACAACGAAGATGAAGGCGGCAAACGTGAAGACGCCGACGTAGGCAAGCTTCGCGGACTAGTCAAGCGAGGGCTCGGACGTTTGAGATCGAACAGCAGTGGCAAGAATGCTGAGGCCAAGAAAGAGCCGCCTGCTCCAGAGTCGCCTGTGATCGAGCAGCCACCGCTCATGCCCATGCCATGGCGGACTAACAGTGGAAGGGCAGAGCCGATGGTCTATCACGGCTACACTGCTACTACAGAGCTGCCCTTCCGCGATGTAGCAGAGGTTGTGCGAGACTATGCGTTTTGCAAGACCGACTTGCCGCTCATCGTGAGCTTTGAAGTTCACACGAGTCACCAACAGCAGGAAACTATGGTGGAGATCATCAACGATTATTGGAAGCCCTATCTCGTGCCCATACCTGAAGGCTTCGACGAAACCACACCTCTGCCGCCTCTCGAGACCCTGAAGAGGCGCATCTTGATCAAAGTGAAGTACACGCCGCCGGAAAAGGCCACAGCCTCGAAATCGAGCAAAGTACTCTCACGTACATCTACACGAGATGACACGTCGTCTTCCGAGGACGACCTCGCCACTGAGCCAGCCAAGAAAGGTAAGATCATCGAAGCGCTGGGCAGTCTCGGGGTGTACACTCGCAGCTGTCACTTTGACAGCTTCGAGCAGCCAGAGGCCAAGATCCCGACGCACATCTTTGCGTTGTCGGAAAAGAAGCTTCTGGATCTGCACGAGTCGGCGCCCGATGCTGTGTTCCAGCATAATCTGGACTATCTGATGCGCGCTTACCCGAAGGGTACGAGAGTGCGGTCGTCGAATCTGGATCCCGCGCCGTTCTGGAGGTTGGGAATTCAGATGGTGGCGCTGAATTGGCAGCAGATGAATGCTGCTGTCATGATGAACGAAGCCATGTTCCGCGGGACTGGAGGGTGGGTGCTGAAGCCTGAGGGTTATCGCAAGGTCGAAGGGAAGATTGGCGAGATCAAACGTCGCGACTTCGACCTGTCTGTGAAAGTACTCGCCGCACAAGGGTTGATGCCTGATGGCAAAGCACCGGACGTAAGTTGAAGCTCATCCTGGTCATCTTACCCCTCTGTGACACTGATCGATTTATCAGGCATATGTCAAATGCGAGCTCCACGTCGCTAGCCCAGACGAGCAATGCGGCGGGCAGATCCCCAAAGGCGGGCAGAATAAGGGTGGTGAGTGGAAGCGCAAGACGACCAGCCAACGCAGTCATGATCCAGACTTCTCCGCCGACGAAGCAATGGATTTCCACGGAGTCGCGGGTGCTGTCCCAGAATTGAGTTTCGTAAGGTATGTTGAGACGCTTTCCCTTCTTGCCCATTCCAGCTCTGCATGTTGCACCCCGGCAGTAACCCATGCGCAACTGTGGCCATAGCCCTGCTAGGGCACAAAACTTTCCCGCCGCGTACCTCCACGGCAAGCTTGCTTGCGGCCTTGTCATTGCACGCGCTTGCAACAGGTTACAATGCGCACATTTCGTTGAGCTATGGCATTGGAGAAGAAAAGACAGCTCACCGCCCGTTCTTCTGTGTTTCCCTTTGCTCGTGCGCATTGGCCCGACAAGGCTTAACGCGCTGCCTGGTGGCGCCCTCTCGTGCGCGCGGCACTTGCTGTGCGCTGCCGGCTGCCGGCTGTCTACGCAGAAATGCAATATACCGATTCTGTTATGCGCGTACGCGATCAACGGTACCGGTGACCTGTTCGACTGAGCGTCATACCACGCCCTCACGGCCGTTGGGCTTTCTGATGCATTGCATGCGCCAATCGAGCTGGCAACGGCGACGCAGGCAGCGGCATGCAAGATGCATCAGAACGCCATCCTGTCGATCACAAACACATGCCAAATCTTTCAGAAGGACCTCAGCTGACGAATCACTTTCGCAACATTCTAGGTTCAAGGTTATGGAGGACGATGCTTTCCAGAAGGATAGCATGATCTCCTGGGCGTGCTTCCGACTTGATCGCTGGGTGGAGGGCTTGCAGCTGCTTACGTTGTATGGAGTTGATGGGAAACCAACGGGGGGAAGGCTGCTGGTCAGCTCGAAGATGATTTACAAGGCATGATTTTGATAAGCATTGCAGAGTTATGCGCACAATCGAGACATTTGCCCTGCTTGCAAGCTCGCTTGCCTGCTGGCGAGCTACTCCTCGCGCATATCGCGTTCCCCGAGTCTCAAGCTAGTCGGCAGTTGATTGCCGCTCTTTTATTCTACACGTCGCATTGGCATTGGCGTTGTACCCTGTTTGACTCGAGCATGCACTACGCTACGTCGGTAGTCTGCTCTTTCGTGCAACGTGGTCCAGGCGAACAGCCGAATCCTAAGGCGCGGTCTTGTGCATGGGCATGCTGCACATACCAGGGTGCCGGAGACGAGTCCAGTCTTGAATCTGTCGATCTCGCAGCGAAGCGAGGGTGCGGCTAGCATAATTTTTCAGTTTTGACGTCTGCAGCCACCATGCAGGCTTCCACTCCTTTCCCCCTTCACCGACATCTCGGCTTGGCACTTCGAATGTTTGAGATTCGGATCTCCTTATGAAAAAGATTAATTTGTATCCTGGCTTTGTTCGAGATCCTAGCGTCGATGTGTATGCTGGCGCATCTTGAGATGGCTATCCTGGCTATCCTGGCTTCCCCTGACGAGCCACAGATCGTAGGATTCGCTCGCCTTGCTGGCCCGCTCTTCCGTACGAGGACCTGATGCAGTGCATGCGTGTATGTACTCGTGTGCTCAAGGTTCTAGACAACCAAGCTGTATGAGAAGTGCGACCTCGCGATCTGAGCTCTGCAAGCTGATGCCTGGTGCTGGCTGTGATCTGTGATATGTTGTCGGATCAGCTCCCCGCCTCTGTGTAAGATGAGGACATCTTCTGGTATGGCACCCGCGAGCCAACCGAGCAATACCGCCTCGTCGCATGCGCCGCACCGCTGCTGCCGGCCCTGCGAGCGTTGCGCCATCGCGGCTTAGGGTTGGATGCAGCGCACGAGACACGACGTCCATCCTGCCGCCGCCAGGTCCAAGGGGCTGGTTTCCGATACGTCACATAGCACTCCCGATCGCACACGCTACGGCGCGGGCGTCTGCCCATGGCAGCGCACACTCAGCTCGCGCCCGCCCAAGCTGAGCTGAGCCTGTGGCTCCAAGCCGCGACGCGACACCCGGCAGCTCGCAGCAGCCATGCTCGTGTCACCCAACACGATGCCGTCGATGCTCGCGAGCGCGTAGCCTTGTCGGGTGCGTTGCCATGGCCGCTCCCTGCTCCATCGCCGCATCCTCTCGCCACTGCCGGCCAGCGTCAAACCGGGCCGTGGTCTACCTGATGCGCGGAGGCTCTCACAGCGCTGCATTGGCGTGGGGAGCGCGATGCCGGCAGACCTTGCCGCGCGCCGGCGACTCGCTAGTCCATCCGCCATCGCACATGGCGGCCCAGGTCATTGGGTGTTTGCTGGTTCTGCGATCGCTCGCGCAGCGACCCTACAGCCTGCGTACCCGGTACAGATGCGTCTGCATCGCTTGTCGTTAGATTTCGACCCGCCGCCGCGGGCCTAACGGGGACCGCTGCGCGCCGACGCATCCGACTGCCATTGGAAAGGCTAAGCCAGGATCGCAGGTGCCGTATGGTGTGCAAGTGCGACCTCCCTCAAGGCCTCCCGGCAAGCTGTACGCTGGGCCACATCGAATGCTACCACGACGACGAGAATGTCGGCACCTGCCGGCCGGGTCTGGCGCACGTTGCCCTTGCGCTATCTCAACTCTCTTTGCTGGCTTCGACGTTTGGATAGGTCACTAACCATGTTGTCGGGTACCCGCCTGCGATCAGACACCCTGGAGCTCGTCCGCAAGGCGAGGATCGATGTGAACGAATCGTTCGAAACCTTCTCACATCATGATACATATAAGTGTGCTCCCATGCTGTACCTCCTAGCATTGTCCTTCCCCATCCGCAGCATTCGTCGTGACCCTCGCTTCAGTGCAAATTCCTCTTGCGTTCTTTCGATCACACATGCTTTTCGGACTCGCAAGGTTGACTGTTTGAGACTGTCCAACATCGTTCTCTCAGATACACGAACTGCCTAAGCAATCTTTCTAATCGACCCAGACCCTCGGTCCAACATCACATCACAATGGCTCCTCGCTACAACACCCTTTGTCGCCTTGACGTCGACCAGCTTCCCAATTTCTGCACTGAATATGGACTCGACAACATGGGCAGTGTCTCTAGCAGCAAGCATGAGAACGCCGGCCACATCACTCCATTGAGCGGCAACGTGCCACTTCGCTCAGTACCCGTCAGTAGCAAAAGACAGCGTCCGGACCAAACTGACCCTCCATACTGACACAGCCAACAGGTCCCTGGTCGCAGATGCCCATCATGCATGTCTCGTGGTCAAACTATTTGGGTCATCCCAGGCAAGCGTTGCCCACAATGTGGCACCGAAGTCAACTAGTCCGTCGGTATGTCAATATCGCAATGTCCTTATGTGGATATGCTGCGAAGCTCCGACCTCAAGCTAAGATTTCCCGACTTTAGCGTTGAGATCTCAAGTCCAAGGACGCGGAAGTGCAATCGACCATGGATTTGAGTCCAGTCCTGTCGCCGACGATGGACGTTGCCACATGGAATTGACTACGTTTCAGTTTGGTCACCGGTAGACGATGGTGTGCAGACAGTCTCTGTATTGAGACTTTGAACAATTGCTGCTTTCTGGGGGTTTGATTGGGACAATTCGTCAAGGTGCTCGGCGCGAATCGGATGTTGGAAAGTTGCACCGAGGTCTTTTGGGGTAACACAGACTGGATCGGGAGATGACGGCGAGGATCTTCTTTGGGGAATATTGGGTATCGGGGCTATATGGCGTTTTATGTGTAACTTCCTATAGACTTTTCCTGCCTTCTTCTCACTGTCTGTGTTGCGTGGTAGATATTACCGCAATGCAGCACAATTTGTACTATTACTTGAACCCATCTTCTACTCATACGCTCTCAACACTCCTTCGCCGCGACAAACACTCCCCTGTCTCCACAGCATCGAATCATTAATATGTTTCCATAATCGAGGGCTGACAAATCTACTCCACAGCATGGTCATTGCTCTAGCGCCGGAACCAGCCTCCGTAGGATTTCGTCCACGCATGGAAGTACCTCCTAAGCCGAGCATCCAGTCGGTAACCCTATCGTTTAAAGAAGAGTGTGCTTGCCGTTCCGGGCGAGTGGTTCTCAATGGCTTTCTTTCGTGATCGTAAGTCATGTCTACCACGTGGGTGAATATGGACGGATTATGCCGCGGACGAGAATTTACACAATATCATACTTGCGTTCTATAATATTGCTTGCGCGCCGCGACATCAACAGTGGAGAATGAGCCGTACTCTGCATGGATCATGCTGGTTTAGTGTGTCGATTTTACGAAGAGGATGTATGCCTGCATCTCCTCAGCTGTTAGGCTGGTCGGTCTTGAATGACTGCTTTGTGAAGCAGCTTCGTTCCCCCCTATCCGACGTGGTGACACCATCGAAGCTACTAGTGTACAATTACACGATCTCGTCTTGATTTTCGTGGAACCTTGTCAGGTACACCATCGCTCACGCCAATACTTACATGAAGTTCTGTCTGCTCCGTTGTGCTGTCAGGTGCACTGTCAGGCATGTGCGGCGCTCTGCTGCTTGTGGTGATCCGAGAACATTCTGATTTCTGTTCAGGACTGACCGACGTTTCCGTCCATTCATAGTATTCTGAGCCCTCTGTAAATCAATCAGCGAAGAGCCAAAATAGACATCACGTCTCTGAATTCGATGGTATCGCTAGCGCGGACCGCCCCCTAACGGCTTCCCACGAACTCTATCTGGATTGGATCTCGCGTGGCTGCCGGACAGGATAGATCCGTTCCAGAATCAGAGCGATAGAGGGCCTGATCTTGCTTGGAAGGTCGGGAAGATCAGATTGTGTATCGTCGAGGAAAGGGTCGAGACAGTCGGGCGAGGATTCAGAATGGACCACACGGTCGTTTCCAACATGATTTGATGCTGTCGCTGTTTCAACCAGAGCTTGACGATTTGCGGTGCGGGGTCCATGGAGTCGAGCATGTTGTTTATGGATCCGGCGAATGAAACACGTGTAGATCTGGTTCGAGTCATTCTGGGCTTTCACAACATCAAAGCCATTGCTTTTCAATTTCTTGCATGGGTTCAACAACCGCTGTAAATTTACTCACAGACAAGTATCAGGAATTTCGCAGCTCGAAATGTTTTGGCAGGGTCTGAGTGTCATGCTTGCGATGGCGGAAAAAGGTCGAATGCATTTTTCTGATTTTGCACCATAGTCGTTTGGACGACCGGATCTCAGCTACAATGCGTCAGAGTCAACAATGCATGAACAGTGGACGCTTATCCTTATCTACGTCGAGTGGGACGGCACCTCCAGACTCCCAAAGCATTCACACTTCAGAAATCCGACAGATACATGCATGCTGTGTGTACATTATACATGTGCGTGGCTCTCGTCAAAGGTAGGGTTAAGGGATGTTAGGGTTGATAGCCACGGATGCACATCTGTCACGTGCTCATAAACACCTTCATCCCTCATGCCACTTGCCCTCGTGTTTCAGTTATTCGCAAGTATAAACAACTTATTCGGCTGCGCAGTCATCGGCAATCTGTGATCGGAGGGAGAGACCATAAATTTTGTCATTCGTCGAACCTAGCAAGAACGGACCTGAATTCGACTTCTGGAAATGTAGCCTTTGACTGCGGTCAGAGAGTGGATCGTACATCTGAGAACACGTATGCAGGACGAAAAGTGAGTGTGACCACGCATCCCATACCTGAACGATCTGTACGGCGAGACTCGACCAATTGCATACGGCCAGATGAACCAGAGCGCTTTAACAGGACAACAGTATCTTAAGCAGGTCGAGGTAAGACAAGCTGAGCATCATCAGAAGCAGAAGCACATGAAGACGGGTGTCTCAGATTGCGCACTCGACGAACGAAATGCACGAGGCATATGCAGGAGTGGCCGATCTATACTGCTTCGATGTTTCTGAATTGCTCGTAGCTTCTCGTCACGTTCGAGGCTGTGCAGGGAGCAGTACAAGGGGTCCACCACAGCAAATACGACTTTACGAAGTGCCAGCAGAGTTGGAGCCGGACCGTGGTGGTTTTTCTCGAATACCGTGCATCCCAATATACGATTAATTATCATGAATACTACCGCGTCTGCCGATGAAGTCCAGACCTTCCTCGGGAAAAGGGTCTAGCGCAGGGGCAAACGGGCGGCGCACAGCTGCCGAAACGATGACCGCGGAAGAGGCGTCTTGGGCACGGGTGTGGCGCTCGCCAAATGCATGGGGCATCCACAATGTCGTAGGTGGCAGCGTTATCTGCGAGCTCAACGAGCACATGTCAAAGATCGCATGATCGCGTCGCAAAGTCGCAAAGACGACGACGAGCCACAGCACCTGAATTGCTGATCCCAAAGTCCATGAAAGTCTGGACATTTGGACGACCCATATATGGCAGCACGGATGGGGAGATTGACAGGAATGTGGATGGTCTGGGATTATTCTGAGAGCGAGAGAACTCCTTGGTCGCTTAGCCCTTGCTGCCAAGCCGGACACAGCAGCGCATGTGCTGCGATTAGAACAGCCAGCCCGCGCGTCTCAGAGTGCTGCCGTTGGGAGGAGAGGCGCTCTGCGGCGCGCGACGATTTGACGACAGCGAAAAGGGTGTGCGATTGGGCGCATGCGTAGTGCGATCGAGCCTTTGGGGGGTGTCGGTGTCGCAGGCCTGTGGGGCTCTGATACGCGGCCGGAGAACTTCCTGACTTCCCAACCGCGGAGAGGTCGCAGGTATCGTCCAGTAGTAGTACTCTCACGCTCAGACTCTGCTCCATCGCTGCATCGCCTGCAATAATTACTCAAGCATCCTGCTTTGTATTTTCTTTGCTTCTCTACAGATAATCATTCGTACCACTCTTCACGCTACAATCCCGGCATCCACGGACCAAGGGACACTCTCGTTCAATCAACCGTTGGCGCTAAAGACTTCAAACTTTGACCTGTCGTCATTGGCCAGGGATTGTTAAGGACTCGACCAAGTGCTGGAAGTCTCCGTTTCCTCTCAGGCTCGTCTAGTTGTGGCATACTACGTGTGAAGACATCCTCTCGCTTGGTTTGACACAAACGAATAGCGACACCCAGCGAATGGTCATCGCTGGTGCAAGATGACCACCCCGAACGACGAAAGGCCAGAGCCGACCTACGCATATAATGCAGATCATGCCAACCCGACGGGTACCAACCAAGCGCCCGCGCCGTTGCCATCGTATAACGTGAACAACACAAGGAAGAGCTACGAGCGCTCTTCCGACGAGGAAGGCACCGTAGTCGGCGAGAACGATGCCGCGAACAACAAGCACTTCAACCCCAAGGCCATGCCGCGCAGGTCCGATACCCTGCTCACCGTCGAGACTCAATACGATCGTCCTGGCGACATGAGGAGCATGAAGTCTCCTTCTCAGACACGCGAGCAGGCTCGCCGTCTGGACGATGACTTGGAATTGCTCAAGATTGAGAGGCAGATCTCCCGCATAGATGAGAGGGATGAAGGCACCGACAGCATGCACCGCAACAAGTCGCGACGAAGAGAGGATGAGGTGGACGAGTTCGACATCGCTACAAACCCAGTACACGAGAAGACACAAGTCTACAAGCCTGTAGAGAACCCGACGTCCAACTTCGCCAAATTCTTCAGGAAGGTCCATAAGTCCAACTGGCTTATTCGCTACTTCACTTATATCGCGCCGCTAGCACTAATCCTCCTCATTCCTCTGCTGATTGGCGTGTTCCTCTTTCCCGATCGCAAGGTCGGCCATGTGACCATGTACTGGTTCATGATCTGGCTTGAGATTGTCTGGCTTACCCTCTGGGCTAGCCGAATTATGGCCAAGTGCTTACCATGGCCTATCGGCGTGGTTTCTACGCTCTTCACCAACAACAGCAAAAAATGGCGCGACATGGGCAAGCAGCTTGAGCTCCCTGCCACACTGTTCTTCTGGTGGCTTGCTATAGAGATCTCTTTCTTGCCTACGATGACCCGCCATATGCCCGACATTCCCAACAGGGATGCCCGACCCTGGATGAAAACGATGAACAAGGTCTTGGTCGCTTTCTTGGTCGGCTTCGTCTTGAACTTTGCCGAGAAGATCATCATCCAGCTTATTGCCATTAGCTTCCACTTACGAACGTACGCCGACCGCATCGAGCTCAATAAGTTCCAGATCGGCTCACTCATCAAACTGTACATCTACTCGAAGACTAAGATTGCCATGGAGGATTCCGAATTCGAACAGCCCGCCGAGGGCGAGGCATCTGGAGCCCGTACTCCCGGCGCCTTCATCAACGAGGCCGCCAAAACAACCAAAGAGGTGGTCGGAAAGATCGGTGACGTTACTGGCAAGATTGCAGGCGACTTTACTGGAAGGACAGTCTACAAGAGCACGCACCCCAATCAGGTTGTTCTGGCGCTTCTAAGCACTGTCTCAGGCTCTCAGGTCCTGGCACGCCGCCTGTACCGCACATTTGCCCGTGAAGAGACCGAGACTGTGCACGAGGCAGACTTGACCCTCGCTTACGAGAACGAAGAGGAGGCAACGGCCGCATTCAGCATGTTCGACAAGGACATGAACGGTGACATTAGTATGGAAGAGCTGGAAGCAGTCTGTGTCGAAATTGGCCGCGAACGAAAGTCCATTACCGCGTCGCTCAAAGATCTGGACTCCGTTGTTGGAAAGCTTGACGACGTTTTCATGTTTATCGTTTGTATCATCACGATTCTGGTCTTGATCTCACTGATTTCCACTTCGGCTGCTGGTGTGCTGACCTCTGCTGGATCCGCTGTTCTGGCCCTGTCTTGGCTCTTCTCGACCACTGCTCAGGAATTCTTGCAATCCGTGGTTTTCGTGTTCATCAAGCACCCCTTCGATGTTGGCGACCGTGTAGGTATCTACGGTAACACTGGAGCTCTGGGTCGCGGTGACGACTACTTCGTCAAGGAGATCAGCTTGCTGTTCACAGAGTTCAAGAAGATGGAAGGTCATGTTGTGCAAGCGCCCAACAGCTACCTGAACACTCTCTTCATTCTCAATCAGCGTCGATCTGGCGGTCTCGCAGAAGCCGTTCCTATCTCTATCAAATTTGGCACCACTCTCGATCAGATTGAGGGTCTTCGCGCTAAGCTGCTCGAATTCGTCAAGGCCGAAAAGCGCGAGTACCAGGGCAACATCTTGACGGAATTGCGTGAGATTGTTGATGTTCACTCAATGACACTCAACGTTGTCTTCTTCTACAAGTCCAACTGGCAGAACGAAGGTCTTCGTCTCGCTCGTCGCAACAAGTTCATCTGCGCCCTCATGGTGTGCATCCAGGAACTTGGTATCGAGGGTCCGTACATGCGCTTCCCTGGTCAGAAGCAGAGCTTCCCCATGTACCTCCAGAACGTCCCTCACATTGGCAACCCGGCAATGGGCACTGGTGGTCAGCCAGACAACCCCGCTGGCTTCGATCCAAATGCGCCACGAGACGAACCGTTCGTGGAACCAGAACACGACAACCATTCCACATCCCGCACTCGCTCAGGCTCTATCCTTCGCAACGGCGGCTACGGTCGCCCACGTGGCGAGTCCCTTGCTGCTATGAACAAGCGTGTCGACTTCAGCTTAGGCATGAAGGATTATGCATATGGTGACCTCGGCGGTGATGTACACGACGACCGCCAGGCGAGTCAAATGGCCACAATTGCAGAAGCTGCGCGTTCTCGTGAGCGTACAGCAGAGGCTGAGAGACGTAGTGCAGACCAGCGACGCAGTCAAGATCTCGCAAAGAGCACGTCTCGCGACACACCTTCTGGTGCTTTCCGTCGCTCGATGGAGTCCGATTCGTCACGCCCTCGCGCGTCCATGCACCGCAACCGCTTCTTCAAACGCACCGGCACCTTCGGTCCCGGCAACGATGAGGCTGCTTTGATGGAGAAGGGCATGGCCGACATTCCTGAAGGCAACTCTGGACACCCAAGCGGTCACCAATCTACTGAGCGTCTCGACCCTCGCACTGGCCTTGTCAGCTCTGCCGCTTGGCGCACAACCACCAACGAGAGTGATTTCTCATACGCACCAAGTGCGCACCGGGAACCAATGCCACCTCGCATTCCCACTGACGTCCTGCCAACGTCAAGTACCCGCCCGTACGGCGCCACCGTGGAAGACGCGCCTGAAGGACACCACGCTCCCGACCGCAGTGCGACGCAAGACTTCGAGATGAAGAAGCTTAGCTGAGCAGGGTCGATAGCGACTGCCGATCTCTAGACCGATCTAACACATTGGGAATTTTCTTTTTCTTGTTCTAACGACATCACTCCCTTGCATTAGCATTTTTATTTTCTTCTCTTGAGAAGCGAGGGCATAACAGAATGTAGCACATACACGTAGACTATAGACACCGAAGGAGAGGCAAAGACGTATACCACAACGTAACAACGTTTCACACTAAACCTTGGTTTCGTCATTATTCTGCTATCGATCTCGCTGCCTGATTGAGCTATACCGAATGAACAGCCGTCACTGTATATGGTGAACTCTGTTTCTCCCGCTTCACCTCTTCTGTCACGATGATAGTATTCACAGGTAATCCCTCAAGCACATGTGGAATACCACTCGAGTCGAATGTATCGATATGCTCTTTCGGCTCTTTCCACCCACTAGCTCTTGTCGACTCATCAACAGGGAAGAGGCGGTTGATCGCGAAGAAGGCACCGAACGCGAGAAGCAGGCCGATCGGATAGGCGAAGTAGTACGCCCTTTCAACCTTGACACCCGCGTGGACTCCGAGCTGATGCAAGAATCCATAGAAGTTCGGAGCGACGGCGACGATGTATATCACGAATGCGCGGAAATTGAAGCCTCTCCAGAAAGCATAAGGGCTTGTCGAATCTGATCGATACAAATCGTCGACTTTGAGGTAACCGCGACGAAGCAGGTAATAGTCGCATATCAGAATTCCAGTGATGGCCGAAAGGAATATCTGATATGAGGACAGGAAGTTTATGAAGACCGAGGCCGTGGAGAGGAGGTACCATGGGCAGATCGCGAAGGATAGGACCGCGCAAATGAAGAAGCCGCGCTTGACGGTGATGTATTTGGGAGCGAGGGCGGCGATGTCGTTTCCTGCGGGGATGGAGTTTTCGAAGATTGCTGAAAAGATGGTCGAGTAGACGTAGGCAAGGGAGATGAAGGCGCAGCCTGCGCGGTTGCGGGAGGTGTATCTGTCTCCGGACATGAGGTTGTCGAGAGTTGTGAGGGGATTCCACTCGAACTTGCCAAATGCTGGCACAGTTGCCACTGCAATCAAATTGCCGAGTACGCCGACTAAGCAGTTGGATAGAGGGAAGCTGACAATCTGTCCTAGTAAGACATCGTCTGGTTTACGAGCGTAACGTTGCAGGTCGGCTGCGTTGGAGATGAATGTCCCACATGATGCGATTCCCAAAAAGAAGAATTTGACGATGAGCCATTTCTTGTCCGCACCTGAAGCAACAGATGGCTGGCCGATGGTTGATGAATCAATGCCGCCCACTTGCATGATCCAGGCAACATAGGCGACGGTTGCGAGGAAGAAGACGATGGTCTTGACGTATACGAGCTTCTTCATGCGAGGGATGGGCACGAATAGGAACGCACAATTGATCATCCAGTAGATGAAGAAGCACATCATTTGGCCTGAGTTGAGTGCAGATTTCATGCCCATTGTGTCCGGGATCTTTGTTATGCTCGGGAAGATGGCATGGAGAAACACACTGGTCTGCTGTCAGCATCGTTGAGCGTGAAAAGTATGCCACTCATACTGACTAAAGGCATTGCGCTCCTTGCACCGCATTGACACCATTCCATACGATCGACATACAAGCTCTGTTGAATGTGGGCCACAGCGCTCCAAAATGTCCAAAGCTGGCTCGACAGAATACAGGAAATGGTATCCTGTACAAAGCTCCCGCTCGACCGTTGAGTGCCATGAGTAAGCCGGCCACAAATTGACCAGCGGTCTGGCATGCCAAAGACTCCCACATGCTCAGCCCGGCCGACAGACCGGTAGAAGCGTTGTAGAGGTTGGAGACATTAGCAGTTGCTGCCCACCAGAAGATGGTATAGGTCACTTGTGTCCAGCTACGATCTTTTACTGGTGTGGGACGAAGAGAGTCGTTGTCGAGGACTCCCACAGGTCGAAGTTCGCCAGCAGCATCGTAGTTTTTCACGACGATCCGCTCACGTAGACTGACTAGGTATGAGCTCATCGTGAGCTTTCTGGCTCGGACGATGACACAATTAGTGTAATGAAGTAGTATTGCTGTGGACACCACAATGTGGAGGAAAATGGGGTTATTCGCATCATCTTTAGGTGGATCTCGAGAGGTCTAATACCTCAGCGCACCGAAGATACTACCATATCACAAATGGCATGGAAATCACACATCGGCCATCTCTGGCCGTCGGTGACCGTCGGCGATTGTCCAGGTCGTTATTGTGACTATGCCCCTTTCAGCGCAACACAGAGCCGAAGCGAGATAACTTGGAGATGGGAGTTGCCTAAAGCTGAAAGGCTCGAGTTTAATTCAGACTCTTATCTGATAGCACCCCGGCTTGCTGTCATTGGTAGAAGGTGATCTCCGTCGGTCTCCGTCGGTGTTCTTGGTCATACCACTTATACGCGAATATACTTGAACATCACCAAGTCTACCCCGCAGTAATGCTATAGGGCTAAATGTAGGAGGATCTCACCCTTGCTATCCTCATAAATCTTTAAAGAAGGCTTAGAAGCTTTGAGAGATACCAGCACCCGCAGTCTTGAAGGTCTTGGACGCAAGCAAAACACTACACCATGTCGAGCACACAGACTATGACATACACCACGCTGGAGCTGGCAACAGCAGAAGGCCCACAATATCGTCAAGTAGCCACGACGCCACCACGGAAGCCCACTGCAGAAGAGATACCTATCATAGATCTCAGCAATCTAGATGGTGACTACGAATCTCGGGCAGCCATCGCAGCGAAGGTGAAGGCCGCTGCAGAAAACACCGGGTTCTTCTATGTGAAAAATCATGGAATCGCGGAACGTATTATCAGCGGTGCGATGGACAGAGTCAAAGCTTTCTTTGATCAGTCTTTGGACGAAAAAGAAGAAGTATTGTTCTCAAAATGTGGGCGAGCGGGTGGATACCATGGCCTGGGTTCGACGCAAATCAACAGGACAGAGACAGCAGGTATGGTTTAGACGTCATTTTCAACGACATCAGACGGAGAGACTCTAATTGAACGAACAGACCGCAAGGAAACTTTCTCTATGCGCTACGACGGCCGCAATGACATTGCTAGCAGCGATCCTGGTGTGCCCGACGACACAATGTCGGCCGACTTTGATCGGACCTGGAGCGAGACGAGCCGAGTCAAGGATTTCAAGTCAACGTTGATCGAATTTTGGCAAGTGCGTTTGCAACTCGCACGTAAGATGATTCGCATCTTTGCGCTTGCGCTGGACCTGCCTGAGGACTACTTCGATGCCGTGACCACGCATCCAGGCGCAGATGCAGTTTTCATCCACTACCCCGGTATAGTGACGAAGAACACCGACAACATCGACGTAGGTATTGGTGCACACACGGACATCCAATGCCTTACTCTTTTATGGCAAGATATGTCCGGCGGGTTGCAGGTTCTCTCTTCGGACGGCGAGTGGCTCGACGCGGCGCCAATCAAAGGCACTCTTGTCGTCAATATCGGAGATCTTCTGCAGCGACTATCGAACAAAAAGTTCAAGTCCACTGTGCATCGCGTGTACAACCGACAATCATCATCACGATACGCTATGCCGTTCTTCCTGGGATTCAATCCTGAGGCTATGTGCTCGGTGGTTCCGACATGCATTGATGAAAATCACCCGGCATTGTACCCTCCCATCTCTGCTGGACAGGTTAGTGAAGTTGAACCACTTGCTTACGGTCCACTACTGACGTTCTTTAGTGGCATCAACAACGATTGCAATTGGCACAGAAAGCATGATCAAAATTCAGTGTTCCAAAGCGATTCTCATACTTGTGCATGAAACTTCTTAAGTGGCATGAGCGAGCCAGCTTGACCTGTCTGAGGGGGTAGGCCTAGATCTTCTACATTCCACCAGATGCATCTATACCTGTGTCAATGCAGCACCATCTCCAACAATATCAAGCACTCCGAGCGGCATCCACTGAAATGTGTCTCCTTGCCCGATATCCGTTTGCATGTGTCTCGGACCATCATGGCCTAGATCAAGCAGCTTCTTCTGCATCATGTTAGAGGCCCAAGTCAGAACGTGGTCCCTGGATCGTGAGCTTCTCCGCTGTTGGTCAACTCGCAGCATCAACTCTGATACCTCGCGAATGTCGGGTAAGGAGTCTGCAAGCTGGACAAGCGTTACGCCGGCATAAGCGCCGAGGAGAATGTCGTATGTCGGAATCGTTCCAAATGTATCAGTTATACTGCCAACATGTGACAGCACAGCGAGAGCACTGTCTATAATGGACTGCGTCAAGGCGTCCACATCGGATGCAGAAGATGAGCTCTCGTCCTCGCATCTGACAGTAGGCCCCGATGTCATGTGAGCCAGCTCCCAACGCTCTAAAACGAGCAGCGCAGAGGTATAACCAAGCCTCAAGGTTGCATCTCGCTGTAGTACTGCAGAAATCAGTAAGGTTCGCGCGCCGCGCAGAGAAGCTGACGTACAATCTCTATGTTCAGCTTTCCAAGCACTGAAATGAGCTTTCGACTGGCTGATCTGCACTTCTTGTTGTACCACACATTGATAGAGGTCAACGTAGAGCTCTAGTTCGATTGCGACTGCCTTCTCGTGGCTGTTGCATGCTCGAGCCTCTTGAATTGTAGTTGTGAATTGACTCAAAGTCTCTGGCGAGAACACAGAGGGCTTGCCTGTGCCAACAGAGAATCTAATTCACTGTCAGTATTGCCTGGGTGACATCTTATGTTACACTGACTTGAGGTGTAAGAGTGCTGAGGCATTCCAAGCAAGTATACGATTCCTTGTCATCTGGTCCTGTGAATCATATCTCGCGGTGGTTCCATCCGATGAGAACCCGTAGGAGAGTAAAGAGTAGAGCATAGTAGAACCACTAAGGAGCCAACTATCTATGAAATGCCCTGAACTCTTTGGCCCGAGGCTCCAGGTACTGAGCACAAGCATCGCCCAAAGATCAGCATTATCCATTGGTGGGTTCAGCATGACCAGGGACAGTTTTTTCCTGACTTCTTCATATAGGTCCTCGTTGCGTTCGTCATACTTGTGGCAAGCCTGCGAACCGACAAGGTAGCATACAGCGCCCAGCAAAGCTGACGCATTGGAAGCAGACTTTTCAAGCTCAGGATGCATGAAGGAGTATCTCGGAGAAGCAGTCAAGAACCTACACAAGATTGGTCAGTAGTGCAATTGTTAACTCTTGGCTGGCAAATTCTTGATTGGTGAGGAAGCGGTGGATCTGGTGCAAAGCTTACGCGCGAATGTATGATCCTTCGGACGAATCTTCGAAAAACGTCGTGGACGCATCGTCATGCGTTATTTCCTCCGTCTTGCCATCCGGCCGCCGCCCAGTGATCCAGTAGTTCATGTTGCGAATGACCTGAATTGGCGCCACTGCGGTTGTGCTGGGTTGCAACATCGACACAGACTCGCCTCGATGCTGTGAACGCTGCTGTGTAGGAGAACCATTACCTCGCAACGGTGGCTGTGGGACAGTACTTGTCACGGCATTGGTGAGCGATACTAAAGATCGCTGCATCTCTGCTATAGACGCATTTATGGCATTCAGGCTACTCGATATCAGCCAAAAGCCTGATGAGGTGTAATGAACGCTACCATTAGACTTGCCTCCCACTGCAATGCTGGCAAGGCTGGACGCTGTCTGTATCGACGGCTGTCACTGCGCTTGCATTGGCTCGTAACTCTTGTGGGAGCTCACATTGTAACCTGAAGAATGTTATTCATTTCAAAGTAAGGTACCAGAGATCCAGCTATATATGACGTGCCTAAGATTTTTACAGCGTGAACATGTCACTGCATCTGGGAGTACTTCACACCGAGTCTTCAAGCGTTTACAATGCTGGCACGCTAGAGATCGCTTCTGCTTTGGCATGGTATGTTGTTTGCATATGGGTTGATGGAGATGATATGGCGGGACTATCGAGGTCCTGCGTTCGTATTTAGTGATAGCGTGTCGCCCCAGCCATGTCGCCGATAAAGACCCGAGCCCACCAATTTATCGCCAGAACTCAGATGATGTGATATATCTCTGTTGGTTGGAATGAAAGCACGTACGATCATTCTTCTGCGAAATATGGGCTCCGGTCCGCTCTGCTGCTACCATACGTCCTTCAAGCACGATATAAGACGGCCGGAAAGTGGAGATGGACGACTGCATTGCCTCGGCCTTCGCCCTCACACCATGACATCCGCGAGCACGCCATCCCACCATCTCGCCTTGTTCCTACCACCAGTATGCGCCCGAGTATGCAGCAGGTCGTGTGAGCACGAGAGAGGAAGATGAAGTTAAAGAGGCTTGCCGTGACGCAGACCTTCAATTACCCATGACTACGCTCTCTACGCCCAGCATGGCGGCCGCCAATCGAGACCATCCGTCTACGGACGTCAGGCCAGACAACACCATCGAGTTGGATGGCGATGTAGTCCAAAAGCTGGCCGAGTCGAATTCGAAGTTTGTGAGCCTCAGCACCGAGGCGAAGGCAAGTAGCGACAGCCATAATCCATCTTTCCGCGGCGCCTTCATACCGAAAGAGTACCGTAGCGCCAGCCGTGCGGCTCCGGGCCGTGAGATGCGATCAAGATGGACTGTTTTTAACACTTTTGCAGGCAGCCACGGATGCTGAGCATGCAATGACCTTGCGACAAGCCATATCGACGTATCCGAGGGCTGTGATGTGGTCTATCTTCTTCAGCACGGCTGTTGTCATGGAAGGCTATGACCTGGTGCTAATTGGAGCCTTCTTCGCGTATCCGACATTCCAACAGAAGTACGGAACATTGACAGCGAAAGGTAAATGGCAAATTCCCGCACCGTGGCAAGCTGGCCTTGGAAATGGAGCGCGAGTCGGTGAGATCCTAGGCTTGCTGCTCAATGGTATTGTTTGCGATCGCATCGGCTTTCGATGGACTATGATCGGTAGTCTCATCCTGCTTACTGGACTCATCTTCATTCCAGTCTTTGCCCAGAACATAGAGACATTGCAGGTCGCGGTCATTCTTATGGGCGTTCCATGGGGAGTGTTCCAAACCTTGACGACAGCTTACGCTGCGGAGGTTTGTCCTGTCACGCTGAGAGGCTACCTTACGACCTATGTCAACATGTGCTGGGGCTTTGGTCAACTCATCGGCAGTGGTGTGCTTCGCGGCCTGCTCTACCGCGAAGATGAATGGAGCTATCGCATCCCTTATGCCCTGCAATGGATGTGGCCCGTCCCATTGATCGTTGGTATCGCATTGGCACCTGAGTCACCTTGGTGGCTTGTTCGTCACGGGAAGCACGATGCTGCGAAGAAAGCTCTGCAACGACTCCATTCAGCTCAGACAGAAACGCAGCTTGACAACACTATCAGCATGATGCGGCATACCAACGAAATAGAGAAGGAGTTAGAGGGCGGTACGTCTTATCTCGAGTGCTTCAAAGGCGTCAATCTGCGGCGAACAGAGATCACCTGCGTCGCATGGGTCATGCAGGCGGCTAGCGGTGCATCACTAATCTCATATGCTGCCTACTTCTTCCAACAAGCAGGCCTGCCGACAACAATCTCCTTTGAATTTTCGATGGCCACCTACTCCGTCGCCATCATTGGAGTTGTGATTTCATGGTTCGCAATGACATATCTCGGTCGACGAACGATCTATCTTTGCGGCTTGACTGGCCAATTCGTGATCCTCCTGTCACTTGGCTTCACTAGCTTATCTGAGAGTAAGGGAGCGTCGTACGGGAGCGGCACGCTCCTGCTACTATTCACCCTCTGCTATGACATTGGTGTCGGGACGGTAGCGTACTCGGTCGTCGCTGAGATTCCTTCGAGCCGTTTGCGCACGAAGACCATTGTGCTGGCCCGCAGCTTATACAATTGTCAGGGTATCATCAACGGCGTGATCACGCCGTACATGTTGAACCCAGCCTACTGGAATTGGAAGGCCAAAGCAGGCTTCTTCTGGGCCGGTACTTCGTTCTTGTGCCTTACGTGGGCATTCTTTCGCCTGCCAGAGCCTAAGGGTCGTAGCTATGCGGAGCTTGACGTTTTGTTTGAGAGCAAGGTTCCTGCTAGAAAGTTCAAGGGCACAACGGTGGATTCGTTCCGAGTTGAGCAGATCATCGAGTCGACAGTTCCGGAGAAGCGATGAAGGGCCCTTCACTTGAACGCAATCACTGCGCCATTGCCTGCCAGCGGCAGCAAAATATAGCATGAATGCTTCAGACTGGAATGCATTATCAAAACCTCCGCAAAACTGCTGACCAGGCACCGTTACTGGACTACCGAAAATGATTCTTGGGATCGAGAGCCTCGATCCTCCGGAACCTTTCGTGGCGTAGTCAATCTACCTTCACACCCTCCGAACTCTGATCCCGATAGTTGATATCATTGCCCTGTTTGTTTCGCCATAGCAGGGATATCTACGACAACCCATGTCTATCGCGAGTGCCCTCTTAGTGTAGCAACAAGTGTTATTATGATCCTATGAACTCATGCGTCACGAACCGCCAGCACTGGTCAATCCTTGTGATCAGACTTTGTTATGTTGGTGACTATCTGGGCTACTACATACGACCATAGGTCAGTGAAAACTGGGCATCCCGTCCGCTCTGCCATACGTAAGCACTGAACCGGGCGACTAGTACTAGAGTGGGTGACCATCTGGGAATCCCGCCTGTTGTATGTTTTTACTTTTGCCTTTTCTTTGCAGACCTCTAACACCAATGTGTCGCACATGCTTGGCGATGTGATTCAAATATCTTGCCTCAAGAATTTTGCTTTATCAATAGGCTGATCATAGTCGAACTGTTCACTTGACAACTTTGATTGCTTCTTGCTGATAGATTATGATTACAACACTAAATTAAGTTACCAAATATCTCGTCACTCACCGTCCTTCGCAGATGAGTGTATGATCGAGGCTCAAGCATCTGCTGAGTTTCCAAGCTCATTTGCGGACAAATGGCTTAACCGTGTCCTAAGTCCTTGGCCGCACGAGTTAAAAATGATGTTCGGGAACAATTGTAATGATTTGGTGGGAAGTTTCTCCTATGCACGGTACTGGCGGTTACATTCATCGAGAATGTTGTCAAAGCAATGTTCCCCAATGAGCTTCTTCTCGCATCAGCAGGCATAGTGACGTCCAGCCTCCAGGTCGTCCTCGGTCGCATTTTGAGGCTTCGAGACGGTGCCCACAGTTACCAGCCGATAATGATGCCAATTGGGAGCCTTATGCTCACTGGAAACGGCTGCGTCGTCGGTACGACTATATTACATCCGGCTCACTGGTCTACTGCCAGCTGCCTCCATGTGGCCCATCGGCCTAGCTAGACTTCCTTGCCAGTTAATCAGACTCTCTGAACCTCAATAGACATGATCCAGTGACGCTGAGAGATCGACGAAGGTTGAAATGAGCTCGTGCGACATGGCCTGCGAAGGAAATTTACTATGAATTGTTGCTGATGTTCGATAGATCTAACTTTAACAGTCTGATGAACTTACATCATTTGTCATGGTATGTGATTTATCCGAGATTGCCTCCTTCGTTGTAACCACAATAAGATATCGCCTGGGTACGAGATCATAGGCAGCTGACAACCGGGCAATCAATTGGTCTTAAATTCGTCACCATCACTCGTTCATGAGATTGGTAGCATGAATTCATAAAATCAGGGCACTAAACATGTGGGCTAGTGTGACCGTAGACACAGTGCCTCCATAAATTGTTAATTACAAAGACACAAACTATTAATTACAAAGGCACAGGTTCATTTTCGCAGCTTTTTGCTTTCTCATAGAACTCCAACATGCGCTCGTTGATCCAACCCGAGGTCTTCTCCTTACTTGAGAACTCGCCCAGATTCGGACGCGAGGTGGTCATACACTTCCCGTCTGCGCCATAGGTATACTGCACACACGAATTGCTGGCTACACAGAGTGAGCGGCAGGCCTCGGGTGAAGCTGCAAAGCCTTGATCGGTATCTCCGTGGTTATCCCATGAGGGTTTTTGAAGAGTTGTGCGCGGAAGTATGTACTCGGCAAACATGTCGCGGTGTCGCAAGAAGGGTAAGGTTTCCTGTTCCAGATGGTCAGCCCATAGGTCCCTCATTGAAGTTCTTCACGGCGATAGTCAGAGACCTACCTCGCGATGCTTCGAAGCCCATTCCTGCTCAAAGTCCCACAATTCACGAACGACTGTTGGGCTTAGGTGGTGGTACGATATCGTCGGGTAGCACCACAGCCTGCGATTCTGATTGTTTGTGCGATCATAATTCATGTTGCCAATGTCGTCGCCTTGCCATATTGGCCATTCGAAGGCCAACGGTGAACCGGCATCTTTGAACGCTTTGCCAAGAACACAATCACCCGCCCAATGGTTCGCTGTGAATGTTTCCCAGTCCTTCTTGTTCTCGATGTAGTGCTTGACGACCATCTCAAGAGCTGTGCGCGACACTGCGTATCCTGCACCTCCATGAGCAAAGGTAATATCCCCAATGTTAATCTCTCCCCCCATATAGTGTGGTTTTCTCCAGTCCTTTGTTGCCAAAAAGGCAAGTAGCGTGCTCCAGAAGATGTATGTATCTGTCTCCACAAAGACATACCAATACATGTCTGGATACAGTTCCAAAGTTTTCCGCACCATGGGTAAGAACTTCCACTTGTCAAGCTTCCAGCCTGGATTGTGTGGCTTACCAGTGGAGCCTTGTGGATAGCTGAACGGACCACTGAGTTCTGATGGATCTAGGGAGGCTCTACCATACTGTTGCAGTCGCCTATATAGGACGAAGTCATCGTGATCTTGCTTGATCATTGGATCTACATCTTCCAGAGCATCGAGGATAGCATGGCCCTGGAAATCTTCGGCTAGATCGGAAAAGATAACGTGATGAGGATAACACCGTAATGTGGTGTCGAGATGGACAGGAAGCTTGTCTTGCAGCTCTGTCGATCCTGTCTTCAAAATGACGAGAGTGTTGTTGGCGCCTGGTAAGGACATGCACGCAAGGTCGCGAGAAGCCCGGTTGTCGCCTGTCTGGAAATTGGCCGGATGGACTGCGTTTCTCAGCGTTCCTAGCGGCCTAGACTGGAGTTGGAGGAATATGAGTGCCAAAATGCATGTTGCTGCTACTGCAAGTGACTTGCGTGACGTCCTAGTGACCATCATGGCTCGTTCTTGCTAGAGTCGTCTTCCTGTAGCGTGGTAGGGCGAAAAGATGAACATGGCACTGGCAAAAGGTTCGAGCATTCATCCGAAGCTGAGCATGAACATACGCTTAAGCGCGTTACAGGCACGGCAGGTTATAAGCGAAACTGGGGCTTTGCATGAATAGACGCCAGCACAGCAGGCGTCAGTGACATCCCTGCTGCGACCCAGGTGTCTAATTGTCAGAGCGCATGCAGCGACATGCGTAGCCGATATCTTGCGATGATATTGGGGCGAAAACGCATGTCGACAGCACCAGATGCACACACAACGCAGCAGCGTCAAATCAAGGTCCAGCGTTTTACAAGTTGCAAACTGCTTCCTGCATCCCGTTCGGAGCGTGTAGCCAGAAAGCGTAGTTCAGAGCAACCTCGCCACGGACTAGGTACTTAGACAGATGTATGCTCACACGCGAGATTAACATCCAATCTTCCTGGCGCTGGGGTCGTCTGATGCCAGCCGTCTCCTTCATGGATGACCACCTTCGTAACCCTCTTTGGGAAGGGCCGTGAGGAGTTGAGCAGTTGAGCAGCCAGTCAGAGACTTCAAAGTTGGGAGAAAGGCCAATCAAGACGTATAGCGCGTAATTGAACGAATCGCCTCTGCCACCGACTCGCACGGACGCTGCAGCCACCGTCGGTGGTCATCCGCGATGGAGATGTCAATTGCACATCGCTTGCCTTGAACCGTGCCATTTCACCCGTCTTGGCTTTCAAGTGCCAAGAGCTGCGTCGCGCAACTTCACCGGATGCGCATCGACCGCCAAATCGCAGGTCTCCTTCCAACTTAGTTGGTGGTGTGCATTTCATATGAATCAGCACGACGCGCTCGTCCGTCCAATCCAGTGACATGGGAATTGTGCATGCACAGGACACAAGCCAGGCTTTGAGCTCAGCCAGTGGATCTGGCGATGGACCGAAATGGAGCATCTTACGATGGGGACTTTTTGGGTGCATTTTTACATGTGTATAAGTCACGATGTCCGTTTCCTGAGTTCCAGGTGCCGACGTTGACTTAGCTCTCATCAAGCTGGACAATATAATGCGGCGTTCCATGTCGGAGTTTCCGGCCTGACACGATGATTGGGTCGCGGCCTGTAGGACTTCCCAGCGTGGTTTGTGCAATCCCAGTCCGGGTTTCGCCACAACTTCTGGGTAGATGAGTAGACTGCCAACACGCCTTGGGACCCGGAACGAGCATATACGCCAATCAGCGTGCAGTAACTTTGACTTTGATCAGACTGCATGATTCCCAATTCCCCTGTCCATTATGTCCATGCAGGCTGCTTCACATCGTTCAATGTCGCCTGCGGCCTGCTCGAGTCGCAGATCGCGATCGCTTAAACTGTGCACTGTACGGATCGCAAACCTATTTACCGCGCTTTACAGAGATTTGTGGGACACGAGGGATCTCCTAGTATCGTCGTATCAGCATTCGGGACAATGATCATGTGTATGGTGGCCTCCTGTGTCTCCTTTCTGGCATCAAGCCTTGCGTGCCGAAGTCCAGTCCTCGAAGTACAGCCCGTCTATGCAGATTTATATTAACACCCAACAAGCCACAAACGCCAAGCGATGTAGCTCCTGGAAGTATTGCTACTGCATGCACATCGGCTAACGGACAGTCTCGTAGCGTATGCGATCGAGCCGTGCGTCCTGGCCATAAGTGTGTGCAGTCGCTCTCTGTACCGAATCGTGCCCCTTTCGAGCATCCTTACCCACGGAATCCACGACTTTCACAACAGAAATGGTGTATGAAATGCTGTGGGTAGCATGCCTTAGTCTGTTGGTACGGCTTGTGACCGGTCAAGCCGAAGGAAGCTTCACAAATGACTTCAATCAAACGCCTGTGCTACTGCAGAGTAGCGAGCTGGGTATTGTTTGGAACGCATCTTACTCTCTTACCAATCTGTGGTACATCTGGGACGGAGACATGTCGATTGAATTTGCCCAACGACAGTGTCCTATCAAAAGTAACTGTGATGCTTTAGTCCTATTTGTTCAGGTGCTAATGAACATTTTCAGTCGGAGTCGCAGGATCCTCATACGACTGGATAGTCAATTGCGCCATACCACCGACCTGCGAAAGCCATGTATGCAACAGCACCTCCCGAATGGGACCTTTCAGATTGAGAGCAGTCCCCGGCGACAATAGCGGCAACGCGAAAACTGGTGGATTCCTGAGCGGTAACTTCTATGTCGATCCAGTTGCCGACCTGAGTACGACCTCGTCATCAATCACTTCGACAAGCTCGACCAGCTCGCCTACATCATCGTCGAATGAAAGCTCTTCCACAACGTCGTCGTCGTCGTCGTCGTCGACGAATTCGTCTGCGGATCCCACCACGTCATCTACGGTCGTCGCCACATCATCTACGGCAGCGGCCGTCACATCCGACAACTCGACGAGCAGCGTGGGCATTGGTGTCGGCGTTGGTGTCGGCATAGGAGTCACGCTGCTGCTCGGTGCGGGAGCGTTCTTCCTGTGGCGTCGTCGCAGTCGCAAGGTCAAACAGAAAAAAGCCAAACATCTACCTGACTATCAGGAAAGCAACGCACTCGGGCAGCAAAAGCCTGGATACGATCAGGTACCAACTACAGCAATGGTGGAAGCGCCTTCAAGAGATCCGCAAGAGCTGCCGGACCATAACTATCGCTGAGACCAGAGGGCCAAGACTATCGGGTCTCATCGGGCTAACCTCGCCCCTTCGAGGCTAAGGACCAGAATTGAGTCGTTGAAGGTTGATGTTATTACGAAGCAGGGCTATGTATTGTGGATGTATGGCAGGTAGTATGACACGCGAATATATCGTTTCACCAACAGCTAGACCTTCAGTTCCACTCATATGAACTCCTTCGAACCATGACCCCATCTTGTGGCATTGAGTGCAGTCCGTCTACTTTTGGTGATCGTCTCGGCCGTGAATAGAGTAGGCTGAGATTCGAGCATTGGCGATGGTGTATATGAGAATCTTTTGTTAAAAGCCTGTGTATTAGCGTGTAAGGACGCCCAGATACGCATCCCGGCCCGTCTGTATCCCCATTCCAATATAGCGGTGGGTTACATGGCAAACTTTTCGACCCAAGCTATGTCAAATGCCCCATTCTCACTGTCGTTACACTTACAGTACTCCATAATGTTGTCGGCTATGTGCCGCGAGAGCCCGGCCTTCTGGCCACGCGCCTATGGGAATTTTCAAATTCAGGCTTCCATAAACACCAAGAGTCGGCATTGTACTCAAGTGCAGTTGAGTTGGATATGATCAGCTAACAAAGGAGAAGGCACGAAAGCCAGATCTTAGGTTCCCGAATCATGGTAGGCCATCGATCCTTTTCGCATGCAGTCTTTGAGATTGCTAGATTACGGTCACCAGCAAGCCAAGGTGGAGCGAGGACGATAAGTCTCAAATTTAAGGTACATCTTGGAATGCACATGTCCTGCAAGGAGGATACATCAACTTGAAAGAATACGTCGTACGTGAAGTCGTAAACTTAAAAAGCAGCAGTGAGGTTGTAGACGAACGAAAACAGTATCTGGCCCATCTGCCACTTTATACATTTCATTTCCCACTCCGTAGATGTGGTATGCATTCGAATCCGATGATTCGATCCACTGCCCAGCTCAATTGCGGACAAAAGATTGAATCGTTTCTGGCCCTAATATTTTGAGAGGGGATCATGTTCGGGCACAGTTCCACCGAGAAAACAGCTGTTGGCATGCGCCTCGAATATGCTGTACGAAGCTGATTGGCGGAACATCAGGTGCACCATCAATTGGAATAGCGGTCCACATCATATGTAGAGCAGATCGACATAGTGCTGCGGTTATTCAATGTTGCTATGCTTATAGCTAAATACTCGACTTCTTCCACGCTGTACGAACTTCCAGCTCTGGAACCGCCTGCACTGACAATATGAAGCTTTCATTCGCTCTCACACCGCTATTAGCATTGGGAACAAATGCTCTACCATCTGATACTCGCAAAAGACCAGTCTACTTTGTTCTAGCTGGCGACTCTACCACTGCCGTCGATGGCGGCTGGGGCGATGGTTTCTTAAAAACAACCCTCAGACGACCAGCAGGAGGCATCAACCTAGGCCACAGTGGTGCAACGACCGTATCCTTCCGCGATGGCGGAGACTGGGCTCATGTACTCGAGGAAGTCAAGAGTCACGTCAAGTCCTACGAGGTCTTCGTGACGATTCAGGTGTGTGCAGCCCGACCAAAAATCAACCAAAAATCATCACTTGCTACCGATACTGATCAGTCCTCAGTTCGGCCACAACGACCAAAAACCCGAAAAGAACATCACCCTCTCCGACTTCTCCACCAACCTGCGCCGCTTCGCCCAAGAAACCATCTCAGCGCACGCAACACCTATCCTCATCTCCTCTCTCACCCGCCGTTCTTTTTCAGGCTCGCCGCCCCGAGTCATCGAGAACCTCGCCAACGAACGCAACGCCACCATGAGAGTAGCCGAGTCTCTCGGGACAAGATTCATCGATCTCAACTGGGCCAGCACGGATTACGTCAATGCTATCGGGCCTAATGCGAGCTGGGTTTATAATTGGGCACCTGATGATCGGACCCATCTGAATGATTGGGGAAGTGTGGTTTTCGGGAGGTTGGTGAGCGATTTGATGGTTGAGAAGTATGATGATATTGCGCGTTGGACAAGGCCGAACGCGACACTTTCGAAGGCGTTGAGTGAGGGTGTTCCTGCTTGAGGCTGAAGTGTTGTAAGGAATTTGATGCGATTGTTGTAGCGAGGGACTTGCGAAAGGTTCATTATGTTTATTTATTGATATTGAAAAGTACCCCGAAGAACCCGCAAACGCTTCGTGAAATGATGCATCTATATATTTGACAGCGAGAAGTGGTTAAAAATTCATGCTAGCGACGGTACAATCGTCAAGACGCACATCCTACTCCTTTACGTTAAAGTAAGTGTTCGTAACCAAGCAAACGACCATGACAAGGAAGCCATAGCCAGCCAACACCAGACTCGCCTTGCGGAGCATTGCCCTGCGCCAGCGGCGACCTTTCATCTTGGCAGTCCAAGTGGCCCGCCATGAGCCATGTGCTTCGATGGGAGAGCTGCTCTCGTCGCCCTCGTCGGAAGAGTCGTATTCTTCATCGTCGTTGCTTTTCATGAGGCGTTGGTGGTGTGGCGAGTCTGGATCGCTGATCTTGTAGTAGAAGAGTCCAGGCAAGATGAAGGAAATCGAAGTCGAACCGGTCGAACCCACATATGCAAGGACTTTGTCAAGACTGCTTACTGTCATGGCGGTAATGTATGAGAGGATGATGATAGCAGTGGTGATGACGGCAAAACGAATGTCGGACATGTCCTCAGGTTTAGGGCGTGAGGGCATCTTGGCGGAGTTGGACAGGAGAGAGTTCCTGCTTGGGCTGCCGCCTGCGGGAGTGAGCTCCTGGTTTCTGCGGCCAGTCGGCCGCCATTTGGAGACAGCGTCAACGCTGGCACGGCAAGGGTGAACCTGAAGAGGGTAGGAGAACATGACCAGTACGACAATTGCGGCACGGCCGATTGTGCTAGCGACTGATGGTGTGTATTGGGACACAATGTTGCCGACGACGTTGTCACCGAATGACAAGTAGCCAGTAATAGCAACCAGAACATAGATGCTGGCTGCGGTACCGATAGATCCAGTGACCACGCCTGTGGTCCTAGTTGGGCGGTTGTCCTTAATTTCGTTCAAGATGGAGAACATCTTTTATGCTGTCAGTACATGTAATCGAGAGTGCTAGTATCGTGGGAACTCACATTTTGGTGGCAAGTGTATGCGAAAACAATGACCGGGAAAGATGCGAGAACCTGGACAGGTCCTTTGACATGAACGACATCAACGTTGCCACGTGAGGGCAGTGTGTCGCCAGCAGCGAAGTGATACACCACAAGAATGACCAGATAACCAATAGACACAAGTGCAATAACCGAAGTGTACTTCAGGCTGTCAAGCCTGCGCAAGAATGAAAGAGGAATAACGATGAGCCTGAATGTTGGTTAGCAGCATGTGACGGAAGCCTCTATCGCTATACTCACATGAACGCAGTAACCCAGAAATGCCTGTCTACCAGATATGTAGCATTCTCCGGATGTCCAAAGCCTTGCACCACACCTGGCATGAGGTCTCCAATAATGATCAGGTAGCTGATGCCGACTCCAAAGCACTTGACCGCGATCGCCGTGTCGAATATAACAGCCGCGTTGGGATATGTAATCTGGCTGAGGGCAAAGAAACTGGCAGACCCGCGGTCCAGATATCTCGCGCAGCGAGTTTGAAGGTATAAGCCAAAGCCAGAAGCGAGACCCGACCAGCAGATTACCAACACACCAAGCACCATGCCCATGTTCGACATTGCGTGAGGCATGGCTAGCACTCCTGCGCCCACGATGGTGTTGACCAGGTTAATTACTGAGGATATCCATGATGCATTGCCGGCCACGCCGGTCTCTTTCCTGTGCGAACGGCGGCGCGGGTCCGTAGAGGGTGGTCGCGACGGCGCATGCTCGCTAGGCACCGTGTTGATGGCCGCGTAGGAGGCCATGGTGTATGTGGTGTACGTTTCGTGCTCCGGCGCAACGGTGCGATGGCTGGGGGTGTTTTGCGACAGGCGACCGGCTTCACGAATGCATTGATCGCGTGCAGTGATAAGGGAGTTTGCAGGTCCACGTCAGGCGGTGCTGGCCTGCAGACTTGCGCCAGGCGGTAGAAATTGCTCGCGTGTATTCGTGCAGCAGACGACAGGGGCTTAGTCAAATGTCGATGGGCTCCTCCTGTCGCAGATGGCGGCTCATGTGCTATGGTCACGTCTTACCTCATGCCAACCGCCAGCAAACGGCGCCGCCGCTGGGCCAAGCGGAGGCTCTGGGCCGACAGCCGCCAAACGTGCATCCGGCGTCGACTTGCGTGCTCGACTGTTGACGTCTCGCCTGCAGCTCGCGGTATGCACTGAGCACGACACCATGGCAGTGACAAACGAGATCCACGAAGCTCCTCTGGACCTGCTCGAAGCGCGTTTGCAAAGAGTCAGCTATGCGCTCAACGGCGACCAGGAGAATGAGGATGCATCGACGACGACGCCCAAATTAGGAGACCCTACTGCTGCATCACGACTGAGGAACTTGGAACGGCAGATGCAGACACTGGCCTCAAAGTCTTCCACTATCGACCAGATCATCAAGCTACAAGCAACGCATCCGGAAATATTTGGCCCGGCCTCCCACGCAGAACAGCCCAATACCCTTTCTTTAGCATCCCAAGCAGCACTAGTCCTGTCCCACGCTCAACTATACTCCCGCGTTTCTGGTCAGCTACAGTCACTGCAGGAGACGACTGTCCCCGACTCAGCCTCCGCATCAAAGCTTCAGGAGCTGCAACCGAGGATCGACAAGGCAGCAACAAGGCAGGAACAACAAGCAAGGGAATTGGCCGAGTTACGCTCACGAAGCGCTGCCGCGGTCGAAAGATGGTATGAGACGGGTGTACTGGGTATGGCAGAGCGGTGGACGGAGTGGGAAGAACGTATGAGGGACGTGGAGATCGTGGTCAGGAGGCTGGAGGCGGTGAAGAAGAGAGAAGAGCAGCTTGTTTGAAGATGCCCAACATTGCGAATTGTACATTCATATGGGTCACAGGCCACCCAGAAGAAAGTTCAAGCACCACCAGGACGCGAACAACGATCAAAAGAATCCGTCTTTCCTCCGCCAACTCCACGGCAACGCCGCTTCTTCCTGGTCTCTCCACCCAATGAGCGCAACGACATCTCGATACCAATGCTCAATCTCACGCACGCTTCCACCTCTGTAGTGAAGTTTCAACCACGCCAATCGTCGCTGGAGTCTCCTCGAAATGCGATCCCTGAAATACACTTGAGCACTCGTAATCCCGTCAGGACTCGCCGTTCCAGCATCGTCTAGATCCTCCCATGGCGCGACAGGAACGAGAGTGGTCAAATCAGAAGCCATCAAAACTATTTCGTCGGCCTCGAAATCGAGCTCTCGGACTCTGCAGCGGAGGCGAGACAGCTCTAGGGCTGCATTGGCTGGTGGGCGGAGCACTTCAGGCTTTTGTGAATGCTCGTTCCGCTGTAACATAAGTGCGACCGCATCTTCCAAAGCCATCATAGCTTCGTCTTGACGCTTCGGCTGGACGATCAGATCGTATTGGTTGCCACTACGGCTTGGGCGCGGCGGTGCGCAGCCGATTTTGTTTGGTTTGTGATTGTCCGGTGTGTGGTCGTCAATGGTCGCGGACCCTTTCCGAGAGTGGAACTTCTTGATCGATGCCCGAACTCGCAACTCATTTTTCACCGTGGAGTACATCTCGCGAGTGGAATTGGACACGTCTGAGACCCTTCTTCTTGCAGCGCCACCGGAACCTGCATTATGAGTGTGCACGCTCTTTCCGCTCGATGCAAGAGTCCGGTTGGGGCTGGGCCCGGAACTATTGGTACTTCTGTTGCGGTCTGGGACGGCCATCGAAGCTGATGTGTAACTTTCGTAACTGGTACGCGCACCCAATGTCTCATGTACTGGTGTCGTTGGTTGCGGAGAGTTTCCATCGATATCGCAAGAGTAGACCGAGCTCGGAGGTCGAGGTAATAGCACACCTCCATCAATGTCGATGTCGGTCACTGACGACTGACCTGGTGTGTTTGCTGCATTTTCGGGCTCGGGTGTTGAGGCTGCGCTGCGTGCCCAGCTGCAGTACCTGCCGAATCTCCGGGGTGAAGGCGGCCTTGCTGCATGAGCTGTTGGATCAGGTGCGCGAGGAAGCGTCTCCGCATGAGGGAGTGGAACGAGGACGGGGACATGCCGAAGGGAGCGTAGTAGTCTTCTTCTTCTTCTTCTTCTTCTTTTTGTCCTATGGTTGCGATGGCGATTCCAGAGGATGGCGACTTTGCTTTCGTCGTGCGTGGATGACCATAACGAACACCTCATAATATGCCAATCCCGACATTGCCAGTGTGCCTTGCAAGCTGAAACATACATCTTCGATGATTGCCAACGAAGTGACATACAAAAACGTTCTTCTGTAGATGTCTCGGGCAAAGATGCAGTATAAGAAGAACATGAGACATCGATCCGCGGCTGCTCGCTGGTCTCAAGGTTCCGGGCTTGTTGTACAGTGGCTCAGCAAACTTTTGCGCATGCCAATCGTCGCTCATGTTGCTGGTCTCCAGAAAGCAGGCTCCACTCGTTGCATACGTGAGGATGGCAGTAGTCGTTCATTGCACGTGTTGAGACTTTCCACTATGCCTGCAACAGTTTTTTTTTTTCAAAGGGGAAGTGCACTTTGTGCCCACTTACATCTGCTACAAACGCACTAGCGATCTTGAAGTTTACACAATGGCGATATCGCAGCGTGGTAATGCTTGCTGAGCTTCCCAAAAGTCGGGCAGATCTGTAGATGGTGCTTGAGGAGGTATTATGACACAGCCCTCTAAAACATAATCTTTCCTACTGTCGCATGGTCCTTGGATTGTTGATGGTTGAATTACCAACGCCAAATAGGATTTGGGCAGCAGGCATATGATCTGTCCAGCTTCGAGCAGCGCAAGTTCATGCATCGCGTACGCTGCGAACGGATTGTCTACTCTGCAGTCGTCGCAATCGTAGTCTGCAGACGACCCATCGTGGCTGCATGGGTCTCTGACTGGTGATCCGTGGGCATTACAGAGTTGTCGGAGGCTGCAAAAAGCACACTGTGTGGCTGATGGACCTGACATGTGCTCGCAAGGCGTAAGGTGCTGGACATCGTGTAACATCAATTCGCCGTTGTTGATGATGGTTCTCGCATGACCATGGAATTCGTTCCGAGCGAAGCCTGCGATCTGTGAAATGCATCTGTTGACTGTGACGCGGTGAGTGCTAGAGCTATAGTGGGCTGTGTTCCTCCAATCTGGTACCCAAGAAGGTAGTCTCGGCGACGAAGACGGCTTTTGAACCGACCGACAAGATGCGGAAGCAAGTACAGCAGGGAGGAAATCGTCGCTCGTCGCTTGTAGTAGTGTCGAGGCGAACCTGATGTAGACTTCTTCAACGCTTGCAGTGTAGTCAACACTGAACTTTGATGGACCCCAGCCCATACTGAGCAGTGCGAACAAGCGGTCTCGCGGATCGTAGCATTGCGCGTCTTCGAACATGTGCAGCGTTTCGATGATAGAGTTGTATAGAGGACGTCCCGAAGCATCCAGTAAGTCCCTCGCACTGTTCCTCACAGCGGCAAATGGGCCAGGAATCAAGCTGTCGTTCACCATGCGTCGGACGAGCAACAAGAACTTCTCTTGGCCCATAGAAGCGTGATTTTTCTCTGTAATGTACACCATGAAAGGCCAATTCCAGCCATGCCGCCCAAGCTTGAAGAGCGGAGTGAGTCCTGATGTGTTTGCGACTAGAACTTCTTGAATAATCCATCTGCGCTGGAACCACGACCGTCGAAGGACAGTGTCGACGAAAGACTGTTCAGAAGAGTCGAGGTCGACTTCTAAACCTTCGTCTTCCCACTGACGGAACTTGGCAGCCACACTACGGCAAAGAGTCTCTTCTTGTGGATCACTAGGCTCACCAAGCCAGATTGTCAGATGGCGACACATCCCGAAAATCTGCGAGATCAAGAGAACTTGCTGAGCCTTTTCTTTTGGATCATCTTGAGCTATAGAGAGTGCATCTATCCAGATGGGCAACTTGCGATACCATGTGGTCGTGCTAGCTCGAATATGCTTCAATGCCATGTTGAGATGTCGCGTTACGCGCATGGCTTTACCATCGCAGTAGATTGTGTCACTCAAGTGGCTTCCATCTCGTCGAATCTGTCCCCATGCATACGATACGGCCCGATATTTGCATGGCTCTTCGATCGAAGTCGTGATGATGTTACATTCTACCGGTTGCTCGAAGGAGTCACATGGTTGAAGTTGAACCAGGCGAGTGTGGCGTGGACTTTGTAGAGGCTTCCATTTGTACAAATCTGGTGTTTCAATGATCATCTTAAATTTACGCGTACGTACAGTAACGGAATGTAAACGTAGCCAACCTCTCTATATGGATCGCTCAATCAGCACTGCTGTTCCAGGAGCTGAGATGGTCATCAGACTCCAACCCTAATGCACGTCGTTTAAATGCAACATTGCATTGAGGTGATAACTTCATCGTCTCACGGCGAAACATGCATGTTCTTAACAGGACTTCCGAGCTGTTTTCGCGCATCGAATATATGTATAGGCGGAAAATGGCACTTGATGTCAGCTATACCGTGTATGATACTGGCCACCTCGTCACGAAGGGCGGGGTGACGATGTCTAGCGATGGCTTGGACGATTGGATCCCTAGAAGCATACGTATCCACTTTAAGTCTTCCCTTGGCTGAGATGATGATCTTATCAAAGGCGGACCTCGGCTGTGGCATGTATTGTTGGTGACTATCTTCCTATTTTGATGTTTCTGACAGCACCAATGATCGAAATACCCATCTGGACCAAGGCTGCCTCGCTCGATCCGCTACAGTTGCGATCGTCTTTCTCATTGCGTCGCTTCACCTGAACATTCCTGTGTCGAAGACGCGAAATGTCACTTGGCTCTAGCCATGATACTATCGCTCCTCAGCCATGATGACTGCAAAAACATCGCGGCGAGCAGTCGACACACTCCTCAGATGGGTTCGCTGCCATGGCTGATGTTCGCACATGGAAGACGATGCCAAACCTGAGCGATTATGATTGACGCGTGCTCTCCACTGCCATCAGTTGAAGCACAACTAAGAAACCCTCGGTTTTATAGTGTAGCGGTTATCACTTCCGGTTCTGATTACTGTCCTCTTCAAAAGAGGAATATGTGATATTCCGGGCAACCCCGGTTCGATTCCGGGTAAGACCTGTTCTTTTGCTATTCTTCGGCTTACCAGTGGACTTCATGACGACGGTCCACATTTTTGGAGGCAGTGCCACTGTATGAGATACGACAGACGACGATATGATCGGAAATGGGTGGTGCGGCGTAAGCATACTGCATAGAGCGATCAAGCTTAGCAAGGCTTATGCTCTCACCACGACACCAGTACATTGATGCGAAGATTCAGGTCGCATGAGCTCCTGAGATTAGTAAACCACGACTTGATCAGTGAGATCTGTGACAAAGTAGCGAGTCACGACATCTTTGTCGGAGTACAATTTCTAAGCATGACCAGGATCTTCATAGGTTGGCGTAGGATTCCTTCAGCCTCAAAGGTTAATCCTATCGGTTTGTTACACGATATCCGGTAATACTGCATGTTATCCCCTCTTGTCTCGTCGGTGCTGAAGCTATAGCTATCAACTACGTCGCGATCGGTAAGCAGGTAGCTTTGTGAAGCAGGCATGGTCATGAGCATACGATGATACCCAGAATTGACGAAAAGATGCATAAATGGTGGAGGACTTGTCGGAAGCTGCAGCACAGGTGCTACAGTCGTATGATGAAGGCCCGGATTTGACTCGAAACACCTGCAACATGAAGTCGACAGAGTTTCTGCTGATTCTATTCTCTGGAGCAGCGCAAGCCTCCAGTCTCATCCCCAACATCCGCGCAACGTATGGCCCATCGCCCGCTCCATTCACACTTGATGTAGAGCCCAGATTCATTGACGACGTCCGCTATCGCGTCAACAATGCTCGTCTCCCCGTAGAGACAGGAGGGTACGAACCAGTTTATTCCGAAGGACCGACACTCGGCAATTTTACCACTATCCGTGATTACTGGCTCGACGAATATGACTGGTTCATCGAGCAAGCCGCGATCAATGCCAAATTCAAGCAGTTCACCACAACTGTCCGGTCCGAAGATTCGAACTACACCCACAATGTCCCCCTCCACTTTGTTCACCACCGGTCTCAAAGATTAGATGCAATCCCACTTCTCTTCGTCCATGGCTGGCCCGGATCCTTCCTCGAAGTCACGAAGATCATCAATCTCCTGACAGATCCGCCGAACTCTTCCACCCCAGCGTTTCACGTAGTCGCCCCATCGATTCCAGGTTTTGGTTTCTCTCCATGCCCCCACGCATGCCAACTACGGCCTATGGGAAGCAGGGCACAGTTTCCACGCTCTCATGCAACAGCTGAATTATACCAAATACGTCTACCAAGGCGGAGATATCGGCGGCTGGATCCTCCGCCACCAAGCAGCGTCCTACCCTACGCAGCTGGTCACCGCTCTGTCGAATTTCTGGATCCAGAAACCTAACGCTACGGATCTGGAGCGGTATTTGAAGAATGAGACTACCGCAGACGAGAACAAGTACATCAGCACGATCGAGAATTTCATCAACACGCTTTCGGGCTATAGGCTAGAGCAAGAGACTCAACCACTGACCCTTGCGTATCTTGCCAGCGACTCGCCGCTAGGCTTTGCGCTTTGGATCTACGCGCTGATGAGACTTGACGTTGAGCCGCGAAGCCCAAACTGGACGCCAAGTGAAATCATCACCTGGTCATTGATGTATACCATTCAAGGACCCTACGGTGGGTTCAGAATGTATAGGGAATGTTTGAGAGAGAACGACTTTGAGGATCTTGGCTTTGGGACGCCGCCTTTTGTTACCCAGCCTGTGGCTGTGACGCAGCGACCGTATGATTTTGGTGTCGGATTGCCGTTGGAGTGGATGCAAAGGGGTGGCAATGTGAAGGTTGTGTACAGGCATGATCACGGAGGGCATTTCGCTGCTTATAGGAGTCCGGACACCTTGGCGGATGATATTTATCGGTGGTTTGGCGATCGGGAGCTCTCGGGCACGAGTGTGTTTTATGAGTGAGGGACGGCGATTTGTGGCGGGATTCTCTTGCGATTCGTCTTCCTTTGGCTAGCAGCTGTTCGCCGCGCTTCTCGTGGCGGATTAGGCAAATTTCGCGAGTCGATGTTTGAATGGCGATCGCGCCGACACTTTCGACGAAGTGGGAGTCGTCGTATCGGGTGGTTTGGAACTTGGAGGTGGCCATTGTGCCGTGGTTTACAGTCTGCTACAATTGATTTGAAAGTGACGGAGGCAATGATGAGCGAATTGTAGAAAGGTCAATTTGGCAACATCTTCCCGTGTACACCCCTTGCGTTAGTGCTTTGTTCTTATGTACTGACCCGCAATTGTTTGAAACGAACGTACTTGACTGAGTGACACGTAAGTGCAAGTTAGGGTGTGTACGACAGCCAATAGAAACGAATAATACAGACTACCCAAAACGCATCATGTTTCCAGTGCTAACTTCACCGTGTGATGCACGAAGCTCATCTCAGGCAATGCGTAAACAACGACTTCTTCACCCAATCCACAGTCATCCACACTCACCACTGCTCGCGCACCACATGCTCGTGCTGTCTCTTCTCAGGTCCTCCATGGCCGCTCCCGTAAAGCGCGTCCATGCTCTCCGTCCTCGGACTCAGTTCTCTGTACGGCCCTTTGTCGTCTACCTTCGACTCGCTACGTTCAGATGGTCTTCCCCTAGAGACCAGTGTCTCTGATCTCCCCTCCCGCTGCTTCTGCATACAGACATATTCTTGCCGCAGCTTTTCGCGAGACGGACTTTCGCTTTGTGCGCGAGCGAGACGTTGGTTGATGATCGGTTGGGTCGTGGTCTCTTCGTCGTCACGCAAGGAGAATCTCGCAGGTCGTCTGCTTCTGAGCTCTTCCTCATCGGTCGGCGCAGCTTGTGCAAGATCATCTTCTTCGCGCGTGCGAGTCGGGCGACGACTCTCCTGGCTGCGAAAGCTCTTGGGTTCCGACCGAACACTTTGCTGTGCCGCTGAGCCGGAACGGACACTACCTCTCGAAAAGCTAGCGGGAACCACCCAGGGGTAGTCAAGATCCTCTTCCCTCTCGACGATACGGCTGCGGGAAGAATGAGTGGTCTCGTACTCAGCTACAAGTGCCTCAGCAGACTCTAGTGGCTCACTGGCGACACCATCAACCTGGTTCTTCAAGCCAGATCCCTTTAAGGGTCCTTTGGACTTTGGTCTGGATCTGCCTCGCTCGCCAGGCTCGGGAACGGACTCGTCACTCCTACGTGGCGTTGACGAGAACTCGACCTTACTCGCAAAGCGCACTTGTGATGGGACGTCTGAAGCGTGCAAAAATGATTCTCGCCCGCTGTCGGGTCGCCAGTCCTGTTCGACGCCTCTACTAACAGTGATCCGAGGATCCTGTAGGACCTGAGTAGGCTGACTTGGCTGGTTGTGGCTACGAACCGATGATTCTTGCTCACGCGCATCCGAATCGGAGGGACGTCGACGTCGGAACAACCGCTCGGTATCAACGTAATGCCTGCCAGGAGCAGTTTCATCGTCTATTCTTCCTGGTGGACGATCAGAAGCTGTAACAATGCGCTTCGTATACTCCCAGTCCCAATCGTCATCATCGAATTTGTCATCTTTCATAGTCGCTCTACTAGAAGCACCAGTCCTTGCAGGCTCCTCGTGCGGATGCCAGGTGGTCTTGGCGTCCTCATCTTTCTGCGGCCGTTCTTTGTCCCTTGCGTGCTCAGGCGCCTCTTGGTGTGTCCTCACTGCATTGACACGAGAAGCGTACCATGAAGCATCATCTGACCTGCCATGGTTCCCTGGCTTCGCACTGAATTTGCTTGGTGAAGGCATCGAGACCACTTCTTCTGTCTCCACAACAGCAACATCTGTCTCGCGTTCGGATCGGTGTTCATTGCCGCCAGCCCGAGAGTCGTTGGCCATGACATGACGAGGTGACGAGAGGCCACTAGCTGTCCTGACTACGCCATGTTGCCAGTGACGCTGTTGTGTGCGAAGGAGATAATCATCTCTGGTGTTCCTAGATTCGCCGCCTTCTTTTGATTGATTGGGGGACCGCTGTTGCTGAGCAGCATCATCCCGGGCGACCACTCTCAAGCGTCGAGAAACCGTAGGATCTGCCGTACGACCCGGTGCAGATTCGACCTTTTCGGATGCTTCAATGATCTCAGGCTCATATCCCCGGCGAGAGCTCTCCTCACGAAGTGTATCCACGACCTCCTTGAGCCGGGTACGAGTAGGAGGGCCACCGTCCACAGATCTGTGCAACGGTTCTGACCTTCGTTCGTGCTCATTAATGAGCGTCACGTCAACCTCGTACCTATCACGTCTATCATGGGAAGCAGCATGTCTGCTAGGCGGTGGCAGTATTGTAGCTGTGCTGTCTTTGCTGGTCGCTGATTTAGTGGAGGTCAAGGAAGGTTCCACAGGGCGATACCAGTATTTTTGATCCTCACTAGGGACACTCTCGGTACGACCAGGTCCATTCTTGCTTGCTACTGATGTGGCACGAGATCGAAGCGCGGTGAACACTGTCTCTCTGGGCGGCGACGATGGGTTTTTCCATGGCATTGATGGCACTTCATCTCGGACAGCCTCGATTCTGCGTTCAACAGGCACTGGCGGAGTGACAGGTACCATTCTTCCGTGAGCATAAGGATTAGGATGAGCATCCATCATGCGCTCAGCCTGTCGATAACGCTCGACCTCATCTCGTGCGAAGGTTCGAATCTCGGACTCAGTGAAACCAGGCATGATTGGCACTTCCGCCTGGGCTTTTGCTGTCGTATTAGCCTGACCACCAGCTGCAGAGGGTTTTGACTTCACAGACACCGACACTCTGGCGCTGCTGGCTCCTTTGTTCTTTGTGGTGTTGGTGTCTGATCTGCCTGACTTCCTGCTTGAGGAGGATGTGTGTGTGTCCGGACGTTCGACCTTCCTGGTCTCAGGAGCGTATACGGTCTGCGGGAGATATTGGGGTGTACCAGCTGCTGGAGAGAGATAATCACTTCCCACGTTGACTTTCATGGTCGTTCTTCCAGTGTCGGGTCTAGGCGGCGTCCGATCATTCATCAGATTCATCGCGGCTAGGTTCTCGGCTGTCACCTCTGTGTGATCTTCTGAAGGTGCAACGGGCACTGACTTCACGGTACGCTTGACGTGTCGGTATACAATTTTCTCAGGGACTTCCTCCTCTGAGGAATTCTCGCGAACATAGATCTCACCATAGCCTCTTCGGTGTTGTTTGTCGATGGCCTCGCTCGCCTCTTTTCGAGTGTACTGATTATCCTGTGGAAGAAAGGCAGAGAGCCCAAGTTTTACGTTATTGCTCTCCTCGACATGAATCACTTTTACGTGATCTTTCTTCTCCTCCACGCTTGTGATGCGACAACGTTTGCATATTCCCGGCGGAGGTGGTACGACACCCGGGGGAATCGGATGTTCCTGGTGGTACTTTTCGCTTCTCGGACGGAGACAAATGCGACAGACGTGACAGATGGTGATAGTATTTTGCGCAGTTGGTTCGCCTTCCGCAAATGTTCCTGGAAACCCCGGCGGTGGTGGAGGTATATTGATGACGCGGGCAGGCTGAGGCTGCGAAACTTTCGTAGGTTTTGTTTCTTTGACGGGTTGTTTGTATTCATGGTGATGACGATAAGAGTAGCGATGTGCCATACCCTCTTTATCAACCAACTCAAATGTGGGTGGTGGAGGTGGCGGTGGGAATGTCAGAAGGTCCACAGGAGGATGAGGAATTGAGCGAGTGTGAGTGTAAGTGACTGTCGGTCGCGCATCGACTACGGCCTCGAACGAAAGCGGTTTTGCTGGTGGCAAGGGAGTCTCAGTAGGATGCGCTTTAGTCTCGGATGTCGTTTTGACCTCAACAGCTGCCACCAGCTTCGTCGCTTTCTTGCGCGACCTCGCGGTGCCTTTTGCGTGCGAGCTAGATGAGGACGATTGAGGGGCCATGGTATCGCCTTCTGTTGTCGTTTGGGAGAATTTCGGAAGCGGCGGCAGGGGAATCATGACTTTTGGTCTTTACTGCGTTGGCGGGGCCATTGTTTGTCGCTGCAGAGTTGATGTGCAGCATGCATGCAGAGATGTATGTAACCGCTCGACCTTTGTCTCCCAACACAATCGGCGCTCGCTGTGTGTCAGGTTCAAGTGTCGCTACGATGAAAAGGCACAAAGATGTTTGTGGTGGCGCGTTCGGGAAGCTGGTGGAAGGAAGGTGCGACTCAGAGAGCAGGTGGCGAATGCGGCCCGATAAAGTGACAGTGAAGTCTGAATGTAGTGAAGTGGCATCACGCAGAGTAGCATGTGCGCACGGGAACCTCGAATTTCGTCATAGCGCACATTTTACGCAAGTCATTAGACATACAAGCGATGCTCGCCTATCAGCTGGTCATGAACCGGTGGAATGCGCCACTCACTGCGTCAAAGCCGACTTGATCCGCAAGATCCAACAAGGCTCTCCTCCTGCCAGTCTGCTCGGGCACGTCTTCCTTCACGCCTCCATCATTCGTCGCGAGCACCTTTGCGACATTTTGTGCGTTTGTCCAACTCTGCCAAGGCGCTCTCTTGTTGATGAAGTGAAGCACATCTGTGGCAAAGTCCTCAGCCAATTGACTCTGGGTACCTGTCAGGAAGTCATTGAAGTTCTGAAGAAGAAATGTCAAGTCGTGAATGTGTGTTGAGCGGCCTTGCCATGGGCCAGGCCAATCGTTCGGTTCGTTGAATCGATACATGTACACTGGCATACTTCTCGCGAGATTCTGAGCGAAAGCAAGCGTTGGCGTGTAAAAGCTGACATCTCCGCCGAACTGGAGGACTTTTTCGAATGCTTGGTCGTCTTCGGTCGACGAAGTTATACCGTAGTCAAGGAGCAGCTTCGAAGCCACTTGTTCTGGAAGCGACTCGGTGATGGAATCCACGAACGACTTGGCAATACTAGACTTTTTCCGACCAAGTGGCAACCCTAAGATGCTACCCTGAAAGAAGAGATACGTCAGTCCAATCTTACACACGGGCACGGCAAGTTCTCGGGTACTTACATCGAATGCACATTCACCCAGCATGATACTTTCACACCATTGCTTTCCAGGAAGATCCAAACTACCTTCCATGATAGACTTGAAGTCAACTCCTACAGGACATATGTCTCCGTCAATCAAAGGCACTGAGACCTGTGGACCAACGCCGTGCTGCAAAAGTGTCGTTCGAAGTAGTTGCCCGTCCATAGAGACAAGTTTTCCGATCCTCTCTTGAGAGCTCAGAGCTTCAAGACCCAAAGCTTTGATAGCTTTCTGATGACTAATCTCAGCTCGCTCTTGAGGTGAAGGGCCCATGAGCAGGGTAGATCCAGACATGAGTATAGCACGCTTGAACAACGGCACTTCGGAATGGAGGTGAACGGCTGTGCTTACAGCACCAGCACTTTCGCCGATAAGGGTAATCTCATCCGGATTGCCACCGAAGCCAGAGATGTACTTCTGCAGCCAAAGCAATGCTGTTCGCTGGTCACGCAGACCATTGTTGGGAAGATACCCTGCTTCCTTCATCTGCGCGGAGTGCATGAATCCTGGCGCGCCGACTCGGTAGCTGTACAATATCGTTAGCTCTGGCAGCATCGTGCAAGATATTAGACGTACTTGAGAGACACCGCGATGATGGGCATTCCTTTGGCTATGCTCAATCGAACGATACGAGTCATCTCGTAAGGAGGGAAACTTGAAGATCCTCCAACGAAGCCGCCGCCATGAAGGAAGGCAAAGACTGGGAGGCAGCCATTGCTAGATACTTGATCGCCTGCAGGAACATAGATATTGAGGTTCAGTCCATCAATATCTGACATCCGAACCGCCTCACGGTCGTAATCTAATGAGTGCTGCAAGAGATTGAATTCGTGATCTGTACCATTCGGAAGTGCTAGTACCGATGGACTGTGAGGACGTCAGCTTATATGTATAACTTTATGCCTTCAATGACTTGCATACCCATAGATTGTAGCGTCAACAGTGTCATCCTGCGAATACTCCTGCATCCGTGATGGCGCGAACCGGTCGGCCAGGGTTGCATACTGCAGTCCCAGAAATCTGGTCACATCTTCCATTTCCGCATTGCCAATAATGCTTCCTATAAGCGGGTGGTCAAGTTTGCTTGTTGCCATAATGGCGGTGTACCAGGAAGATTCAGCAATGATAATACTTGAAATTTGAAACTTGACTCAAGAGTAGACGAATATACTTGGATGTTTGCATTCAGTAGAAGACTGCAATCTCACGTCAATGCGCCACGCATCGGCCGACAATGATACGCAGTCGTGCTACATTTTGACCGTCTTGCAACTACCGTTCGCAAATGCCACTTGATGGTCTCCACAACCCGTGTGGAGTTGATCCCGTTCGCCGAGCTTTCTGAGAGATCTTGACCGGGATCATGATAAAGTGGGATCATTCACCATATACATATGTATTAATCGTACTGCGATGGAGAACAAGGATATTTTCATGTATAAAAGCAAAGAAGTTCGAAAGAGCTGAAGTAGGAGTGCACGGCGACATCGGGCTGCAGCGCCGACGGCAGGCCAAAAGTCAAATCCATGCAGGCGTCCCAACGCGATAGGTCAGAAACGAGCGATAGCTTTACACGTGAGCAGCACAATTTATAGCGCATGATTTTGTCATGCATAATCGGATAAAACATCGCTCAACACGGTAGTATACAGACATATATACAACGCTGCCATGGGTAGATAGCCTAACGGGTATCTTCAGGTTGCGTGCGGATAGCAGACCATTCTCTCTCTAAATGACCGGCGACCTGCCCGGCCGCCCTCTCCCATGCTTTTTTCGGTTGCCTCTAGTAGTAGCCTCGCATTACCGCCTCATTCTTCGCTCGCAAGAAGTCGTGGTACGGATCTAAGGAGAGTCCTTGGCAACCTGGTTGAGGTATGCCTCGAGGTCGAACTTGGGGTCCTCGGGGTTGGTTATTACTGCGCATGGTATGTCAGCGAGTGCTCCATCTGATGTTTGTTCCACCCATCTTAAGATCTTGAAGTATGTTTCCGTATCTCAATTCCATATCAATCCTTCGCAGAGTTCGCGTGTTTCCTCTCTTGGACGATAACATGGTGCGGCACTTACAGCCATTGCTTTGGCCCTTAGGCGCGTTCTTCTGTGCCCAAGCAGCCTTCGCCTGGCTGATGAGTTTCTCCTTGCGCTCGTACTCGTGCTTAGAGGCAGCGATCTTGTCTTGGGCGGTGATTGCGGTCTGGTGTGAGAAGCCGTAGAAGACACCGAAGACGAGAGCGCCCCAGCGGAGGACCTGAAACATATAATGTCAGAGAATTGTTCTTGGTGGAATCGACCAGTCGGTGGCATTGGAATTGCGCGCGTGGTCGGCGAGCGCTCGTTATCGCGCAGAGTGGCTTACGTTCACCCCTGTGGAGGACATTGTGAGATCTGGAGAAAAGCTCTTCGGGCGGTAGAGGTTTCAATGGCTCGACAGAGCAGATTGGAGGATGGCGAGAGGCGGGTGACGGGGTGTAGATGGGGGTGGGACGGGGTAGCGGCGTAGACAGTCGTCGCGAAGTGCTGGTGCATCGGCTGGATCTTTCGCTCGTGAACGTCCGGGAAAGCCCGGCCGCTCCAATTGGAAGCTCGATTGCTCGCGTTCAAGTCCCCCGTTTGACGACCGCCTACTTGTTTACTGAGACGACTTTGTTGAAGACTTCACGGTGATATTTCGCACGCTTCTTCACAGCATGTCTAGCATACAGCAGCGAAAAGAGGAAATCCTCGCGAAGAAGGCGAAGCTCGCAGAGCTCAAGAAACAGCGTGAGCTGCGACAAAAGGAGTTCACAAGCAACCGCCAAAGTTTAGATCCGGGAGAGGTAAATAATAGTCGTGCTTCTTGATGACTAGAGACTGACTGACGATCCAGTTAGTCTCGCCGACGCCTTCGCGGTCGAGGCGAACGGAAGATTTGGACAGTCTGATTTCATCCCTGGTTGACCGCCCTTCTTCATCGTCGCCTGCTGGAAAGAAGCGCGTTAGTGGTGAGCAGTCTCGCGAGCAAGCACCAGGAACACCGACCCGAACATACCAGGATGCTTCAACCGATACGCAAACTCTTTCCTTCACGGAATTGACTACGGTCTACGAGATCCCAGTAGAGTCAAAACCCGAATACATCACATACAGCAAAGGCGTTCAAACAACCGAGCCATGGCAGCCAGCGCACGATTCCAGCGAGGATACAGAGGAGGGCGAAGGAGTTCCAAAGAGCCCTTCAAGGAGACGACGCAAGCTGAGCCAGCGTGAGATCGAGATTGAGGAGGAACAGATCCGCCAACGATTGCGACAGGAGATCGAGGAGGAGCTGCGCTCATTACAGTTGGATGAACGAAATGAGACGGAAAAGGCACGCTTCCCAGCAAGAGCACTCGAATCAGATGAATTACAGGCTGTCACTAGCAGCAACGAGTTCCTGGACTTCGTGGAGCGAAGCAGCAAAGTCATTGAACGGGCCTTGGACGAGGAATACGATGTTTTGGCCGATTACGCTTTGCAAAGCAGGGACGCCGAGGAAGATGACGAGTATGTCGGTCGAAAGGGACGGAGGATCAAAGAAGTCATGCAGTTTGATTTGACCGAAGCCATGGGGAAGAAACGAATGGTCAGCGACATCGACTTCAGTCCCAAATTTCCCGAGCTCCTGTGCACAACATACACCAAGTCACAGCAAGCACCTCATACGCCACCTGGTCTCTTGAATGTCTGGAACATGCACCTCAAGGGTCGCCCCGAATACAGCCTTCACGCCACCTCTGATCTGCTTTCTTGTCTTTTCCATCCGTACCACCCGTCACTCATCCTGGGTGGAACTTACAGCGGTCAGCTATGTCTCTGGGATACCCGTGCTCGCAACCAACGCACCGGCGAGCCCGTTCAGAAGACACCACTAATGGGTGGTCGAAGTGGACACGCCCACCCGATTTATTCACTCGCCGTGGTTGGTACGCAGAACGCCAGCTCTGTTGTATCCGTCAGCACCGACGGCGTTGTTTGCGCATGGTCGACAGACATGCTCACCTTGCCTCAAGAATACCTCGAACTGCACTCGCCAAACCCTTCAGCCTACAAGACCGACGACGTGGCTCCCATCTGCATGTCATTCCCTGCTTCGGACCCTACCTACTTCCTTGCAGGCACAGAGCAGGGCACCATTCTCCCTGTACACCGTTACGATCGTGCAGGCGCTAAAGCCGGCGTCGATACACGCTGCACATACCGTGGCCACGAGGCACCCGTCACATCCATCGACTTCCACCCAGCCCGCGGCAAGGTTGATCTCGGCGACCTCTTCCTCTCCTGCGGTCTCGACTGGACCATTAAGCTCTGGCGTGCGAAGCCGCCCTCAGCAACCGCAGGCTCGCTCTCGGGTGCTGCATCGACAATCGCTCCACTCCTTTCCATCGCACGCGAAGACTCAATCTACAGTGCCAAGTGGTCGCCGACCAAGCCCGGTGTGTTTGGCTGCGTCGACGGCGCTGGAAAGCTTGACATCTACGACATCACTGCCAGCAGTGACATGCCTGTTGCTAGCGCACGTCCGAGTCACATCGAGAAGGATGTGTACGCACTGCGCAGTCTCAACAAGCTCGCCTGGGAGAAGAACCAGGGTAAGCATGTGGCTGTCGGCGGCCTAGATGGTGTCACTACAGTGTTTGAGGTTGGCAATGAGCTCGGTGGCGTCGAGACGAAGAGTGAGAAGTGGGCTGGTGTGAGAAAGTGGGTTGGCAGGCAGAGCAAGGCTGGAGATGGAGCTTGAAGGGGATGAAATCCTCAATATTTGGTTGTGCGATTCTTGTAATGCTGTTGGTTGATACCCTTGATCGATGCATTTTGCCAGCGTCAGATTCGCGATTGTGCTTTTCAAATTATACCATGCATTCTGCCAATGTGCATGCAAAGCCCATCTAGCACCGGATACCATCTTCACATCTCGTTGTCACATGAGTGAAAGGCCGTCTCTGTGGCCCTGGCCTTCATAGATCTTAATCCACAATTCCAAGGTGTGATGTGCCGACTGCTCAATCGCTTAGACAGTCACCACGTGCTAAGGTCGACGCAGTAATGATCAGACTCACGGAGATGTTGTATAGATGTTGTATAGGATGACAGACAGTTTTGGCTGGTGCTGAGCTGAAGCTGAGCTGTGCTGTGCTGATGGCAGTGCACAGTCTGGGGCTTTCGCGCGTCAGCTCATGTGGAATGCCGCAGCTTTGATTTCAGCTTCCGCACACCTCGCTCTCACTTTTCAAGTACTTATATCTCGTGGCCTGCAAATTCCTAGCATTTGCATGGTACGCGTTATGTTAGCTGTAATGGATAGCATATCGGCGCTGAAAAGAAATAGAGCGAGTCGAGTAGTGACACAGAGTCTGAAGGCGTCTTCAAGATCGAGCAAGCAGCACTACCAAGCATGAGACCTTGACGGATTACTTTCACCTCAGCCTGTATCGCTCGAGGAGAAGGATGGCTGTAAGGTTCCGTGACACAGGGATGCCCGCTCGTGCGTCAGTTCACTTGACTATCCGGCTGACCTTGCTGCCTGCTGCTTCTATTTCAAGCCCACCCAGCCTCGCTGCACAGCTCTCCGTCCAATACTTTCCTCACCACATAATAAGCACAACATACGAACCACTTCTTGCCTTCTGTACACTCTCTACACCGTGGCGCAAGGCCTACTTGGCTCCCGCCGCCCACTCGATCAGTGTGCACCATAGCACGCCTGCTTCTTCATCTAGAGATTCGTCCGCGCGACCCAGACCTGGATCGCCTTGGTATAGTGACGGTAGGTATTGCGCGTTTGGGTTTCCTTCATTTTCAATCCTGTCACTGCGCTCGCTACTCATCAGCCTCTTTTGCGCACAAGCCTTGCTGCGTGCCTCTTGTGTTCCTGCTGTTGCTTGCTTCCTGCCTCACTAACACTGCTAGAGCCTGGCCTCAATTGGAAAGTGCTGAGCGCCTTCGCGACTCGCCACTTTCCCCTCGGCGGCTGACCAAGACCACGACAGACTTTTCTGGACCTCATCGACGTCTGCTGGTCCAGATCAGGTATCTTCTGCTGTATCTTCTAACGACATTCTTTCTGGCTTGCTTTGACCAACAGAGTCGCCATCATGGACGAGACGACGAGCGAATTTGCAGATCTTGCTACCGCTACTGGTACTATCACTTCCGATCCACAGAGCGACTTTTCGGATCCTGCTACTACTACTGGTACTATCACTTCGGATCCACAGAGCGACTTTTTAGACCCTGCTACCGTTAGCGGTGGTATAATATCGGATCCGCAGAGCGGCGCTACCGATCTCACTGCTGCTACCAATGCTATCGCTTCGGACTTTCAGAGCGACTTTCCGGATGCTTATACCAATACCTTGGATCCACAGAGCGACTTTCCGGATTTTGCTACCGCTACCAGTGCTATCACCATGAATCCACAGCAGACCCTGGCAGCACAGGACGCTGCGCGACTTGCTGCCAAGCTTGCCAATGATTTCAAAAACCCAGGCATACCTTCCATCAATCCTGATGCCTTCGTTACTCCAACCAACATCACTCAACTCGGTTATAGACCCAATGGCTGCCGACGTGACGAGGTCATGCCGATACTTCTGGCTACGAATGATACATGCCTGCCTGGATTCCACTGTGAGTGTGCCCTTTCGATCGCGAGATATGCATACGGAGAGCTGACGAAATGGCAGGTCCACATTCTGATGACATCCATCCACCTCAATACTGTCCCCCGACGTGGGAGTGTACGGGATACCGCGCCATGCAAAAGACATGCAATCCACCTCAGGGTTGGTACGAGCCAAAGATTTGTGACAATGGGTACTACTGTCCCAATGGCAAAGACCAGATCCGATGTCCCGCGGGAAAGTTCTGTCCAAGTGGAACGCAATTCCCATTCAACTGCAGTTCTGGATCATTGTGCCCGGAAGGCTCTCAAGTCCAGGTAGTCCTGGCACCGGTCTGGGTGACGCTTGTGCTGGACGCTGTGCTTGGAGTACTTGTTGCGATCGGTTTCGGCATCAGCAAATGGAGAAAGAGCAGACGTAAATCGAACAGTACACTCAACACGCAGGACCCCAACCAGCCGCGCACATGTGAGAACGTCGGGCTGTTGAAGAAAACACAGGGAGACAAAAGCAGTTCTCCACCGGTTTCGCCCACTGCATCGATGGATGCGTCACCAGCATCGAAAGGGATGGCGACTCTTCAGCTGCCTCATGATGCGCAGAGGCGAAGGAGCATTGGCCGAGTCGACAACATGGACGGCTATGTGGACGACGATCAGGTGTCGACGTTTGATGACGACGCGGTCGACTCTCAGAACAATCCTGACTTCCAGCAATTCATCCGCTCTGTGAGTCGTTCTGTCACCACGCAATCGATTGGACTGAGCTTTGATTTTGAGAATCTGGCGTTCGAAACGAATAAAGGGAAGAAAATACTGCAAGAAGTCACCGGGACCATGCCAAGAGGGTCAATGTGGGGCATCATGGGTGGCTCTGGAGCTGGCAAAAGTACATTTCTCAACGTACTCATGGGAAAGGCGAGCCACACAGGTGGTACTGTCAAAATCAACGGCTGGACCAAAGACATGAGCAAGTACAAGAAGTTGATTGGATACGTTCCTCAAGATGATATCGTCTTCCCAGAGTTGACGGTGCGAGAGAACATCTTACATTCTGCACGGATTCGTTTGCCCTCGAGCTGGAGAGACAAGGAGATCCAAGATCACGTGGACTCTCTACTCGCTTGTCTCAAACTTACGCACGTACAACACTCACGGGTGGGAGATGCTGTCAAACCAGTGATCTCAGGTGGTCAACGTAAGCGCGTGAATATTGGCATTGAACTCGCAGCAGCACCCATGGCGATCTTCCTAGACGAGCCGACATCTGGCCTGGATGCCACCAGCGCGTCTGCGATCATAAGACTGCTGAAAGCCGTGAGCAAGCTTGGAGTTACAGTCATTGCCATCGTACACCAACCTCGTGAGAAAATCTTCTACGAGTTTGATCAGCTTCTGCTCCTCGCTTCTGGTCGTAGTGTCTACAGCGGTGCGACTGAAGGCGTACAACACTATTTCAAAAGCATGGGGTTCGCCTTCCCTCAACAAGCTAATCCCGCGGACACTTTGATGGACATCATCACCGGAGATGGAGGGCAATACACGACCAGCAGCAGGAACCATGACACTGGTGTTCAGTATCTCATTGATGAGTGGAAAAGCACAGGACAATTCGTGGCCCACAGAAAACCTACGTCGCATCTCTCCATTCCTAGTATCGACGGTCCGTACACATCTGGAGCACCGCGCAGTCGCAGCATTAGCAACCAGTCTATCAACAGTACTGTTGAACAGGAAGAAGAGCTGCACCGGACTATGAAGGCGCGCGGCGCCACCTGGCCTGCACAAACTTATTATTGTTGGAAACGCGCCATGACCCAACAAATCCGCAACGTCACCAGCTTCTTTTTTGAGATCGTTGTTGGATGCCTTGCGGGACTGCTCATAGGACTTTCCTGTTACTCTTCCTCGGGACATCTCTTCCAAGGTCTGTACCATGACACTTTCATTTTCCTCAGCAGCGCCGTCGATTATTCGAGTGTGCCCCAACTCGGACTTCTGGGAAGCATGGCCATTGGCCTTGCTGCTTCTGCTCCTGGTTTCTGGGTCTTCGGTGAGGAGAAATTGATTTACTGGCGCGAGACTGCTTCTGGCCATAGTCGTAGTGCCTACTACATCGGCAAGCTCTTGTCAACAATCCCTCGTATTGCTCTCAGCAGTTTGCACTTCTCCATCTTCTTCTCAGTCTTAGCAACACCGCTGATGAGTTTTACGGAGATGTACGCCGCGAATCTCATGTACTTCTGGTGTATCTATGGGCTGGCATCGTGTGTTTCGATGATCGTCAAGCGCGAGAATGGCCCTCTCCTAGCCGTACTGGCATCTCTGATCATCGGCGTACTGAGCGGAGTCGCACCGACACTGAGGCAAGTGAAGACGTGGCACATGGAATGGTTCTGGCGCCTCAGTCCAGGCGTCTGGTACGCGGAGGCATACTTCAGCCAGAATCTGCTGCCTCTGGAGTACTTGTACCAAATCAACCAAGCCGCCAGAGCGGTAGGCTACACCCTTGGCCAGTACAGGATGGATATTGTGTAAGTCTGATCTACCATCTCCAATTGTGATTGAGCTGCGATTAACTTATATTTGAGCAGTGCGCTTGTTGCCATCGGTGCCGTCTACCGAATCGTCGCCTACCTCGGTCTGATCCTTATCGACCGCAAACGACAGCGGTAAGAAGGACAAACGACCAACTTCACCACTCTACCCACAACCGATATGCACATTCAGCATACAATACCGAACATCATTATTCTACACAAGACACGCATCCGTGATGACCGAGTATATACGTGGTTGCTTCTTTGCGCTAATCGATCGTGCTTCTGATCAGATTTGGCGTTTGAGACAACTAAAACAGTGGTCAACACGGACCTGATGTGAATGGTCATTGCGAATACTATCTTGAGACCCCACAATACAGCGAAGTCAAAATGCTTTGGCGGGTACACCTGCGAAGCGCGCGGTTCTGCTTGATGTCTCAGTAAAAGCAGGACAAGAGCAAACAGCGACCGAGCGGATTCAATGCATACTGAGATGAGACGAACCTGTGATCGAGAGTCATATCGGCCTCGTACCTAGATACCACTCGTAGACTCTCATCAGAAATCATATTAAACCCACCCTTCGTCTGGTCGTGTTGTGAATGTGGCACGTGACAGTTCTTGTATTCATGTGAACCTCGATGTGTGACGACGTTCAGATCGGCGTCGGCGACTTCGCGACCTCGAATCTCGTGAACTTGCGCCCAAGACATGCCACCTCGATAGCCCGACGCAATATCTCCAATACACTGCCAGGATGCTATTCTTCAGGTAGGTACATACTCACAATACACTACTGCAGTACGCTTCCGCCCCGCAACCGAGAGCGATCATATGCGCCCGCGCAGCGACACTCGTAGCCCAAAGCAGCTCGGACCTACACTGCGCACGAGGACAAACGTACATATTACAAGGAAGAGCACACGCTAACTAGTCGCTTCTGCACCATGTAGCTTTTTCAAGACACTGGTGAACCACGAGGTCACCGTAGAGCTCAAGAATGACATTTCCGTGCGCGGCACCCTGAAGAGCGTGGACCAATACCTGAACATCAAGCTGGACGACATTTCCGTCGTGGAGGAGCTCAAGTATCCACACCTGGTGAGTAGGGAGAGCAAACGCTACGAACATACGGAAGAGGTGGGAGCTATGACTGCGACGTCCGCGTAGGTTGTCAAAGCAGCATGAAGGGAAAAGATGTTACACTGGTACACGGGATACGATTGCTGATTGCTGCTTTCTTGTGCGACAACAGAGCTCGGTCAAGAACGTCTTCATCCGTGGCAGTGTAGTGCGCTACGTGCACCTGCCCGCTAACGCGGTGGATACACCTTTGCTGGAAGATGCTACGAGGAGAGGTATGATATGCTATTTCGGGAATCCCGGCACAGCGGCACGTTTGCTAATGATCTACCACACAGAGGCTTCACAAACGGCTTCCAAGGCCAAGCAGAGCGCCCCATGATGCGCAGAAAATAGCGTGTGCATATTGATTCACTGCCCGGGCAAGGTGCCGAGATGAGCTACGAGACGAGAGGCCGATATACGATGAAACGCGCATGACATCCACTCACAGCACATGCTAGCTAAGCTGTACTTGCGGTCACGTCAAGTCGGAGAGGATGGAAGTATTGAAGGGCAGCAAGTGGGTATGCAATGTCTGCCAATCAAGAAAGAGTACTTAGCATGCTTATACCAAGTTCTGGTTTCCTTGGTCTTTCCTTCCTTGTTCTGCCGTCTCCATATTCGTCACATAGAGCTGCAGAGGTCGCACCCAGCTCAGACAAACGATAACAGACAATGAGATCAAGTACACCTCGAGGTCGTACGAAATGCAAGACAGTCTCTCACATGCAAGGGACAAGGTGTGACCACCTGCAAGGTACCGCTGTCAACGAGCGGATGCACCATGTGAACGTGCGATGAGCTGCTGACAGTTATAGTGCACAAACAGCTTCGCCACTACGTCCGCCCCTGCGCCTCGATCGCACAGAGTAATTCAGGTACGACTGCAGGACGTCCAAGCTATGACTTGCGTCCTTTGTCACAGAGGACCACGAACATGCTCTCGCCTTGGCAATCCAAATACAAATAGCTATCCATCCAACGCATCGAATGACTGAACGAACGCCACTGCCAACATTATCTTAGAATACCACCCTCCACTGAACCAATTCACGAGCCCACCACCAACGACGACAATGATCTCCACTAACACTCTCGCCCTCACCACCCTCCTCTCCCTCCTCGCTACTACCAATGCCGTGTCAACCCAAAACGTCATAAACAACTGCCCAACAGTTCTCTACCTCACCAATGTCAACAGCAACAAAACCACCACCGGTCCCTTTCCCATCCCCTCAGCCGGCGGCGAGTGGTCGGCTCCCATAGTCGGAACCGGCAACAGCCTCGGCGTGACCAAGAACGATCGCTTCTGGACGCCCGAGACACCCAAGCTGATCATGGGAACGAGCACGGACAAGGGGATTCTGTACTGGACTGTCAGCAAAGTTGACGGGGATCCTTTCGAAGGCCAGAAGTGGGCGGTTGATAGCGGAGAGGCGAATGCGTGTGATGGGGCTACGTTGTGAGTGCTGTCTTCTTTTTTTACGCTTCCCTGATTTGATTTATTTGTCTGTTTGGCCTGGCTTTGCGATACGTTGGTCGTTATGGATTCTTGTTTCGAGGACGGTATGGTTCCATGGTCGGCTAACACTCATCGTGATGTTTTAGGTATGAGGACAAAGTCCATGGGTGTCAGGACAACGACATCACTCTGACTTTGACACTTTGTTGATGTGGACGTATTCAGATGCTGGCCTTGTAATTCTTTCGTACGAGCTGGGACATTGTCAGTTCGGTGGGTTTCAATCTAGGTACAAACTCGAAAATACTCTCATCTGATCACCGTTGAACCGATCATTTCCTCATCTTCCAGCCCAAAGAAGAGTTACCATAGCTGTCCTAGCAATCTACTTTTGAATTCATCCTGATTTACATCGCAAATGCTAGATAGCTCTTGAAAAAGTTACGGTACCTTGTGATTGCGATGTGCAGTACGAGGCCATATTCTTCGCGACCATGGCGGCTTTCTCTACAGAGGTAGCACATCCCCAGCTGTACAAAAGCAAAATAATCGTGCCTCCGTTCAAGTGTCGGAACAAATTACCTGTAAAGTGCAAAAGGGTACTGCACTCGATGCACGAGTGAATTTGATGTTTGACCGACGCAGGGATCGAACCTGCAATCTCTTGATTCGTAGTCAAGCGCCTTGCCATTGGGCCAGCCGGCCTATTTGATGATGGATTCTGCGCTGATCCACATGATGTGTGCTACATCCATGCGTCCTCGTGCCTGCACATGAAGATTGCGGTCAAAGTTCTCTTGCTTCATTCACGAAAAATCATACATTAGCTTAGCTAAACCAAGAAACCCCGAAGCCCTGAAAGGTTTAATTGCTCTCTCCCCGTGGCAACCCGTTCGGAGTTTCCACTGTCGTATTGAAAACTGCCAAACCAGAACGAAATCAACAAATTCAAACCGAAACGATCTGCACACACAAGCGCTCATAATCGCCGGAAGTCTCGCCCTTGAGCCTGTCAACCAGCTCACGCTTGTAGAAGTGCTTGTAAGCACCCTTGCACTGCTGCAGGCGGTCGCGGTTCCAGTGGATCATGACGAGACGGCGGACGAGGGCTTCGTCTTTCGTGCCAGCGCCGGCCATAGAGGCTTCGAGCAGGTCTGCGTCGTGCTGTGGTTATGTTGTTAGCGATTTTGGCACGATCTGATGGTGAGTCTGGAAACGGTTTGACGTACCTTGGCGGGATCGGTTGCGCGGTAAACCATGTAGAGGAGGGCATCTTTCATGTGACCGGAGAACTCTTTCTTGATGCATTCGGCGAGTGTACGTTGGTAGCGGCGCTGGTATGCGTCGGAGATGGCGCGAAGCTGAGCAGTGGACGCGGACGCTGTTTTGTGGTCAGTATTAGTCGTTCCACGTGGTTATGATGAATCAGCTTACAGATGATAGCACAGACTTGAAGCTCATCTGTTCCCATTTGGCCTGCGGTCGTATGTTAGCATGAGCTGCTTTTTCTGATATGTACCATTCGTTCTATGTGCTTACCCTCAGTCGCCTTGTAAAGATCGTTCACATTCATGTCAATTTGCTGCGGGTTGATGGGGGCAGACTCCTCGGTGCGACGTGCCGCCAATACCATATCGTACATGCGTTCAGTTTTCCCACTAAGATCACTTCTCATGTCGCTCTCAAGAGATCGCTGGTACATCTGCTGGTAGTGTCTCTTAATAGCATTGATGTCGGCATTGGTACGACCCAATAGTACCTCGTCAAGCAAATCCTCCTTGGTGCCCATTCCACTGAGTCCTTCGCGGAGTGTGAAGCAATCCTGCTCGAGTGGCCCGCGAATGATTGCCTCGAGGCCCTCGCGGAAGTAACTGGACGTTTCCGAGTGGACATCCTTGAGCAGATCGCGTTTGTGGTTGCCTTTGAATGCAGCCTTCACGCCCTCGATTTCGAGCGGGCCGAGGGGAGCCAGAACTTGGATGAGAGCCTTCTCGTCGGTACCGAAGCCTTTCATCGCTTTGCGCAAAGCATCGGCAGCGCCGGACATGTTCATCTGTGACATTTGACCAGGGACGTAGCCAACACTGGGAGGAGCAGGTGGGCCAGTGGGAGCTGGCGCGTAGCCACCGGGAGGTTGGTACTGGCCTGGTGGTGGTCCTGGAGGACCGCCAAATTGGCCTGGAGGACCGCCATGAGGAGGAGGATAGTGCCCATGTGGTGGAGGAGGTTGGCCGTAGCCTTGCTGGGCTATGACTGTTATTAATGATAGGCTCGATCAATCGTCTAGAACACGTATTGATACTCACGGGGAGGATAGTGTCCTTGTGGGGGAGGAGGCTGGCCGTAGCCTTGCTGGGCTGTGAGGGTCATCAGTCACGATCCCTTTCATCTCATAGCGCGTGTATCCGACTCACGAGGAGGGGCACCGTAGTGTTGACCCGGAGGCGGGGGATGGCCGTAGCCTTGCTGAGCTATGACTTGCGTTAACAAAGGTCGTGTGATTACAATGTCACGGTCGAGTACGTACGAGGGGGAGCACCATATCCTCCTTGCTGGGGTGGCGGGCCACCGTAGTATCCGGACATGCTTATCGAGTGTGTAGTTGTCTGCTTTCCTTACGAGGTGGGGGATGAGTAGAATTGATGTATCGCGGGCGAGAGCAGGATGTGAACAACAGACGGCGCGACTTTTGTTCGGCAGGCGCAGGCACAGCTGAACAGTCCGTGAAGAGACGCGCGATACAGGCAGGCTAAGCGTGGCTGAAGCTGATGCCGTCAAGGTGTTCCTTCGCGTCTTCGCATCGCCATAGCGGGGCGAGTGTTTGGCGGGGCTTCTTGTGATGATGTCGTTTTCGTAATGCTAAGACTCTAGTGCAACGTGCCCTTCTTGTGCCACTCCGAACGCGGCCGAGAAGAGAGTCGTTTGCCATAGCATAGCCTCGCGATCTCCAATGTGGTGTAGGCCTTGCATAGTTACATTCATGTCGCTCTGATTGAAGGTAGGGATCTATCACATGACGTGTTATCCATGCGCAAGCTACCCAACCGACCGAACGACAGCGTGCTCCACGAATCGCGCCACACCAATGAGACTTCGACTTCAGCTTCAGCCCAATGAGGCTGAGCAATCATGAAGAGTAATGTCGGCGAACCTACTGCTGGTCGATCGTCTCCAGCAGTGCCAGGGTACATCAAGTAACTGTTCTATAAAAAGTGCCTACGATGGAGGCCTACTTGCTAGGCGAGTCATCCAGCTACAATACTCCACAACCACCATACCCTCACTAGATACACTTCACTACACTCCCCTTGCAAGACCATCGTTTTCATCCCAACGGCAGGTGCTGGCGTCTGTGCTGGGTATGCGTGACAGTCGCGGACCAAAGACGGCCGATCCATTTCATGCCGACTCAAGTCTTTCCAAGGGAGGCGGAACAATTCCAGTGCCCATACCATGGACAGCGAGTCCATCATTCCATCAGATCGCCAAAGAAATACACCAGGAGACTCGATGCTTGCGCGAACAACCCAGGTGCATTTTCGAGTCGATACATACTCGTACGTGGTGATGCGGCAGGCAACACCTCGCACGCAATGACGGAAGCCTGCAGCGCTTTGTGTGAGCTGGAAGGGGGCTCCTTCCATCAGTGACCAGATGCAGACTTACGCTGGCGTGGTCGCTTCCTCACCGAGAGAATGGCAAGTACATGGATCTTGTGTAGCCGTGCCGTGCCTCTGTACTCACACGTCCTCGTCTCCTGCTCCTCTTCTTCTTCCCCCAATCCATCACATCGCCTCATCAATCAGAAGAGGACTTCCACTCATTCCACTGCCTCCGCGTTCGCTGTGAGCTGATATCCTCCGTCCACCCACGCACATCCCGCAACCCCTTCGCCATGGCCCTCAGAATCATCCTCGCCGCCTTCGCCGTCCTCCACGCAATCAATGCTCAGCAGCAAGAGATGCCAGCCTGTCTGGTCAGTATCTTCATTCATCCTCCTCCCGCAGCCTCGATACTTGCCTAACATCCATCAAAGTCATTCTGCATGGCAGGACTCGGCATCTTCATTCCCTGCGTTGACGACGCTCTCCACAAGCTTACGCCCTGCTTCATCAGGGGCTGTCCAGACCCGGCAGCCTCGCAGAGCTTCATCGCCGGCCTTGACGTTTCCTTCTCTCCCAAGGCAGAAGTCTCCTGCCAGCAAGCATACGGTCCAAGCAACATTGACAAAGAGAGCTCGTCTGTCACGCTGCCGCTGAACGGCTCATGTGTCACCAGTCCCTATGGCTTCAAGAGTTACTTGCCACACGGCGTTTCCCCCTACAACGGCACCAATGGCTGCAAGATCATGGTCTTCTCGCAAGAGGATTGCCTTGGTCAGACGGCCAGCTCGGACCTCGGTAAGATGAGTAACGATCATTGCGTTGTCGATGGTGGGCGTAGCGCCAGATTGGCTTGCGAGAGTGACTACGATGGTAAGTTGAGATTGCTTCCTTCAACTGTCTTCCACAGCTGATTTGCTTGTCAAAGCTGCCGTTGCTTACATCCAGGCCAGCTGCGGCCAGACCAACGGCGGAGGGCCTGACGACGCCTCATCTTCGTCGACCACCACCTACCCATCGTCGGCACCTTACCATGGTCCAGGACCCACCTTGACCCTAGGACCGGGAACCGTGGCACTTCCAACATCTTGGACCACCACCGATACGACCTCGTCGACCGAGCCTGCTACAAGTGCCACCGCCGATGCTACCGGAACAGGTGTCACCAGCAGCGACAGCGACACGTCGACGACATACACTCTCCCGTCACCTACTGGAACCGTTTCCATCAACTTCACTCTCGCTGGCAACAGCACTTCGCCAGCCACTACTGCGCAGAACAGCACCCGGACCTCGCTCTCATCGCCCGAGTCCCAGAATGCCACCAGTTCGTACAGCCTGACGTTGACCGGGACGCCGACTGCTACATCCACCCCTCTGCCGCCGTACACTGGACTCGCAGCAGCTTGTCTGCGCCGCGGAGCTCAGATAGGCTTCGCGCTCGGTCTTGTCGGGGTGGCCTTTGCTATGTTCTTGTAATATGGTTCTAGGCGTGGTCGAAGAATATGCTTGGGTGCTTGGAACCCCACAAAAGCTTTTGGTTGACATGATTAGCAGAGCTCAGCGCACCGTCTTGAGGAGACAACTAATTTGGACGAAAGTGGAGGATGGAACAAGAAGAAACAGCCACATTACCAGTTTTCTTTTGCGATTTCATGTATGATATTGTGCAATGGCACTGAGGAAGGAAGTTCGTGTATTTTGTTTGGCAACAATAGTATAACTGATCAAATACCCCAACCATGTATCTATAATAACGATCTTTTCCACTTCTTCTTTCTCCTTCAACCATCTACTCCATCTCAACACCCAACCTCTCAGCTCCCAGTTCCACTTTGCCATTAGCCTTTTCCCCCTTCAACACAACCTTGAACAACTCCTCCAATCTCCTCACAGCCTCATCTCCGATTTGATAATGCACAACCAACCTTCCACCACCAAGCCTGAGTCTCACCTTCTCGCCCTCCTCAATAAACCTCTTCGCATCCGTGCCCGCAGCCTTCAAATCGAACCACACCATGTTCGTCTCCGTCGGAGCCGTCAGCTTGCCCCCGTACCCCTCCCACATATCCGCAATCTGCCTCGCCCGCACGTGGCTAGCTTTGAGCTTACCACCCAAGAAAGTATCTTCAACAGCTACCCTAGCAGGAGCAGTCACGACGCCTGCTTGACGCATGCCTCCACCGATCATCTTGCGAATGTGCCTGGCGCGAGTGCGGAAAGCGTTGGAGCCCACGATGATGCTGCCAATCGGCGCGCCAAGGCCTTTGCTGAAGCACAGCGAGATGCTGTCGAAGCAGTCGCTGTACTCTTTCAATGACCCCGCTTCGGCCGCCACGGCTTCCCATAACCTCGCGCCGTCACAGTGCAGGATGATGTCGTTCTCGCGAGCCCAGGCTGAGATCCGCTGGCATTCCGCGAGAGGGGTGATGACGCCTCCGAGAGTATTCTCCAAGCTGATGAGGCGGGTGGGGCAAGCGTGGACGTCGTCGGACAGCACGGCGTGGGCTTGCAAGTCTTCAAGCGTGAGGTAGTTTCCGTTCGCGGGCACGATGCCTTTGACCATTGCGCCGCAGAGGGCTGCGACGCCGCCGGCTTCCCATTCGATGATGTGGCTGCGGTGGTCGGTGAGGACGCTGTGAGGGGGGTTTGTGAGGTGGGTGCGGATGGCGACTTGGTTGCCCATTGTGCCGGAGCAGACGAGCAGGGCGGCTTCTTTGTTGGTCATTTCGGCGATCATGGATTCGAGAGAGTTGGTGGTGGGATCGGAGCCGCCGTCCATCACGTCGTCGAGGAGGGTAGTGCTGGCTATGGCGGCGAGCATGCGAGTTGTGGGGGTCGTTACGATGTCGCCTAAAGATTCGAGGGTCAGTCGATGGTGTTTTGGGTGGTCGATTGGTGTTAGTAGAGGGGCATACTGCGGAAGTCGAAGGCTGCTGGGCCTGGGTGCGACCAGTTGTTGACTTTGGCATTGCCATTGGACTGGTGGTGGGCTTCTTGTTCGATGTTGTGCTGCTCAAAGGCAGGGGCATTGTTGGTGGCGGTAACCATATTCCTTGCTCTTGTGTTCCTTGTGCTTGAGTATGGCAGGAAGCAATGATGAGAGAGAGGAGCAGAGGGGATCGAAGGGGAGGTAGAGTGCGAGCAGGGAAGAGGGAGAGGACGTATACTTGGCCTCGCAAGCAGAGCCCGCCGCGCGATCACCGGAAGCATGATGCTGATAGGGACGGACGATGGTGAGGGGAACGGACTGGCTGCAACTCTACCTCCTACTGCACGTACGGCAGAATCAGACAGAAGAGATCCGTTTGGGTGTTTGGAGAGTCGGCCGAACAAATGATTCGCGGTTGTTATCGCATATCAGCGGCATGGCGGGGGATTCGAACACCGATACGCATCTCGTTACCCTATAACTTGACCCAGTTTACCCTATAGATATAACGATGATTACCCTATAAAGTATAATTGTTCGCCGTCTTACCCTATAGATATATCACCGCCTCTTCCCCGCCTCCAATGCCCCAATGCCGTGGGACACGTGCGATCTCTGCATGATAAGGTGAAGTGCATGCTGCTGCGCCCTAGGGCGGGTTGCCGATGCTCGGCAAGCGTCTTATCGATAGCGCATTGGGCTTTGTAAGAGAGAGTTCATGCGATTGCCGTCTTCCACTGCTGCTTCTAGGCCTGAAGACCCGGAATGCATGAGAACCATGATGGCCACTTATCAGCATGCGTCTCAACGGCAGCTTCATCAGATCTATGCTCCAACTATCTGACATGAGCGTACATTTGCATGTGATAGTCTACTAACCTAAGTTGTCTTTCTCTACGGCCCATACCCATCTCAATCACAATGGAGCAAAGGCACGCAGCCACTAGACACAACCCCATCCCATCACACCCTTCCCAAAACGCTCCCCACAGCCTTCTCCAGTGCTTCTTCCGCATCATCCCTCGTCTCCATACTCCTCCAGCAAATCGTCCTATCAGGCCTGCAAACAATGGCACCATCCTCCTCCACCTCTCTCAAATCCGCCCAAACACCGTACATATCCTCCCAATCCATCGTCCACCCAATGCTGTGCGCGTTAATCTCAACTCCAAACTTCTTTGCAGCTTTCTCCGCAGCAACCCTCCACTTATCACCTCCAACGCCAGTGAGAACCGCAAAAGCTCCATGACCGGCAAGATCGATCGTCGAAATCGGCTTGCCAGGTTTCCGCCGATTGATCCACGCGTGCGGTAGTCTGGAGCCGGGATAGGTACTCAGCTGGTACTGTAGCACAGGATCCTCAGGCAGGGGCTGACGAGCCGCCTTCTCATCTTTCACATAAACGGCCTCAGACTCGTACTTCTGATTCATCTCAATGCCAATTCCACCGAATTCATGCGCGGTATACGCCACAGTTTCTTTCAACTTCTTCCTTCGCTCGCGCCCAGCAGCCGTGGGAGCCGAAAGCTCGGCGTGCTGGCGCATGCGCTCTTCGCGCGGCAAATCGGGCGATACACCTAGAGCTTCGAAAACAGGGACATGGTCTCGAAGACCTTGGTTCGCACGTCGGATCACGCCTTCACCGATCGGTTGGCGTTCGGTGCTGTAAGTTGATAGCAGGGAGGGCGATGCGAGACCTTTGTCGACGTAGGCGATTTTCCAGGCGAGATTGAAGGCATCTTGCACGCAGGTGTTGCTGCCGAGGCCATTGAACTGGGAGGGAGTGTCAGTCTAACATTTCTTACGGTTCAGAGATAAATAGGGGACGTTGAGGGCACAGGGTGCTCCCCTCTACCTTCAACAGAAGGTCAACGTACTGCGATAAAGTTAGCAAAGCTTCCGACAATGACTGGTCCATAGAAGAACTCACCAGGAGGATGTCTGTGCACCGCATCGCCCAGACAGAAAATATTCCCATCACTATACCTCTCCGCCACAATCTCATTGATGTACCACTTCGCCACATCCAAAATCTCCAAGTTCACCTTATCATCTCCAACACAAAGCTTCAACCTCTCCATGACCTCCTCCCGACTCGGCTGGACAGCAAAATCCGTAAATCCAGGCTCCGGCAGGACAATGAACATCCACTCGTCCCACGCCTTCACCATGCGAACAATCACACTCCACGCCCAAGGCGGGTGGTCGATCTCAGGCTGGAAAGCCCAGTGCAGCACGCCCTCTTTGTGCTTCATCAGATGCGTCAGATCCGCGCGAGCGTGGACGTTAATCGCCAATCCCTGGCCGGGCTCTTTCTTGAGCGGAATCTGCAACTGTCTGATCACCTGGCTGCGCCCGCCGTCACAGCCAAAGAGGTACTTGCTCCTGACTTTATAAGTCTGGCCAGTCAACGTGTCTCTGATGGTCGACGTGATAAGTCCCTCGGGCTTACTCTCGTCGCGCTCATACTCCACAAAACTCGAATCGAACCTGACCTTCCACCCCTGCACCCTCGCACGATTGACCAGAATCGGCTCCAAAATCGTCTGTGGGCAATCGACGTGCTTGCACGGCGACGCGGCAGCGTACTCGCCCGCGCGGTCCGGCTGGTTGCCCCAGGAGTGGATTCTAGCCCACTCGTCGCCGGCCATGTCGTGGCACCAGCGGGTGTGGGACATGTTTTCCTGCGCTGTGCCTTCGGCTACGATGGCCGAGTCCAGGCCGATATCGCGGAGGCATTCCTGCGCGGCGGGGTTGGTGATGTGGGCGCGGGGCTCTTTGGCGGTTCCCGAGGCGGCGGAGATGAGGATGCCTGTGAGGTTGTAGGAGGCGAGGAAGCAGGCGAGGGAAGCGCCTGCGGGCCCCGCGCCGACGATTAGGTAGGGAGTTTCGATGATTGAGGGTTCTGAGGTTGAGGTTGGTGGCGGGCTGCCGTTAGGGAGGGTGGCGTTTGCCATTGTTGCTATATGTCAGGTAGAGGACTGCTGTGTATGAGGCGTTTCCAGCTGTTATATTGCCCTCAGTATCTCCCAAAACCTTCCAGATATCCAAGTCTATGATCCTAGTATATTGCGAGACCGTACGTGTACGCGTGTGACATATGATGAGAAAGGAAAGATCGCAGTGTGCAGCAAGGTACAGAACAGGACAGTCAGTAAATCCACCTACATATATGTAGTATGTATAGCAAAGGAAAAGAGCTTAGGAATCAAGGCAAAATTAGTTCTCCATACCACATCAAGCGAGCGACGTGCTCTGTGCTATGCTAGTGCTAAGTGGAGGTCAAACTGCTCCAAGTTCAGCCGCCGAGGACTGCCGAAGTGCATCCTTGATCCTGTCTCCGCAAAAGTGTGGCGTCGGTGATGGAGAAGTGAGGGGTGGAGAACATCGGCAAAAAAGTGGCGGCTGCTCTTGTCGATTCGTAGATCGCGGGGGGTCGATTCATCTTCTCTCCAGGAGTGCGAGGATTACGAGAGTCATGTGGAAATGGAGGCAGGGCAGGTAAAGTACCTTGACTTAATTTGGAGACTGGACGAGTTGAGACACAAGGGACCTCTTCAGACAGGGCCGTTGCGAATGTCTGACTCGGATGATCTTTTGTTAAAAATAGCGACAACGATGCGAACAACTTTGGTTCTCATCATCCCAGGGACGATGAGACAGACACAAATGTATCTATTCTTATCTTGTCAGTTGTTAGTCTGTCGTATTTAAAAGTGTACCTGAACTGCTAGCCATCGAATCACTTCTGTAGCAGAGCAGCGTAATTCAACCAGTAAATGACTCTCAAATATTGACAATGCAGAATTGATCCCCTGCTCGCTCGCGTGCTCACGAAAGAGAGGAAGATTTCGAAGCATCAGGTACGTGGGTAGATAGGTGAGACAAGTTGAGGAGAACAAGGTAGCAGTAATTGCTCAGAATCAATTATGGGGAAAAAAATTACAGAAAGGAGTTCGTCCATTCCCAGTAAGAAATGTGAAAGATTAATTCCTAGCTCTTGAGTATCACTCCCCATTTTGCTCTCAAATAATCACTCAGATGCGATTATGATAAACGCCCAGAAGAAAGTGTCAAAGATCCCAGTCCGCGCTTGATGTCGACCATGTTCGCTGTTTCCTTCCTTTCCCTTGAATAGAAATGTCATGAGTATCGTTAAAAATAAATTTGCCCAGCGTGAGATAGCCGTTCCCTTGCCCAATTTTCCTGTGTAACCCGATGTTCGTGCTCGTGATATGGTATGCAGCTCGGTCGATGCATTCCAAGAGATTCGTTCGTTCGGTCGACACATGTGTAAAAACTCTCCATGCTGTAAATTCCGGTATCTCTTGCCGGGTCTCTTCTTGTGTTGAATCATAGTTCTTGCTTACTCGCTTGCGCGATTGTTCGGGTGTTTATAACATGACAGCAAGCACGATGGTGCCTGCTGCAACAAATAGGCTCGTCAATTGAACAGTACCAGTTGATGAGCTTGCGGCGCCTGTCTCTGATGCGGCCGGTGCAGCGCCTACGCCTGTTGCGGCCTCGCTGTCGTCATTGCCATTACCACTTCCGCTGCTGGTCCTTGAGCCTGATCCAGCGGACGCAGTCATGGTGGATGTGCGTCCCGTGGCAGTTGCAGGGAACAGTGTCTGAATGCGTGTTGTCGTCGCCTTGCCGTTGGAGCCGAGCTCTTCGACTTCAATGAGGGTGGCTTCAGGCGAGAGACTGACGACGTAGGTTCTGCCGGCGACCGTGACAGTCTCTTCGTCGTCAGTCGAAAGAATCTTGCCATTGATGAGGTAGGTCGGGCTGAAGCCATCAGAGCCGGGCAAGGCAGTGAAAGTCTGGCCACCAATGGTCAGAATCGGCGCGGCGGTTGCTTCTGCGGCGGCTGCAGCGTCAAGCTTGCTCGTGATAGTGTGGCCGGAAATGATGGCAACGACCTCTGTGCCTGATGAGGCGAGGGAGAGCGTTTCTGCGCCGTTGGATCCAGTGATGGTGATTCTGCCACCTGGTGTGAGAGTTTGACCTGAGATAAGGTATGTGCCACCAGCATTCGGAGCGAAAGCTTGGCCGTTGAATCTGATAATTTCAGGACCTGACGTGACCATAGCAGCTGCTGCCGATCCGATGCTAAGAGTCTTGCCATTGATCACCACAGCTGAAGCATCCGAAGCAAGCGACACAGTCGTGCCAGAGACGACAGCTTTGCCGCCAGGTGTGAGGGTTTGACCAGGAGCGAGGAAGAACTGGGTAGCAGCGTTTGCGGTGAAAGTCTGAGATCCAACAATCAATTCTGGGATCGCGGATGCCGCACCCGCAGCTGCAGCGATAGCAGATGTTGAGCTACCAATGACGAGGGCTGTGCCTCCAGGTGCGAGTGAGAGCCTAGTGCCGTCAACAGTGATGGCAGGACCACCTGCTTGAAGAGTCTGGCCAGCGATAGGGAACCCGACACCAGGTTGAGCGGTAATATGCATGCCATTGATGTTGAAGGCCGTGGAAGACGCAAAGTCTCCAGTCAATGCCTTGGTGGTGCCATCGATGACAACGGCGTTCGTCGAAGCTGGAATGGAGATGACGGTATTGTCGACAGTGATAGGTGCGCCACCAGGTACCACGGTCTGTCCACCAATAACAAAGGCCTGAGCTGGGCTTGCAGTGGCGGTTGCACCACCCACTGTAATAACCTGACCGGGCGACGCTCCTAAACGGTTCGGCTGGGAAAGGCCATTGCTGGCACCATTGACTAAACCCGAGCCAGAACCAGAGCCACCATTTCCAAGACCAGATCCAGAACCGTCATGGGCACTTCCAGATGCGCCATTGCTTCCACCCTTGTTGTCATCAGTGGCCGCAACAGCAGCAGCAAGACCACCAATACCAGCAGCGATAGCCGCAGCGGTTGCATCGTTGTGGCCTTGAGCTAATGCTTGACTGAGCACACCCGCAGCATTAGTTGGCTTCGCGGCGTTTGCAATTGCTGAAACCAGATTGCCAAATACTCCACCACCTCCATTTTGACCGTTGTTATTGCCTTCGCTTCCTCCATGTTGCCCGCCATTGCTGCCACTTCCGCTTCCACCATTGCCCGAGTCGCCGTTGCTTGAACCTCCATTGCCATTGCCGCCGTTGCTTGATCCTCCGCTTCCCGTCTCGACAGCGTTCAGCGCTGTGGCTGTGATGGTCTGTCCTTGGAAAGCTGCAGTTGCAACTTTGAGCGTCGCTGGGGCAGGGATATCGAGGGTGATGTCGCTGTTTTCTACGTGAGCAACGAAGGGCCTTACTATCCAGTTGCCCTCATTGTTTCCATTGCTTTGAGAATTGCTGCCGCTCCCTTGGTTGCTACCTCCCTGGTCATTCGTGCCTCCGCCGTTATTGTTGCCATTGTTGTTCCCACTAGCATCGTTCATGGCATTGTTCAAAGCTGTCGCGGTGACGACTTGGCCGCCGATTTTAGTGGTGATGACGTTGGTATCAGTTGGCTCGGGCAGAATTAGAGTGGTGGCTGAGTTCTCGACGTGTGCGACGAAAGTCTTGAGTCGGCCAACATTGAAAGGCTTGAGGGGGGTGGGGACATCTAGGGAATCGGCAGTCTGCTCAACGCGAGGCGAGAAGTACGTGGTTGGTGCATCTGGGGTTGTCTTTTCAATAGTGTTGAGGAAGCTTGGTAGTGTAGGTGTGGGTGTGATGAGAGGGCCGCCTGCTGCCGTGGCAGCAACTGCGAGAACGGCCTGAGCCACTACGCCGCGCTCGACGACGACAATGACAGTCGGTTCGGCGGACCAGGTGCCGGCCGTGACAGAGTTGGTCTCGCGGATAGCCCTGAGAAAGGCCGGGTGGATGGCGCCAGTAGCATTCTCGGTAGCCAAATTCTCCTGCGAAAGTTCTTCCTCATCGGCGTGCAATGGGAAGCTGAAGAGTCTGTTGAGCATGAACATTTTGGTATCAATGGCGCAGGCTGCACTGCCGTTAGGCAGGGTAGTAGGCTGGCTTGACTCAATCTCATACTCGCTGAAGTACACAAAGGGCGTGCCTTCGGTGTAGGTACCAGCAGCACTTGCAAGAGTGGCGACGGCTTTGGGTGGCTCGGTCGCAATATTGGGAATCTGGGTACCATTGCCAGTGGTCTGGTTAGTCGGCTTGAACGCATCGACGGACAACAGCGTCGTTGACGATGCTATAGGTGTTGGAGTTGTGTAGCAGTCGTAGTCGACGGTCGTAAAGTTGTATTGAGTGTTAAGACCTGATGAGGCTCCACATGTCGCCTGCGTGATGGCCGTAGATATATCGAATGTCGTCGTCGCAGGCAGGATAGTCCAGCCAGTCTGAGAGTCGTTGGTGTTGAACTGGATCGAGACTGTTGAGATAGTGTGGGTGTACGTCTGAGTATACCAGTAGTCCAGGTGGGCGTTCACTACGTTGAGAGTGGCACCTCCACATGTATCGTTGGCAGAATGTGGCCTGAATGCCTTCGGCGACGGCGCCACCCTGCTAGATTGTGAGGTTTGTGATGCAGAAAGCGCAGGCACAGTGCCGTTGCCGGGCACAATGAAGCTTGATAATGGCGACCCTGATGCCGCTACAGGATATGGAAGCCTGGTCGCCGTGGGAGACGACACCACGGGCTCGGTGGAAGGCACAACATCCTCAGTTGATAGAATTTCTATTGACGTCGTCTTCGTGGAAGTCGAGATGACCACTAGAGAACTAATCACACTGATGGTAGGTACAGATGTAGTGGTCGAGCTATGGGGCTCCGGGCTAAATGTGTATGTAAGCGTGACTGATGTGGTGTTGTAATTAGTCGAAGAGGCGGATGGCAGTCGCTGAGGCACGTAGGTGCCATTATTCTCGCTTTCCTGGTCGTGTCTGCGGTAGGGCTGTGGCCAGGCTGCCAGGACCGATTGTGAGCAGGCGAGCAAAGCAAGCACTGAGCCAATCTGGAAGCGCATGGTTGAAAGCGCCGTGGCGGTAAACGAGAGTGTAGGGACGAACTGGTGGCGGACCCAAGCCTTGCGTCGAGACCAGACTAGTAATTATTGCATGCTCGTCGACGGGGCGAATGATGGTGGCAACATAGGAGCGAGGAACAGCACTGGCAGGGCTAGACTAGCGAACGGAGGTGTGCACACGCGCGGAGGGGCAGACGGGTCGGGGGGAGAGCGATATGAACACAAAATGTGTTGGCACAGTCAAACGGTCATAGGTGGAGGTGGTAAGGCGACCCGGACCCGGACAGGATTCTCGAGGCTCAGCCAAAACAGTGGGAGTCGGAGGAGCCCTTGGAGTGATCGGCACCAGCCTCTCCTCTCGCCGTCCGCTAAGCAGACGGACCCCTGTAGGCTTTTCGCGTAGGCAGCGGTATGGCTCCACTCTCTGGCGACATCTCCGGCACGCTCAGTGGCCCGCCGGGACTTCACCTCGCCAATACCTCCGTATCTGCGACGAACAGCTGCCCCTGTGCGACGAGCCTGCGCGCCCTTGCAGCGCGATCGCCGGCGGTGCAACGCAAAAAGGCGTGCGCGAGATGGCAGCGAGGGCATCTCGCAGGTCAGGACGGCTCACCACGCTGCACACGGCTGGTTGGGGCAAGCCGGCGGTCGGAAGCTTACGTCGCTGGAGGAGTGTTTGCATCCTGCTTGCATGTGAGCTGATGCTGACGATGCTGCACTGCTGCTGCTGTTCCCGTGCGCTGGCCCAATCGCCGCCGGCCGACGCAGCGCCGCACCCAGCGTTGGCCAGCTTATACGGGAGGTGGTACTTGCAATCCATGCTCATCCACGCACGCCCACGCTACCGGGTCTACCCAGGCACGCAAACAAGCTACTGTATGTACACACGCACACACTCGGCCTGCACGTTGCAGGTAAACAAATACAGCCGTTGCGTCTCGCCTGCCGTCACCTTATCGTTGTGATTGCTTTTCATACCTGGTTAAAAATAGTGGCGTGCTCGGAGATGGAGGGCGCGCGGACGATGGCCGAGGGGACCACGTACACTCGCTGCACAGGCTGGTACAAGACTTCCTTCGCGCGTATTCGTGCTGCTATACGGGCTAGCACGTGTCTCAGAGCGTTGCGAGATGTCATATAAGCTGGTGCCAAAGGCCGTGCGCGGATGGATGCCGCGGGAGAGGGGTTCCTAAGAGGCGCAGCGTGGCTTGGTCGAAGGCTTTTGGCTTTGGGATGCCGAGTCGCGCGAGTCCCATCTCACCATGATCGAGAGGCGCGTGAGGCCGGCGTGGGTGCGTTGGGTGATCGGCTTGAAGAAGGAACACTGCCACCAAACCTACCGAACTCGCCGTGCTACCCTACATGCGAACGCGATCATCCGATGCCACGCCGTGCGAGGCAAGCCCTGGCAGCCCTCTCTCTAGCCGGCGGGCTGGCGCAGGCAGCTGTCTGTCATGCTTGCTGATCGCCCACATCGCTCGTACCCATGGCCAAAATAGAGCACAGCGAGAGCTCTTCCTTGCCTTCGGTGCAGCATCGCGCATGCCGCCCCCATCTCTTGCCCGCCGCGTCCTAGCGGCGTGCATACCCCGAGCTTGTTTGGCGAGCGCGCGGAAGAGGCTTCTTTCTCCACGAGGCATGAGAGAAAGGCCACTCGAGGCCCTCTCCTGTCTCTGATGCGCTCAGGCGTCAACGTGCGTGACGCGAGTGGAGAGTGGGCGCTGCGTGTCCGGTGCCTCCTGTTCGCCAAGGGAGCACGCTCTCAGCAGCTGTCTGTCTGCCGCACTGCAGCGACGATGCTTTCGCGAGCGAGCGGCCAAACGGCGCGGCGACGGTGGGCGGAAGCGGCAGGTGCCATGACTAGAGTTGCGACTTCCCCGGCTGCACGCTCGCTCAATTCACTCTGCCCTGCCGATTCACGTCTCGCCTGATCTCACTCCACGCACACGACATTCACTGTCCACTCCGCATATCACTACAGCCCCGTCTCATATCACTCCGACGCACCCTCGGAACAGTCGATCTGCGACGCAGGTACGCCGTCCGTCGGATCATGCGACTTTCTGGAATCCACTAGCTGCGCAACTTGTGCCTCGGTCGCTGCATTGCAGTTGAGGCGTCTATCGCACACCATGACTTCGTTCTTGCTTCGCATCCTTCTTTCGCTCGTCGCAGTCGCATCTGCGCGCACACTCGAGACTTCTCTGGTGACACGCGCTGACACCCTGCCTGCGCCGATCGCAATTGCCCCGGATCAGAATTGGGATGGCATTGACGGCCAGTGGTCATCCTTCACCCTAAGAGTCGGCACACCTCAACAATTCGTGCGCACATTCGTCTCCTTCGCGGTCTACCAAACATGGGTTGTTCTGGAACTAGGATGCTCGGCTGCGCAGGATAAAGACTCGTGCGAGGATGCACGAGGTATGACCTTCGACAACGGTACATCCTCGACCTTTGATTATCTTGGCATCTACGATCTCTGGGTTGGTCAAAATCTGGGATACACGGGCAATGCCATCACTGGGTTCGACACAGTAGGCTTAGGAGGCCAAGGTGAGGGTGGGCCAACTCTAGACAACACTACAGTTGCCGCATTTGCATCGCTGTCGCATTATGTCGGCATCTTTGGTATCAACCCGAAGCCAACCAACTTTACCGATTTCAACACGCAGTCGCCAAGCTACATGACCTTGCTGAAGGAACAGGGCAAGATTCCCAGTGTCTCGTTTGGCTACACAGCCGGTGCCCATTACCGGTTCACGGGAACTTTCGCATCGCTGACCTTGGGAGGTTATGACACCTCCAAGTATGCTGCGAACAACGTCACGTTCATCTTTGCGCCTGACAACGAACGTGATGTCATGGTGGCTATCCAGTCAATTTCGACACCGTCTCGTATTGACTCGAACCCTGTAGCTACGGAGTTGCTACCCAACAGCGTCTATGCACTTATCGACTCCACTGTAGCCGAACTTTGGCTGCCTCTCGAAGCATGTCGCGCGTTTGAATACGAGTTTGGTCTGACGTACGACAACGACACTCAGCTCTACCTCATCAATGATACCCAGCACGAGGTTTTGGTAGAGCGCAACGCCAGCGTGACTCTAAAACTAGGACAGGGACCCACCAGCAACGATACTGTCAGTATCACTCTACCCTATGCAGCATTTGATCTGCAGGCCTCGCCGCCCTACCAGAATATAGCAAATCAGTCTTACTACTTCCCACTTAGGCGCGGTAATGATTCTCAGTACACGCTTGGTCGCACTTTCCTCCAAGAAGCTTACATTATCGTCGACTACGAAGTCTCTCGCTTCCAGCTGGCTCCAGTCGTTTGGGACCAGACTCCTGACCAAAATCTTGTCGCCATTCCACCGGCTAATGCGTCAAACGATGCCTCGCTCTGGACGTCGCCAAATTGGGATCAAGGCTCCAAAGAACGTGCGCCTGGCAATGGAAACAATTCAGGCTCGACTTCAGATTCAACCTCGTCTGGCATTGGAGCTGGCGCCATAGCTGGTATAGTCGTCGGAGCAATTGCAGTCCTTGCTATTGTGGGCTTCATCTTCTTCTATCGTCGTCGCCAGAAGCGCAGACGTGCCGCTAAAGCTGCTGCTGCCGCTGCTGCCGCGAGCACGACTGAGACCAAGCCTGGCTCCAGCAGTGATAGTACCAGCTCACAGACAAAAGGTGACACAGTTTACCCTAAGGCTGAGCTTTCTGGATCTTCGCCCTTCCCCTTCGGCATGACTCATCATGACCTTGACCGGAAGGGCTTACTACCTCCAGAAATGCCACACACTCCGACAGGAAGCGGTGGAATGTCTGCCTACTCGCCGACGTCCCCATCAGCAGGCGAGGGAACATACTCTTCCCACAATACTCTTCTATCGCCTGCCTCCGAGGCCGACTCAAAACAACTACAAATCTACGAGATGCCAGGTGACATGCCCGTTGTGCGCGAAAAGGATGGCAAACAGCTTAGTGAAAAGGAGGCCCTGCAGCACCGCGAGAAGCTGTACAATGGCGTAGACTCTACTGTCGTCACTCCAACCACCCCGGGCCATCCTGACTATGCCACCAGTGGAGCACAGAACCCGGATGCGCAGTCGCACCCAAGACGTGTCAATGCTGAGGACATCGTTGACGCACACACCGGCGCAGCCGTAACTGGACGCCACCGTGCATTCTCTTTTGAAGGCGAGAGAGGTACTTACGACAGTCAATAAGCGTTGACATTGAACGAGTGCACGAACAACGGAATTTGGGACCACACGGCGTTCATTCATGGTTTACGATATCCCAACCCAAGTAGGGTTTTTACTGTCATTTCTTTTTTTTTTCTCCTCCGCTGTTTCGCATCCACAATCGAAACAGCGATCAGCGGGTGTACATTTCCACTACAGCGCGTCATACGAAACGGCTTCAATTGTTGAGTTCCTGCTTATTCTTTCCATGACGGATTAATGGGTAATAGAGGGAGCACCGCAGTTACCACGCATGCGAATCGAGAGTCCTGTTTTTGGCACAATTTCAAAAGCACTTCCACAGCGTACAAAAAAAATTGGATCGCTTCTCAGGGCGAAGTTTTTCATTGCTGGCAAGATTTGGGAAAGCTGTGTCAAAGGAGCGGCTTAGCCAGCACCAGGAGCAAGAGTAGGGTTGGCGCAGATAGCGAACGTCCGATCTGCTAGCCATTGTTACTTGCAATCCTTTTATGACTTTCCATGTGGTCATTGACATTTAAATGTAAATGTAAATGTACATGAATGTAATAGTGCATGGGATAGAGTATGAGTCTCATCACTTGTCTTGAATGTGTCCTCCAGCATGCGAGTGCTGAGAAAGCCGGAGTTGAACTCCTTGCGGCTACTTGTAGATCAGCGACCTTGACGGCACTGAAGGCTCAGTTGCAACGACTGCTAGGAGTGAATACATAAGGACGAATACACAAGGACGAGACTTTCTTTGGTCCTAATCAAGAATATCAACCTACCATTGTCCACTTCGACAGCCTCCTGCACGCGCCAAAGGCTGTCCTGCGACTGTGGCGGTGGAATGCCTAAGGGTTGCACGACCGAATTTGGCGAAAGGTGACTTCCATGACTTCAGCACGCATCATCACCACACGTTCCAGCGAGAAACCCACCTTAATGTGTCAGAAACGCAGCGAAATTTCAACGCAGAAGAACGAGACCCCATCCGAGCGTTCGCAAGAATGGTTGATGCCCGAGATGAAGCTGTTGGAAGTGTTGGGAATGAATGCTCGATCTTGTGTGGTGTTCGAGTGACATCAAGGTCACTTTATATCTGATATTGATGATCGGCTTTGTACCCGATGTGTCTCCCAAAGCCCAAGCATAGAGTCCCTATTGCGTACTTACTTGCTCAGCGTACAAGCAGATGGTTGAGCTGTTGCATACAAAGAGCTTGTATACAACAGCTTGGAGAACCTCAATATCTGAACATCTCCCTGACCTCGGTTGTGTCTCTTGCGATCTCATCTCGATTCAATCGGCACGTTCCACTTTCAACCATCATTAATCACGTTTACGGACATTTCTGAGGATCTCGAAGGGTCCCTGCACTCGCGCCGAGGAAAGTCCCCATGTTCGAAGATTCGACCTGTTGACGCCATAACGGAGGCATGACGTTGTTGTCTGCCCGCCTCACGCGAGCACTGAGGGGCAACAATTGATATTTTATTCTTACTTGCACCACGACCTGGTGGTTCTTTCTTCTCTACTCACATACAATTCAGATACCCATTACACCCTAACGTTCAACGAACTTTACGACACTTATACAAACAACACCTTTACACCACCAACAACCACCACACAAATCCATCACAATGTCTGCCGCATACCAGGGTCAGGACCTTAACGACATCGCCAAGCAGGCCGAGCGTGACCTCAACTCCCAGGGCGCCAAGCAGCAGCACCGCGTCGACGACACCTCCCGTGGCGCCGCTGGTGCTTCCGATTCCAGTAGGCCTTACACAAACCTTCCTCTTGCCGAAACAACCACTAACACTCTCCTTTCAGCTCTCGAGTCTGGCGTCGACCAATCCGTCGAGTCCAAGTTCCCCGGCGCCGAGGTCAAGATCGGCGGCCAGGGCGCCAGCGACAACCGCCAGATTCCCGTCTCCGAGGGCGGCGACATCAACCCCACCACCGGCAAGCAGACCAAGGCCGGTGACTTCCAGGGCGTCGGTGGACCCGAGGACAAGGCTGCCATTGACGCCGAAGTCCGTGGCGGTGACAATGACATCCGCAGCAACATCCGCCAGGGCGGCGAGACTGTTCGCCCCGCTGGATCGATCCCTCAAAACGCTGCTGGCGGTCAGGGAAAGAGCACCCAGTAGAGAGTCCCTCATGACTCCTTGGTGATTGACTCGCTTCTTTCCATTTTGTCTTTTTCAGTATTCGATACTGGTTGGAAGATACCAGATCATAATGGCAAAGCCTTTCTTGAAATACAGGAGGTTGATATAACGACTGGGATACACGTCTTTTGCTTGCATGGGTGCAAGCTCTGAGCTTTGCAAAAAAAGCATCCTGGGTCGCTGGCGTGGACGGTCGATGGTTTGAGTACCTGTCACCGTTCGACTTATGTAAAATCAGTAACGATTTAATGTCATGGTCAAGATCAACATGTCAGACACCATCCGGGTGATTGTTGCCTAGTCCACCGCCTTCGTTCATACAACGTCGATCGATATGTGTCTACAAGCTGGTCTTCTGGCGAAATGATATCGGATTTTCCACAAACAACTTCTTAAAGTCTGAGCTTCACACTCAACATATACGTCTTCTAAACTTTCTGGACCAGCCATCTTATCAAGTCGTCTGACTTCCAACACCATCATCACTTCCGGGTGAAATCGAGTCTAGAATTGATGCCCCGTCTTCTCCACCGCAGCCTTGTAACTCTCCGTCTCCTCGCACTCTCTAACATACCTCTCCAATCTCTCCCACCTCTTGCCCAACGTCCCCAATTCCCTCTTCAACACAAACGCAATACTAAAGTGCATCATGATATCCGCCACGCTAATCTGATCTCCGAACAAAAATTTACCTCCACTCTTCTCCAATTCTGCGGTAGCGAAGTCTAAATCTGCTTGAATGTTCTTGGACAGTCCGATTTCGGTTTGCGCGGGATCGCCGGTCTTTTGGTGCCAGCGGGCATACATGACGGAGATGCCGTGCAGGGCGAAGGTACCTTCGGATGCGTGGACCCATTGGAGCATGGCGTAGCGCTTGGGGTCTCCGACAGGCGGGAGGAGGCGGTGGTTGGTATCGTAGATGTCACAGAGGTATCTGGAGGGCCGTGTTAGAGATTGGGATTGGGAAGACTCTTTTCTCGGGCTTCTATCTTCCTTCTGCCTTTCTTTTCCTCGTTTGCCTTTTTATAGAGTCGAAGGACACTTACTCTGCGATGTTTCCACTCTCGGTCACGGAGACGCCATTATCGACAATAGCCGGGAATTTTCCAAGGCCTCCTGCTTCTTTTCTGAACTCGGGCGGAGCTAGGCCATTCTCGCGAGGAGAGAATTTAAGATTGTAGTCGAGACCGAGTTCGTGTAGCTGCCATGCTGTACGAATGCAGCGTGAGGCTTGCAGGAAGTAGAGGGTGATTTGTGGCGCCATTGCTCAATATTGAATATGCTAGGAAGTAGCAGTATTTGGTGATGAGATGTTGAGGACTATGGGGTATAAGCCTTTTGATACAGGGCAAGATGTATAGTGTATCGATTTAGATATGTAAAGATACCGAAATCTACTTAAATCTGTTCTGATATTAGGGCACCCTCTGGTCGATCACAATGCATCGATGTGGACAAGCTACGCCATGACGTGGTGGTGGTGTTGATGGTGGGGTGTGCGGGGACCGAGGCTGTAAGACCATTTGGAATTGGATTGAGGACATCAATGCTTAAGAGGAATCGTGTTTTGAGAAATGGTTGCTTGATCTGCATACGTGTCGTTTAGATTTACCATGTTTGATGGCTTCGGCAGCTATCGCTGAGAAGATGCAGAAGCTTGACCTCAATGTATTGTACGTGGTCATACATCTTTGAACTCAACCGACCTGACTTGACGAACAGCCGGTTTCAAGCTTCTATACCTTGAAAATGTCCAGCCAAAGCCTCTAGTATTCATGTCCGAGGGATCAATGTGTCATACAACAACGAAGCAACGATCCTCAATGATTACAGATAACGATTGTACTTGTACACGACTTCACGATCAGATTTGGTGCATTCGGACACTAACCCTACTTACCACAGATACAGACCGCCACATATGTACTGATACCGCCTCAAAAATGTCGAATGTACGCATTGTATGCACATAATAGGCACCAACAGCGTTGCTCGCACTGCCCACAGACCAACGCGACTATGTGTACAGCTTCTAGATTGACCTCCAGCCATACGTATGCCCTGATAGGAAAGGTCTATACGTCGACAGCGAGATCGGTCATGCTGCCAAAGCAGTGGCTGCTGCAATCACATCTGAACCCAGGCCCGACAGCATTAGCAAGCTTGAATGTAATCACAGAGAAAACCGATAGTCCTTAGTTTTCTCTCAATGGCTGACAACTAGACTGTGGTGGCAACACTGTTGGAGCAAGTACCAAAACACGCAGCATCATGTGCGGACCTACGAGCTCAAACTTCACTGCCATGAGGAGAGTACCACAATACTATACCTCCAGTCAACCAGGTTGTGTATAACCGTTCGAGGATGTGAGGCCTTTGACATATACCGGATATGATTTCTTCCGAATCGATTGACGAGGAGACTTGCAAAAGTGATGTGTAATTATCCTCGAAAGGGTTGTCGCGGTCCAGGACAGTGATGCGATTATATCTCCAGCTAGTTGACAGACGTGTTACATCTTGAGTATCAATACAGCAGCACACACACAAATAGATGGACATCTGAGCAGCAGATTTATCGGTGATGCGCGGAGGTAGTCGGAGGTCGCTCGAGCCAAACCCTCGGCACGAAGTAAGACGAAATGGTGATTGGTCGATCGCCGGCAAGAATGCAAGTCGTCCTTGTGCACGCCCGCGGCTCCATCATCGAACTTCACGTTCGGTGCCACTGAAGCGCCTCCTCTGCCCTCTCCTCTCTTCACATATACCCTCCGGCGTTGTTGTCTTGCTCAGTCGGTGCCGCCGCACACTCCAATCTCCCCTCCACCATGTACTCCTCCGGCATGAGGCAGTTTGGCGCCGCCTCCAGGCTCGCGCGCCAGCTGCAGGTCCGCAACTTCTCTCGCACCGCACCCGCAAAGAAGATCATTACTCCCAACGGCCCTCTGCGCGCAAAGGAAGCCTCGCCTCTCCTCAACAACAAGTACCCCATCATTGACCACGAGTACGATGCGCTCGTCGTTGGCGCTGGTGGTGCCGGTCTCCGTGCTGCCTTCGGTCTGGCCGAGGCTGGTTTCAACACTGCTTGCATATCGAAGCTCTTCCCCACCAGATCACACACCGTCGCCGCCCAGGGTGGTATCAATGCTGCGCTAGGAAACATGCACAAGGACGACTGGAGATGGCACATGTACGATACCGTCAAGGGATCGGATTGGCTCGGTGACCAGGACGCCATCCACTACATGACAAGAGAGGCGCCTGCATCCGTCATTGAGCTCGAGAACTACGGCTGCCCCTTCTCACGAACGGACGACGGCAGAATCTACCAGCGTGCTTTCGGTGGTCAGAGCCAGGACTACGGCAAGGGAGGCCAGGCCTACCGCTGCTGCGCTGCCGCTGACCGCACCGGTCACGCTCTTCTGCACACTCTTTACGGCCAGTCTCTCAGGCACAACACCAACTACTTCATTGAGTTCTTCGCCATTGATCTTATCATGGAGGATGGCGAGTGCAAGGGTGTCATCGCCTACAACCAGGAGGATGGCACTCTCCACCGCTTCCGCTCCCACCACACCGTCCTTGCCACTGGTGGCTACGGACGTGCCTACTTCTCTTGCACTTCTGCCCACACTTGCACCGGTGACGGAATGGCTATGGTCGCTCGTGCCGGTCTTCCCAACCAGGACATGGAGTTCGTTCAGTTCCATCCTACCGGTATCTACGGCGCTGGCTGCCTGATCACTGAGGGCTCTCGTGGTGAGGGTGGATACCTCCTCAACAGCGAGGGTGAGCGCTTCATGGAGCGTTACGCCCCTACCGCCAAGGATCTTGCTTCCCGTGACGTTGTCAGCCGCTCCATGACCATGGAGATCCGCGAAGGCCGTGGTGTCGGCCCCGACAAGGACCACATCTACCTCCAGCTATCTCACCTTCCCGCCGAGGTCCTCCACGAGCGTCTGCCCGGTATCTCTGAAACTGCCTCCATTTTCGCCGGTGTCGACGTTACCAAGCAGCCCATCCCTGTTCTTCCCACCGTCCACTACAACATGGGTGGTATCCCCACCAAGTACACTGGTGAGGTCCTCACTGTCGACGAGAAGGGTCAGGACAAGGTCGTCCCCGGTCTCTTCGCCTGCGGTGAAGCCGCCTGTGTCTCTGTCCACGGTGCTAACCGTCTCGGTGCCAACTCTCTTCTCGATCTTATCGTCTTCGGCCGTGCCGTCTCCCACACTATCCGCGACAACTTCTCGCCTGGCAAGCCCCACAAGGAGCTTGACGCCGGCGCTGGCGCCGAGGCCATCGCAACTGTCGACCAGATCCGCACCGCTGATGGCCCCAAGAGCACCAACGAGGTTCGCAGCGCAATGCAGAAGGTCATGCAGACTGATGTTTCCGTCTTCAGAACCGAGGAGTCCCTCCAGGAGGGTGTCAAGAAGTAAGTTCACTATTTATTCCAACAAACAAGAAATTCAATGACTAACAACATTCCCAGGATCAATGAGGTTGACCAGATGTTCTCCCAGGTCGGCACCAAGGACCGCAGCATGATCTGGAACTCTGATCTTGTCGAGACCCTCGAGCTCCGCAACTTGCTCACTTGCGCCGTGCAGACTGCTGAGTCAGCTGCCAACCGCAAGGAGTCTCGTGGTGCTCACGCCCGTGAGGACTACCCCGATCGTGACGACGAGAACTGGATGAAGCACACTCTCTCATGGCAGAAGAAGCCCCATGGCAAGACCGAGCTCGGCTACCGTGCCGTCACCGGCACCACTCTTGACGAGGCTGAGTGCAAGGCCGTGCCACCTTTCGCCAGAAAGTACTAGACGGGTTGTATGAGAGAGTGTATGTGGAGGGTCTGTTCTGTTTGTAGGACAGGAGAAATTCTTGTGTACAGCTAGCCGCTTTTTACCAACCAAATGTTGATAGCGAAATCGTATTGTGAATTGATTTGAAGTGTCCTTTTTTCGGGTTTTGCTGTTATCGAATATGCTCATGTCTCGAGTAGACTTGTGGCACGAGGCGTGATTTTACAACAATGCCACGACGACTTCTATCAGCATGAAGCTCTATGTCGAGGACAACTCTTTTTGGGCTACACTAGATGAAACCACTCCCCATGGCCTTCCCCAGCCACAAGGCCTTCGGAAGATCAACGGGACCCGCCGTCTAGTCTAGTAGGGTGGGGCGAGCATTAGTGCTTGCTCAAGTGGCTCCAAGCTTGCCCTGCGTGTGACGATGATAGATCGAGAGCAGAAGAATTGGGACGGTTGAGTGCTGCTGTGCTGCATGACTGCGCTGGCATCCACGTCTTCTACTATTCAACCTACGCATAGAGCGACGAATCAATTATTTTGTTGAGGCTTCCTTGCGACACGTCCTCAGTGTAGCTGTCGACCTATTATACTTTCAATACCGCCGAGAAGGCTGGATCTGCGCAGTGCCCTCATCCTGGTCCAATCCTACAGAATTTCACAATCACTCTTCGCCTACGAGTATCACATCAAGCATCGCTGTAGCGCCCAGCAATCCTTGCACAACGCGAAGCCTGCATAAGCTTGCAGGTCCGGCGGTTCAAACGAACAGCACTCGCCAACGATGCAGCGCAACACAGCAAACCCGCATTTCCACCCGGCACACCTGGCTGCAGGCGCCGACAGTGATGAAGACAGCGAGTCTGACCTTGCTGTCTCCTCCGGCGAAGATGCTAGCGACGCCGAAGCAGACGAATTAAGACACGAATCGAGCGGCCTTTCTCGCCGCGCGACCGCAGACCTCGAACACGAACGACTCGCTCGTGAAGGCGGTGATCGTGCCGAAGGAAGAGAAGGAAGACTGCCTGATGATCCGTTGTCGAAGAGCTTGACATCGGAAGGCGAGGGCCCGGTTCTATTGAATCGCGACAAGCAAAAGCGGACCACGCACTACAACTACCAACTCGAGAAGCAAATGAGCCACGTCGAGGCAAAGCAGTTTTACCAGAACAAACGCGGCGTTGGTAGCACGGCGAACTTCGAGGACCTGCAGCAGTCAAGCCGCAACGGCAGTCTTGCTCCTAGCCCAGTCACTAAGAGCAGGACCTTTTCAAGTTATGCTGGAGGCGATTCCAACGCCTTCTCACGCTCAGGCAGCTTGAGGAGCTTGCAGAACGCTGCCAACTCAGGATATCAGAGTGCACTTCCCCTTGCTATGAGCGACCCGCACAAGGATCCGAACGCACCACACGTACAGACACCTGGACTTGGCCTTTTTCAGCAGCAAACACAGTATCCAATGCCTCCCCAGCCTGGCCCACCAAGTGCCGAGGCGCTGCAGAAGAGCAAGGAAATGTACTACAAAGCCGATCGTGCTGCTGAGGCTCACAAATTCCACCCAGGTCTGCCTCACGAGGCGAAGCCTTTGTTGGAGAAAGAAGGCATTCATGGTGCAGGTGCAGGTATTGGTATCGATTCTGCCAATGACAGCGGTATCACGACGGAGCTGCAGACTATCTACAGGAACATCCAGAATGTGATGGACATTCGACACAAGTACATCCGCCTCTCGCTGCAGGGACCGGAAGACAACCCTCGTGATGAGCCCGGTTGGAACATCTATCCTCCCATGCCGGAACCTGTCTGGAGCCAGGATGGGCAGAGGAGCGGTGCGCAAGCGCAGAACAGCACAGACAAGTCTAGTACCGACAGCAAGGGTATCACGCCAAAGCCGCGTTCAAAGGATGGCGAACCGCGCAAGTTCCGCAAGATGGGCCACGATATTGGCGAAGACTTTGAACTTGAAGACTGCTTGCCCGTGCCTGGCAAAGAGGAGATGACTTTCAAGCTGGACCCAACAGGCGTGTATCAGGTTTATGAGACTGCAGAATCATCTGACCTCCAGGAGCCGATCATCCACATCCCAACCATTCGCGAGTTTTACATGGATCTCGACCAGATCTTGAGTGTATCTTCAGACGGACCCAGCAAGAGTTTCGCCTTCCGCCGTTTACAATATCTTGAGGGCAAATTCAATCTGTATGTCTTGCTCAACGAGTACCAAGAAGTAGCCGACACAAAGGCTGTGCCTCACCGTGACTTCTACAACGTGAGAAAGGTCGACACGCACGTTCACCACTCGGCTTGCATGAACCAAAAGCACTTGCTCCGCTTCATCAAGCACAAGATGAAGAAGAGCCCTGATGAGATTGTCTTGCACAGAGATGGCAAGCACCTGACTCTCAGAGAAGTGTTCGAGTCCATCAACTTGACTGCGTATGATCTTTCCATCGACACACTGGATATGCACGCACACGTTGATTCATTCCATCGCTTCGACAAGTTCAACTTGAAGTACAACCCTGTCGGAGAAAGTAGATTGCGTACTATCTTCTTGAAGACAGACAACTACATCCACGGCCGCTATCTTGCAGAGATCACCAAGGAAGTGATCAGTGATTTGGAGAGCAGCAAATATCAAATGGTTGAGTGGCGTATCTCGATCTACGGTCGCACTATGGATGAGTGGGATAAGCTCGCCGCTTGGGTCGTCGACAATAAGCTTTTCTCGCCCAACGTCCGTTGGCTGATCCAAGTTCCACGTCTGTTCGACGTTTATAAGTCGTCGAACTTGATGGATAACTTCCAGCAGATCGTTGTCAACCTCTTCCAGCCCCTCTTTGAGGTCACCAAAGATCCGTCATCGCACCCAAAGCTCCACATCTTCCTTCAACGCGTAATTGGTTTCGATACAGTAGATGACGAGAGCAAGACAGAGCGCCGCATCTACCGCAAATTCCCGCTGCCGAAGGAGTGGAACACGCTTCAGAACCCACCTTACAGTTACTGGATCTACTACTTGTTCGCCAACATGGCTTCGCTAAACGTGTTCCGCAAACAGCGTGGTTTCAACACTTTTGTCCTTCGTCCCCACTGTGGTGAAGCTGGTGACGTGGACCACCTTGCTGCTGCACTTCTGTGTTGCCATAGTATCAGCCACGGTCTCCTGCTGCGCAAGGTGCCCCTGTTGCAATATATCTTCTACTTGGAGCAGATCGGCGTGGCCATGAGTCCTTTGAGCAATAACGCATTGTTCTTGGCTTATGAGCGCAACCCGTTCCTGCAATACTTCCGCCGTGGCTTGAATGTCAGCTTGTCGACAGATGACCCTTTGCAATTCGCATTCACTAAAGAGCCGCTCATCGAAGAGTATGCTGTTGCCGCACAGATCTACAAACTCAGCGCCGTGGATATGTGTGAGCTTGCCAAGCACTCTGTTGTACAGAGTGGTTACGAGCACAGCGTCAAACAGCGCTGGTTGGGCAAAGAGTACAACTTGCCTGGCGTCGCTGGCAACGATATGGCAAAGGTCAACGTGCCCAACATCCGTGAGGCTTTCAGACATGAAACACTGCTCCAAGAGATCGCCATGATCGACCGCTATGCGCAGCCCGCCGCCTCCCAACGTACGCTTAGCACTACAAACCTCCCACCTACCGCGGTCAATACCAGCACTGCTAACACCGCGCCCGCCAGCCCAACACAGAGCATGAAGACAAACCCCTCTGCCACCAACCCTCTCAACGTCGACACGGCCAACTACCGCCCCCAGAGCTCGAACTTCAGCTCCTCCGGCCTCGTTGCCACTCCCCATCAATACCAACCCAACGCCCAAGCAGCCCGCTTCCCTGGCACTGGCACGGGCACCGCCACGCCCACCGACCATGGCGTAAGCGCTCAGCAACAACAAGACGACTCCATATCGCCACGCAAGCCGGGCCCACCCCACGGCAGCAGCGAAATCCCCGTCTTGCCTTCGGCCGTGCATGATTTCGGCTCTCTAAGCTCTGCCCCAAAGATCTTCCCTGGCGCTTTGGAGAGTCGTGAGCGTAGACGGAGGAGCAGCGTTGCTCGCAGTGGGGAGTATAGCGGGCTTGAAGACATGGCTAAGAGCCAGGAGTTGAGAAGGCGGGCGAGTATCGAAGAGAAGGGGATTGAGAGCGAGGGCGATGAGTGAGCGAGCCAGGTCAATGATGTTATTTTGGGAAGTGTGACGCAAGTGTAGGATTATCTTGGGGTTACGGCTCGATAGAATGGTATGGAATATGGGATTGACGTTGTGATGTCTGGGTATGAGGTGAGTTATGGATCCATAGACGTTTACGAATATATCTGATAGATTATGCATTCAAATCCGGGTTCGGACTCATCCTTTGCTGGCAATCGCTTAATATTTCCACTTATCGAATATATTTTCTAGCATCATTCCTTGTTCCCGTGGGAGTCTGGTTTCGATCAATGAGAAGACGGAGTTTTCTCCAGTCAAGAGAATCATATCTCCTGTAAAGGTCCATTTCACGGAGAACATCCTCATTATTATCGCCATCGTGTATGCGGTTAAATCATAGTTCCCTGACAAAAATTCGATCAAATGTGGGCATCAAATTGCGTTGTCGCATTGAGTAGGGACAAGCGCCATAAGAACCACGAAAGGTTCCACAAGAAGTGATACTATATCAGACACGACAATGGAAATGAAAACCGGATAATGTGCCGATGTTATTCATACATTATTGCTTCATGCTATGGTTATAATTTATTGCTCGACGCTTATTTCTTGGGGAGGTCAACGGAGCCATCGGAGAATGTGGCACCGGTGGTATCGTGGATCTTGTTTGGAACTGTACATAACGTTAGATATCATGGATTAAACGATAGGATTCCCCAACAGGCAATGTGTCTGAACAACTCACCGATCTTCTCGATCTTCTCAGGAAGGCCTTCCTGGAGAGCCTTTGGAACTTTGGAGTCACCAGTGGCGTGAGAGACCTTGCCGGTCTTGGGGTTGGCACCAGTGTCGTGGACGGAGTCAGGGAGCTTGTCTTCGACGCTCTTGGGTGCCTTATCCTGAACAGTGCCGGGGACAGATGAAGAGGTAGCGTGAGAGGCGCCCTGACCCTTCTCGTTGGTAAGACCGTTGGGAATGTTGGAAGACATGTTGTGGTATATGTTTGTGATGATTGCGTGGTAGTAGCTGTTGTGGTGCTGAGAACAAAGGTCATAAAAGCGAGCAGATCTATATCAACTTATACCATGAGAGCTACAGCTGTGAAAGCCACATGTCGTCTCGTTATGCCGCCTCATCGTGCCGTCATTGTTGACTTGATGACGGCGGATGGCGGAATGCGAGATGCGAGAGAGCGAGAGAAGCGAAAGTCATGACGTGGAAAGGATGCGCACCCCTGGGCAAGTCTGGAGTCGCTGACATGTGACCGTTAGGCTCGACCCACTGTGGTGGCGGAGTACTTCTTGACAATATTGATGGAGAACATGTCTCAAGGGTCTGGAACTCCGATTTTCAACGTATGCATCAATTGGAGTCAAGGTAAGCCTAAAAGGTACTGGCAATCGATACCTCCTAATATTGATGTGCACATGTGCAAATGTCAGCGTATTTCAGACTGCACGACTCGACGATCTTATTTCCAATCCAAGCCCTCATCCAGGACCGCGGGCTTCCCATCGTTGAGAGCTGGCACCACTGTTATTGTCGATGATGCATGTGTTGTCACGCTCTTGCTACGGTGTAGTTGTTTGCAGCATAGGAGGGTGCCAATAAAACATGATGCGCATCATCTTTGTGTGGCTGAAGATTACCGGCCGGGGCTTCGCAGATATTGCCCAATTGCGCAACTACCGCGAGGGATCCACATCTGTTTGAGGATGAAGTTGTAACCGCTTGTCACTTCAATTGTATCACGACGTGTAACCATGAGAGAACGGACTTCCAATGTTCAGGAAATTATGTCATACTTTTGCCACCCTCTGCTACGTCGTGCTGAACGATTCATTCGATTTACCCAATGCTATGTTTGATGCTACCACAGTGACGAACCGAGCTCTTGATGTGACTATGCTGCTGCAGTCAGGTCTGTCAAGACATCGATTGGTGTTAGCGAAGTCTTTCGATAGGTCGAAATGCCACAAGCAAGATCCTCGCGTCGGAACATGCAGTCGTCCTTTGTTCTAACCGCACCTGAAAGGCAGCCTCCGATGCAAGCGCATGCTAATCTCAACAAAGTCTGGCTCATTCTCAGGAGTGATCATACCATGCCTGACCAGAAACTCGACCAAGACTGCAGCCGAATCAGGTTTGAACTCCTCTCGTAGTAATGCTGTCTTTAGCTCCTCTATGCTCATCAGAGTAAAACTGCTGACTTCCTCGTCATGAGGCCTTGGGATAACGTCATGTGACAGTTCGATATCATACACATACACATAATCTGGCGTCACCAGCCCTTTCTCGCCGGGGAAGTCTTTGCCTGTGATGTTCATATGTGAGATGACACCTCTGCAGAGGGCGTTCTGACGGATCAGATCTTCAGGGAGGGAAGCTTCCTCGTCTGCTTCTTCCACGATCGTCTGAAAGGGAGGCACACCGGCCTTGACACCGCCTGCTACGGTTGTATCGAGCATGTTAGGGTAGGTGTACAAGTGAGCAGATCGTCGCGGTACCCAAACGTGCATACCGCCTTCGTTCATCTGATAAGCGACAAGATGTGCGCCTCGTGTGGTGACACCAAACAAAGCAGCTGCAAATCGCTCGATGTAAACAGGCTTGTCGTATCTGGCACTAACAATCGCGAAGGGCTCGCTGTGCTTGCCGTCCAGTACGTGGAATAAGTTCTGCTCGACGCATGTCGTTACGATCCGTGCAAAAGCAGCATTCACAGCGTTCGCAGTATCCTTGCCATTCGAATTGTCGAGCAGCGTCACTTTGCGAGGATAGTCGTGCTGGACCTCGAACTCGGCGGTCCAAGGCATCTTTTCGACTATTTCTGGCAGCATGTAACCGTGTGGTTCGTCATCCTTAGGCAAGTACAGCTGGTAGTACAGGTCTGCCGCCGGGCCGTAAGGAAAGCTACAATACTGTGAGCCATGATTCGGAATTACCTAAAAAGCAACGATAGATGTACTCACTCATCACAAGATGCTACAAGTGACAAGAACGAAGCGTTGCCAGATTGTGTCATGATGCCAGCTTAAAGGTGTGGTACTTGTCGCAACGAATCGCTGGGCCAGGTTTCACTTCACATCTTAGACTGAAAGACATAATGTAGGGTTAGGGTATGAACCAGCATGAGCATATACAGACGCGCGCATGCAGGATGTAGCATTTGAAGTTGGGCGCGTATCATGTGGGCATGTGGATAGCTACCTTCTACACGTTGGGAGCACGTAGCATGATCTTGCTAAGATGAGCTGCAAATGGAAAATTGATCTGATAGACTGGCCAGATGAACCGTTGGACAGAAGATTTGCATCGTCAAAGGCAGGAGTGTAGGCATAATGAATAGGCTGTGCGAAAATGTGCCCGTCTACGTCGTAAACACCGGATCTAAACCCTTTACAAGTGCTTACAGCTCTCTTAGTCTTGCATTTCAAGCCGCCACCTCGTGTTATGGAAAGCCGAAAGGATTATGCTAAAACGCTGCAATTACAATCACAGGCTGGTATAATATGCTGTCATGCTTGCTCGCTTCTGCCTGTCCGAAAGATACAATCGTCGACTATGGCGCTGCTGCGGCCTCGCCACTTTTTTGCTTCTCCTCTGCCTCCTTCTTCTCGCGCAGAGCCAACTTCTCGGCCTTCTGAGCCGCAATCTTGGCCGCCTTTCTCTCGCCCTTAGTTCCGCGGCCATCCTCTCTGGGAGCCGCGGCCTCACCCTCACCAGCATTTGCGGCAGGCGCCGCAGGTACAGGCTTAGTAGGGTTTGGGTTACCAACGTATTCGAGCTTCTTGGGACGCATGAAAGTGCGCATGGCTTCATCATCGATCTTGCTCCTCCTTTCTTGGAAGGCAGCAACGAACTTCTGTAGCTCCGCGATACAGCGTTGCTTCATCTCACCTGTCAGCAGCTCACCGCTACGGTACTTCGTTGCAAGATCCTCAAGCTCAGCGTCATCCTCGAGGAAGTATGAAAGGTAGGTGTAAGCGACATCGACGTCGGGGTTGCCGCCATACTTGCGCTGCTCCTCGAGAGTCTCGCGACCGCCGGAGAAAGCGTGTGAGTTGATCTTCTTCTTGATCTGGTTGGGTGTGTCGGACATGAAGATAGCGGAGTTGGCATCTGAGGCGCTCATCTTGCCGCCAGGGCCTTGGAGCGCAGTAAGGAACTTAGAAAGGATGAGTGCGGTTTTGGGGTGGGGATCGGTCATGCGCTCGCAGCGGTCGCGGAGCATGCGGAAGTAGGGCTCCTGGTCGATGGCGCAGGGGATCAGGGTCATGATCTTGGAGAGATCCTTGTGGCGGCGCTTGCCAGCTGGGTCCAGTTCAGGGTAGCGGTAGTCCTTGTATCCGAAGGCCTCTGGGTATGATGAGGGGAAGGCAGCAACACATTGTTTGGCGCCGTATGCGATCAGGCCGACATTGGTAGAGCCATTGAAACCGAAGGCACCTTCGGCTTGGTTGAAAGTCAGGAGGGACTCGAACTCGGAAGCGTTGCGATAGAAGTGGCCGCCGTTGAATTCGTAGTCGGTATAAATGAAAGTCTTCTTCGGATCGAAGCCCAGAGCAATGATGTCCTTCGCGTTCTCGTGCGCAAACTCGAGGAAATCTTCAGCAGCTGCACCCTTCTTCTGGATACCACCGTTCTTGTTGCGAGTATACAAGTATTTCTCATCGTCTGTCAACATAATTACCAGCGGCACATCGAAGATCTCTTGCAATTCCTTGGTGAACATGAATGGCACAGTGTGTCCAAGATGCATGCTTCCACTGCTAGGTCCTCTTCCGGTGTACAGCATGAATGTGCCATCTCTCTCGTACGCGTCCAGAATCTTGTCAAAATCTCTATGCGAGAAGAAGAGGCCTCTCCTCATCAATCTGTGTGCGGGCTTTCCGGTGACTTGCTCGAAACGCTTGAGGTGAGCATCTGTGAGAGGCTGGACACCAAACAGATCGATCAAGCGCTGATAGTCAATTGCCTTCGCATTGCCCTCCTCGTCCACGCCGCCAGAAACATTGTATGGGTCGATCTTTTGCTCGGCTGCCTCGATCTTCTTCTCGGCAACGGGAGGCGCGCCAGGCGCTTCGGTGGAGGCCATGTTGTTCTCGTGAGTTGTCGTGTATGTTCGTGTACCGTGCTAGCTTGTCGAGGATTCCAGAAGTAAGGTGTGACGGGTTGCACGTGTGTTGTTCCGTGTTTCGCTTTAACTATTTTGGCCCTGTCCTGACTCAATTGAGGGCCAGGCAATTTGATGGTGGGGTAGCGGGGTTTCGAAGCGAGATGCGCAAGCCATCTGACAGAGAGGTAGCTATCGCCCGCCGTAGTGCGATGCTTACACTGTGGAGTACAACATCCGGCTCTCCAATCATCCGGCCTGCCTCAACACTCGCAGCTCACATGTCTCAGCTCGTGCATGTAGACACGTTGGTGTCGTCTGGAATCGCTACTTCATATAGGCCAAGCTTCGACTGTGATCTTTGACAGACATCACATATTGTACCTGAAGGATAGACGACTGATATTGGCCGAAGATCGAAACATCCGTCATGTCTTCAGAGGAGACTGTCCAGAAAGCTTTCGAAGTCATAGGGGAAGCACTCTCGCTCGAGCCAGAAGACTTTCAGGATCACGAGACATGGAAGTTTTTAGGCTTGGGCGACCTTCTCGCGACAGCAACAGCTAAGGACTTGACCAATGAACTTGGCATCGCCGTCCTTCCCTCTGACTTCGCCAAATATGAGACTGTGGGCACTTTCAAGAACTTCCTTCGTGGTGGAGGTGGAACGACTATCAACAATCAGCCGAGAAGTGCCAACGGTGATAGCAATGGTACCACCAAGACCGCAACAGAAAGCGAACCTTCCGACCCATGGCAAGGCGTCCCTAAACCTAAAGTGCCATTGTCCGTTATTCTGCAAGGCAAGCCTTCTTCCACAACTACCAACGTCTTTCTGTTTCCGGATGGCAGTGGTGCTGGAACCTCATATGGTACCCTCCCGCCTATAGGCTCTAATGTCTGTCTTATCGGACTCAATTCGCCCTTCTTACGCCAAGCACAAGATTTTACGTGCTCGATCGAACGCATGGCGAGACTTTGGGTGGGTGAGGTTCGTAAAATCCAGCCGACTGGTCCTTATATCCTGGGCGGTTGGTCGGCCGGAGGCTACTACTCATACGAGGTTACGAAGCTGCTGGTCGCTGCCGGCTTGCAGGTCAAGCAACTCATTTTGATTGACTCACCCTGTCGTCTGGAGTTCGAAGCACTACCAGAACAAGTCGTGGCCGAGTTGACGAGAAAAGGATTGATGGGCGCGTCAGGTGCCAAGAAAGCACCAGAATGGCTTGTGCAGCACTTTACCTCGACAGTACTATCTGTGGACCGCTACATGCCAACGGCTTTGGCAAACCAGCATGTACCTCCGAAAGTCAGCTTCGTGTGGGTTAGAGAGGGCCTCGTCAAGAGTGTGCCTGAGTCTGGACTACAAGTTGACATGGACGTCAAGGTCACGAGATTCTTGCTTGAACCCAGACCTGAGCTGAAGACTGTAGGGTGGGAAAAGCTGCTACCGGGTGCTGAGTATACTTTTGACTACATGACGGGAAACCATTTCCAGATCACCCAGTCGCCACATGTGAGTGTTGAAGCAATCACCTTACCACTTTAGCGCTAACAAAAATTCACAGGTAGAAAGTCTTGGTCAAATACTACAGAAGATCGTCGTATAATGTTTTTACGAGATTGGCCGAGGCGTTAGGTTTCCAAAATACAAATCACATTGCATCAGAGTATAAAAAGATAGTGCATATCGTGATCCGTTTGCTCTGCGCTCCACAGAAATTATCACGCAGCTATGGGATAAGCAGCGTATTGATCGAATGGCATTCATACAGGTTTTCGATAGTCTCGGACTGAGAATAGATTCCCCTCTTTCCACCAGCTAAAACGCCTCATATAGAGCCCGTCACACTGGCTCCACCATCAACAACGAGATTCGCTCCTGTCATGTACGAACTGAAACCACTCGACAGGAACCCAACGACTCGTGCAACTTCCATCGGAAGACCGGGTCTCTCGACTCCGGAAGGGTTTGCCTGTGTCGCGCTCGGAGATGCATCACCAGTAACGACCTGAGAGCTTGAATCTACGATACTGCCTACGCTCACGCAATTGATTCTAATGCCAGTGCCTTTCAGCGCTGGTACCCCGGCTCTTACAACACCGAGAGCGGCATGTGCTGCTATCGTGAAACCAGGACCCATACCACCGTCTACTGAGCCTGAGTTCGCCACTGAGCTGACCACGATGATACTTCCATAGGCGCGGTCTTTCGGCGCAGCGTTAGCATAGCTGCCTCTGGGCGACGTCTTTCGCATTGCCGCTGGTGCGTACTTGAGCGCGAGGAACGGTGCCATGCTGTTGGCTTCGAAGAGAGTATGCAAAGAGGCTGGAGTTGTGGTTGCCAGAGTACTCGGACCAGGCAGTGGTGAGGTTGTCACGAAAACATCAAGACTGTCATAGCGAGGTTAGGCAGGTCCCAAGCAAGATTGGGAAACACGATACTCACCGACCCCAGGCGTTCAAGACATCGTCGATGAGAGCCAGCGTGCCTTCTTCATCTGAAAGCTTGAAAGGATAACCGATGACCTTCGTGCTGGAATATTGTGCATTCACTTCGTCGATCAGGCCAGAGAAGTCGTTGGTAGGCTCCGATGAACAGGCATACACGACTGCAGCACCATGAGCAGCAAGCTCGTAGACAGCTGCGCGACCTATAGAGTGTGTGGCGCCGGTCACGATGCAGACAAAGCCGTACTGTGCAGCGTCAGTATTGAAGTTGAATTATTCGTGTTACTAATTTCGGAGACAAGCATACCAGCTTTCCATCAGCACGGTAAGGCGAGAAGTGCTCGGATTCCTTCTGCTCTTCGACACTCATCTCGACTAAACTCTGTATGGCCAACGAGAGATTCAACGTTTAGCTAAGCGCTCGTTCTCGATAGGTGAGGAGATGGAGAAGGATGGGAAGAAGATTGCGATGCTGTACGAATCGAAATGACATGATGTGTACCTGAATCTCTAGCCATCGACTTACTTCTTCCGATCAAACAAACATATGCTCAAGTGTTCCGGGTAATCGACTATTGATTGGCCAAGATAAGGCGAAACTGCTCCTCCTCGGAGTTGTAATAGAGATGAAGATTGCGGGGCTTGATAAGAATGCGTACCTAATCAGCACACTGCGAGGCACAAGTCCACATACAGACGTCTAAAGTTCAGGTACGAGGCGCACGTAAGAGGAAGAGGTCGAGGTCGAGGCTGTTATTCGGCCCTTGCTGCCAATCTGACAATTCTTGCCGTGATCACCAGATTCGTTGATGCTGTGATTGTCGATCGGTGCAATGATACAAATCACATTATACCACTAGCGCGGCTACGCAATTTGCAAATATCATGTACTGGGTTGCTGCTGAGAGGATCGTGCCGAGAATCCTTGCTAACGTTTGGAGGAAGCGGCATTAGAAGCATGTGATCATGGTACAGCTCGGCAAAGAGGTTACGGCACACTAGCCACGACGCCGCAACGCCGCAATATAAAAGTCGAGCAGTTCGGTTGCTTGTTGAAGCAATGAATGCACTCGGTAGCGGTCAGGTCTGTCCTGTAATGTGACGCGCTGGTGTAGGCGCCTATTGTGACATGCTTGAGCAAGATATAGTGGTGGTCAACATCCATGCAGAAGAGCATGCAGGCAAACGCCATGAGACTCATGCTCTAATTTGTGCAAGCTCTCGTGATAGTGCTGATGTAGATTACCAATCAAAAGACGATCGAGCAGGGTTTGTAGCATGATCGAAGAGGTGACGGTATACAAGAGAGTGTTGCATGGGGAAGTACCCACCAAAGTCCCTCTTGTTTGTCCTTTCTCGCACCAGACACACTACAGGACGAAGGGAAGAATGATACAGGATTGAAAGGTTGAAGTGTGTGGAACCGCCTGCTTTGTCAATCTATCGTTCATACATGAGTTCGTTAGGCGCATAGAAGAGAGAGCCGTGCTACAGCCTGCGGCTTGTCTTCAACAACGACAAGACACGGATCGATCCAGATGTACGGGAATCAATGCAAGGGATTGTAATCCCTGGCGTCCATCTGCGTATACCACATTCCAATAGTGTCGTGGGACACCCAAGCAACCCATTGACCATATCCCACATAAACCGAGCATCCGACCCTGTGGCTTTCTGTGGGCAATATGGTCTTGTTCTACTGGCTTCTTGTGTGCGACTTGACCTGATAGATCTTTTGAGCTATTTCGGAGTTGCCAGCGGCATTTGATTGTTCACAGCTAGTCGCATGGTGCAATCGTTCATGCGACAGATTTTCAAGCCTCATCAGTCCAGTGTCGATCGGAAATGTGTTCATAACCATCCTCGTCCACTGGGTCCCTCTTGAACATGCCACGGAACGCGCTTGTAAACCGCTTGCTCATAGGCATGTGCTCGGGCTGACTCCGTGTAGCTGACGCGTGGTAATGTGTGTTGCCAAGTTCAGGAGCTTTGCGTTCACGAAATTTGCTCGCACGGCTCGACATAGTGCCTGGTAGCGCCTGTGAAACCACATCCCGTGAAGCTGAAGTATCCGATTTATGACACGAGCATGGACTCTCCGGTGGCGATGGCAGCGTGTTTGATGCCGTCATGATCGGTCGATGGAGAGTGGTCCTGGAATCAGGGGGCAGATCGAGCGGCGTCTCGTAAGGCACCGGAGTTGAAGGTGGCTGTGAAGGTGGGAACGCGGCTGTATGACGACGCTTCATCCAATGAACTGTCCCAGCATCTGGTGCTACGGGAGAGCTGTATTCGGAGCGCGAAGGGGTGCTATTGGCAGTGACGAGATTTGGCTTAGATCGTGTATCAGAACCCGAACGAGAGTCTCGTGACGACTGACAATGGTGTGTCTCGGAACTCATTACTGGCGGTGTCGGCGAGCGACCTAGATATGGCACTTGAGATACTGTCCGAAGCTCCCATGGAGGGACCTTTGGCGTCGGGGATGTCCTTCTGTTGGCACCCTGCGGCAGTGAAGATCGATTCTCCATGATCCCTGAGAATATTGAGGACCGTCGTCGTGTCCAGGCAGTGTGTCTTCAGGGACGCCTTCGGCCGCCTGCTGGAACCAAGTCTATTGAGACCAAGTGTCTTCCGTTATAAGCTCTCCGGGTTGAATGGACCAGTGTGAAGCGCCTCCTACACAGAGTGCAGTTGGCCCTGCTTCCCGTTGGTAAGGCAAAAGGTATGGCACGCGACAGACAGAGCATAGGATTCGATGTAAGTAAGACGAGAGAATAAACTCCACAAGATGAAGACGGGAAATAAGCTTAGCTCTAAGAAGGAGCAGCACTAGGACGCCACGAGAGCGTTCAAAACTAAGGACAACGGTCAGTCTCATGATACCAGTGGACCTCTGAAGGAATCGGCATGGGTATGCGTATGTTGTGACACCATCCCAGGCGCCAACAGAGCTTAGTCCTGTCGCTTTGCGGCGAAGCAAATCATAGCAGTAGTGGATCACTACCCTGGTCAGCCCAAGGTAATCTGACTGGTCACTACGTGTTTGACAATTGTTACGCTTTGGGCAGGGGTTCGGGCAGCTGGCGCAACGAGGTCGGCGAGGTTGCCTTAGCCAATTGAAGTCTTATGCTCTCTCGGTAGTGATCTGCGTTTGCCGGCTGGTATGACTGGGTCATAGCGATCGCCAGAGGACTTGCCTGACTGTCGGGGAGGCCTTCCGAAGACACCGATTTCCTCATGCTCCAGGCGACGACGAGTATGGCAAGCGCTTCATTGCGTTCGCTTGCAGCTGCGTGCATGTTGCATGCATCGAAGCGCGAATTCAAACATATTGAGGCATGGCATGCAACGGGCATATCTGTAGTAAGCTCAGCCATCAGGAATCCGACTCCTCCCAAGGCAGCGTTACAGTCATGGAGATACGCTCATATAATGCTTCACAGGTGCAGACACAGTCCCTGCGAAGGATTGATGGATCTAGAAGAAGGTCCCTTGACCTCCATAATGCACTAGCGGGCTAACGGCCCGAACGATCTCTTATTAATTGGACGAATCCACCTCGAGATGTTCAGTGACAAGAAAGGAAGGTTGACCACAACTATCGGATAATATATTAAAATCATGCTTGAACGGATCTAGATCTCCACAGGCTCACAGTCGCGAAGGCTACCGTTACACTCACGACATAGCAGAGTAGCCATCGATATTCACATCGTGTCGCTGGTCGATGTTGAAGCACGAGATTCGAGTGTCTTTGTCGGACGGCTCTTTTGTATGCCTGAATGCAACCAGACTTTTGCACAAGCTGCTCTGCTTAGCCGTGCGCAGCAGCATTTGTGGGCAACAGGTTCACCTTTGGTATATGCTATGATATCTGATCTACGGGCGCCTACAGCGTCTATATATTAGCATCACTGGTTCATTAGGTACGGACACTAACGGATGACCGTTGCCGCGCGGCGCGCGCGGATATACATGCGCTGCTTGACCATAGCACTTGATCGTGTTCATAGACGCAGTCCTGGACAATTGGCTCATTAAGACCTTGCGAATGCGATGCATGTTACTTTGGTGCTATAGCACGGTTGTTGAGTCTCGATCGCTGAGTCTGGATGCTACCGAGAACACCAACGGCACATGAGTCCTAGATGTTCTCACAGTCAAACACATCCTTCATGGCTATACGACATCGCGGCAATACATGTCCCCTGCTAGATGATACTCGCAACCACCAGATAGACAGGTACAAGGGTACGCTGATCCCCTTGAGTACCTCCGAGTCAGCGTTTGGCTCTACGGCCACCACTGTTGACTGTGTCGCGCCGGCCTTTGACCAGGTCTACTTCGCGACCCCTTACTGGTCTCGTCTCCCCGTCGAAGCATGATTGTCGAGAGAGCAGACGAACACTAAGTATATCCGCCTCCCCGCCTCTTCAATCTCGAATGAAATGCGACATGCGAAGAACACGGCACTTTGCGTCCAAGGGTCCTCCAATCCTGCTCGTTATCAGCCTCTTCAGCCCCGAAGTCGAGCTCGCTTACGCTGATTCGCCAGCTGCAGCATCCAGCACACTCCACCACGGCGCTTACAGCTGAATTCCCTTGTGCCTTGCACGCCTCCCACGCGAATGTTCGCTGTGCAAGTGGCCGAGGCCCTTTTTAGTCTTGATCACCATAAGCTTGCCACACCACTCATGCAACGCATACGCGCCAAGCTAACCGACGCTTTGGTGCTACAGGTGGAGGATGATGGCGCTTACTTGCACGCTGGCCTGAAAGGCCTGCTGACGCCCTGCGCTCGGAGAAGCGCTCTTCTGCTTCCTGTTCCATCGTCCTTCTTGCACATCATTAGACTCGCTTTTCAGTGAGGATTAGTCGTACAGCTCGAAGGAGCCGCTTCGCCGCGTACTTGCATTGCGCCACAGAGCTTGCGCTCAGTGTCAGCCCACCCTCCCTGTCAGCTTCCATCTGTCTGTATCTGTCTCGAGTGCTCGAGGACTCTACCTGAAGTCGTTTTGCAACCTTCTGCATGTGCTCGCGCAGACTGCGCGCGCAAAAGCAAGCATGTTCCTCCTCACATGGCTCTTGGCTGTCCTCTCAACAGCATCGTTAGCAACCGCGCATACTGTCATTACTTATCCTGGATGGAGGGGCAACAATCTGCATGCCAACGGCACAGTTCCTGAAGACAATCCAGAATCAATCGGCATCGATCACTATGAGAATGGAACCAATGCCTTCCCATGGGGCATGCAGTGGATGTACCCATGTAAGTTGATTTCCATCGTATGAGGCAGAAGGAAGTCAAAGCATGTTTGTACCCAGAGCTGATGATGAACAACAAGGTGGCGGTATGCCACAAACGACAAATCGTACCAAGTGGCCTGTCCATGGCGGTGCTATATCTATCCAGCCTGGCTGGTTCCCCGGTCATTCCAGCGCCTACTTCTATATCAATATCGGCATCAACGAGCCCGGCCACCAGGCGCCTAAGAACATGTCACATCCTGTGCATCCGGTGATGGCGATTGTGGGGCCAAGCAACGACGAGTATCCGGGTCAGTTCTGCATTCCACAAATTGGTATGCCCCCAAACTTGAATCTTCAAGTGGGCGACAACATCACTATCCAAGTCATCGAGACCGCACAGCACGGAGCTGCGCTCTACAGTGTGAGTACGCCTTCATGAAGTGGCTGTTCCAGCACGAAATATGGCATATAGACAGCTGACAGTCGAGTGATTCCAGTGCGTCGACGTAACTCTTGCAGAGCCCGAAGAAGTCGAGGAGGTCACCAAGAATAACTGCTACAACAGCTCAACGTTGGGTTTCAGTCAAGTGTTCATGACGAGCGCGCTGGAAGGCGCCGCGTCTGCGCCTACTCCACCCAGTGCTTCTACAGCGCTATTTGCAATCTCGCTTCTGTTAATGGCTGGAAGTGCATGGTTATAAGAGATGTTTCTGGGCTATTGGGGCTGCACGGCGTTATGAGGAATCAGATATCATTGGGATGAAACACACTTTACCGTCATCCGGTTTGTAGTAATTCAGTCAGATGAGGTCGATCTCGGCCCTCTTCTTGCATGGGAGGGGACAGGATTTGAGCAGGACAGACAGACCGCTTCTTCCATCAAAAAGCAAAAGACAATTTTGCTACACGCCACGTAGAAGCGGTTTAGAGCTTGCGCTTACCACCAGTACGCATACGCCTTCATGTATTTAGTGTTTTCGAACCAAGTTATCTCGGCCATATCAAATCAGATTATGTTGTCTGGGCACTTCAGAAGTCTTGTATGCCGGTCTCACCCTGCGGTCGACCATCGCCAACGAATTCTTGCTCCTCGCCATCAAACCAATCATCCTGTGCCCCTCTCGCCTCCTCTTCCAAATCATCATACTCCTCCGCATCATCCACAACCTTATAATCAAAATCTCGATCCTCGCCTCTCATGAACCTGCGTCCCATGACGTCCTTCCACCTCTCCATGCCCTCCGTCTTTCCTTGCACTCGCTCACCAGCATCTTCCTCAACACCCACTATCTCACCATTCGCTCCGCGCTCGTACACAAGTGGATTGCCCGCATCGGGAGTCTGCAAAGCTTCGACCTTTGCTTCAGAGCGTAGGAGCGTCGCTTCCAGATTCCCAGCAGCGCCTCGGGCGCGACCTTCGGCTTCTCGCTCCGCGGCCGATTGGAATCGTCGGACGAGCCGATCGTAGAGGAGGGGATCTGGAGAAAGCAAAGAGGAAGTGTTGGCGGCCTGGACAGGACGCAAGAAGAGATTGGTACTTATAGAATGGTTGATTCGTGAATGTGGCACTGCAGGCATGCACGGGCAACCACACACGCCCGCACAACGTAGGACTAGGAGGAAAGGGAATATAGCAGACCTGCTTGCTCTAGATTTGAACCATCAAAGTATGACGGGTTCAGCGCCAGGTATCGCCTACGACGAGTCTGTATGCGAAGACGAGAGGCCCGCTCGGTGCTGTCCGTGGTGGAAAATTGTGGGCGCTCTTCATTATGCTCATCTCGCTGGCGCGTGGGCAGGTCTAATGTGCCAGAAGCATCTTGCGAAATTGGAGGAAAGTGTGGCATGGCTTCTCTTGTACATGCACGATGTGCAATGTTCATGGACGACTGATGGTTGTTGTGAAGCGAAGGTGGGAATTGACCTTCGGAGGGGTACGCAGACGATGAGTGATGTTATTCGCAAAACACCTCCAGTGACAAGAGTACCCTAGTAACCCCAGATATTGAATATAACATCACAATGCAATTGAACATTAATGAATCTGGTCACAGAACATCGAACCACTCCTCTATTAGAACTGAAGGATCAGAAGAAGCTCCCAATAAACATACTCTGAGGCCTACCAACCGAGAATCCACCACACAATTAACCACGCAACACTTTCACTTCAAAGAAATTTCCAACCATGTCAACAACCACAGGCCTACCAGCTCTACCACACAACGTCTCAATCTTCTCTCCCACCAAAGCAGAAGCATCCCAATCCCTCCTCGGAGCCAAAGTCTTCACCAAACTCGCCACCTCAACCCGAACAACGCCAGACCAAATCAAATCCGCCCTCTCCCTCATCAAACCCCAAAGCGAGGAAACCTCAGACATCTCAACATTCTGCCTCCCTTTCCGCAAAGGCATTCTAATCTTCGACGGCGGACTCGCATCCTCGGAATCACTCTCACAAGAAGAACTGATCGACGCCCACCACGAGCATTTCCGCCAAGTCTGCCTCGCGTTGAAAGACGCTGAGATCAATTTGGATTTCTCGGCGTGTATTTTCGACGCGGAAGGGGGATTGAATGCGGGTTTCCAGTTTGATGGGATGAAGGGAGGGGCGGTGTTGGTGATTGATTTGATGGATCGTGGAGATGAGGGTGATAGTAGTGACGACGACGATGAAGACGAAGATGAGGATGACGCGGTCACGGAGGCGAAGTTGAAGGCGTTGGTTGGCGGGAATACGGTTGAGGCGCAGTGAGCGTTCTTTTCCTTGTTCTTTCATGCCCGTTGTTCTTCGAAGTAGTGTAGATTTTCATACCAGCAGCCAGTGTAGAGTTATGGAAAAGGATGGACCGGGACAAGGTACTGTGGCAAAAGGACATTGGGTAAAAAGGACTACATACATGCTAAGGGGGAATCTCCTCAACCAAAAACAGCAGAAAAGGACAAAAAGCTACATACAAACACATACAATTTCTCGCTCCTTATTCCTCTCTTACAGATAACGACCGGAATCGTACAATCCACTTTCGCTGATAATCAACGAAGAACCGCCCGACCTCTCTCCTTCTTGTTTCTATCTGCTCTCCCTGTCAACAACATCCGCCATCAACTAGCCTGCCCGTGTCATAAAGCCCATGATATCGTGCTCTCGTTGTCTGTCTGTGGTTCAAAAAAAGAGAAAACAAAATTACATTCTTTCTCCGCGGTTCGTGTCCCTTGATCGCTCGTGGGTGTGATTAGCTCGAGAGCTATCACGGACTCCTCATCCCACCATTTCCTGTTGGTTCTTAGGTTTGACGAGAGAGAGAGAGCTTACAACTCGTCGTGAGCGGTCTCCTTCGTCTCGACTGGCTCAGCAACAACGGCCTCCGAAGCCTGAACAGCAAGCTCGCTCATCCTGCTCTTGGCGCTCTCGACAGCTTGAGCAATGCGGGCGCCAGCGCTCTCCATAGCGCCGTGCTCGGCCTCACCATAGATAGCACTGCTGACAACGGAGCGAGCGGCTTCGACTTGCTCAGCGACAGCGGAGGTTGCAGCTGCGATGGGACCAGTGGAGGTGCCGAAGAGGGCTTCGGAGATGGCGAGAGAGGCGGACTCGGCGGCGAGGCTCATGGAGCTCTGGGCTGCTTCCGCGTAGCCGGTCTCGTGGCCGTATACTGCCTCGCTAGCTGAGGAGTACGCTGAGGCTGCGGCGGAGGAGGCTTGCTCGTAAGAACCTGTAATATTGTTAGCTTGAGTTATGCTGTTAAACGCATTCGATGGAAGTGCAACATACCCTTGCTTGTGCCGTACACCTGTGCGCTGGCGGCATCAAGAGCGCTCTCAATCTGCTCCGAGACTGAGTCCAGGACAGCCTCGATAGTGGGAGGCGGGGTGAAGACGCTTGACACGACCGAAGAGGCGCTCTCATATGCCTCTTCGGCGTAGCTGGAAGCGGAAGAGGCCATCTGAGGAGCGCCGGTGTAATAGGCAGAGTGCAGACGTGACATGATAGACTCAGTGAACTCGGGCTCACGATCGTTGATTAGCTCGGAGAACAGGGACTGAACAGCCTCGTACTGGTAGACGGCACCATCAGTCGCTTGAGCGAAGACCGAGGTGGCAGTGCTGTACACAGCGTCGGTGAAAGGCGGCGGCTGGCCATAGACCTGGTCGCTGGCAAGAGCGATCAGAGACTGCCAGTTCTGCTCAGCGCGAGATGACATAGACTCAAGAACAGGAGTCTCACTGCCGAAGATTGCAGTGCTAGCAGCAGATGCAGCTTGGTCGTAAGCAGCAGGAGTGGTGCCGTAGATAGCGTCGTGAGCATAAGTCGAAGCGTACATCATCTGAGAGGATGCAGCTGCGATGGCGGCTTCATACTGGGACTGAGCCTCGTGCATGACAGACTGGACAGGCGACTCCGACGTAGCACCGGCAGCCGAACGAGCCTTGTCGGTGAAGCTGTCAAAGTTGGCACTGGCAGCAGCAACTGCAGAGCTGTAAGAAGCCTGAGCAGCATCAATGTATGCCTGATAGGCAGGCTTCTGGTATGCGCTGGTAGCTGAGGCATATTGGCTAGAAGCTGCAGAGAAGGCAGCATCATACTGAGAAGAGATGGAGTCAAGAACAGATTGAGCAGGAGACTTGGAGGTCACACCAGCAGCTGAGGTAGCAGAAGCGTAAAGGTCTTGCATCTGTGAGCTAGCCGCTGCAGTAGCGGCAGCATATGTGCTCTGAGCAGCGGCAACGTAGGCTTGCCATCCGGCAGTCGGAGTGGCACCAACTGCATTGCTTGCTGCGACGACAAAGCTAGAGTACTGGTCGTGTGCGTACCCGATACCCTGGTAGTATGCCTGTTGAGCACTTGCCAGGTATGCCTGGCCAGCAGGAGTTGGCTCTGCACCGACGGCGATCTTGGCACTCTGGTATTGAGCAGAAGCGGCAGACAGACCCTCAGAGAGGCGAGAAGCGGCAAGAGCGCTGATGCTTTCATACGCATCTTCGACCTTCTCAAAGACAGGCGCAATAGTAGGTAGAGCTTCCGCGGCAGAGCCGTACCTTTCACTGGCAGCAGAAACGGCATCAGAGTAAGCAGATTTGGCTGACTGGAACATTTCCCTGTGTATGGGCTTAGCAGTGCCACCCATCTGCTCATAAATGCGGGACTTGGCAGCATCGTAGTGGGATTGCGCCTGGGCGCTGGCTTCTTGGTACCTGGAAGCCGCAGCGATAGCGACACTCTCGGAAGTCTGAGCAGCTTGAGCAGCGACAAATGCAGCTACGGAGCTTGCTGATGAGGCATAAGGCGCGGGTGTGCCGTAGATGGCCTGAGAGGCAGCGGCAACGGCAGCAGAGTACTGTTCCTTCACGGCTGCGGTTCCCTCAGGCTCAGCACCGTAGAGAATGCTGCTAGCAGCACTCATCGCGCTTTGATATTGTTCGCTTGCGACAGATGTGACGCTCTCGACATTGCCCTGAGTGGAAGTGGCGGGCTTCATAGCATCTTTGATGGCCTGGGTAAGACGAGCGCCGACAGAGTCGTCCTCATCATCGTCGAACGGCTCGTCCATAACCGGTCCACCATAGGAAGGAACATCCTGCGCCATGGCACCACCCCAGACCTTCGACGAGACGGTTTCGGTTGCAGAAGACGCACTTGAGCTAGCAGCATCAACGATGTCGGAAGCATAGTCGTATACCTCAGATGCAACAGAGGAGGCGCTCGAAGCTCCCTCAGTCGCGACGGAGGAGGCACTGCTGCCGGCAGCGTCCTGAGAAGAACGTCCTGCGGCAAGTATGCTGGCAGCCTTGGGTTCAAGACTGCCAGAAACAGATGAGGCAACACTCTCATATTCACGAGTCTCTGAGCCAACAAGAGCCTCGGACGCGGAAGATGCAGCGTCGGTCAAAGAGTCTGTAAGAGACGACTCAGTGCCAATGGCAGCAGAGCTAGCGACGGAAGACGCGCTCGAAACAGACTCAGCGACCTTGCTAGTGACGCTCTCGACAACAGGCTGCTCGCTACCAATGACGGCCTCGGACGCGCTGGAAGCAACATCAGAAGCCTTGTCAGCGACAGCAGAGGTGGCGGATTCGACAGTCTCTCGGACGGAAGAGCCATCAAGAGCAGCTTCCGAGGCGGCCTTGGCGGCTGCGGCGATGCTCGCTTCGATCTTACGCTGAGCGCGCTTAGAGACTGGTGTGGTCTTTGTGTCGAAGTCATCAGTTGAGTCTTCAGCAGAGATCTTCCACTTGCCGACAGCCTTGAGCCTAGCAAGTTCCTTGGCGGCCTCTTCAGCAATGCTCATGCCCTGTTGCTCTACGCTCTGAGCAGCATCCTTGGCAGATGCAATGCTGTTGTGCTCGACGGCAACCTGCTCGACATCCTTGCGCCAAGCCTTGGTAGCTTTCTTGAGATCGTTGTACTTGGACCAATCCTTGTGAGCAAGGCCGCTATCAGAGTATTTGCGGCCGATCTCGGTGAGGCGCAATTCGCGAATGCTGTCAACAGTCTCGAGAGTCGACTCGAGTGCCTTGTTGATGAGGTCGGCGGTCTCAGTGTTATACGACTGGTGCCACTCCCTGATTGCCTGCGCACGAGACTTGACATTCTGTCCAGCGGAGCGTATGGCAGAGGCAAGGGCAATCTCAGCCTCCTCGACATCTTCGTCGGTCGGCTCTTCTGGAAGACCACCAACGATCGCAAGAATGCGTGCTTTGGAGCTGTTGATCACACCTTCCACTGTCTCCTCGAGCTGAACAATGAGCGACTTGCCAACGCCTTCAACTTGGCTCTTGACCTGGTGGCTTGTGATCTCGTCAACGCGCTCCTTGAGGTGTTCGCTGCCTTCGTCAACAGCCTTGGCGCACACTTGTTCCCAGCTCTTGAGATCCTTGAGGAAAAGTTCGCGAGGCGCAACAGATGCAGAAGGCGCTGCAGCAACGCTGCTGGCGGAGGAAGCTCCCTTTGTGGCTTCAGACACAGCAGAAGATACTCTGGAGGCAGAGGAGGATGCAGAAGAGGACGCTTCGACGATGCTCGATGACTTTTCCATGCTCTTGACCTCAGCCTCGACCTTCTTCTCGTCCAGAGAACGGCCAAGACGCTCGGTGATGCGCATGAGCTGAGGCTCAACGTTCTCGCCGTAGAGCACGCGAATCTTAGGCCAAATCTGGCGGGCCCAGAACGACCAAGCTGCGCTACCGGCATACTGTGCCTGAGGTAGAGCAGTGTCGACAGCGAACTGGCGACCCTGTGTGAAGAGCTTCTGGCTGTAAGGTGCAGTCTTGCGGTATACGGGCTCAAGCTCGAGCTCCCAGATGTCGGAGGCGGAAGTCTTCAACGACTGGTAGTGAGGGTTGACAGAGTCGTACGCCTTGTTGACATAAGGTCCCAACACTGCCTCATACTGCTTAGATGCGTGGTGCTTGGCTACCTCGAGCTGTGGCTTCACTGTCTTGTCCCATTGCTGAAATCCAAGCTCTTGTGCCTGTGCAACTCTGGGAGCGGCATGCTGCTGGTATAGGGCAAAGCCTGGAGTATAGACCTGCGAGTTGAAGCGATCGACGTAGGGTTGAGCCTGCTTGACGTAGGAGGCAAGATGTTGGTCGTAGTAAGGCTGGGCGTACGGGGTAAGGTAGTCTCTGGCCTGCAGATAACGCTTACACACTTGAGGCGAGGCATCGGAAAGGTCTGTCTGCGCAGAGGGGCATCTGAAAAGGACTGTGATGAGACTGTACCAAATCAGCAGCTTGGCGCCCTTGTCGAGTATCCAGCCCGTGTAGGAGCGTCTATTAGGCCTTCTTCGCGACGAACGCGTCGACTTGTTTGAGCTGATGGGATGTGAGCCCTGGGAGGCGACGGAGCCGTTCTGTGGTGCCGACATTGGTGATGTGGCGGTGCCGTTGGCCTTCTTCGCCATTCCAGCAGGCTTGTGTAGAAGGTACCTGGGCCTGTCGATGACTTTGGGGGAGGAAAGAAACGCTGCGCTCGTGGTTGATTGATTAAGCTCGGCCGGGGAAGCTCTGTGCTCTGGCGTTTCAGCTTCACCGCAGCTCGCAGGCGTTTGCTTGGAGCTATATTAGAGGTTCTTGCTGCGAGACGTGATGACAATGATAATACAAGCAAGTAATGGCAGAAGAACGGCTGGCAGCGGCACTCTCCAAGTGACGGACTGCTGAGGCGATATGTGCGTGTGCGTTGCTATCTCTGCCCCCTTCCCTCCCGTCTCCAAACCGGGTCCGCCATCCAACTTCATCTCGCTTTGCCCTCGACTGCAATGGCGTCATGGCTCGCTTCTCACGCGTCTCTCCCATGCATGCATGCCTCAGGCCGACGCGAAGAATAGCGTGGATGGCGGGCGAACGAGCCAGGGTCGGGCATGTGAATGCGAGCAACTTCCGTCTGGTGTGTGCACATCTGATAGCACCGCTGCCACTTTGGAGCCTTCATACACCGCCGATCGCTGCTGCTGCTGCTGCTGGACAAGCCACGCCTCTTTGTCCTGAAGCCTGTGAATTGTTATTGACTGCAATTGTACACCTGTACACCTACACCGGATTCTGCCTCCAAACACCCGCACCCAACCGGCTCTGTCCACCTTTCGCTTCCCCGCCATCACTTGCCTACCCAACACTTGTCGACCTTTGGCTCTTCTGCTCATCCCAGGCCGCAAGGAATCTGCACACTGTCCGCACATAAGTCGCTGCCAACCAAGGGTAGCGCCTGCACTCCGATGATCTGCTAGATCTGCCACCACCGCCTCACAGGCTCAAGCACTACAAGCAACACCACGTCCTATTTGTTGACCAACCATGGACGACTTCGAGCCAGTCGAGCCCACGTTTGGCGCTCCATTACTGGAGGACTACGACTCCATGGATCATGTCACTTTCGATCCCCTATCGCGCAAAGACACTACCACTTCGAAAGCGGTCAGCGAGCCTGGCTCCGACAATCACCCTACTTGCCGAATATGCCGCAGCGAAGGGACGCCAGAGGAACCTCTTTTCCATCCATGTAAATGTAGCGGCAGCATCCAATATGTCCACCAGGAATGTTTGATGGAGTGGTTATCGCACTCCCACAAGAAGCACTGCGAGCTGTGCAAGACGCCATTCCGCTTCACGAAACTATACGATGCCGATATGCCGGCGCAGCTGCCATGGGACGTCTTCACAAAAAGAGCGCTTGTGCACATCGGACAGGGAATATCAAAGACAACAAGAGGAATACTTGTGGGATTTGTTTGGATGGTGATTCTGCCATTCTCCATTCGTTGGGCGTGGCGCTACATGTTCTGGACTGCGGACGCAGGTTGGGCACGAGAATTATACCTTCTCAGTATCAAGCGTCTGGGTGGCGAAGGCATTGCAGCGATGTGGTCAGAGCAAAATTCGCTGTCGCAAGCTGGACAGACTATACTTGGGGATGGACAGATGACCTCCATCAACAGCAGTATCGATTCAGTCGCGCAGAATGCTTACATGGAGTTCATGAACAGCATTGGTTTCAATTGGACTGATTCTAATTCGACGGCTCTGAACCAATCTGCCCTGGCGGAACAATGGCCACAAGCGGATACATCCATATTCACTTCATGGGGTTACCTGTCAGAGCTCACCTCAAATCCTAGATTGAATCGCGTCTTGCTCGATATCTTCGAGGGACAACTCATTACGTGTGTTGTCATCATCGGCTTTATACTGATCTTTCTCATTCGTGAATGGGTTGTGCAGCAACAACCTTTGGTGAACATGGATCAATTGAACAACGTCCAACAACAACTGCGTGAGGCCGCCGATCGCGTGCAGGAAGAGAATGACCGCTTCAGAAGGCAACAAGAACTGCTCGACCAAGCGCGTAGGCGGCTCCTCGAGCTACAACGCGAAACCGAAGATGCTCAGCGACGGACAATCGAAACTTTGGACGATGAGCGACCGGAGTTCATGGGATGGGAGGGGCTCGAAGAATTTATCGACAATGCGACAGAGATGCTCAGTTCAGGTGACAGGGAAGGCTTTGAGACACAAGCTCCGATCGTGACCGAGCAAATCCGGGCCGCAGGATACGAGGTGTCGACAGACTTGGATTCCTTCACCGACAGGGTGTACGCAAAGCTTGCATCATACCCAGACGCAGAGCGGAGGGAGTGGGAAGCAATTTTGATTGCAGAAATCCGTAGAAAGAACGAAAATCTCAGCCAGGACTCCGAGCAGGACTATAGCGAGGATGGGGGCTCCACTGGAAACGAGCGGTCGGAGGAGGAATCTGATGCAGTGGCAAGACCGCCTATGCCCGAAAGAGACTTCTCCTCGAGAGCTACACAAATCCAGCGCCTGCTTGAAGAGGCCGACGGCATCTTCGGTCAAGTGCATGGCGATACCGCTGTTAGAGCAGAAATGCCAGCTATACAGACCGATGTTGTGGAGGCAGAGGCGAGCACCGCGCGGACACAATCTACTGAAAGCTGGCAAAGTATCGCACAGCCAGGCGAGCCGTCTCTGGCTGATCGACTCACTAAACTCACCGAGCGCGTAGCCGAGCCGGTATACGATGCAGAGAAGGAAGAGATGCCTATTGCGAATGCTGGGCCCAATGCGAAAATCAACATCAAACGCAGTGGCAAGGGAAAGGCGAGGGCTGTACCTGAGCCCAAGACCGAGACCAAAGCGCCAGAGGGTGAGGACAAGAAGACAGTTGACGAAGAAGTGAAGAAGCTTGAAGAGGAGGTCGCAGCAGAGGACGCAACTGCCAATGGTCAACAGCCGTCCGATGCCCAAAATGACAACCCTACAGATCCTAATGAACCACGACCCAACCAGCCGAACGATGACACTCTGGCTGGCCGCGTTGGAAGTGCATTCAGAGAAGAGTTTGGGTTCGACGATATTGCCGGACCTGACAATCTTCATCTGGCAGGACGTGGTCAGGACGATTCTTCTGCACAAGGAACAACATCGTCCGACGAGGATGTGGAAAACAGACCAGATGTGTTGCCGCAGCACGGCCTGTACGAACGCTTGGCAGACTGGTTCTGGGGCGATATCCAAGCTGCTAACGCAACAGAACCTGTGCCTGCTGCTCGAGAAGAAAGAATGAATGATCAAGCAGACGCACAAGGGCCACAGATTATCAACGCACACAACAACCACGTCGAAGCGGGCCATGCTCACCGACTAGATGACGACAATGACCACAACAATGTCCAGCCGGATCCTGAAGTAGTCGCTGCGGCCGCACAAGCTGGGCTGGATGCAGAGGCTGTGGAAGATGCGGAAGACCTTGAAGGTATCTTCGAGCTCATCGGCCTACAAGGGCCACTGACAGCACTCTTACAGACCTCCATGTTCTGTCTCGTGCTGGTCTCAGGCACAGTGTTCAGCGCTGTGGGTCTACCATACGTTTTCGGCAAGCTCGTACTCAGCTTCATCGGCAGTCCGGTCTACTTCATCTTCAAGATGCCTCTGCAGACAGCCTCGTTCATCGCCGACTTCATCATTGACGTGTCTCTCTTCGTCGGAGGCTGGTCGATCATGGTCGTCGGTCTGCTAAGCGAGGTCCTCTACACCGCCGTTGGCAGTTTAATACGTCTTCCATCTTCATCTATGATCGAAAAGCTGACGAATGCTTCCATGAACACTGCCACTGCTTCAGGAACCCGGCTTTCAAATCTTTTCATGACTGATGCTACAAGCCATCTTGGCTGGAACGGCGCTTTTCTCAATGCTAGCGTCCACTCCCATGCATCTTTACGCGCACTGCAGCAAGAGACGAATGCCGTACTAAACTTTCTCGGTCGGTGCGTCACTTATGTGGTTGAGCTTATCTCGAGTGGATCGTTCGCTACCGTCGGTGTTCAGATCAAGAACACTGCGACCTACTTACCTGCTGTCCCTGCTCACATCCTTGCCGGAGTTCAAGCTGTCCAACAATATATCTCACCGCTGATTGATGCTCTTTCAACCTTGAAGACCGGTGCGCTTACGCTGAATGTCCCATCGAATTCTCCTGCGTCGATTGACCCATCATTGATTTTCTGGAGCTCCTCGGATCGCGTCATCGCAGTCGCAACTGGCTATATTGCACTCGCCATGTTGGCCGCATTATATGTGGCTGCAGATACACCTATCACCAGCTCTCCCGCTGGCCAAAGACACGAGAAGGTGATCCGCGACACTCTACGCCAGGCAGGCGGCGTGTTGAAGGTCATCCTGATCATCAGCATCGAAATGCTTATGTTCCCGCTCTATTGCGGCCTGCTTCTCGATGTCGCTTTCCTTCCACTCTTCGGCGGTGCGTCCATGACCACTCGTGTGGTGTTCGCAGCAAGCAAGCCTTACACATTCTGCTTCACGCACTGGTTCGTTGGCACGTGCTACATGTTCCACTTCGCCCTTTTCGTTGGCATGTGTCGTAAGATTCTGCGCAAAGGAGTGTTGTGGTTCATCCGCGACCCTGACGATCCCACGTTCCACCCGGTGCGAGACGTCCTGGAGCGCAATCTTGTCACCCAACTGCGTAAGATTGCCTTTTCTGCTCTCGTCTATGGCGCCTTGGTTATACTGTGCCTAGGTGGAGTCATCTGGACGATTGGGAATTTGTTCGATGGCATCTTCCCGATCCAGTGGATCACGACGGAGCCAGTACTTGAGTTCCCCGTGGACTTGCTACTGTATAACTTCGTCACGCCGTTGCTCGTCCGCCTCTTCAAGCCGAGTGATACTGTTAATACGCTGTATGCATGGTGGCTTCGCCGTTGCGCTCGCTTGTTGCGCCTGTCGCACTTCATGTTTGACGATCGCAGGAAAGACGAGGAAGGCCACCACGTTCACAGGACATGGAAGAGTCTCTTGCTCATGCGCCAAGCAGATCTGAGCGATGAAACCACAGTGCCAGTCGATCACAAGCTCAAGTCGTCACCTGATCTCGCACCCGAAGTATATCTTCAACGCGATGGAAAGTACGTTCTCACACCTTGCAGCGACCAATATCGACCACCAAAAGCTGGAGAGGCGTTCTTGCACACCGACGATGAAGATGTGTACATTGTCGACAAGGACGGAAAGAAGAACGAGCACTTTACCAAGATGTACGTTCCACCACTTTTCAGAGTGCGCGTCACGCTTTTCCTGGTGTGCCTGTGGCTATTCTCTGCTACCACTGGACTTTGCGCTACACTCTTCCCTCTGGTCTTTGGCCGCCGAGCAATCCAATGGGTCTTCCCAGGAGTTCAAATCAACGACATTTACGCGTACACGATCGGTGCGTACACGCTTAGTGGTGTCCTGTACGCCGCATTAAAGAGCAGCCATGCCGTTCGTCACGTCAGAGAAAAGGCTCAAGCAATAGACTTGCGAGCATGGGCTACCAAAACAGCCTCTGTTGCGATGCGCTGCATGAAATGCATCTACGTCTACGGCTTCCTAGGCATTGCCGTACCGACGTTTTTCGCCTTCCTGCTACAATTCTACATCATCCTACCTCTGCACACCTACCTAGTAGCATCGGCCCACGAACAAGCCACTCTAGACGCGATCAGCCAAACGTCAAACTCGACCGCCCAAACCTTCAACCAAACCACCCCTATCGCCTCCACAACTTCACCTCCAGGCCCCCGCCTAGCAAACCACAACATCCACCTCCTGCAAGACTTCGCCCTCGGCCTCCTCTACTGTCGCATCGTCTCGCGAGCAATCTCCAGCGCCCCTTCCTCGCGCGCAGCTGAAGCGTTGCGCCGCATAACTGCCCCAGGCTACCTAAACCCCAACACCCGCCTCGCAACCCGATTCTTCATCCTTCCCTCCCTCCTCCTCGCAATCCTAGCTTTCGCACTCCCGCCTCTGGGCGCTTGGAGCTTCCTCACGCTCACGCAAAGCTTTGGCTTTGTTCTGGAAGCCGACGAGCGCACGCTGTACTACCGCTATGCATACCCGGCTTTTGGCACTGTAATTGTTGCGGTGTTGCTCGTTGTTGAAATTGCAAGGGCGACGGAACGGTGGAGGGCGAGGGTCAGGGATGAGGTGTACCTTGTCGGCGAGAGGTTGCATAATTTCGGAGAGAAGAGGCCGCCTGTGGGGACGAAGAGTGTGGTTAGACGGGAGAGGGTGGGGAGGAGAGAGGTGGATCTGGACTTTTGAGGGTGTGATCAATGTTGCGTAGTTTGGCAAGAGCATTGGGTGCAATTTGGCATTTTCATGACTGGACGACGGTTCTTTCATCAAGGTCGGATATTCCTTTCTCGATAAGGTAGTTCTTTTCACCTATGTAGTATTGTACAGTTTCTCAAGATCGTTCGAATCGTGTTTGTATAGATCGCTCTCCACTCTCAGGTTCACGCTGTACACGCCTCGTCGAAGGAAGCACTTCCAGGCTCGTTGATCGCGCGGCTTCTCATTTTGCCTCCTCTTTCTCCCAAGCACATATCAATACACAAATCCCCAGAAAGTTTAGCCCATCACGCCCAAATAACGCCTTCGCCATGCATGCGAATACCCCAGCAAGAAGAGAAGACACAGAAGTTCCCAGCATCGTCCCATCTAGAAACCGGGCGGGTTGAGCCTCTGGCTCACCCTCGTCCACTTGGGCAGCTTGTGCACGCCCTTTCTGTAACCCTTCGCCTTCTTATCGAACAGAGTGTACTTGTCCTTCGCCAGCATCTCCGCCTCGGTCGGCATCTCGACCTTCCACCTCTCAATCAGCTTCGTGGTTCCAAGCGCCTTGCTAACATCCCCAAGAGGAACGCGACTCGGGCTGTGCAGAACTGGCGAGCCTGCCATCGACGCAGCGTGCAGCTCAGGGACCATCTCGCCCTGTCGTGGGCCGCGGCCGTGGCGGCGGGCTTCTTGCTCTGGGTGTGCGGCGGCGTCGAGCATGCGCTGGCCTTGTGCTGTTGAGGCGAGTTCGGAGGGGGTGGCTTTGCCAGATGTGCCGTGGGGTTGGTGTGGGAGGGAAGCGTTGGGGAGCTCGGATGGCACTTGGTCGTTGGGTGTCAAGGGAGCGAAAGGGTCATTTGCGGCTGCGCGCTTGAGAGCTGTGTCGAGGACGGAGACAATGTTGTCGACGCGGCGCATGCGGCGGCGGTGGCGGAGCTTTTGGGGAGGGGAGAGGCGCCACGGGATTTTCCTGTTGGAAGGTGTTTTGGTTAGTTTTGTGGTTTCATTGCATTGGGCTGTTTAGGGAGATGACAACGTACCATAGCAGACCTCCGGAGAGGGGTGCGGAGGGTTTGAAGGCGCCGAACATGATTGTGTGTTGCTGGAGTCGTGCGGTATTGCTGCCGCTAATGGAGCCCTTGGAGGTTTCGAGGTATGGCTTCGCTGGTGAAGTCGCAACTGCCGCATTGGGCTGGCAGCCCGCGGAAGAGCCAAGCGACTGGTGTGCCTGAGGCTTGAGATATGGGGTCGACCAGATGGCCACCAGGGCATTGTTTGGATCAAGTATGTACGTTGCTTTAATTGCTGGCACTCATATTTCTTGATAACCTCTTAACAGCCATGTCGTACTACTTCACCATCATCGGCACGAAAGATAACCCGCTCTTCGAGCATGAGTTCGGCACCTCCAAACCCGGCGGCGATGGGACAGCCAAGTTCCGCGAGGAAGCAGCTCACATGAACCAATTTATTGTGCACGCAGCACTGGATATGGTAGAGGAGGCACAGTGGGGCACGAAAGACTTGTACGTGTTCATTAGGCCTCGACGAAAGATGCTACTGTGCAGCAATCAAAGCCACTTCCACTCACTCCATGCGGACAGCTGACCATTCACACCAGATATCTCAAGAAAGTCGACTCGTTCCAGAACAACCACATTCACACGTTCATCACTGGCGGCAATGTGAAGTTTATGCTGCTAATGAATGCCGATCCACTTGCGACACCATATTCCAACTTTGCTTCTATGCCTCCATCGCGACCTGCGACGGCAAGGCAGAGCACATTGCTGGCCAACAATCCAGGCTCATCCCAAACCGAAGATGCAGTTAGAGGCTTCGTGACAGAGGTTAGTCATACTCTCACCGCTCCAGCATCTCGACGCTTGCTATCAATAGCGCAACCATGCTGACAATGTACCTTGCAGGTGTATGAAGCATGGGTCAAATGCACCATGAATCCATTCTACGACGTCAACCAAGAGGTTACCAGCCCAATATTCCGCAGCAGGGTAGCTGCCGCAGCGAAGAGATTTCTCTGAGTCATCGGTCTTCTAGTCTACTCATCTTCCTGATGAGGATACCGCCGCAACTTAGCCTACGACTGCCAGGATTCACGCCCCAAATTACGAGCCAGGCAGTCACTTTCTTCCATCCGTTGATGCCCAGGACCTGGTTTACGGACTCGAATCTTGCGAGCATACGACTACCGACACACGTGTTGTGTATCGAGGCTTGTTGTACGAGTCAAGCTATCTGTGAACCCGAAGTTGAACTCATGGCTGCTGGCTAGCTGTGAATATGACTCGCTGATGCTGCCTGAACACTTTAGGCATCGGGTGCCAGATTCGCCACTTGTTGTGGCAGATGGTGTGAAAGATTGTGGCAATGCTGCCACACTTGCTTACGCAATGATTGGGAAGCGGAGAGTCTTACCCTCCATTACCATGTTGAGGGAGCCGCGAATGTCTCCGAATGTGACCAAAGGATCCACATTCGGATCTAGGGGACAGGAAAAAAGCCTTTACAATGCACAAGACATTGTAATGGGAGTCGTGACCTTTGCTGTCGTAATCACATTTGGTCACTCGCTTGTAAGCTGACTTGGCTGGTGGGATGGCTGCCTCAACGGGCTACTTTGATGACCCTAATCTCCCCGGTGCGTACCCTGGGCAAAATCAACTTGAATTACTTCGACATTTGCACATGTGTTTCATGATGGTAGACTACCTGTCGGTAGTACAGTACCGCGAACTTCAGACAATGCATTAGTGTTACGCAAGGCATATGCACTCTCTCCGGGCGTGATCGACGCATCGCATCGCATCACCCCAGCTCCGCCCACATCGCATCAAGCAGATCCACCCCACGCTGCAGATCGGGCCGTGCTCGACCCGACCCCAATCTCTTGGGGTCTTGGAGGTTGCTGCTAGACTGCCAGACAGTGCGCGCATGACCTCAGTAGTTCTTCACACGCAGCGAGATGTAGCTCCATTTCACCGCCTTGAAGACGTGACCGTTGTCTTCACATGCCAACGCGCCCTCTGCCCTCACGAGTCTTCCCTCTGCCCACGCCCGCCGCCAGCCAGTCGATCTCTCACGCCTCCACACCAGTGGCGCCATAGCCTTCTCGGCGAGCGCCCCGGGCACGGAGGATTTGCAATGCGAGGCTGCCTGCAGGCTGCACTTCAGGCAATGGACCTGCAGATTGTCGTCTTGGTGTGCATGGACGTGAGTATCGAGAATTACTCATCCCTGCTATCCGGCGTGTCCACCGGCGGCTACCGCGCGGGATGCATTGACTGATTCCTGCCTTGACATGTTCAGCCAGGCAGTCGACCCGACTTCCAGCGTCCACCACTGCACCGCCTTCGCGCACGCCTCGTCCACCGCCTACCCTAGCAGGGGTATGGGTGTGTGGCTACCTTTGTTGCCTGTCTTGTCCTCGCGGTGTCCCCGCTGCCTGGCACAGTCACGGTGTCTCATCATACGAAACACCTGACTGGTCAGCTGCACGATTCGCCAGTCACGACGCCTTTCGCGGCTGCGTGCGATCATCGTGCGCCTCTGTTCTATTGCCACCCAAGCCTATATCACTGCACTCCCACCCGAGATCTGCATTGTTGCACTTCCATTCACCACCTGCGTCGTTCATTTGTTGCTCTACAACCACTGTCGTTGCTGATCGTGTTTCTGCTGCCCGCGCTGTCCTCGCCTCCAACCCGCTTCCTGCCTACACAGCTTTAAGCTCGACCAACCCACGCAACAACAATTCTACCAGCCCACTGGCCGGCCTTGCGCCGGGACCAGAACGCATCTGCAGCCTTAAGGACATCACTTGACCGCGTGGTCGATACATAAGCTGCGCATAATTGGTGTCGCCCACCTTGCAGCACTCCGCCACCATCCCCCACGTCAACACGAGCACTTCGATGCATAGCATGAGTCAAGCATCAGCCCGATCCAATTCGGGCATCAACAACAAGGCAGCTGCTGTCGTCGACATGTCTCAACCCTCACAAGAGCACCAGGCCCCGGGAGAGCGTCCTCGTGCCACGCCAGCACCGCATGAAGCTACCAAGATGGAACCGGTGCCTGCTATTGTTGTTCATCCCTCTAGTGCCGCTACTGAACTCTCTCGCTACGAGGAGGATATCGACGACAACCCATACTCGCACTTCCTATCACCAGTCCACATGTATGAATCGTGGGATGACTCGGACGATGACTCGGACCACGGCTCCTTTGAGTTCGACGCCGGCATAACCGACTTTGCCCTCTTCAACGACGAGTACAAACGTGCAAAAGAACAGAACCTTCCTCTCTCCGAAAAGTGGAATGACTTTGTGCAAGATCAAGCAGAATGCCTCGACCGTGCTGTGGCTCGTACCAGAGTAGAACGGACCGACCGTCAGGCTGGTCCATCCTACTCTGGCTCGGTTTCCGCACGGTCTGATCCAGTTCCAAGTCTGACTCCCGATACATCACCACGACTTGTGGATGATCTCGACTACGACAGTACAGAAGAGACTACCACTGCACAGCCCTACCAGACCAAGATTGTGACGCCCGAGTCCATACGCTTGCCCTCATCTCCCATCAACATCCCTGCTCGCTCCAGACCTGACACCATATCTGAGTCTGCCATCGAGGATGATGACTTCGAGGATCCTACTGCCCCTGCGTTCTTGCTCTATCACCACAGCCAGCGCACTGACAAGCGAAGGCAACCAGCGAAGCCACAGCCGGCACCCACGCGTCCGGGTTTGAGCGCAGGAAGCCGAACGCTCTCTGGCAAATTGCACGTGTGGCGACGGCCCAGCTGGGATCTTTTCTCAGTCGACGAAGAGAGAGAAGAGGAAGCAGAGCAGGATGAATGCAGAGGGCGAGGGAGAGATGGGACCCTCAGGAAGAAGAAGGGAAGGCAGGAATTGAGAGGATGAGCTTTGCAAATATGCGTGCTTGCGGGTTGTAAGCTTGAAAGGTTTATGGTTTGGTGGGTCATGGGTTACATGAAATTGACGACGTTTTGGACTGGTCACGATATCGGAAGAATGTATGCGCAGCATGGCTCCGGAGTTTTTCTGTACGGACGTTTTGGGAAACCTGGGCGAGAACGGAGTATTCGCCACAGAATTGCATTGTGATGGAGTTTTGACAAGAATTTGGAGATTGAGACATGTCAGCGGGCAGCAGACCGATGTTCTCGTGCGTTTATTGCCTTTATCACAAGATTGGAGATTGGCCCTACTTGTAGGAGGCTGCTGAGCAGTGTTTGATATTCATGCGCTGCAGCAGACCATTTCTACAGAGGGAGATTAGTATCAAATGTAACGAGCATCCAACTATGGTGTTACGCTCTTTTGCTCGTACTTGCCCTACTTCACGCACAATGTCCACTGCTTCTAGCGTTGTTCTGGTGTCTGATAAGCGACTCCCGAGTCTAAAGTGTAACTAATGCACTTCAGTGACACGACAGGGCGTGCGCCCTACCACAGTACAACTAAACTTGCTAGATTGACGTGCCCCGCATCCTTATCGTACAAGCTTATATCCATATTTATAATCAAAGTGTACCTTGCTTATATTTACGATTGCACTGCGCAAGCAATTGTCGCCCACTTCGCAACGCTCCACCCACACAATCATGTCGGCCGAACTGATTCTGTTCGATCTCCCCAGCAAAGGCCGTTGTGCCTGCTGGTCGCTGAACCCATGGAAGAGTATCCACCCTGCTCACAATGATATATCACCAGACACTTCACTGACAAACTCAAGCCCGCGCCGCCCTCAACTTCAAGAGCATCCCTTACAATACCGAATGGGTCGAATACCCCGACATGGCGCCGAAGTTTAAATCATTCGGCCTCGAACCAACAGCAGACAATTCTCCAAGCGGCTATTCAATTCCGACTGTGCGTCTGCCTGACGGTTCATACCTCATGGACTCGCGCAAGATTGCAGACGCTCTGGAAACTCTGCAGCCCGAACCTTCCCTCCGCCTCGACAGCGGCTACGTAGATCGCATGCAGGAAGCAGTCCTCACGATCCACCAATCGCTCGCACCATTGACCATCGCACGCGTGCCAGACGTAGTGCTTAGCCCGCCAAGCGCCGACTACTTCCGCGAGACTCGCAAGGTGCGCTTCGGCATGTCTCTCGAGGAGCTTGCGAAGAGCGATCAGGCTGGTGAAGTGGCGTGGAAGAAAGCGGACCCTGGTTTGAAGGAGGTGGTTGCGATCTTGCGTGAGCATGAAGAGGGGCCTTACGTTCTTGGTGAGACGGCTAGCTATGCTGATTTGATTCTCGCTGGGTCATGTATGTTTGCGAAGAGGGTGAACGGAGAGGTTTTTGAGCGGTTAGTGGGGTATGATGAGGTTCTGGGGCAGCATTGGAAGGCTTGTGAGCAATTCTTGAAGAGAGATGATCATTGAGCTCGAGATGTTGGCTTGAGATTACTGATTCGTAAGTAGGCACCTTGTTAGGTTGGCACTTGTATGCTACAGATACGAGGGCGAAAGGAAGTCGTCCTCGACCTATGGAATGGATGTTCGTGAATTTACTGCAAGTCGGCATTTAACCCTCATGATAGATGTCGCTTTTTTTATGTCAGTGACCAAACAGTGGGTAGAAAACACCACAACGGCAAGATCAGACGAATGCTCGTTTCACATCAGATTTGGAACAACGGCACGGCATCGCGATGCCAAGCCATTTGCAACCCTAACCCGGTTTCCGATGCCTTCCGGTCGCGTTTCGTTGACCTCACTTCCTCTCGCTCTTCTGCTTTCACTTTCCAACTGAGTCGGTGCTTACTGGACTAGAAAGTGGTATATGTCTCGAGATGATGCCACACGCGCGCCTCGCTTCGAAGGCGAGGACGTCAGCGCCACCACCGAGCGAGAGCTGAGAGGCTGGTACTCGACTGGACTCGCTGCAGAGATCTTTGCCGTTTGCGGCGTTGGTATGCAATATCTACAGAATCTGATCCGGCGTGGTTCTTTTGTTGATGGCTTACTGCAGGCTCTTTTGCCCCGGTCACTCTGGAACAACTCGCTCGCGAAAGTGGCGTGCTACGTTCCAACGGAGTGACGCCATGTCTTCAAGCTGCTGCCAAAGAAGGCGGTAACCGACTTACTAGACTGCTCGCACGCGCTGCCGAATCGACTGACGATAAGGACCAATGTATTGTGCGTCCGTTTGGTCGTGAAACAAGCACTGCGAGTTTCGCTCTTTATACATTCTCTATTGCTGTGTTCTTGCAAGCATTGGTGTTGATCTCGTTCAGCCCCGTTGCTGACTATGGTATGTTGTATATGGTATCTCTGCCAGCAACATGCGGTGCTGATTGAGTTGAACAGGCGTGCATCGGAAGCGACTCTTGCTTGGTTTTGCATTCACTGGTGCTGCAGCCACAACAGCTTTCATTGCGGTCATGCCCCAATGGTACATCCTAGGTTCAATACTTGTGATCATTGGCGTTGTTTCACTTGGGTCGACGTTCGTCTTACTCAACTCATACTTGCCATTGCTGGCGGCTAATCATCCCGACGTCCAACACCAAGAACAACAACATGACGCACAATCGGCTCAACTTAAGCTTTCCGTTGAAATCTCATCGAAGGGTGTCGGTCTAGGATACGCTGCTGCCGTCTGTGTCCAAATTTTCAGCATTGTTCTGTTGGTCTCGCTGAAGAAGGCCAACTTCGCCTCCGAGTCTACGCCATTGCGATGTGTGCTCTTCGTCGTTGGGCTGTTCTGGGCGACCCTCACCATTCCAGGTGCACTCTGGCTCCGCGATCGTCCCGGCCCGTTGCTGAACACCGAAAAGATGCGAGGCACTCGTCTGCCGAGTGCTCTACAGTACATGATCTTTGCCTGGTCGTCAGTTTGGACAACGGTCAAGACGGCTGCTCGCCTTCGGCAGACTGGTATCTTCCTCGTCGCCTGGTTTTTGCTTTCAGACGCCATCGCCACAGTGTCAGGTACTGCGATCCTTTTTGCACGAACTGAGCTACACATGGGAACCATTGAGATTGCCATTCTTTCTATCACGGCTACGGCCTCTGGTATCGCTGGCGCTTTCGCATGGCCGCGAATCTCGAAGCGATACGGTTTCCAGACCAAAAGTGCGATCATCGCGTGCGTCCTGTTGATGGAAATCATTCCGTTCTATGGCCTACTCGGTTTCTTGCCGTTTGTGCAGAACTGGGGCGTTGGCGGTTTGCAGCAAGCCTGGGAGATTTATCCTCTCGGTTTTGTTCATGGGTTCGTGATGGGCGGCTTGTCGTCTTACTGTCGCGCTTTTTACGGTGAGATCATTCCACCGGGAAGCGAAGCGGCTTTCTACGCGCTGTATGCGATCACGGACAAGGGCAGCTCGGCTGTTGGTCCTGCGATCGTTGGAGCTATCATTGACTCGGTGGGGACTATTCGCCCTGCTTTTGGCTTCTTGGCTGTGTTGATTGCTCTACCGATCCCACTCTTGTACTTTGTAGATGTGCAAAAAGGACGTGCAGATGCGGTTGCATTGTCGGATAAGGACACTATTTATGCTTATCAAGATGTTGCCATGGAAGACTTCGACGGCGAAGAGGAACGTGGACCTACCTCTGGTCTCATGGAAGGGTGGGAGGACGAAGATTTAGACGACAGGAGGAGATAAATGCCCGGAACTGCTGCACGAACAGTCTATGCGGTTACGAAAGGTCGTTCTAGGACGTAAAGGACCCTGCTAAGACACAATGATGTATTCAGCCGATTATCCGAGAACCCTACATGTGCAAGTGAAGACACACCCCATCACGAATATGTGCGTAACATTATTGGCTCCTACTTTCACCGTCCAATTGCCGGAGTGGGTCTGATCAAGTGTTATACGAAGCTGGATCTACGTTGGGTGTCCTACCGTTATCAAGAGCCCCGCAATGCAAATGTAACCTGCCTAAAAGGCGGAAGCTTCGTCCCATTAGCGATGTCGTGATCGCCATTCACGAAGCTAGCGTGCCATCAACCGCGCTGTTCTGGAGACAAGGACCAACAAGCTTCCGTAAAGTTTGCCTAGAGACATACTGATGTGAAGGCTAATCTGGACCCTCCATACACACTTTTCACAATACTACCATACCGCACACAAAAATGGGCAAGATTGGTCAAGCACGTGGGCTCGGAACTATGCGTGCAGCTAAGCGAGAGCATCGCGCACTTTGCCTTACGATGGCGACAAATCGCAATATCTTGCATCTCAACGCAAGGTTGCATTAGATAACGAGTTTCGCGTACCCATATGCAGAGCCACAACATATGCGATACGCTCCTCAACCCCGTTGTTGGTGGACGAACGACTACTTCTGCCAGGGAGACACACGGTTTTGAGGTATCTTCGAGAGCTACTATAATCTCTTCGCCAACACACAGCTAGTAGCACAACTCTACCTGCGTCAAAAGCCAACATGTCGAAAAGCGTCGAGGATTCCGTATCAGGTGCCACAGATCCTGACACTTTGCATGCACAGGATCAGGTTCTACGACACCGATCCGGCGAAGCTGGTGAGGCAAAGAAGGTCGAAGTCAACGAGACTACAGTCGAAGCTACAGACTCTCCTGGCCGTGAACCAAGTCCTGGAGACGACGTCGAATACGTCAAAGGCCATCCAGTCATCAGAAATGGTGAGCAGCACATAGGCATTTGATCCCCTGACCCGAATCGGTGCTGAATACCGCAAAGGAGATGACGTTTCCAGGTTCCTCGTATCGATCAGAGACGATGAAGATCCTGCGTTCACATTTCGATCGATCCTTTTGGGCACATGTTTCACTGCTCTCTCAAGCGTCATCGCCATGCTTTATATCTTCAAACCAGTGCAGATGCAAGTCTCAGCTGTCTTCATACAATGCAAGTGTCTTCCACCGCGTTCCTTTGAGAAGGGTCCCCTCATTGACACGCCCAATAGTGCTTGTCTTCATCTTTGGAGAGGCATGGGCTCGCTTGACGCCTAGCCCAAGTCATTTCAACAACGCATGGTTGCAATCATTACTTCATTTCTTCAACTTCGGGCAGCCATTCGGAATCAAAGAACATGTCGTCGCTTCTTTGATCGCCTCTTCAGGGAACAACGGCCTGTCCGGAGTGGAGATATACGCCATTGAGCGCCTTTTCTACAATCGCGCCGTCACAGCCACAACTGCAGTTCTGGCGACTTTCTCGATCTCACTATGTGGCTTCGTCTTGGCCGGTGTGCTCCGTCCACTTATCGTATACCCCGCTGAGATGGTCTACTGGACGACACTTCCACAAGTCATGCTCTTCCAGAATCTCCACTTCGATCGCAAAGCTAATCGTGGAAGGCTAGTCAAGTTTGGATGGGCTCTCACCATCGCTGCTGTGTGGGAATTCTTCCCTGCATACATCATTCCTTGGACTAGTGGAGTTTCCATCTTCTGCCTTGCGTCTATGGGTGCAAGCACAAGCACCCGAACAGTATTCGGCAAGGTATTTGGTGGTGCATCATCCAACGAGGGTCTGGGTATCCTCAACTTCGGACTCGACTGGCAGTACATCCAGTCTCAGTACCTGTCCCTCCCTTTAAAGCAACAAGTCAACTCTTGGATAGGCTACGTGATTTTTTACATCGCTATGCTCTCGTTGTACTACAGCGATACATGGAGCGCGAAGACTTTTCCTTTCATGTCCTCGTCTCTGTTTGCGAGCGATGGCAAGAAGTTCAAGCAGACTTCGATACTGGGTCAAGATGGCGTGATCGATTACGCCAAGCTGGACCAGGTCGGAATACCTTACCTGACTGCTAGTAACGCCTGGGGCTACCTTACCCAGACAGTTGCTATTGGTGCGCTGATATCTCACGTTGCAATCTTCTTCAGCAAAGATATGCTCCTCGCATGGAAGCAAGCACGAGCTCGCTCCCAGCCAGACCCTCACTATCAGGCCATGCTCAAGTACAAGGAGACACCATTCTGGTGGTACATCACAGTTTTTGTGCTCTGCTTCATTGCCGGTTTGATCGTCAACATCAAAGGCAACACGACTCTGCCGGTATGGGGTTACATTGTGTCATTAGTCCTAGGAGCTTTCATCGCGCCATTCTCATGTATCCTGTACGGTCTGTACGGAACCGGCGTCGGCACAAACGCGATTTCTAAGATGGTAGCCGGAGCTCTCCACCCCGGACGACCTTTAGCGAACCTGTATTTCGCCAGCTGGTCCCACCAAGTCATCCTGCTTGCCGTCAACCTCGCCAACTGGCTCAAGGTCGGGCAGTACACCAAAATCCCACCGCGAGTGATGTTCACCACACAACTCTACGCCTCACTCCTAGGCGCAGCGTTCAACTACATAGTCATGACGAGCATCGTGACCAGCCAGCGAGAAATCCTCCTCGACCCGGAAGGCAACAGCGTCTGGAGCGGATCGTTCATTCAATCCCTCAACACGCAAGCCATAACCTGGGCTCTTGCGAAAGAAATCTACGGAACAAAGGGTCATTACCTGATCGTCCCACTCGGTCTCGTCATCGGCCTCGCCTTACCCATCGCGCACTGGGCCGTCAACAGAGCATTTCCTTCGGTCGAGAATCTACCCATCAACACGGCTATCATCGCTTCCTACGCCGGTCAATTCGTCTACGGCAACACGTCGTGGATGTGGTCGTCGATTGCCGTTGGAGTCTTCTCGCAGATATGGCTGCGTCGTCGCTTGCCGCGCATCTATAACAACTACAACTATTTGATCGGTGCTGCGCTGGACGGTGGGTCGCAGATTGTGGTTTTCGTCCTGTCCTTCGCGGTGTTCGGAGCTAGTGGCAAGGCGTATCCGTTTCCTACTTGGTGGGGAAACCCGAGTGGCAATCCTGATCACTGTTTGTAGCCTGCTGGGGAAAATTAGACATAGCGAGGGCACGAGTCTTCTGCTGTCTGCCCTCGGCATTCGAGAAACCACGTCCATGTTCGCCCTATTCGAAATCAAACAGTGGTACGCTGTGGTTACACGGTATTTGAGATAAGAAAGATAGGAACAATTGTCCAACTTGGTGAAATTTCCTGGGTATCATAAAGCAGTTTCTGAAAGTGTAATAGTAGTAGTGGTAGCACATTGGTCCTCGCTTTAAGACTCCATCTTCACATCTTCCATCTCGATATCATCGTCATCCGCGTCGTCGCCGGAATCAGAGTCGCCACTCTCAGCGATCAGCGCAGCTTCGTCTTTGACGTCGTCGTAGCCAATATTCAAGCTGGCCGCGTACTCTGGTGCCAGAACATACTGCATAGCAAAGTCGCCACTGCGAATAAGCGTTGCGACGCCTTCCAGAGACTTCCTGATGAAGTCCTCGGGTTGGTGGAGGCGCTGCCTGAGCGCCTTGAGCGACCAGTACTTGTACTCGCCGAAGGCGCGGTGAATGGCGTCGTACATCTCGGTTTGCGACATGCGAACGAATTTGTCCTTGGCCTTTTTCTTTGCTTTGCCTCCGGTCGCACCGCTGACAAATGTGCTGAACAGCTCGTTTTGTTGGCTGGGAAGCTGTCCCTTCATGAGACTCTTGTGGATTGTGGTGTTGACCTTGGGCTGCATGGCTTGGGTCAGAGTGCGCTCGAGCGACTTGTAGTAGTCTTCATCTTCTATAGGGACTAGGTTGGCCTCGTGGAGGACCTTTGCGGCCAGAGCGGTCTGCTTGGGAATGACTGAGCTGTACCCGTTGATTCTCTTGATAGGTTGTTGGTTGAAGCGATCGTATTTGTTGATGCCCGATTGCTTTCCAGCATTGTGACGGTTGCGACCGAAACTCTGCGACTTGTGGCCAGGCAGATCTTTCTCTGAGAACACAACAGAGTTGTTGTAGGTCGCAGCTTGGATCTTGAGGTTGTACTTCTTCGGCATGTCCTTCGTCTGTTCGACACCATCTTCGAGATGCAACTGGATCTGCTCTGGGTCCGCACCGCCCTCAGGATTGTTGTAGACTCGTAGTGTGCCAATCTTGACCCGCTCTTCTCCGCGCGCATTGCTGTACATGTCGTTCCACACCTGCCATAGCTCGGGCGGGACGCGCGCAAGCCAGCCTTGTGGAGGGTCGGGAGGAATGTAGAGATCGTGATCCTCCTCAAACTCGTCTACCTCTGCGAGGCCATCTTTGCTGTCGGCGGGGTCTGCTTTGATTTCGGGTTTAATGGCCGAGTCGGCCATGATGGCAGTGGCTCGATGGCTCTCGAGAACGGCGCGCGGATCGATTCTTGGATTTGTGATTATGGAGCTACAAGCTGCAATGGGCTATTCCTGAGTCAAAAGTGTGATTTCCAGAGCGGATTGTGTGGTGGTGCAGGCTATGGATTGTATCTGAAGAAGTGACAATGATACCTTGCGCGGCGGCTTGTGAAAGTCAACCAACGTCAGTTGTCAGTCGTCAGGCAGCCACGTCAGGCAGCCGCGCCTTCCATTGACTTGCACCACGAGTGAACAAACACCCGCCACTTCAGACTGTCAATACAAACTACAAAGGCGCACGCAATTCTGGATATTCCACGGTCAAGAAGTGCTACCAGCATCGTTGCCGACTTCGGAAATTCCACTGCGGCCACGAATCTTTCACACCATCTGTATCACCTGGTCACGCAAAAGGCAACATTACCATAACGCTGCTCGAACAGCTTTCCAGGTTCCGCTGAATCATCAGGTGACTTAGAAGATATCAAGGTCCAAGTTACACTATGGCTGCCTCTGGAGACGTCCGGTCTAAGTTGCAGCAGCTTGAGAACTCGCCACCAACTTCACAGCGTGCCGAAGCGTACAACAGTGTTCTGAGCGAGATCATCAACTCTTTTTCCGGGACCGACTTGGCCTCGAATCTTGTGGCTTATGTACAAAGCATCCTCTCCGACAACATCGGCGTCATTGCCTCACGTCCGCTGCTTTCCGCGTTCGTGGAGCAATATCGCAACCTGCAGGATAACGACGTCAAGATCGAGTCTGGTAATGAGATCATCCAGCTTCTCGCCCCCAAGACCGTCAGCTTCGAACAACAAGATACCGACCTCAAGTTTGCATTGGCGGATACTTATGAAGCTGAGGAGGACTTCACCAACTCTGCCAAAACACTGCAAGTCATCACTCTCGATTCGTCCCAGCGTAGCGTCGACGACAACGAGAAGGCACAGGTCTGGATTCGCATCTGCCGCTGCTACCTAGAAGAAGACAATCCTACCAATGCAGTCACATACCTCAACCGTCTCAAGCAGATCATCTACAATGTCACAGACCAGGTGATCAAGCTTCAATTCCAACTTTCCCAAGCACGCATCAGCGATTCCATGAACAACTTTCTTGACGCCTCGACCGCATACTACGCCCTCAGCTCGGAGCGCATGATTGATGAAGAAGAACGATTACACACACTATCTGCTGCTATCACTTGCGCTGTTCTCGGCCCTGCTGGTCCCGCTCGCGCTCGCCAACTTGGCAAGCTCTATAAGGATGACCGCGCTGTTGACACACCAGAGTTCTCAATCTTGGAGAAGATCTTCCTCGACCGTCTGCTCGCGCCCGCTGAGGTCGCCGCGTTTGCCGCCGGCCTCAAAGACCATCAACTCGCAAAGACCAGCGACGGCAGCACCGTTCTCGACAAGGCCGTCCTCGAGCATAACCTAGTAGCTGTCTCCCGTCTCTACCAGAACATTTCTATTGAAGCACTCGGCGCCCTGGTAGGTGCTGACGCAGATCGCGCAGAGGCGTACACAGCTGGCATGATCGAATCCAACCGTCTGTCAGGCTCAATTGACCAGATTGAGGGCGTGATTCACTTCAACACAAATGAGGGAGGGAAGGATACGGGCGCCATGGACCTGCGCGCGTGGGATGCCAACATCCAGGGTCTGGCCGAAGAGGTTGAGAAGGTTACAACGATGCTGCAGCGGGAGGAGGCGGCTTGGTACGAGGCACAAGTTGCTGCGTGAACGTCTTGATGTTGGTCAGCACGGCTGTCGGCGTAAGCAGGAGCAGCCTCCGTAGAGACGAGTTACGACAGCAATAATAGCATATGATGATGTGGCACCCGGCGTTACTTTAATGCCAGTGATACCATTGTTTACTAATAGCATACATGCTGCACTATTATCTGCAAGCGACACGTTTCAAGAGCCGTTTCTTCTTATGCAGATGTAATGGAGCGGTTGGCTGTGGAAGAACGACGATGAGCACGGGTACGTATCCGGGATTCAAGCCCGCCTGCAGTGGCTGCCCTAATCACGAGCTGTAAGTTTCCGCCGTTATCATCAACGTCAGCCCATCTCAAGGGCTCGATCATTGAGACCTCCAGAGGGCGTCCTTAGGAGAGCGTGTTATATGACGAAAAATTGGCCTGGTTAGCGACTCGCTGCAGGTCCATCCAGACGCCCCAGGTTGTTTGTTTACACGTTGTACACAGCTGCTGAGTCACATGCCACGCGGAACAAGCAGGCTCACCAGGGCTCACCAAGCAGAATTGAACGGCCACGCACGTTCACGCTCACAGCCGGGAGTACATCGGTTAGGGGCCCAAAACGCGCTCATGCTCGTCCTTCTGGAAGGCCGTGGACGCCTTGCATGGCGCTGTTGGTGTATCGTGCTGTGGCCGCACAAGTGCCGTGGCCAGGATTGGCGGGCGTGAGTGAAACGAAGGAGCGCAGAATGCTTGCTCGAGCAGGGGACGGGCTGCACGCGGGCTGGCGGTTGATAGAGTGACGGGCTCTGCAGCCAAGGGTCAACCCGAGCATTGGTGGGAGCCGAGTGTTGTGGTGCTGGTGCTGGCTGCCGGGTGGCTGCGAGAGCAGGAATAAGTAGTATGCATGCATGCAAGCTGCGGTCGAGACGACGACGAGCACTACCATTGTACATGCAGCTGGCGATGCGAGACGAGAACTCTGCTGCTGCTCGCGGTGTTGCTGTTGCTGCCGTCTCTGCGGGCTGGTCGGCGGCGATCAAGCTCGCGGCAGGAATAGCCTATCGCGCTAAACTGCGGGGCAGCCAGCGAGCGAGCCAGCGAGAGCAAGTTGGTCGCATCGAACGAGACCGCCTGATCCAGCGCCAGCACCAGCACCACGAGCAGCAGCAGCAGCACTTCTGCCGGCCTCCTGCTAAATTCTCCGGCCTTTTCTCAGACGACGACGACGACGACGAATTGTTGCCCTGCTATTCGCCGGCTGCACCACATCCGCCTCCTCGCTGCTCGTGCTCCTCCTCGCCGCCGCCGCCCACGCCCACGCCCGCGCTCGCTCTCCAGCCCACCCGCTCTCACAGCCGCCCGCGCCGTCGTTCTTTGTGTAAGACATCTTGGTCTTGCCCGCACAGCACTGCACCGCACGCTCGCTTGTGCCCACGCTGCGACGCGCCCTCCCAAGCATACTCCATCCTGATTCCAAGTCACGATGGGTCTGCCTGCCAGACGGGCGTAGCAGCGCTTCCTTCGGTCTGCTCCCTCGGGACATGTGGACAGACGGACCAACACTTCTGGACCTCTTGCACAAAGGACAACGACACCGCGAGCATGCCTGGCACACCGCCGGTGCCGCTGCCGCCGCAGCAGGGCATGCTGATGCCGCCCGCCGTCGCGGCGATCAGAGAAGACGCCGCGCGAGACGGCCTGCATAGGACGCACATGGAGCGGACGATCAGCATGGACATTCGCGAGGAACGGGAGGATTTGAAGAAGGCTGCCGAGCAATCGTTGAACGCCATGCTGGAGCTGGATCTGGAGAACAAGGTACGCTGGGTAAGCCCGTCGTGGCAGGATTTGACGGGTCACCCAGCGGGAAGTCTTGTTGGCAAGCCTATCAGCGAGGCATTGCTCGACAACCACACAGTCTTCGCCGATTGCGTCGAAGCCATACGGAAAGACGATTCGAAGAGCAGGATCATCAGATTCAACGTCAAGCTACCTGAGAACTTCTGGAATGCTGAACGTATTGCGGATCAAGACCTAACGCCGAAGGACGCTCAACCTTTGGATGTTAGTAATTCAGGCTCTGCACAGCCCGAATCAACCACGGGAGAGGCCAAGGGATCGATTGAACTTGGTGTACAAAATGAGAGCGCGGTCGAAGACGCAAACCCACCCCAAGATTGTGAGCAGGATGACAAACCTTTAGCTGTCGAGCTAGAAGCACAGGGAATGCTGGTTTACGACCGATCTACAGGCGAAGAGAGTCATACCATGTGGATGATTAAACCTGTAGTATCTCGTGAAATCACAATTGACCTTCCTGCTGTGCTTGTCGAGTCTCTTGGTGTTGGGGCGGAGATATTGGCCAACTACCTGACAATTCTAGCTGATGTTGGAGTTCACGATCCTGGAAACCACCCACCACCCATGCCCGTTCTGTGTCGTTTGTGTGAACGTCAAATCACGCCTTGGTGGTTCGAGAAGCATACAGAGCTGTGTTCACAGGAGCATCGCGCGGAAATGGAGGTGCAAATGGCACAGGAAGCACTGAATGAGCAGCGAGGTGCCATCGTGAAAGTACTCGATTCTCTGGAATCTCAAGCTCGTGCCAAGAGTACTTCTTCCGAAGATGGTTCACCTACGCCAGCCGCCTCAGCAGAATACAAGGGAATGGTGATCGGTCCTACGTCAACTCCCTCCTCAAACCCGTCTTCTGGTAGAGCGTCACCTGCCATTCAGTCTTCCTCCCGCTCACGTGACTCTTCATCCAGCGGGTTCGGCCACAATCGTGCTCGATCGTTCGCGGTCCGAAGGCCATTGGCTCGCATCGTGGAGCTGGTCATGGACCTCTGCGACACGGTCATGGAGATTAGCACTCCAGCAATCAAAGACACGAAGAACTACGCTCCTGGAGAGATGCGGACACTTTCACCACAATCCGAAGGCCGGATCCAACAGGTCTTACAATGGCAATCACCTAGCGCACAAACACTAGAAAATGAGTCTGGTCTGGCAATGCTGTGCGAGGATACTACGAATCTTGCAAGGGCCAAGGTCGACGCGGTCTTCCGCCACCGACAGATCTTGGAGTACGCAGAACGTATCAGAATTGAATATGATGTTCTGGTACAAGAATGCATCGAAGCAGCCATGGATAAGGCCGCACGTATTGCAGCGGGCGAGATGAGTGACTCCAGCGAAGACTCTGACAACTTCCAAGGTCATGGGCCATTCGAGATGGACCAGCCGCGAGCTCCAGCCTCGGTACCGGAGCCTGCCTCGGTGATTCCATCAGAGACCTCATCGATGTCCGGCTCGTATCCGCGACCTCCTCAGACCTCCGCCATGGCTATGGCGTTGCGCAATACTTCGGACCCTACTCTGGTGCGAAGGCCGTCATCGGCTGGCTCGTCGCGGGCAAGCAGTCCCCATGCATCAGGAACCATGACACCAAAATCTCACGGCACACAATCCATGTCGGAGTCTTATCACTTCCACAAGCGTGGCTCTATCGCGCTGGAAAGTGACACTGGAGCAGAAAGTGATGGCAGCATACGATCATCTCTGGCTTCTGGAAGTTATAGGCGATCCGACTCACCAGGCGCCGATCTCACCTTGAGCCGCATTGCAAGTCACAGATCACGTGAGCGAAAACGCAAGAGTCTTGTGCTCCCAAGTTTAGCTGCTTCCAGTCGGCACCAGTCACCTGCGCGAGTAGCAACTGGACCCTCGTCTCCACTTAGAATGTCGAGGCCGCGGATGTCCAGCACCGCAGATAGCGTCCCATCGCCGATCACATCTCCTATCTTGACAACGAGCGAATTCACCTCTCCGGTCATAAGGGCACAGCATCAACACCATCGTCGTCAGTCCTCTGCAGCGTTATCGGACGCCCTCGGCAGGCCCTCTTCGCCACGCCTGTCTAGCGTCTCTACTCAGCCACAGCCTCGAGCGGTACAGACCTCGATCAAGGACTTCGAGATCATCAAGCCCATTAGTAAGGGTGCGTTTGGCAGTGTGTATCTCGCCAAGAAGAAGTCGACGGGTGACTACTACGCTATCAAAGTGCTCAAGAAGGGCGACATGGTGGCAAAGAACCAGGTCACGAATGTAAAAGCCGAGCGTGCGATCATGATGTGGCAAGGAGAGAGCGATTTCGTTGCGAAGCTGTACTGGACATTCTCTAGCAAGGACTACCTCTATCTTGTGATGGAATACCTCAATGGAGGCGACTGTGCTTCGTTGATCAAAGTTCTTGGTGCTTTGCCAGAGGACTGGACACAGAAGTATATGGCGGAAGTTGTCCTCTGTGTGCAACATCTGCACGCTCGCCAGATTGTCCATCGTGATCTCAAACCTGACAATCTTCTCATCGAATCGAAAGGACATCTGAAGCTCACAGACTTTGGTTTATCCAGGATGGGTATGATTGGACGTCAGAAGCGTGTTCAAAACGCAAAACCTGGCGATGTACCTCCGGATCTTCTAAAGCAAGGGCCATTTAAGAGGGCGCCTTCGGTGACTTCGTCGAGGTCAACTTCCTTCGATTTCCACGCGGGAAATGGCTCGCCCGGTCACACGCCGTCCTTGACTCCATACCCGGAGCTCTCCCAGCCTTCTTACTTCAGCCTGAATCGAGAGTCTTCACGTGAGAATTCACGACGCACCTCTGGTCAGCGCAGTGACAGTGGTGACAGCGAGGCTCTGACGTCAGCATTCCGCCGCTTTTCTGTCGCTGACGGACGGTCACCGATTGAGGAGGAGGCTGCCGACGAGGAAGCTGCAGAATCACCTGACCCATACGGCCTGCAGCCTGTGCCAAGCCACCAAAGTCAACGTGTCGAGACGCCACCACAGCAGGCTGCTATGCCGCCACCAATGATGGCTCTTTTCGATCCATCAGACAGCAGCAGGCGGTTCGTAGGAACTCCCGACTACCTCGCTCCCGAAACAATTGACGGCTCTGGCCAGGACGAAATGAGTGACTGGTGGTCCTTGGGTTGCATCATATTTGAGTGCCTTTACGGACGTCCGCCATTTAACGCCGACACACCCGAGGAGGTTTTCAAGAATATCCTCGCACGCAATATCCAGTGGCCGGAAGATGAGGACGAGGACTTTGCTTCAGAAGAAGCAAAGGATCTTATCAACAAGCTGATTTGTTTGGATCCCAAGGAACGACTGGGCTCGAACAAGGACGATAAGTACCCAAGCGGCGGTGACGAGATCAAGGCACATCCTTGGTTCTCTGAAATCAACTGGGATACACTGAGAGATGACGAAGCATCTTTTATCCCTGCAGCTGAGAATCCCGAGGACACTGAGTACTTCGATGCTCGTGGCGCCACCATGCAAGATTTTGCCGCCGAATTTGAAGATCAGGCATCTTCACCATCACAAACTCCTGGTGCTGACTACCCCGATCGTCCTCACGATGCTCTCTCGCGTGTGCGAAACCAAGTTAATGCTGCGGTCAAGCGCAACCTCATGCCTCTGCATATTCCGCCTCATGTTCGCGACCACCGTGCGCGTAGGCTCAGCGAGCCAGCTGTGACTGACGATTTTGGCGCGTTCCAGTTCAAGAATCTGCCCGTGCTGGAGAAAGCCAACAAAGATGTACTCCAGAAATTGCGAGCCGATGCCATGCAAGCTCAAGCAAAGGCTTCGTCTGGGGTTGGAGCCAGTTCTCCCGCGGTGACATCGCCATCGCCAGCAGCGCCATCTCTGGATTCGAATCCAATTGCACCCGGACCGCTCAAACGGACTTTGTCATCGAACAAGGGCCGGTCCCAGTCTCCATCTCTGCTGAATCATGCCAGTGCCTCGCCTAGCCGAGGATCGCAGCCTTCTTCGCCTCTGCTTTTGTCTTTCAGTGCGGGTCAGAACCATGAGAGACGAAAGACGTCAAGTGGCGCGTCGAGTTACTCGCATGCGCAACAACCCATCAGCACGTCGTTGCAGCCGGGTAGCTTCTTTGAGCAGGGCCCTCCTCGACTGCCCACAGCATTCAAGACGTCGGGCACGCCGTCTCCGATCAAAGTCAACAAATCAGGCTCTAGTCAGATTACACAGGAGCTGGCACGACAGCGGCAAAGCAGTACCTCATCACCACGGCAGAGATCGCATACCATCGGGTCTCAAGACGGCGACTTGTTGCCAGAGCTTGTCGCGAGTCACCATAAGCGCAGAAGCGGTGTTTTCAACGTCTCGCCATCTTCATCAGACAACGAAGACAGTCGACAGAACGCTCTGCTTAGAGTTCAACGTCGCCGTCAAAGTCTTCGTAGGCCCTCTCAAGTCAGCCTTGGAGATGGGCCTTCATTCCGGACGCTCGATGTTCTCGTGTGTGAAGATCATCCTGTCTCACGTTTGGTCATGGAACGGCTCCTGGAGAAGTTGCGTTGCCGCACCATCACTGTCACTAACGGTAGAGATGCTCTACGCTATGCTTCAAGCGATATCAAGTACGACATCATCATGATGGAGTATAAGCTGCCTCACATCAACGGTGCAGATGTTGCTCGCATGATTCGAGATACCAAGATCGCAAATTCCCACACGCCTATCGTTGCCGTTACGGGCTACCTGAAGGAGCTGCAAGCGCCACATCATTTCGATGCACTGGTTGAGAAGCCTCCTACAAGGGAAAAGCTTGAAGAAGTCATGGGCAGACTGTGCCAATGGAAGGTCGCTCCAGAGGGGTGGAGGCCTTCGCAATCCCATGGGCAGACGATACCACTGTCACAACTCCGGCCTGCTCCGCAGTCTGCTTCCCTTGATGCTTGCAGTCCGACAAGTACAAACGTATCCTCCAACAAGGACGGCAGCTCTAGCACCACAGGGTGGACAATCATCTCTGAACGAGAGAACTCGATTGGATCCCAAAGCAGTATTGGCTCTCGTGTCGACAGCATACCTCGTATCATAAGTCGTCAGCCCACACTAGAGTACAACGAGTCCGACCTTGAGCGCAATTTTGGCGGCTTGGGTATTTCCAACAACGATGGCAAGCACAATATCATCACAGCCGAGCCTGAAGAGAAAGGCAGCCCTTCGCCTCCGCCTCCCGCAAAATTAAGCCATCAAACGTCAGCACCTGCCGCACTGGAGACTCCGGCTGACGAGAGGCAAGACGTTGGACCACGCAAGCAGCCATCGACAGAAGATATCGAAGCCAAGAAACGCTCGCTCGAAAAGTTCCGACACGAGTCTGCAGCCGAGAGCGGCGATGACGAAGATGAAGAGCTCGGGCACAGCAGCCACAGCAGCAGCAACGTCCGCTACCGCTCGCCAGCCCGCCAGCGAAAAGAGAAACGTGCTTCTCGCCTCGGCATCGAGATGATGCGCACCAATTCTCAAGGAAGCGTGATTTCCAACGAAGACATCGCAGCTCTTAAGGAGAGCTCAGCACGAGCGGCGGAAAGCGGCGTGGAAGAAGCCGGCACAATCAAAGAAGAAGAACAGGAGCAAGACCACGAAGACCAGCCCATCACTCTCAGCAGTGCCGCAGAGGTGGAGCGCACAGGACATCTCACGCCACCCATCGTCTTCACTCCAGCGCCAGGCGATAAGTCGGCCATTGTCGTTCAAGGAGAGCCGGCAGATGAGAAGAACAGGCTGTCTACTCCTAAGCGCGACGAAGACGAGGATGACAGAGACATTACTCCCAGGCCAGCTACGCTGACTCCCACTAGCGGTGGCAGCAGCGGAGAGCTGGACCCAGACCCTACTCCCAGAGGCGCGAGCTCGCCATCGAGGAAATGATGACGAAGAAAGACAGAGACAGAAAGAACAGAGCAGAAAGAAAGACATTGGGGGCGTTGCTAGCGATCGATCTGAGGTGGAAACTTTTTTCCAGCCTGCCATGTGGTTGCTTTCTTTTCTTTTCTTTTTTCGTGTTACGCATTAACGACTTCAAGGACTTTTACTCTTCTCATATGAACTTTTCTCCATCTTTTTTTTTTGAGCCTCTGCCGCTCATCTATGACTGCCCGTCCCCTCCTCCTTTTTTGTGCCCTTTTCACTTGACAAGGGCGTGCTTGATTCCCACTTGGGTTGGAGAGAATCAATTCGCAAGGGCGATTATGCGATCGGCAAGAGCTGCCATTCGTTCAAAATTCTGTGCATCTCTTTTGTTGTTTCCTCTTACTTCTCATTTTCATCATTCCGAGGTCGTGGTGTAGGAGGTAGCGAAGGGGAAGATCGAGGCAGAAACAGAATAAAAAAAAGCTCTGGGTGTAACAACAACAATACGTACGGCTTTGCTTTTTTCTGGCCTTTCTGTCTCCATCGCTTCAGTTGTGATTTCTTTTTTTTTTTTTTCTGTTTGTCTCCTATTTCCTTTTCAATTGCTTTGCAGACAAGACCATATTTGACTGTTCCGAGCATTTTGTAGCTAGCGAGCGAGCGGTGTCGAAGATATTGGCGGTCGATCAGGTTTTGTATCAGACAGCAAAAGCATTGTTAGAGCATTTACCCTCCAGGTTATCCGTTGTTTCTTGTCGTAGGCACCTTTTGTTTTCAGGAAATCAAGAGTGCAAGTTCAACACAGATCACGATCACCTTAATCACCTTTGTGTGTTCAGGATATTGCTCTATGCATCCGGGCAAGAGCCCATAGTTCGAATGATCATATTTTCGGGGATTGAGATAGATGAGTAGCTTTGGTTTTTCCATTCTTCGCCGACTGCTATTGAATCCCGTTTCTCCGATTTGTTGTTGTTGCTTTTTGCTTTTTGTGACAAAGGGAAGGGAAAATGTATGGGAAAGAAGAAAAGAAGCGCAAAGAGTAGCGGTTTTGCGCTACGGATATCTGGGAGAGAAGAGCATGATGGAGCAATATAGGAGTGGTAGTGACCCGGAAAAGAGATTTTTTGGTTGGAGAGAAGACAGGAGAAATTTGGGGAGGGAGAAGAAAGTATGAGAAATGAAGAACGCCATCGCCGTCTCGAAGCGAGCAATGTCCCTATGCTCGCCCGTTTATGAAGGGAAAAGAAACCCGGTAGTCCGCCCGCGTACTGATAGCCAACAGCAAGGAAACAACAATGATGAGCAGCAGGCAAGTAGTAGCCGTTCCGCCTAGCCAGGAGAAGCAAGGGAAAAATGGCTGCGTTACGCGACCATAGCCCGGTTCTGTCCTCGGTTATCCCACTCTTTTACCCGTTGTCCACCACCGCCATTGCGTGTAGGACTGCCGCCATGGCTCTCGGTGCTTCCATTAGGTTGCTGTGTGTTATATGGCAAATTGGGAGCAGCAAAGCCGCCTTCAGCGGCGACGGCACGGACTGAGCTCTCGTTTCGCCATGCGTCTTGCTGATGTGGGTCTGTGTCGACTCTTGTGACGACGGGGTTGGCACCGCCGGCTGTGCCGGACGAGCGAGGCGGGTATTCTGTGAGATCGGAGAGGTTGGAGCTGCCGACCGTGGGAGCCTTGGCACGATCGCCATAGCGCTTGAGAATTTCCTTTGTGGTGATCTCGGCGTTGTTTGACCATAGGCCTGAGTCATTGAGAATGAGGGCAAGGTCCTCGGGTACCTACGAAGCAAAGTTGTCAGCAAAAAAAGTATCATTGGGATGGGTGAACAGAGGATGATGCGTACCTCACACATGCTTTCGTTGCACTCAATCAAACTGTGCACGGCCTCGATGGCCAAGAAAGTCTCGTCGACGCCACCTTCAACCTTGCCCATCTTCGGTTCGTCCTTGTATGGCGAGTAGAGCACATTCGGAGTGATGACAGTAGCCAGGTTGTGGATATCCATCTTGCTGCCGGACTCTTCGTCCACGTGGCTGAAAGAGCTGACCCAGTTCATGAAAGTGAACAGAACCTCCAAAGTGTCACGATGCGCCTTTGGAAGCAAGCAGCATGTGAGATGTAAGAGACGTCTTCGGCGGTCCGCTTCCTCGATTCGCTGTGATGTGATCCAGAGCTTGAAGAGCTTATGCGTAAGTAGAGGGTCGGGAAGCTCACGCAGGAACTTCTTCAGCAGAGCGGCAACCTGGACAGGATTTTCCTTGCTGAGGTCTACTTCGACAGCACCCTTGGCGTCAATTTCTGCTTTGACGTCGTTGAGACGTTTGATATTGCCGTTCTTGCGGAACACACCCTCGACGGACATATCCATAGTCTTCATTGCACTGACTGCCTCTTGCACAAGGCTTGGGACCTTCAGAGATCCAGGGCCAACGCAGTCTGTACTCTCTTCGTAGTCACGCTCCAGTAGCACTTCAAGGGGTATGCCGAATATTGCGTTCTTGGCCGCCTTCTGTCGCTTTTCCTTTGGTGTGAACGCTTTGCCAAACTTGCTCCAGAATGTAGGTCGTTTTGTCTCGATGAGATCAAGGAGCTCTTCCTGATTGAAATGGCCTTCAAGCAGAGGTTCCATCGACAATACAGCAACATGCCTGACGATGAAGTACTCCAAAGCCGTCAGCTCTGAGAAGTAGCGCTTTGTGCCGCCGAGTCTGTGGTCTCCCAAAGGCTTGTCTTCGTGACTGAGATCACGAGATTGATGGCCATTTACAAGCTTCAACTTTGGTTCTTGGGGAATCATAGGCTGCCGGGCGTACCTAGAGGCATTCGGTCTTTGCTCCCTTGTCTGCTGCGCCTGTACAATGCGAGGGATATCATCTAGCGTCATCGTGTCCTGTCGGCCAAATGTGAGTTGCGACGTGAGCTCTCCGTTGGCGTCACGATCTTCAACGATCTGGAAGGTGCCTGTCTGCCTTCGGTTTCCGCCGTCAGCAGAGCCGGGTCGCATGCCTTCAGGGCCGTCGATGATTCTTGACGTACGAGCTTGTCGACCAGCATTTGAGAGATGCTTGTCCATCCGAGTGCTTCGCAGACGACGAATGTCACCCATAGTGTCTTCGTAGTCATTTTGCTGTTTCTCGGATTCGGATCGACCAGCATATGATCTGGATCGAGTATTTGATCTGAGCATAGCTGGCTCGCCTTCATTACTTGGTGTATGTCCTTCTCGGGAGTCGTAATCACCAAGGTTTGGATCGTCGCTCGTATGCGGAAGGGCGCCGCTTGTTCGAAGAGTCGCAAGTAACCTCGCGTGCGCCACACGCAACAGGTGCACGTATTGTTGTAATCTGGTGACCGAAGCAAATCCACCAGTCCTCGCTTCTGGTGGTGCATGGGCTTCACAGAAGATTCGTCCACTGGCCTCATTCTGGCGTGCCGCTCCTGGGTCGTCACTGAAGTCTTTGCCACATTTGGTGCAAGTCAAACATTGCGTGTGTATCACCCGGTGATCCTTACGGAAAGACTTGTCTTCAACCGCTTTGTTGCAGACCGGGCATGTGTCTGCACTTCGATCCACATATGCATCGGCATCAGCTCGGGAATCCCGGTGGCTTTCAGCCTCCAAAGTCTCGTCTAATCTGCCAATGTCGGCCAAGAAGAGTTCCAATCCTTCTGAGCTGCGTGTGTCACGCTCAAGCTTGAGAGCACCTGAAAGACAGATGCGGATCATCAACTTGAGATAATGTGCCAAGCCAGTGACCAATGACAGGAGCTCTTGCGTGACACCAAGTCGCCTGACACCGGTGTCTTGGCTCTCTGCTAGCAGCTGGAAGAAAGCGACAACTTTTTTACAAAGCAATTTCGCCTCTCGGCTGTAGCTGAGACCTGGGTGTACAATATTATCGAATGTCCTGACGCCCTTGCCAGCCGAATTGGGCGCTGGTCGATTTTGCAGCCGATGATCCAGGGAATCAGCAGCGCTAAACAGAAGATCAACATGAGTAATGAACTTCTTTGCGGCGACCACTCCGTCCATGTAAGCTCCGTTAGAGACGTGTAAGAGCATGTCTGAGATGCATGTCGCTGATCTCTCCTCAAATTGTGACAAAGTCTGCCAGATCCAATGCACTTTGTGCTCGACAGCCTCTTCGTCAGTACGTACTGTGCGACGCAACTCCTCGTTGGCCTCGGCCTCTTCAAGATCTTTGCCTTCGCGCAGGGCCTCCGTTTCCTGAAGCTCTTGTGCATCAGACGATTTCGATGGAGCAGCGTGCAGCCTGACATTCCAGTACTTGTGTATCATGTAGCATTCGGGATGCCAATGCTGGTTGACTCCGTTGCGGAAGATTTCAACAAACTGCTTGAGAATGGCAGTCTGACATCCGTTGCACTTCTGCGCAAATTTGGTCGAGTAATGGTAATGGCAATACACATTGCTTTCGTGTTCGTAGTAAGAATCCTGTGCACCGAAAACGGTCGGGCATACACTGCAAGTGAAATGCTCGATGTGGTACTTGCGATCCAAGGCAGTGATGTATGAACCTCGCAGCGCGCCTTTACACGCATAACAGAGCAGGTCGAGCCGGCGGAAGTAATCTGTCTCGCACAAAGGGTACTGGTTTGGGGGTTGGTCAGGAACCGGGAAGAACTTCGAGGCGACGATTTTGTTGCAATCCTAATTGGTGTTAGACAAGTTTGGTCTCACGAAGTAGAGCATATACTCACGTGGCAGGTAAAGCACTCAAGGTGATACGTTCCTCCGAGAGCCCTCACGAATTGACCAGTAAGGTGTGTACCACATTTCCCACACATTCGCTGCTCTTTCACTGCTCCGCTTGGCTTCCGACTACCGACTCTTGGTCGCTCTGCTAATTGCTGCTCGTTGTTCAAGTCTGCCACACGGTCTGACGCCTCGGTCTGCTGAGGAGCATTGGCGGCTTCATTGTCCAGGCCGCCCTGTCGTGCATGCGATGCACCCGCCTGTTGAGGCTCGTCCGACCCAGCGGGATGGTCATTGGCGAATGTGCCATTGGAAGGCGCTGCAGGCCTGTCCTCCGATGGGAGACCCATCCCAATAGTCTAGTGGGCCTCCCGCCCGGGGTTGCTATGCCTACTTTGCTTTGCTGGCGTCCACTCGCGACCACCCAAATCCACTCTCCGTTCGATGGCTGACTGGAGGTGCAGTGTATGGGCGCAACAGGTGCAGGCGGTGCGGTAGGGGCAGTATACTCGTGGTGACTCGTGAGCGATTTCAGGGCGTCAGGGTGGGAGGGTGGTGTCGGTGTAGAGGATGCGTAGTAATCGTGCAGACGCTTCACGTGGGTGTGGCGCTGGTCCTCTTCCTTGGGCTGCGCCAAGCTAGTGCCGACATCAACAGCCTGGGTATGGAGTCGACAGAGGCGCTGGGTATGGTGGCAGCTCGATGGGCGATCGCGGACCCTGTCGAGGGTTGGGTCTGAAACGGCAGGGGATCGGTATGCGCGGCAACGGAGAGCCAGAAATAGTGCGGTGTTGGTGACAGGCGCTATAGGGAGCGGGAGGAATGATGGAGGGGATCCTGTGGGCAAGCCGAGCGGCGAGGAGGAGGACGTGTTTCGCTGGCTGGCTCACGTGTTGGTGGAGTGGTGGCAGCGTGGCGTGGCGGAGGAGATGCGGGAGAGTGGTGCTCGTGGGAGGCAGTAGTGGTGTTGTGGTCGACGGGAACGCGGGCGCGGGGAATCGGACAGAGCAAGGTGTAGGAGCAGCAGCAGGACAACGGCCGCGGCGCTGCAGACCAGACGAACAGCGTGCAGGCTGAGTGAGGCTCACTGTGGTGCCGCGCGGTATGGCACTACTGCTGACTATCACTGCGGCTGCACTGCCTGTCTCTACCAGCGGCGTGGGCGTGGGCAGCGTGGCACAATACCGCCGCAAGGCGAGGAGGCGGCGCGCCTCAGGACTCGCCAAGTTGAAGATCCACCCGAGAAGAGGCGTTCCCGGGGAAGCTAGCTATCAATAGATGAGGCAAAGGCAGTCGATTGATTGATTCGCTCGGCGTGTATTAGTCAATATTCAATCAATTACACGAACGCTCAACAGTCCGTTGCTTTACGTGCCAGTGGCTCGGGCGATGTCGATCTGTCTCAAGAGGCAAGTCACGTCGATTCGCGCCAGAGTACATACCCCTTCTTCACATTATTGTTCGTTCCTTGGGTTGACTCCGCGCTTGACGGAGTGCCGGGCTCGTCCGTCAACCCTAACGCAGCCCTGTTCCCAAAGTCGCAGACAACAAGCGCATAGCACCACGACTGACGCAGGTACCGACTTCCTCGCATACACGACCCGCCCCTCTGCCCACGCGACACGAGCCAAACGTCCTTGACTCCCATCTTACTCCCTCGCGACCATGGCTGGCCAGACACAACTTGCGCAAACCGCGCGCAGGCGCCCGCAACCCTCCGGCGATGAGGAGGCCACCAGCAACCTCAAACTCGGCGAGATGTCCTCTTCGGCCGCCCTCAGCACTGCTGCCGCCCACGAACTGCTCACTCGTATTGAAGAAGCGCGCGCCCAGGACCCCAAATTGCCGCTTACATACAACGACTTGATCAACAAAAACAACGCATACCTTGCGACTTTCGCACGCTTCAAAGGCAGTGAGACTGTTCAGCAAGTCACTAGCGAGGCGGAAACTTTAACTCAATTGGCCGAATTTGAGAGAGCACAACTGGGTACGTGGCACATTGCAGGGCCCGCGGGTGACTCTAGAGCATACGAAGCAAGGACACCATTGAACTGACCATGGAATGATTAGGCACGCTCTGCTGTGACACGGCCGAAGAAGCCCGCACTTTGATTCCTTCACTCGAAGGCAAGATCAGTGACGATGATCTGCAAGCCGTGCTTGACAACATCTCCAAGTTGCGTGACTTCTCGTAGTGTGAGCAAGCTAAGAGCGACTTGGAGAGAAAGAACAAGCACAGCCGTTGATGGGAGTATGCAAAACTTGCAAGTGGGCGGCTGTCGGTCACTCCAGCTGGCAGCAGCTTATCATGAAGCTATGAAGCTGTTACTGTGTAAAGTGGTCCAGAGCCACACTTTTGTCTTAATCTGAAATTATTAGCGAAGGCGTTAGGTAACAATCGGTGGGATAAGACTGCACGATGAACGACTTATTCGCGAACGAGCAGCAAAGTACGTCAAAAGATACCAAGGAGTGGAAAATTGGAGATCGCTTGGCTAGGGGAATTGCAGTCTATGGCAGAGATAGGACAAATCTACGGGCCACAACAGTGGTGTGGATCTCTTGCGAGATACCTCCTACCAGCAATGGCGTCTCTGTTGTGTGTGTGATGGCTGGCTTGTCGGTCATCTACATGCTTATAGCCAGAACAATTATGAAGCTTTACGCATGAGAGTAGTGTTTTCCATCTCACAATGCAGTAAGCAGTTTGCAAGCCTCTATATTCCTCCTTTGAATCGTACATGTAAATAATTCACAAACATGCACCTTCCCAATCGAGCCTATCAAACACCCATGCAATTTCGCATGCTCAAAAATACACGTCACAAGTCTCCAAACTTCACGCAACACACTTCCCCCCAGTACCATCTCCCACCAACCTGCCCAAACAAGATCTCCCTTCTTTCCCTCCCTCTTCACCATGCCCGGTCACTCACGTCAAGATACTGCTCTGATCCACGGCCTCTCGACCACCGACGTCGACAAGCTCGCAGAAGCATGTGTTGAAGCAAAGTCAAAGGCTTACTGTACGTTACATCTCGTTTCCACAGACAGCCACATATACCGAGCCCTGGAGCCTGTAATAGGAGATGTAGCATCCATGTTGGGGGAAAGCATAAGCACTAACAGGTAATCACGATAGGCCCATACTCCAACTTCCACGTTGGTTGCGCACTTCTTCTTACTGGCGGTACCATCGTCACGGGCGCCAACGTCGAAAATGCAGCCTACCCAGTAGGAACTTGTGCCGAACGCGTTGCGATTGGCAACGCTGTGACCCAGCATGTAAGTCACAAAATCCCATCACATCTCGATCAACATCTAGATTTTAAGGTTGGATACTGACGGGCTCTATAGGGTGCTAAAGTAGGTGACTTCCGCGCCATTGCGGTTGCCACCGACATTAGCCCGCCAGCCAGCCCTTGTGGCATGTGCAGACAGTTCATCCGCGAGTTTTGCGAGGTGAGATATACACATTCCCATTACAGCTTATCTTATGCGTCTGGTTTTTCTTTGCTGATCATGTCTTAGCCCAACACTCCCATATTGATGTACGACAAGCTGGGCAAGTACACAGTCATGACTCTGGAGCAGCTTCTGCCCATGTCTTTCGGCCCTGATAAGCTGTTGTCCACGGACGAGATTGCTCGTACTGCTGCACAGTAAATCTATCGAGCTGACTGTTTCGCGTTGATGGATGGCGTTTGGTGCAGGTGGTAGATGATTGTTCAGATGGTGCATGTAGAGGATCTAGGGTAGAAGAGAGGCGTGTGGGCGTTTGCCAGTATGAGACGAACGACTAGCATATGGGGTTGGAGTTCCATGATCAACTCGTAGACGAGTAAGATGAGGCGCAATAAAATAGATGTGTCCTTTCGTGTTACGATCTCTGAAAAGCAATACATCTTCTATTGTCAAGTGCACAAGTAATTTGAGTTCAGCATATGGACATCGCATACGTTCAGCTCGACGCTTGGCTGCTAACGATTATGAGGTCGTTGGCAATATGCATGTATATAGCTGTATGTCATGGAAGGCTCATGTAATGACCAGACATCTATATGTATGACAGGTGCATGTATGTACATGTATAAGAAGTGCTTTACATAGTATGCTATTGGGCAGTTCACCGATGCATCAAATATGTTGATGTCAGTGACGTCAAGCGAGAGCGAAAGCGGCGCTGGGAAATTCCGGCGGCAACAATCGCCTCGGATGTTTAAAGGTATGTGACCGCAGGTAGGTAGGACAACTACTGCAATCCCACCAGCCCACCACCCTTTGAAAACATTCCCCAGCTATACACAATGCGCCCGACTACAATTCGAAGCGCTGCACGCGCCTTTGGTGGTGCCTTGAAAGAGTCCTCACAATCACGAAGCTCGCGTGCAGCCTACATTTGCACCAGCTGCCGTACCACATCAGCACCCAAACCAGCTAGGCAATCTTTCCAGCCTGTGCTTGCACTAAGAGCCTTCTCATCTGGTTCTCTTCGAAAACAAGAAGCCACGCAATCCAACGCACAAGACACTGTTCTACCACAGACCTACTACGACATGTTTCCTGAAACGTTCCCCTCAGGACCACCACCCAAAGCACCTTTCTCGCCCGATCTCAAGAAGTTGCGCAAAGAATTTATCCAGCTTCAGGCACTAGCACACCCAGACCGCGCCGGCGCAGACAAGCAACGGCAGGCCGAGGCTCTAAGCGCGCGTATCAATGAGGCTTATAAGACGCTTCAAGATCCGCTGCGGCGGGCACGGTACTTACTTGCCCAGCAAGGGATCGACGCGGAGGACGAGAGTGCGCAGATCTCGGACAACGCGCTCCTGATGGAGGTGATGGAAGCCAGAGAGGCTGTCGAGGAGGTGGAGGACGAGGAGGGACTTGTGAGCATACGCGAAGAGAATGATGCTAGGATCGGAGAGAGTGTCAAGGTTCTGGAGGAATGCTTTGCAAAAGGCGACTTCCAGGCAGCAACGCAAGAGGCCATCCGGCTACGATACTGGTCGAACATCGCTGAAAGCATACATGGTTGGGAGAAGGGTGTTGGTGGAGGCATCAACCACCACTAAGCCCATTAAATTTACGGCGACCGCTCCATAACAGTGACTCTCCGCGGCTCCGGTTGACATCGAGATCCTGTTAGTATCGAGATACCCTTGCCTGGTTCTAGACCTTCGCACACGAACAAGGCGCAGTTTGTAAGATCAGGCATCGGACATAGCACTGCCAAAGCGCAGGCCGAATTGCGAATGCATCACGTGGGAGTCCGGCCCGCGGCAGCACGTACTACAATGTAATAATCATAGTAAGAGGAATTAGAAGACACGAGCTGAACTGTCGGCCAAGGGAAACAGTTGACTCGCGGGCTCAGACGTGCCCAAGCGTTCGAAACGTGAGTTGCGTGCAATCACGCCGTTGAGCAAATCCTGTTAGTAGCAGGTTGATCGGAAGACTACGTAGAATTTGTTCGCTCATGCCCAGCCTCGCCGGGTTCGACGTGATCGTAAAATGTAAATAGTAACAGTACGCGCATGCGTGATCATGTCATACTTGACATGCATGCGGCACAATACACGACGCCACCAGCCATTGCAAAACGATGATTGGGCTTTCTTCACATCCCCTGGTAAGGCTGATGGCGGGTGGCGCGGCTGAGTGCGCCGGCTATGTCGGTAGTGCCGTACCGAAGAGCTTACGTGTGTATTGGCAGTGCTGCTCGTTTGCTTCCTTTGAACTATTAGCAAAGGGCTGAAAGGCGTATCGTGTCTCGTGGGAAATAGCTGGGAAGCTGGAACGTCCAGAACACGGCACGGGTAGGTCGCGTCTATGCTTGCCAGCTGTGGTGATTCCGCTGCGTTCGCTCACGAGGATTGAGGACGGAAATACAAGGCATGGCAGGGGTGGATGAATTGACAGGTTTGACAGGGGTTCAAAGATCGTCGTACGTATGCACGCCGCATCAGAGGGCTGGGATTCTCCACGGCAACGTCGTCTGTCCCTTTGCTGTACAGCGATCTCTCCGTCCACTGCCGGCCACAAAATAATACTCTGGCCATACAGCCACGGTTGGACAACAACAGATCTGCCCTACAAACGGCTCAATGTCATCACCCAAGCTAAGCGAAGAGTTTGTGGCGTAATATAAGGATCACTGCCTGTGATTACCTCCGGAGGCGGATAGGCCCTGCACGTTGTGCTAAGCCAGGACACGAGACTGCGGCGCCGGGCTATGTTTGGCACTAGGATCCACTCCTGCAGGTCCAGCAACATTACACGCCAAGCATGATTGATGGCGTGGCCCTTACCAACAGAATCGATCTTCGTGAATCTCCTATTGCTCAAAAGCACTGCTCATCCTCACACTCTCTAGTCTCAAATCGTTACAGCCTTACACATCAATCCAACAAACCAAACAGTCGCTACTCCAACGCATATCTCTTTACCTTTTCATCTTTTCATACAGCACCAACAACAATCAACACACAAATCAATCAATATGCGCGCCTCTACCTACGTCGTTGCCTTCGCCGCCACTGCCTTCGCCGCTGGCGTTGACAAGGCCTCCAGCTTCAACGACATCACCTCTCCCCAGGGCGTTGACAAGGCTGTCGCTGCTGGTAAGCTTTACTGCCCACCAACAGCATTGATCAATTGCTAACTGAACGATCAGAAGCCCCTGCTGCTGCTGAGACTGATGCTACCGCCGCCGCCGATGCTACTGCCGCTGCTGCCACTTCTGCCGTCGCATCTGCTGCCTCCGAGAACCCCGATGTTGCCAGTGCCGTCGAGTCTGCCGTCGAGACCGGTGCTCTTTCTTCTGCCCTCGAGAGCGCCGCCGCCATGACCACTTCCGTCACCGAGGCCGCCGCTCCCGCTACCACCGCCGTCGAGAGTGCCGTTGCCGCGGCCTCTTCTGCCGTCGCCGACACTTCGATCGCCGTCGACCCTGCCGCGACCTCTATCGTCGCCGCTCCTTTCCCCCAGGGCAACAGCACAACCGCCGCTGGTGGCGCCACCGCTTCCGGCTCCATGACCACTTCTTCCTCTGGCGCTGGCTCTACTGGCTCCTCGTCTGGCTCCAAGGGTGGCTCTGACTCTGGCGACGATGCCGGCATGGACGACAAGGACAGCGCTGCTGGCTCTCTCTCTGCCAAGTTCGGCCTTGTTGGCGCCGCTGCTCTTGGTCTCTTCGCTTTCCTCGCTTAAGCGTCTCGAGGCACATCACTTCCACGACACACCACAATACCATATATCTCTTTGATCTCTACGTTCCTGTCCAGTCGACGGATCGAAACACATCTGCCCCGTGGGCTTTGCTTGCATATACCTCTCTTGTTATTGAGTCAACGGTGTTGGAAATGTTTGCATGAAAGAAAAGCATAATGCGAGAAGAATGCTTTTTTTTTCCTTTTTCTTATATCTTTCTGTTCGGGACGAATGGCACAATAATCAAATTAGCCACATCTGTCTACTCCTTTTTTTTCCTTTCCCATGTGCTCTTGATGGCCGAGCGTAGCTTTTTTGTATGTATGTACGGGCTATCATCAAACATATACCATACCACAAATCCAAATGTACGAGCCACTGGAACTTCCATGAACTTTTCACTATTCTTTCTAGTTATCTCTTTCGATTGATACGATTCGAATCTTTGTGGACGATATTGTATCATTTTGTAGATATGCGTGAAATCAGAACTTCTGTCAAGCCATCAGTGGGAAGGTGCATCATGACATCTCAGCATCAAGTGGATTTAACATGATGGCCAGATCGACTAGTCTTTGGGCACCTTGCTCTGGCAAGCGATATTTCTCGGTATTGCTCTTGCTGCAAGTATAAGTTACGGGGATCTTGCCAGTGATTTGCTTGTATATGCAATTTGATATGCGATCTCGAAGAAGCTTATTCGGAGACGTGTGTAACGAATACAGCGGTACTCCGCTGAATTTCAGCCGCAATGTGCAATTTTGGCCTGTCGCTACTCCCGGACCTCTACGTAGCTAACGCAAGCAGATAGAAATGCGATCTGATCCATGCGACCGTTCTCACGCATGCTACATGCAAAGCCTGGTCAGTCGACCGCTCTGCGAGGTATTTCGGCCTCATGTGGGAATGAGTTCTCAATCACACTAACCCTACCAACCCCACCGGTAGCAGAAACATGAATGCGTTGCACGTGGTGACATTGATGCCCTCTATTTCCATCTGCCACGATGTACACGTGTACATATAATCATTGAAATTAGGTTCCTAGCGAAGTGCTATAGCGTGGGATCAAGAGGGATTCGGCGAGTGCCGATGATTGGACAAGCCGAAGGCACAAATAATCACAGTTCTCGACCATGAATTTCCAAACACAAACCCCTCACGTATGATAATGAGAAGACGCCATGTTCCAAGGATGGGTTCTTTTTCATCAATGGATTTCGGGCGACATGATACTTGAAAAGTCTAGTCGTATATCATGTTGTATCGCTATAGACATGTAGGAACGTATATAAACTGGGTTCAAGAGTTAAAGATCGTATACATGGTATAAAGGGTAGCATCGAATACCATATTCACCGCCGACTGACTGGAGATGTAATCACACGCTACTACACATTCAATTTGGCGTGACGACCACAAGGAAAGATAGCACTGAATGTTTCGGCGCAGTGCAACGTTCTTCGAGATCTACTCTACATGGATGTGCGCAAGGCAAGAAGTGATTACCAATCAGATTTCATCTTGATGGGCATGGCATAATTTACTGAATACATGCATGCCAACGTGTTGGGCTTAAGTCAGACTACGACTCATGTGGAAGATCTCTATAGGGCGAATCTTCCGCGAGATGTCACTCCAGACTATGCAACAATCGCACGTGAAGCAGGATGCCTCGGTCCGACTAACCAGATCTACACCTGATCTACGGATCAGGCAAACAGTGGTGTTGAATGTAGAAGCTCGCTGCAGGTCCAAAGCTTAAAGAAAAACTTCTCTAAGCGAAAGGGTACCTCGGATGAATTGGGCAAACACCCCAATGTAACTAAACATGAGACCCTGTCGCTCGTCCAAGGTAGGCAGCGCGAGTCGCACGTTTCTGGTCGGCAGGCAGATGCCGCGACAGACTGACACATCCAGAACACGTGCTACTGACACGTGCATGGAGAACGAGTATCTATTGACGGGAAGGGTCTCCTGTTTATCCACTACCCCAGCACCCTCAGTGGGGTATGCGCAACACAGACCTCCGTGGTGGATACATACCTCAACGCGATTGAGGTTCTAGGCAGGTGAACACGCGACACCACTGTCGGAGTGAATGCTTTGGGAAGTCGGGCACGCGAGCATTCAGCTGAACATTGCTCGCGTGCTCACCTGCTTGATTCTGATTAGGACGACCCATACGACAAGAAATACCAAGCTTCGCAAGCGAGCGCCATGGAGTTGTTAGACCGCGCCTTACGATTTGACGTCGTCGTTGAAGATGTCACTCCGGAGGATAGAAGAACATTGATGCCGCAAGCTCGCACCACAACGCTTCTCCAGACCAGCAATCTCAACAACGGAGGCCCCATGCTCTAGTCGTATTCGCACCTCCGAGCCTGTGCAGCAGATCGTGTCAACCAGTGCGACCGAGGGTGTAGTGCGAAGACCGCGATCAAGGCCCTCGGACGGCTGCCGCGGTAGGCAGGCTGAAGGTGATGGACGGGGCTTGCGGAGAGTTGCACCCTGCGTCTGCTAGCGCCGTCCTGCAAGACCACGTTCCAGACTGCGCGCTTCTGGTTGGCTGTCTGAAAAGCATTTCCAGACTTCACGTCTTGGCTTTCGCCATCTGCACGAGGCGAAAAAGCTCAGCAAAGCAACAGCAAAGCACGCCGGCACGGTGCTTGATCGCGCGGAACGGCTGTCGGATCGCAGGCGAAGGGTCGCCTGTCGCATCTCTGCGTGTTCGGTGCGTCTCTTGTAAGAAGTGTCGTCGCGCCTGCTATAGACAGAGATGGCGCACAGACGGCATCGTCGGATTGAACGTCGAGATCGGTCTTGTGCGGCTGGACCGCGGCGCACGATCGCGAAGAATTAAGCCGGGTGAGCGAGCGGTCGTCGCAATTGCCACAATAATAGCCCAAGGCAGGTCTGCACCCGCACAGGATAGCATGCATGCATGCGTCCACGCCTGACTAGTCCCAACCGTGGCCGCTGCGAGCACGGCAGTCGCCCACCGCTGGAAAGTTGGAGAGCTCGTCGAAACTCAATCCTCTTCTACTCCACACGTTGGCCATAGCAGAAAACGGCCCGCGCTCCAGCTGCCATCATTGCTAGGCCGCTCACTTTTTCTCCAAAAGCACGCAGTTCCCGCGAGCTGTTCAGACACCAGCATCTTCACATTCATCTTCAATCTCCTCCCGTCCGCAACGGTCAAGAGCACAAGCCTCGACTACCGGCAACCAAGCTTCCAAGGCACGGGTTCCGAGAGCGCCGCACCATTCGCGTAGCCACTTGAATCCTTGCGCTTCTCAGGCAGCTTCCGCGAGCCACTCACGAGCGTCTGCGTCGCAACGTGCAATTGAGCACGCGGCAAACACGCGATCTTGGACCACCTTCAACGTCCGCTGCACCACCCTAGCTTGTCATTTCACGGCAACGCATCCTAGGGCGACATCATCTTGCGCCGAGTGGCTTGCCGCCGAGCCCGACTACAAAGCTTGTCGTGAGCTTCTTCTTAAGCCTTGAGATCTGCCATCATCTCTTGTCGCTTAACTGCACATCACTTCCCTCACCTCGTCTCTTCACAGAGCAAAGCAGCAGCCATGGGTGATCACTCTATGCGTGACTATGGCATTGCTGCCCCTCACGGTCCCAACAGGACTGGTCAGCACGTCGCCACTGCCGACATCATCAACCAGAACATGAGCAAGGGCGAGACCGATGTCTTCCGCTCACTGTTGCTTCCCGATGACAGCTACGATGCGGATGGCACCTACTGGGCCGACATGCCCATCTGGCGCCGCATCAAGTTCGTCAACAAGGTTGACTCCGCCGAGGCCAAGAAGGAACTCGGTGCAATTGGCAGCATGATCAAGAAGGACCCTCTCAGCCCTATCGGATACTACTTCCGCAACATGGTCATTCCTGGTGCTGGTCTTCTCCTCGAAGGGTTTGTTCATTTGGGATATCAATGAATGAATCGATTGATCACTAACATTCGTCCAGTTACGTCTTGTTCTCCATCGGCAACGTCAAGCCTCTGCTCGCCGCTGCATTCCCCACCTGCTGGGGCTCACACACTGTCTGCAACGAGACCTGGCTCCAATCCATTGAGTACCTCGAAATCATTGGTATTATCGTCGGTCAGATTCTCGTTGGTGTCGTCGGTGACTGGATGGGCCGTCGTTTCGGTCTCATCCAGGATGCCACCATCATGTTCCTCGGTCTTCTCATGCTTACTGCCGCTTGGGGTGTCACTCTCAGTAAGTTCACAAACAATCAAACAACGCGATTGCAGCTGCTAACATCACATCAGACGGCTGGGTCATCTGCTACGTTTGGTCTCTATTCTTCTATGGCATTGGTGTCGGTGGCGAATACCCCATGACTGCCACTTCCGGTATGGAAAACGCTGTCGGCTCTGGCAAGGTCTCTACTCGCGACGATCGTCTCCACCGTGGTCGCAAGGTCACCTCTGCCTTCTTGATGCAAGGTTGGGGTCAATTCCTCAACCAGGTGTTGCTCATTCTTCTGCTTCTGATCTTCCACTCTGGTAACGGCAACCCGCCCTACTCCAAGCTCGCTGTTCAGTGGACCTACCGTGTCTCTTTCGCCATCCCTGCCGTTGGAACTCTTTGGCTCGTCTACTTCCGTGTCTACAAGATGAAGTCCGCCTCCAAGCAATTGGCCGCCGCAAAGAAGAAGCAACACGTTACCGGCTACGACGTCCAGTCTCTGAAGTTGACTCTCTCCTACTTCGGACCTCGTCTTATCGCAACCGCTGGTGCTTGGTTCGCCAACGACGTCTTCTTCTACGGTAACAAGCTCTTCCAGGCCCAGTTCATCGCTGCCCTCAACCCTGGCGACAAGTCTGTCATGCAGAACTGGCTCTGGAACTTGGTCAACGTTGGTGTTGCACTTTGCGGTTACTACCTCGCCTCCTTCATGATCGACAACAAGCTCTATGGTCGCAAGTGGATGCAGATCATCGGTTTCCTCCTCGATTTCATCCTCTTCGTCATTCCCGCCTTCAACTACGAGTACTACGCCAAGGGACCCGGTATCCACTCCTTCATGGCCATGTACTTCCTGTCCTCCTTCTTCAACCAATTCGGTCCCAACAGCGTCACCTTCATCGCCGCCGCCGAAGTCTTCCCCACGCCCATCCGTGCCACCGCACACGGTTTCTCCGCCGCCGCTGGTAAGCTCGGTGCCCTCCTTGCTGCCGTCCTCTACAACTACATCGACGTTCCCACAAGATTCCTGGTCGTCCCCTGGTTCGGTCTTGCTGGTGCTCTCGTTACCTGGCTCTTCCTTCCCGACACTACCGGTCTCGATCTCAAGGAGCAAGAGCGCCGCTGGGCCTACATCCGCGCCGGCCGCGAGGAGGACTACCACGGTGTTGCCGTCCACCACAAGCACTTGTCCGTCTGGGAGCGCATCCGCGGCGTTGGCAAGCACTACGACGCTGCCAAGGACTACGAGCAACGCGTCGAGGAGATGCGCGCCGATTGGGAGGCTGCCATGGCCCGTCGCGCCGAAGAGAAGGAGAACAAGGAGGACGAGGTCGACGAGGACAACTGGAGCGCCGAAGTCAGCACTTTCTTCGAGCGCACCAAGGGCAAGAACGGCTCCAACGGTGTCCTCAGCCCTGCGAAGCAGGCTGCTGTCAACGGCACTGGTCAGGAGACTCTTGTCGAGGAGGACGAGAAGGCTGGCCTTCGCGGCGGCTCTAGCTCGGACTCTGCTTAGAAAGCTGCTGCGGCTGCGTCATGACGTTTTGTAATTTACTGTTTGTGGAAAGGGATAAAAGGTTCGAGAGTCCATTGCGATGAAGCACCTCGATGCCACTGTGTGCATATTTGAGTTTTTATGGCGGAGCGATTGTTATTAATGTGGTATAGAGGCTCTCGTTTGAGACGGTTACATGAACTTTTTTGAACAAAACGCACCTTCATGTGATTTTTGTTCGCTTCATCTTTCACTCGCCATCTGGCTGCCTACTTCTTGAACTTGTGATTCGATTATCTTCTTCGCAGTCTCCTCGGAGCCGGTTCCTGATCGTGTCCAAGAGTAGCTCTGAATGCTTGTCAAGGAAATCAATGATTGGCCTCCATCAAGGGTTGAAACGATCTCAAATCATCATATTCCCGCCCGTATATAGTGGGCGAGGATTACCAAAACAGTACATGTAGACTTCTGTCAAGTAAAAGTATGATGCTGCCGTTGTCGAATGTCATCAAAAGACTCCTGACTTCTTTGTGCACACATGCCGTGATGCGGACCTGAGGCACAAGGCATGATGATTGAGCAAAAGAAGAAGTTGACCTCCATGGATCGTTAGATCGATGAACGCGACCCGATTTGAACGGATGACCTTGTGGATGTCCCTGTAACTGGAATCACACGCGCTACCACTGCGCCACGCATCCATTAGTTGGATTGAGCAGGTGCTTGGGAACACCTGTGGCTGACATCATGAGCTAGATTTGCAAATATATCGCCTGCGTATCTTGTGCATGCTTCAATCTGTCGGCCTCGACAGGATCTTTTTGGAGGACGGTCTTGCAATTGGAGTCTTGTATCAATGATGGGAAGGTGATGGAATGGCAGAAGCCGCACGGGATGTGGGGAGTTGAGGTTTATTAGATGCGTTCTCTCGCCTGGCATGCATCGCATATTTCTGTGGCACTTCGCTGCAGTAATTTGGTATCAGATCGCTGACGGCATGGCATATAAGCAAGGAAAGCAGAGAGTACGCATGATCACGAGTAATTTGGTGTTAGTTGCCTGTGACTGAATGAGCGCACACACTGCAGCATGCGGCTTTCCGCCAGCTGCGTTTACACTCACATGCTGTGCCGAGTAGGTTTGCGAGGGAGTGAGGCGGTCGTTGGTGTGCTCGATTGAATGTTCAAGCACACGTGCTGGTGACACGAATGCGTATTTATGTTGTGAAACCTTTCTTCTCCCTACCTCCGGTGTCGAATGCAGCCACTGTTCAAACTTCCGAGGGCGAATGATGTGGTCAGTCCAAGGAGCGCGGTACGACATACGACGCTCGGCGACGATGGGCGCGCATAGGGCTTTCGGCCGAGAGTCTTCACAGGCGCGCGGAAGCGTCGATTCGGTCCCAGCTCAGCTTTGCAGCAACAGCCCAGCAAGCGAGAGGACCGAGGACAGCAACGGTGTCACCAGCACTGCACGCGAGCGCCACATCCATCGACGACCGCGCATGCGACAACGACAGCCAGGCTCCTGAATTGCCTCGCGATGCATTGAAGACAGCTTGCGTGGCGGAGCAAGAATGAGACTGCCTGCTGCGGTGTACGGCGGACGGGTGACCAATCATGCCGCCTCCGACAGACGCCAGGCCCGTCTACCCGTTCCGGTGAAGATGATAGCGTGCCTGAGGCTCAGCCACCTGACTCTTGTCCGGAGATGATGTTGCCGTGGCGGTCGCTGCAATGTCGAGGGTGTCGATACGAGTGGCAAAGGAGCATGGTGCTGTTGGGGGATGGCGACAAGCGTCTTGTCGTGAGCTGCGAAGGATGTTTTATCCGATAGACGCGAGCAGAAACGAGCGAGAAGCAGTCTGGCTATACTTATCGCTTTCGCGCGTTTGGGCGGGGCTAGGCTGCTTACAGCTAGGGCGCATCCTTCTAGGCAGCAGTCGCGACACGGTGCCTGGCTGGCTCCGCCTCAAAGGCCAACGACCACCTGATCTTCTGACTCCCTCGCACCTCTGATCTTCCTCAGGACACCGGACGCTCGACTGGGACTCGCTGTTGCTGCCGTCGATACTACTACTCCTACTCCCACCTCGCCTCCCATCTGTTCATCGCCACCGCGAAACGCCGGACCCGATCGTTTCGTCTGCAGCTCTCTTGCGTGGCGATTGCAGCCGTCCGTTCTGGCTGCCACCAACACCGCTCGCCAGAAGCAATCATCGCACGCTGCGTCTCCTCCCCTCGGACAGCCCGTCCTGCCCATTCCCGGCACCTGCTGGCCTGCGCGCTGTGACTCACCCGCATCCTGGACATTGATTCGACTATCGACCTTCTCCGCGATCTGTCCCGGCAATGTCCTCCACCACCATGCACCCTCGTCGCCGGCCCGCTAGCCCTTCTGTGACTCCCTCTCTGCTCGACTGTTTCCAGAACATGTCCATTCGCAAAGGAGACACATTTCATGTGCCTCACAAGCACAACCAGGACTTGTGGGACCCGCTAGCTTCAGAGTCAAAGTCCAAGTCTTCCGTTCCTTCGATGCCCGCCCGCTCCACTACCTGCCCGCAATCCCTGGAGGACCTTCTCATCGGCTCCGGTGAACGTCGTGCTGCAGACCTGCTCCACAGAGTCGACGAAGCTATCGCTACCAACTCCAATCTCGTCCAGGTTCTAAGCGAACCGGAGGTCTTGCCCGTGCCAATACTCGACGGCAACCGTTCCCGACAGTCTAGTCGTAGTCGCTCTCCTGATAGCGGCATTGGATCAAGCATTGCTTCCGAAAGTGGCAAGTGTGCCACAGCTAGTGAGGCCTCCCTCCAGATGCTCTACTTAATCCTGGCCTTCCCCGCTAACATTCGTGCAGACTCTTGCGACCCTTCATCAACTTCGGAGTCCATGTCAACCATCTCTGCTGCTACTGAAGAGCGTGGTCTCAGCGCCTACGCAAAGGAGCAAATCCACCGCCATATCATCCAACCAATCCTGCGTGAACCATCACTCAAGGACTTCCACCAGCTCGTCAAGGACGTCCCTCACCGCATCGGTAACAAAGAAATCAAGAATCTGCGCGATCTTGAGAAGACTCTAATCTTCTGCGCACCGGTAAGTCCAAGCGACCGTAACACGGATTGCACATTTACTCATTGGGTTTCTGGCGTAAAGGATTATTCGCGCACACCAAGGAAGTACCTCCACTTCTGTGAACGCACGATTCGAGTTCTGCACACGACCGTCACCACTCTTCACGAGAGCGACCAACGCGCACCGACCGATCGACCGTACACGCAAGGATATTTCTTCGACTTGGTTGAGCAGGTGTGTTTTGATTGTAATGACTCGATCGTGAGTCTGGTTTGTATTGACATCATCCCACAGATCCGCAGATACGCCACTATTCTGGCCGCAACACGTGAAAGACAAGCAAAAGGAGAAAAGGCCGACGAGATGGATTACTCACCGTACGATACCCCACTCGTTTCTGGCTCACTTGAGTACTCAGAATACGATATCGTTGAATGGGACTGGAAGCTGACCAATTCTGACAGAGAGGAGACTGTCTCGCTCCACGGAGGCTTGACTCAAAATGGAAAGCCTGCTGAGCTCGTTCGTCACAAGGACGGCAAGATCATCTCTCTTGCAGATGGCCGTGTCATTACTTCTTCAGAAATGGGCCCCCCTCCCACCATCAAACGCCCAATCTCAGACGCAGACCTTGAAGACGACGAGGCCCTTCGTTCGATGGCTCGCCGCAAGAAGAACGCGAAGCCAGAGATCCACGAATGTCCTCAGTGTGACAAGGAGTTCAGACGTCCTTGTGACCTAACAAAGCACATCAAGACTCATGACAGGCCATACAAATGCCCCAACGACAAATGTAAATACCACGAGTACGGTTGGCCAACAGAGAAAGAATGTGAGCGTCACGTCAACGACAAGCACTCGACTTTGCCATCGTTGTACCACTGCTTGTTCAAGCCCTGCCCTTACACCTCTAAGCGTGAGAGCAACTGCAAGCAGCACATGGAGAAAGCTCACAACTGGACTTATGTGCGCTCCAAAAACAACGGCAAAGGCAAAGCATCCGACGTGGCTCGCCTTCCCAAGAGTTCTGTCCCTCCATCGCCTTCCTCCGCCATGTTGACTCCTTTGACCCCGATTGCCCCATCACCCTCCATGTCAGCACACTCCTGGGCCAGTGGGTCTCGGCACAGCTCAATGGCTCCACCCGCTTTGCCCAGCCACTTCGGTACGCCTGCCTTGGTGCAGCCGTCACCAGACTTTGCTGGTCACTTCAACATGGACTTCAACTTCGACTTCAACAACATTGATGCTTTCCCGATCACACCCGCTTTGAGCGAGGATCGACGCGGATCTTCCAGCACCTCTGACTCGGGAATGCTGTTCGATGCCAACAGCACCTTTGGAGGAGCGATCTCACCCGATGACTTTGCTTTCGATACAACCTTCAACAACTTCGGAGGCGATTTCCAGCAGCAAATGACATCATCCAACTCTTCTATGGGTATGAACACAAATAACTTCCAGGCTCACACCCATGGGCATCCATCCAGCTTTGCATCTCATGATCAGCAAGTATCCCCGGGCGCTCAGGACCCGACCTTCACTCCTGATCTATACGACGGCATGAACATCGATGAGGGATATGGAGCTAGCACCAGTGGTCTCGATGGAGACTTCACTTTATACCCAAGACAAACAACAACCTCGATGGGTGAGATGTTCCCGGCTTTGTCCGAGGGCGGCGCCAGCTGGGGCAACTTCGGGGGACAATTCGATGGCAAACCACCAGCTATTCGTATGCCTACTGAAAGCAGTGTGCTTAACGACCTCTTCCCTGAGTTGAACAAGAACCAGTAGATGAGGGCGGCACCAAAACATAACGACTTTACGACAATTACGACAATACCGGCTCTCTGAGCGACGGTTTATTTCTCAGCATATATTTAATACGATCGATGACTTCGAGCAATCTGGCTGAAGGGAAGGAAAGGGAAGGGAAGGTGGGCAAGGCCGATGACGGGAAGGAGAGGGAAAGGCTAGATACAAAATCGCCTGGAAGGAGGAAGCGAAGAAGGACCAGAATGCCACAGTTGGATGGAAAAATTCATGCGCATCACACCTCCAAACACGCCTTGAAAACAAAACAAAAAAACATTATGCCGCGTCTGTCTGTTAAGGCTTGAAGGCTCGCGCTGGGAAAAATGGGAAATTGGGACTCAGGATGGATCATCACGGGCACATGTAGCATTAGGATTAGCTTTTTGATTTTCTCACCCACCTCATCTGAGCCAGCGGGAGATCATGAATAGAATATTACCAACCCACACCTCGGTCTTCCACCCCACAGAACAGCTTCGCCTTTTGATCTTGTCAGCATCGCATTGTCTGCTCATATTCGATACCGTCTCCCTCGCGCTTCCGCATGGCGTAGGTCGAAAGCATAATGCGTCGATGCGATACGATGACGGGCTGCTGCTGAACTCGCCGCTGTGGCATAATAAAGGTGGCAATCCTCGCCTCGGGTCTTCATTCTTTCGTCCCGTCTGCTTTGAAGGTAGTTCTATGTGATCCCCTCCTTGCTTTTTTTCTGCTGCTACTTGGACATCACACAACGACTGCCTTGTCTTTGAACAGCTCACCTGGCCTTTCCAGCACTCCTGACCCGAGTGGCAAACCAAATTCTCACAGAAGAAACCTCACACATGGATCCAGATCTCTTGATGTCTTTCGCGGAAATGGGCTGTTCTCAACTCCCGCCACCGCCGAGATGGAATACTTCTACCACGGCTGTGTATGAATTCGAAGATCCCGTGCCATATGAGGACGAAGGGGGTGGGGCGCTGATGTTCAGCGGCTCACAGTCGCAGAGAGGACTGCTTGACTCTGCTGTCGATGGCGAAGACGACGCAGATCTCGACGGAGCTCAAATGTCGCCGGGTCACGATGAAGCACAGCAGCATGGGAAGATGAAGCGCAGGTGGTCGACGAGGTTCGGCGAGGCGTTGGCGGATTTTGGCAAGATCGTCAAGAGGCGCACGGATAGTTGGGGGAAGAGGAAGGACTCTTTTGCGGTTCCTGATCCTGCTACTGATACGGCGCCAGTGTTATCGGGACGGACGGTTGGTAGGCGCGAGTTGTCTGCATCGCCACCGCAAGGGAGCGGGGGACGTAGCCGTGATGGCGATGATGAGATGAGCAGCAGCGAAGACGAGCTGCTTCGCTTCACCACAACTACGAGCGGACAGCGATTGCCTTGGCAAACCGGCGCAAGTGGGCAGAATCGATCCAACCTTCACGTTCACTATGCGTACCCGGCAGAACAGCTCAGACGTGCAGCCGCCGACGGAGAGCAAGACGTCCATAGTCTAGCCTGGCGGCTTCACGATGAGGAAGAGCAACGTCGCTTGCTCCGCCACCCACGAGAGCACTTGGCCCTAATGGAGCGTGAGGTACGCATAGCCGAGCGTCAGGGCGCTTTCACCGATGCCGCATTCGAGAAGAAGTTCAAGAAAGCTCACCGCCGGCTTCAGCGCGCTGACAGCGAGCAATCGCAAGCTTCAATCAAACTAAAAGCCAAAGTCGCTCGGAAGAAGAGTGTTTCGGATACCAAGTTCCGACGCTGGAGTGAGACGAAAGACCTATCACCAATGTCGAGGGTTTTGAAAAGGATCGGATGGAGGAACAGAGCGGAGTTGGGCTCGGAGGCGGAGGAGTCGGAGGCGAGGTCTGAGATGCCGAGACCTGAGGAGGATGAGGATGAGCATGCTCGTTCTAGAGGGCCGGTTGCGTCGATGGAGAGTCAGGATAGCACCGATGAGTGGAGGGAGGGAAATGTTGAGGCGGCGAGCTTTGCTGGGTGGGCTTTGCAACGGGCGCCTCAATCATTTTAGACTTCGCTGGTCCTGTGTCGGCCTGGGGTATCATGTGACTACAATGCCAGATGGAATATATAGAGTGGATGTCTCCGATAATGCGGGATTCTTTGGCGTAGCGAGTGAAATGTAGGCAGTATCAGTATTGCAAATTAGGCTCCTTGCAGCACTGCGTCGCTCGGAGTGAACCTCTCAAGCAGTGCGACATTCCAATCTTGGAAATTGCGAGCATTATCCGGTAGCAGTATAATACTTTGCTCCAGAGATAGTCTGAGCGCTTCGAGCCCGAAGTCTGGCACTTCAATCTCACCCTCAGACATGCTCTGCTCGTTGAGACGACCATCCTGGCTTTGCTCTGGTGCCAACTTCCACAGGATCTTGCTCACGCGAAGTGGCGTGTTGTTATGCGCTGCTGACGAAGCCATGTTTAGGTCTGGAGCGAACAGCCAGACCAGCAAAGGTTGTGGCGATCGAGATTTTGAAGTGACCACAAACTTTCGAAGGCCTTGGTTGTCCATGGAGTTCAGGAGGTGGCATGAAAGCCATTTGGTGGCGTTGAAGCTCTGTGTATGGCCGCTCTTCGAAGAGATTGAAAGCGCCAACTTGTAGAGTTTGTAGCTGCTGGTGCTTTCGTCAATCATACCGACAGTGGCACCGCATGAGGAGCAGCTTAAGTGAGAAGCGGCTTCAGGGCCATCAGGCATTTCTACGGGCTACGGTTTCATTCCATTAGCGAATGTTCGTGACTGAGGTAGGCAGAATCGAATGGACGAATATGAATTTGAATCTAGACTACACAGTGATGTATCTATGCGCTGATATCTGCCACGTCAATGAGCTCAACGACGCGCCAATGAGATCGCATGAAGTGAGTATTGCAGCATTTGCTTCCCCGGAGAACCCATAGCTTGCGCGAGGGTTGCAGCTGGTTCCACGCTGCGAGATGTTCGATCTAGGGCAGTAATATCCCGAATCTTCCACTTGGATAGCCTTGCGGCCCGAAAGCGTCGGTTCTTGTCTACCCACGCATATTGTATTGCTCGAGAATGAGAGGTGAAAGATGCCATGTGACCTACCTGGATGTTCTTGCAATCGTCAGCAGCAAGAATGAAGCTCGTCGCATTGACCAGTCCTACAAAGGACGTCGTTGCCAGCATGCTGTTGGCAGAGTAGCCTTTTCTATCAGTCTGATGCTCGTGATCGTGTGGCTCGTTAGGTTTGTGACAATGCCAGAACTCCATCATCTCCGCCCAGCCCTCCGAGGGGAGGTCTTTCCATGTTTGGATTTTGCCTTGTGGTGAGATCACTGCATGGCAGCTTTTGCATTGCAATTCTACTTTCCGAGTGAGTGAGGAAGCCGTCCATGGTATGACCGTCTCATTAGCATGGCTGTCCTGCGGCGGGCTATTATCGCCTAGTCTAATGCGGAAGCTCAGGGTTTTTGTTGGTGACGGAGGTAAATTGAGCTTCACGCTCTCGCTTGCAGGTACCGATACTGGAAGAGTGATCTGCACAATTTCACCTTGATGGGAAATCTGGAAGGTGTCGCCATCAGAAAAGAGTGATGTGCTTGCGTCGCTGTCTGTTGGAAGAGAGATTTGGATTGTGAGTGTGCGAATGTTCAAGAGATGTTCGGCAAAGACGTGAGTTGGCATGTTGAGGGGAATGACTGGGCAGTGTGAGGTGAGGTTAGATCTTTGGAGGAAGTCACTGGGATTCGCCGCGTCTACAGGCGGAGGAGACGCGTTGAAACAGCGCACGAGTCAAGCGGCGAAGTTTGAGAAGCCGGACGATGAATAACGTCTACCACACATGAGCACCTCATTATTTGATCGATCATCCTGTTTGATTCGGATCATCTCGTTTGTGTCAGAAGTAATTAGATACGCAGACTTCGTTCGTTGTCTTCTCCATGATACGGAGCCTCTTCTACAGTGTGCAAGCTTGTCCTCACATCGAATAGGTCTTGTGGTCTAGTGGTTACGATTCTCGCTTAGGGTTTACAGCCGTAATCAATTGCGAGAGGTCCCCGGTTCGAGTCCGGGCAAGACCCCTTCTTTTGCTCTTTGGTCGTCATATAGTGGAGGTGTTCTTTTGCTCGAAATCCATAGTCGAAGCTGGCATTTGGGGATTGTCGTCGACTCTGCCAGAGCAGAACTTTTGGAAGTCATAAGGTGGAGGTCCAAAAAGCAGAAGTACTAGTATTGTTGTCCCCCAAAATTAACAAGAGACCCTTTATCATTGAAATAGTGTTGGCCTCTACAAACTGGATCTACAAGTGGATTTGATAGCGTACTTGTGCAACACGTGATATGAATATCGATACCACCGATGTGGTACCAACCTCTTCATAGCAGATTTGCAAGTACTTTCACACGAGTGTCGCCAGGGTGGATAACAGCTTTGGATGGCATTATTGTCACAGTAGCAGACATGATGGTATCTTCATCTATGGAAATCGATACAATCTTGATTGAATCGAGATTGCGGTAGCCTCCGAACAACAACGATGACAGAGTCCTCGTCTATCAACGTCAATGCGAGTAGCGAAGCCATTGATTTCGAGCCAGACTTTCAACCTTTCATGTGCTGGCATATATATCCGTGAAATTTGACACAAGCAGTGCTGCCACTGGGAAAGATGGAGTATCTCGATGGTGATCATATGGTACCAAATTGACATATCTTATCTCGAATCAAACTTCATGGTTTGGGAGCACTATAGTCTCTCGATGGTCACTATATTCTTCGTTAATTCCGTTGCTGTTAGTAGAGGCATGTGAGTTACTGGGAAATATGATGGGCTTTGAGTAGCCTCTCAATGGTCAACCTTTGTATTCTTAGCTATATGTAAGTTGGAAATGACAGGCTGGTGATAACAAATACGGCATGGTTTATTAAAATCTCAACGGTACAAGATATTGAGTTTGTGTTCGAAGCTACTTGTAACACCATTCAGCTACTGAGGGGTATGAGCAGACGTAAATGCAGGAGCTGCATATATCTTCCCGCTTCTTGCTTATCTCCTTACAGTACTCTTTGTGTATCATTCAGTGGTGTTTTACCTCCTGCTTTCGTTCAATTCTGCACAACGTGCACGACGGGCCCGCGGTAAATCTTCTTTGCATGGACGAAGTAGTTGACAAGACAGATGACTGCCACGCCGCCAAACATGGCGATGCCTATAGAGAGAATCAAGGGTCATTAATCGAGATCACTGAGGGCTAAGACAAGGGAGAGTAGACAGAAACATACCCCAGTTCATGCTCTTCGCATCTACCTTCGCAAACAGCGGGAAGAAGCTGATGACAGTCGAGAAAACCTCGTACAGCAGTGCGATAATGTTTATCGGTACGGCCCAACGCCCGAGCGACCAGCGAGCAGGTGGCAGAGGTTCGCCGTAGAGTCTGCGCCAGAGCACGCAGCCAATGCTGAGAGCGTAAGTCAATCCCACAGCGCCGGTCATGAGGCCGATAATGCTGTTGAAGACCTCGCTACCACCAAAGTTCAACAAGGCGACGACGATCAGGATGAAGAGCGATGTCAACATGGCATTGATCGGTAGCGGTGTTGAGTTGATAGGCACCAGACGTGTGAACCAGCGTGGGAAAGGAAGACCATCGTCACGGGCGAATGACCAGGCCTGGCGAGAAGCGGCGGCGGTGGAGTTGATGCACATGCTCAACGTCATGAGGACGATGGGGACGGTCATACCAATCGCTCCCGCCGTGCTGCCAGTTGCGGTGGCAAAAATGTCGACGAACGGATAGGGAGCTGTCGACATGATGATCTGCTCTTCGACGGATTGAATGGCGAAGCAGTAAGTGACGATCATGATGAAGCCGAGGGCACCGTTGAGGAAGACAGTAGCCATCATCATGCGAGGGACTGTGCGAGAAGCGTTCTTGACCTCCTCAGCCATATGCACAGCGCTGTCCACTCCGATGAACGCAGCGGACGCAGCCATTTGTCCAACGATGCAAGCACCTCCCATTGAGGACCAACCACCCCAGTTCTCGAACTTGCCAAACACGTCGCTGACGGAGGCCCGAGGAGCAAGGACCCAAAGCGGGATGATGATGACGAAGAAGCCAATCAAAAACATGACCAAAATCACGCCTTCAAAGAGTGGAAGGTGCTTGGCGGCGAAAGCGTTGAAAGAAATCGCAAAGGCACCGACAGCCATGGTCATGACGGTCCCCTGCCATACAGTAGGCACGTAAGAAGGATCGTGCATGGAAGCTAGTATCAAGATGACGCTGCCGGTCTGGTAGGCGGATGATGCGATGAATGCCTGCCATCCTAGAGCCGCGAGCCATCCGCTGATGTAACTCAAGATCTTTTGCATGCTGGGAGGTGCGAACTCGGAGACCCATTGGTACTGGCCTCCGGCGGAAGGAGACATCGAGGCCATTTCAGCCATTGACGCTACCACGGGGATAGTGAATATCCATGTTGCGAGGAAGAGCCATACGGTGCCCTGGTATAGATGTTAGTGCTCGCAGGTGAGGCCGAATAATAAATCGTGAAACTCACAGCCCTGCCGCCGTTGATGAGAGAGAATGTGCTAGTGCTAGGAGACAGTCAGCACCATAAAGCTACTATACCGCAAAGAGGTGTACTTACGACAGAATGCCCATCCATGTGCACATAATAACACATGTCAGGCCAAGGATGGGCAAGGAGTGGAAGTTTCTCTGTTGGTTGCTGTGTCAATACTCTGTAAAGGCCGGCTCTATCTGAGAATCATCTTACCTTCAGCTCTTGACTCCTCCCCAAACGGTACATATCCTTCGCATCTTCACTGGAGCCATGGAAATCGTCGAGCGAGCTGTTGCTATCAGCAGCGCGCATCTCCACGACATTGTCGGTTTTGGCCGCCATGACGGTTGCAAGTCAGTATGGCAACGTACGATCGCAACCTTGGCCACACCGCTCAAGAAACGCAAAAGACAAACAACAAATCTGAAAGCTGAAAAATAAGCGCTAGACCTACAGTACTAGGGGTGCGTTGAAATGGGCGGGCATCCCACTCGGGAAGGTAGCTGACCCTCGCTTGCATGATACATAAGAGAAACTCATTAGCCGACACAGCTTCGGCTCGTAGAGTGTGAAGCTGCAGGAAGGATATGAGTTCGAGGCCGGTTGGAAGAATAAGCGTGCTGTGCCACATCGAAACGATACGCGGATCGTCGCTCCGACACGCTAGGCGCACCCTGAGGAAGACCAGGGGACCTCTCGGCAGCCCGTGCCGTCGAAGGATTCGCCAGGCTCGGTGCACTACCTGGTAACGGGATGGCGTTATTGGGGTCTGTTCCTTCACGTGCACGTCTGGCACACAACAGCATCAGGCTTTCCGTTGGGATGCGACCTCCAACTGCGGTTACGCGTATTGCGAGCATGCAGTAGAAACGCGCGGGTGCCCTCTGCTTCCTTCGCCCTGCGCCACGGCATCCCTTCATCACGGATGCAGGATCCTACTCATTAGCCGACATCGACATGTGATCGTGAAAAAGTCCCGCTCGAATCTGCCTTGCATGTAGATGTACCCTTGGGCTGAGCGTTCGCCGTGCTGGCTGGGGTCCTGGTCTCCCTTGCATCCATGCGACTTTACCGCCTCCATGATCTACAGCAGTGACAACGTAAGGCTGAGCACTGTGGTCAATTCTCGAGACTGCGGTGCTCTGATCACGATCGCTGCTTCGTTCTCAGTGACATTGTGCCTGATATTTTTCGCGGCGCGTTTGCTGGTTCGCTGGCCTTGGACGGCTCTTTTTCGTCACGATGACACGGTGACCACTTTCGCTACCGTACGTTCTGTCCAGTTGACCAAGAAGGAGAACAGCATGAGGCTTTTACTGACTCCGTGACAGGCGCTCGCCACCATCCAAAGCATCCTTGCCATCGAAAGTGTCTCTGCTGGCTTGGGCGTCGTACCCGAAGATCTGGAGCCCAGCGTCCTGCTTCGCATTGGAAAGGTAAGAATCTAGATGCGACACAAATCCATCGGTACAACGAAAACAGATAAATGTAACGGGCATGGATATCGTGATACTCCTTACTGGATCTCCCCAATGCGACACAAAGCGACACCATCAAATAGCGAACTGTCGCAACGAGATTGGAAGAATGAGACTCCTATAACCCTTGGAAGATCTGCGTTGGTAATACATGGATAGGACTGACACATCGTAGCTGGTCTTCTCAATGCAGATTCTCTTCATCATCGTCACGTTTTCATGCAAGATAGCCGCTTGCCTTCTCATCCATCGCCTCACGTGCCACAAGAGTCAACGCATCTACGCACTTGCCGTCGTCTTGGCCAGTGCCATCTTTTGCATAGTCTCGCTACTAGCATTGAGTATCGGTACAGGAAGCGGCTCACCTTGGACAGCCCAGCAACCTGAGGCTACTACTATTGTAAGTTCTCTCAGCACCACACCGAGAGGCTTAGGTCATCTATATGTGCTGACGATCTTCCATAGACGAATAGATGGATCGCATACGCCGCAATGGCGAACATGATCGATTTCTGCATCGTTATTCTAGCCATAACACTAGTCTACAACCTCGAAATGCAGCTCTCCAGAAAAGGCAAAATCGTCGCAATCTTCGCGCTTCGTCTTGGGTGAGTGCTATACCCACAACAACAAGACACCGAAAGCGCCGTCTTTCACAAAATACCAATCTGACCTTACTCCCAAATCAGGATAGTTCCCATCTCCATCCTCCGCATCCTTCGCCTCTCCATGGCCCTCCGTAGCGACATCTACAACTACTCCTACGTCTCCGTCGAAATTCTCACCCAAGCAGAAATGTGCTACAACCTCCTCTCCGCCACCCTACCCTCACTTTCCATGTTCCTCGCCTCAGCACATACAGGTCTACTAGAATTGGGCGCCAGCGACAAAGCAGCGAGTACATACGGCAGCGCTTCGAGGAAATACGGCAATGGTACACCACGGGCGACGATGCGCAGCAACAACAACGGTTCTGCTGCACGTGCTGGCGGACCAATGAAGGGACATCAGGGTGTCGTGGAGGCTTTTGAGCTTACTGATCAGGTCCATGGAGGTTCGTCGGCGGCTGTGACGGTGGATAGGGCGCAGCAGCAGCATGAGAGGAGCTCGCTTTCGAGTGATGGGTCGGAGAGGGCGATCATTCGAGTCAAGAGGACGGTGTCGTTGCGGTACGAGGGATGAGGGTATTCTTTTGTTGTCATCAATTATGTGCAGCTACGTGCAATGTGCCCATGAGACTGGCCAAGCTGCCCAGTAAAATGCTACACGAATCTCGTCCCCATACGCACTGTACCTGTCCCTTACAGACCGGGAAGAGAAAGTGAGCATGCTCGTCGTTGAGATGCCGTGTGAGTCTGCTAGCGCTCATGAGGTACCTTCGAATTTGTCAGGTTCACTTGCAGGTAGCTGCCACTGAGATGGTACACGTATCTCGCGCTCTCGCACGTGATTCTATGTTCAGATCTGAAGATGGAAGTAAGCATTTCCGCCATTGAGATGCCGAGTGAATTTAGTGCACGTGAGCGCTTATGCCTGCGAACTATTAATGTTAAACAAAGGTAGCTACCACTGAGATGCTATATGAGCTTCGCGCTTACATGCATTGACACCTTCTCCTGCAAGAACAAGTAGTGGCGATATCCACCATTGATATGCTGCGCGTGTCTTTGCGCGTGTCTTCACAAACATGCGTACGTATGTATTTATGCAGGGAATTAAGGATCATTATCGTGACTACCGAACTACTACGCGAGCCCCACGTGCATGGGCGCGCTCATTTGGAAGTCGGGATCTAGACGGTCCAAAGAATGACTTTGTACATCTCCTTCCTTTGTCTTCAGTTCCACCACTTGCCCTCCTCAGCACACTTGTACTTCCACTCCTGCATCCAAGCCTTCACAAACTTAACCTCCTGCTTCTGCGCATCAGCCACAGGCTTCGGCGGAAGCTTGGACGTTGTCTCGTTGGGGAAAAGGCCATTCTCATCCCAGTGGTGGACCGCATCATCGATCAGAATGAAAGGCTCGTCGATGGTGCTCTTTCTGCGACGGGCGCCATACCCATACGCGTGAGGAGTAGCCGGGCGCCATGGGTCCCACTCGCCGTCGAGGAAAGCGAGACGCTCGTAGGAGATGTCATAGCCGCCCCACTTATTGATGCGCTCGACGTCGGGAGGTGTGGTGATGTTGAAGCCGTAGCGGCAGACGAGAGTCGAGTACTCGAGATCGATTGTGCGGCTGATGAGGGGGAGCTGGTTCTTAGGAACGCCGGACCCAGTCTGAAGGTAGCCCCACTCTGTGCAGTACTGGTAGGCCCAGCTGCGCCAGCCTTGTTGGGAGATGGAGTCTTGCTGGTAGTAGGTTGCGTTGTGGTTGGAGAAGCAGGAGTCTTGGGAGGATCCTTCGGGGCAGTTGCTTGTCACGGTCATGTTGATGTAGCCGATGTAGTTCAACAGCTGGTTCACAAGTGGCTGCTTGGCCTCGTAACCTCCTGCGCCTAACAGCTTGCCGGCTGTGTCGCGTTTGGCCTCAGTCGCGGGGTAGAGCACATCAGTGCTGCTGATGTTGGCGCAGAAGTTGTAGAACTCGTCGCTGGTGACCTCAGGGTCCCAGTTCAGGCCCTGGAAATTACCAATGCCAGAGGCGAGCTGGTTGGCAAAGTCGTCATCGTAGGTAAGGTTCCCAAGACCAAACGCATTCTTCAAAGTCAGAGTAAGGTCGTGGTCCTTCTTGCCAATGAGGATGTTGTCGACCATGTGGGTGAAGGTCTTTTGCGCGGTGATGCACTTTTGTGGGCCATATGTTGCAATGGGGTCATAGTATTGCCAGTAGTCATAGATGGCCTTGGTCACGCCTGAGCTGGAGATGGCTCCCCAGTAGACATCTGGATACAGGACTCGGAGGAATGAGACGAAGGCACCTGCATAGGAGCCACCGTAGGCGATGTGTGCGGTAGAGTTGCTCGTCAGATCGTGGTCTTCCAGTCCAGGGAATTTGATGTTCCTAGAGAAGTATGCTTGATCGGCCAAAGCTTGCTCGGTGGTCAAGAATCTCAGATTCTCGGTTGAGATGTCAGGTGTTGGGAAGGAAGTGCCATAGTATCTGTGCTCGAGAATAACGCCGATGCCGTTCGTGGCCTGGGTCAACTGCGCGACGATACCTTTCTGCAAGAACGGAAGTCTACCCACGCCTGAGGTCTCACCGGACTGCAGGACGATCACAGGGCCTCCAGGCTTGTAGTTGGATGCATCGAACCAGTAGCGCAGGTTGAAAGATGCATTGCTGTGCGGCTCGTAGAGACTCTCGTTGTGGAAGTGGTCCACAGGTACGGACAGGTTATGTGCCGGGTAGAGTTCAGAAGGGTCGACATCCTCGCGCTTGAAGAGGGAGGAGCTCTCGGCCTTTGAAGAGGTCAGCAACCTTGTGCGAGCAGCATGCGATTAATCGTCAAGCTTACCTCTCTACTAAAGTGCTGAATGGTACGACCTCCACTGCCGATGTTTAGGTCGAAAGCGGCCGCTCCGAGAGCTAAGGCGCCGAGAAGAGCGCCCTGCAGTTTAAAGACCATGATCACAGGATAGGCCGGTAGGATGCTCGCAGGTGATGGTGGAGTCAGAAACAGAGCGCGCAAGGAAGAAAGACGACTTCTACAGGAAAGGCACGTTCAGCGGAGGCAATCCATCGCACGGGCAGGCCTCAATACGACGTGCCCGCGGCGGATGTCTATCACCATCCTTATGAGGAAGCTCATATGCGCTCTATCAGGCGGGCGGGTCAGTGGTTGGCGCTAGGTGACAGGCATTGCGGATGACGTCCTGCACCGTTACATCCACACGCAAAGTTACCATGGCTGAAGCTTGGCCCTACTGCCAAAGACCCGCCCGAGCTTGACCCTGATAGGCAGCTGCCACAGCGCACGACTGCACTTCCATACGCCGCTATCCGGGGAGTGAGGTCGAGATACGCGTGAGAACAGAGCAACGCGTTAGCCGACACACGCCCGTCTTGCGCATGACGCTATCCAGGGCATGCGCGGTATGGAGTTGAGATAACCACTCCTGCACAATCATGGCGACAGCATCCTCCGACTCGGCCTCGCTGGTCTCCCACCAATCCAACGTCCCAGGCCTCACGAGGAATCCGACCTCTCAGACTGCTCGAGGCCAGCAAATATTCAGTCTAGAAACTTTCAGCAGTAAAGACTTCATAGTCAAAGACTTCGTCGAAGCACTTTCCGATTCAGCAACTCCCGCGCGACGATCGTTAGGAGCACCAGGAGCACCTCCCAATGCACAGTCGACCCAGGCATTCGATCCAAAACCACTCATTCGGACCTTCGAGCATGCCCTCACTCGGCTTAAGACGCTGAGTGAGGATCTTGAGGAGCGGGAGAATGAACTATCCGGCAGTGTGCGACGCGCGGAAGGACAGCACAATTCAAACATCAAGTCACGGGAGAGGGAGCTCCAGCGGACGATTGATTCGTTCCACCAGCTCGAGCGAACACTGGACGGTGACGGCGATATTGGCGGAAATGCTGCGGTGCGCATTGGAGACCGATTAGACGAGCTGGACAAACAACGGCAAAGAGCACAGGATGCCAAATTTGTTCTGCAATGTTGGATCGAGGTCAGCGAACGTGAGGATCTATCCTCGCTCGAGGATGTCCGAAGAATGGGTCAGGGCGAGGGCAAGATCCGGTGCGCGCATATCGCTCGGCAGCTTCTGAAGATATCACAGAGACTTGAACCGGATATTGATTCGGAGAATGGCACGCACGCAAAGACAAATGGCGTGCGCTTCTCTGAGACCAATGGCAACGGAGAGGTGGACTCTACCGGACGTACATCAAATGGTCGCAAGACTCGCGAGATCATTGAGAAGTTCCTAGAGATGTTGGAGAAAGACCTCTTGAGGTCATTCGACGATGCATACCGGAGACAGAACTTTGACGGAATGCTGGAGTGTGCAGTCGCCTTGCGTGACTTTGGCGAAGGCAACAGTGTTATCTCACTTTTCGTCAACCAGCATCAGTTCTTCATCGATCGCTCACAGCTCGTCACAGAAGAGCTCACGACCGACAACGAGACCTGGGATCGACTTGCAGACCCCGACATGGAACCACCAGGTATCGAGCCAGGCCTGCAAGCACTAATTGATGAGGTCAAGGTAGTCGTGCAGGAGGAGAGTTTCATCATCAAGCGCGCATTCCCTTACTACGATGAGGTACTGGCACGCTTCTTGCAGCGAGTCTTCCAGCAATCCATACAGCAAAGGTTGGAGATGGTTTTGAACAAGACAGATAGCATATCATCATTGGCATTCCTGCGATCACTTCAGGCGTCCAAGTCCTACATCAGCGCATTGGTCGATGACTTGAAGGCACACGGCCTCACAGAGCATCCCGAACCTGTCAACAGCGTGACGGCCGCTGTCCTCGATCAGCAGCTTGATGAGCTTTTTGTGCCATACTTCACAGGCTCATCTTATCTAGAGCGTGAGAAACACAATCTCGGCGAGCTTTTCGAAGGCTTGCTGTTCAAATTCACACTTTATCACTCACGGAGAAGGAAGCTCAATGTGCAGTCATCGACATACTTGGGTGCTCTCTCTGCGAGATCGAAAGAGTTGATCAGCAGCGCGAGAGAAGCATATTCCGAGAGACTAGATGCCGGAGACGTGCCTACAAGCCAAAAGAACATGATGCTTCGCATTGCCGGTCTGAGAGACGACAATCAGCACTCAAATCATACAGGTAACAAAGAACCCGAAATCACTGATGAAGACGGTCAGCTCTCGCTGCCGAACACCAAGCGAATGCTCAGATGGCTTGCAGAGGGTGTCGGTCGCGGCCTAGAGCTCTCTACCAGTGGCAATGATACCCCGAAGGAGATACGTGTCCTGCTAGATCTCCTCATTGCAAACATGGGCGAGGTATATCTCGAAACAGCACTCGACGCTGCTAATGAGACTGCCTACGCGGCCGAACAAAACTCCAAAACCGAGCCAGACACCTCTTACATCAGCGATCTAAAGATTGCAATCAGCATCCTGCACCTCATGCTTACGACGATCAAGATGTTGCTTCTTCCACTAGCCTCCACAAATCTCACAATCCGACGCGATCTTGAGAAGCGCACCTCAGCATTCACAGATCGGATGGAAAGCAAGATCGACTCCATCTTACAGCGCACCATCGATGCATCACTCGCTTGGACTGCCCGCCTCCTGACAGGCCAAAAGAAAACAGACTACCGTCCCCGCGACGACGCGAACCTGCAACTCGACCAACTCCAGACCCCAACCTGCCAGTCCATCTTCGCCTTCCTCTACCGCCTCCAGTCCCGCGCCGCCTCCTCCCTCTCAGGCAAAGTCCTCGAATCCTTCTCCCTCGAACTCGCTATCGGCCTGCGCGGCCTGCTTCTCAACCACTTCAAAGCTTTCAGCGTCTCCCAGACCGGCGCCTTGGCCGTGTCGAAGGACATCGCCAAGTACTGTGAACTTTTGCGTGGTTGGGATTTGCCGGCGACTTTCAAGCCGAGTCTTGATGTTCTCGAGGAGATCGCTAATATTTTCGTCATTGGGCCGGAGGCGCTGAGGGATCGCATGAGGAATGTTGGTGGTGCTGGCGGGCTTCTGCCGGGTGTTGAGAGGGCGGACTTGAGAGGATATGTGCTGAAGAGAGAAGATGCTGGAAGCGTGGGCGTGCAGGCTGCGCTCAATGGGTTGTAGTCGGAGGAATGGGCATGGCTATGATGAGATGAGTAGTGTTATGAAATTGGTATGAATGAGAGCTAGTCTTCGATGTCACGTGAGAAGACAAAGGAGAAAACAAAGAATCACTGGGTAAACCAGTTAACAGCATGAATCGTCCTGGGGTTGCTCTAATGCCCACCTGCGTGCAGTCATGAACAAATCACGAAGTGAAAGCTTCTCGCGCGCGCGCGCGCGTGTGTGTGTGTGTGTGTGTGTGTGTGTGTGTGTGGGTGGGTGGTAGGATTTCGACTAATCAATAGTCTGTGAATACCTCCCGGTCCCGATAACAAAAAGCCAACAACCAAAACATCGCTAACATCGCAGCAAATCGATCTAACAAGTTCGCAATTCCCAAACATTACACCTCCAGAGATTCCTCTTACTTGCCTCACTTTCCCGGATCCCTCACTGCGAGAAATCCATCTTGCACTGATCCTCAGCCTGCAAGAACGAATACCCATTCAAGCTGCACTGGCACCTGAAAGCCACCATAGGGCCCCAATCATCAAAGTCGTCGACCGTAAGCACATCCGTGCCCGGGGAAAGCTCATCGAAAGTAGCACTAAAGATGTGTCCATCCCTAGAGCAACAGTGGCAAACCGGCCTCGAATTCCTCGCAAGCGCCTCCAGCACGCGCGGATCACGGAAGTAGTTCCAGCCCTTCTTGATCATCGAAGCGTGAGTCCAGAACGAGTTGTCGTTGATCCAGTACTGCACGAGGCGCTCGAGCTCTTCGGTGGGCACTGTGTCGCCCGGGAGCTCGATCTGAGGGTTGATGGGATCGAGGCGGCGGAAGAAGTTGGCCGTACCGATGATTTTGTCGTTGAGGAGGCTCATGTTATACTTTGCGTGAGCGCGGCAGCACTTGTCTGCGATCGCTTGGCAGCGGCGCTGCTCGCGCTCGACGGCTATCGCGGCCAGGTCCTGGGCGACTTCGCCGAGGGGGCTTCTGAGGTTCATTTCGCCGGCGGCGTTGGCGAACCAGGCTTGGGTGACGCCGGAGGGGAAGACTTGGGCGGGAGCAGGGAAGTGGGCGGGAGCAGGGATGTGGACGTTTTTTGGTCGCAAGATTTCATGGGTGGACAGAGTCTCCATTTCGCGGCGCTTGGCCTCGTTTGGCCCCAGGAGGGTCCCGTGGGCGGGAGGTGCGTTGCAGTTAGTGGCGAAGTGGCCGAATTTCTGGCAGTTCTTGCAGAAGGCTGGGTGCTTGCATTCGGTGTCGCAGTGGCCGCGGTTCCTGCAGATTCGGCACACCATTTGGAGCAATTGGATCGCTGGTTGCTGGCAGCGGATGGCGACGTGGCCGGTCTGGTTGCAGCGTTCGCAGTAGCCGTACTCGGCACCTGATAAGGCGCCTTCATTGCTTACAGACCCTGGGAAAATGTTCTGCTGAGCGTATTGTTGCCTAGGCCTGGGTCCTTGCTGCTGCGAGGCTCTTGGTCCTTGTGGTGGCTGAAGTTGACCAATGTTGACATTGTTGGATGACCAGATGTTCTTGTTGCTTTTACACTCATTGTTCTTGTGACCCTTCCCAGGGTGCATATAGCAATCGTCGTTGGGTCTGGTCTGAGATGGGTCAACACGCTGCCTATTGGGGTTGGCAGTGGCGTAGGCGTAGTTGTTGTGGCTGTTGTTTTGTCTGGGTCCGCGACCATTCTGATTGTGCCGGCCATTGGCGTTACGGCCGTTGTGGTTCTGTGCGTTACGGCAGTCCTGAGCAAGATGGCCAGTCTTGTTGCAAACGTGACAGGTCTTCTGCTTTCTGCCACCATGGCCACCAGGACCGCGGTTGCGCGACTGATTCCGGTCTTGGCCGTGCTGCACATTTACTTTTTGGCCCGGAAAGTTTGGATGCGGCATGTTTGCTTTATTTGTTCTTGTTTTCCTGCTCGTAGTGTGTGTAGTAAGTGATGCAAAAGATGGAGGTTCTGACCAGCAGATACCGAAGAGACAAAGGAAATGAGGGAAGGGAAAGAGGGTAAGTAAGGAAAAGGGTGTTCTCACCGTGTTGCTGTCAAGTCTGAATGTCGAAAGGAGAAGAGAGAGAAGTCGGGAATGAAGAGGCGATGAGGTAGGTAATTGTATTGCGGGCCGAGTATCTAATTACGACCTTTGTCTTCATTGTGTGGCTGAGATTGGGAGTGCTAGCTTTGTTGATGGGAGTGATGTAATCTTAAGCAAAAAAGGACTCCTTTATCCTTTGTCCAGATAACAAGAGAATTGTAACCAGCCACAGTCAAGGCTTCGTTGGGAGACCAGCCAGCCGATGCAATCAGATTGAGCACGTGATGTGAAGTTGAGCGGCATCACTGGCGATTGAGCCTAGAAGTACAAATTCATTTGCAGAAGAGTAAGTCTACTTTGACAGAAACGTGATGTTGGCATAACAAGCCATGAAGAAGCATAGGTATCACGGCCACTGCCTGATCTATGCCGCATACCATCCGTAGAGAGACAGCCTTCCTGCCATACCTTAACGCCGTTCGATTCCCATAACCTACAATCAGCGCTTGCGGCCGCGGCCCTTCTTCGCGCTGCCACCTGCGGAGCCGTTCGTGTCGACACTAGCAGCACGAGACGATCCGTTGGGGGTAGCCTTTACGCCATTGACTACTTTGTTCTATGACAAGAATCAGCATTGTTACTTCGAATGACACTAGGGAGTAAACTTACCTTGGCACCGCCAGTACTGACACGACCCTTCTTCTTGGTCGGCTCCTCGATCTCCTCGGACTCATCCTCGTCCACTGCACGCTTGTTCTCTTTGCCGTTACCGCCTTCCATTTCTTTAGCAACGGTGGTGATAAGCGTTGTGCAGCGACGGCTGATCTCTTGTGGCGTGCGAGACAGGAAGAACCAATCGAAGCGGAACAAAGGACTCTCGCGGATCTCATCACGGATCAGATCGTACACACCCTCCTTGTCAAGGCCATACTTGTCAAGCATGACGAGCAAGAAACGGTCTTCTTCCTCCGTGTAGACCTTCTTGTTCGTCGTAGAGACGGTGTAATTGAGCTTAAGCTGCTGCAGTGGCACACGGTACATCTTGAGCTTCTTGCGTAGCATGTCAGCCTGTTCAACAACGCGCTGCGCCTTCTGCTCTCCTTCCTTGATTGCGGAAATGTGCTTCTCCCAGTTGGGGATCTCCTTGTAGCGCTTCCAGAACACCTTCGCATATATCTTGATCTCGTCAGGCTCCTTTGAATCGACTTCAAGAGCGATGTTCTCGTAGTCGTTGCGGCCGTACTTGGCAGATCCGTTGATGAACTGCTGGAAGTCACGCTTGTTCCATTCTCCAAAGCCTTGTGCCGCCAGTTGCTCCTTCTCGGCAATTTCGCCCTCATCCAGCGGTTCGGCTTCGTCAATCATTTGCTGCTCCAAAGCCTGGTCCTCTGTGCGCTGATCGAGAGTGTCCTCATCACCTTCGGCGAGTGGTGCCTTGATGTTGTTCTCCTTCCTGAACCAAGCGGTCTCCTTCTCCTGCAGATCACCGAGACGAGGGTCAAAGAATTGATAGTCGTGCATAGCTTGTTGTTTGGGTGCACGTGGAACCTTGGGCTTGGGGTCTGCTGTCCTGCCACCAGTCATAAGAGCCTGACGGTAGTATTTGTCCATGCTGTAGCTCTGTTCCTTGCGCTCACGCTTGGAAGGTTCGATCCAGTTGAGACCAATGTCCTTCTTCAGATTCAAGAACTTCTCACCGTTCCACTCGTAGGCGCTACCTGCTTCGGAACTGAACTTCTGCAGGTCATCGATACCAAGCTTCTCGTACTTGCTCTGCATCTCTTTCGTTCTCTCCTCGCCCTTGCGAAGAATAGCATCGATATCGTATGCGTCTTCGCCATCCTCACCAGCAGGCGTATCGTTGCTGAACACCTCGCTAGCACCGTGTTGGATCATGCCAAGCAGCTCATCTTTGCTCGAAGCCGTCTTAGTCTGTTGCTGAGCACGGCCTTGCTGGATAACAAGCTGGTCAAGACGGAGCTTCTGTGCTGCGCGCTCGAGCACCTTCTCCTCGATCGCCTTCTCCGTGACCATGCGGAACACTTGCACCTGCTTCTTTTGTCCAATGCGGTGAGCGCGGTCCATGGCTTGCAGATCGGCCTGAGGATTCCAATCCGAGTCAAAGAGCACGACAATATCGGCACTTGTCAAGTTAATGCCCAAACCACCAGCGCGAGTGGTAAGTAAGAAGAGGAACTTCTCCGAGCCTTCCTTGTTGTAATCATCAATAGCAGCAATGCGATCCTCGTGAGCAGTGGAACCGTCAATACGGGAATACTGGTAGCCACGGAAAACAGAGTAATCCTCCATGATGTCTAGCACACGACTCATCTGCGAGAAGATGAGCACACGGCTGCCGGCAGCTTTCATGCGCTTGAGGAGCTTGTCAAGCATAATCATCTTGGCGGAGTTGTCGATAAGGTGTTCGTCGGTGGTGTATGGAGGGCCTGGCTCTGCACCATCGAAAAGATATGGGTGATTGCAACACTTACGCAGCTGCATCACAATGTTGAGCAGACGTGTCTTGCTCTCCTTCTTGCCAGCAGCGTTGTTGACAGCGTCGATGTCCTTCTCGAGGATTTGTCTGTACCACTTACGCTGCATAGGGGTCATGCCGACATAGAGGTTGACCTCCTTTTTGGGCAGAAGACTCTTCTCTACATCAGCCTTGACACGACGCAGAAGGAAAGGTCGCAAGACACGGTGAAGCTTTTGCACTACCGAGTCCTGGTCCTCTTCCTGATTCGAGAACCACTGGTCGAACGCTTCTGATTCACCAAAAACGTCAGGCATCAAGAAGTTGAGAAGCGCCCACAGCTCATGGAGGTTGTTCTGGAGCGGTGTACCAGTGATAAGCAATCGGTTGCGGGAATTGAATATGCGGATGATTTGTGCGAGAGAAGACTCCTCGTTCTTGATACGGTGGGCCTCGTCAATGATGATGTATTCCCAAGCGAACTTCTTCAGGTGGCTCTTCTCGCGCAAAATCATCTCGTATGAGGTGATACAAACGTCAAAGTCCTCTGTCGTAAGGCGATCTCTGATCAATTCAGCACGAGAGTCCTTGTCACCCTGCAAAACCAGGACATTGATGTCGGGAATCCATTGCCCGAATTCGCGCTTCCAGTTGTCCAGCGTCGATTTCGGCACGACCACAAGATGAGGACCCTTGATGTCTTGGATGAAGCGCAAGTAGCCAATGAAGGAGATTGTTTGCAGTGTCTTTCCGAGACCCATCTCGTCGGCAAGGATTCCTGAGATACCATTCTCGTGCAAGCTGACCAGCCAGTTGAGACCCGCAACCTGGTAATCCCTCATTTGGCCCCGGATGTAGCTAGGACTCTCGCGGAAGACAGTTTCGTTTTGCTTGCCCTCCTGCTTGCCTTCACGCAGTAGCTCGGCGTCCTCTTCCTTCTCTGTTCTTCTCCTCCGACCGCCATCTGCGCCACCCTTGCGCTTGTTGCCTGCGAGCCTGGCCTCCTCTTCCTGATCCTGGCGGTCGATCTCCTGCATGACCTCCCTAATCTTTGGGTCCGGGTTGGTATCGATGAAGTGTCTGAAAAGGTCTGTCAAGCCGAGCAGGTACCTGAATCGCCTGATGGAGTCATCCTCCTTGCTCTCACCGAGCCGATCGTGCTTCTTGCCCAGGACAGTCTTGCGCAACGCATTGCCTTCCCAGCGGCGCTTGCGACCATCTGTAGGCGCAGCATCTCCTGCGACACTGTTGGCAGTGCCGGTGGGATTGGATTCCGAGTCTGTGTAGTCGGGAGTGTCGAGATCAGGCAGGGTGCCATCGCCAGCTCCGAGGCCGGTCGCACCGCTCATGTTGGCGTGCTGTTGTGGATCTGGCTCCGGGAGATCGTTTGACGCGCTTGCAGCGCTGGAAACTTGAGACGAAGCCCTTTGGATGTTTCGAGGAGTTCCGTTTGCGCGTTCTTGACAATGCCGTGAGTCGATGACCCGATAATGTCTGTTTGCTGATGACAGACTAGGGCGCGCAATCGCTGGGGAGTGTTTGCTGCGCGAGGCGCGAGTGTGATGGGTGGTGGGTGGTGTAAGGGTGAGAGAGGACGTGTGGGGAGAATGTTCGATGCTGGTCTTCCCTTTGGCGAGGAAGTCGCGACGAATTCGCGCTTCGGGCAGGCGCGCGCACGGCCCGATAAAGTGTTTAATGTCGATCACCGTCACTGGACTCCGACAAACAACATCGACATCGGAAGGTGAATGCAGCATATGTCAAGGATGGCCGTCGCCATCATGGCCATTTTGATATCTCAATGTCCTCTTTCGATGTTTTGTTGCGCGCGAATCTGATCATTCAAGGTCCTTGTACTACAACCACGCTCTGACGTATCTCGGACTCGGACTACATGTACAGTAACCTTCAATGAAGTCAACAGCCAGCAATCTACAACCACGGGCTTCTATCTAGACGAAATAGTCTTCACAGTCTGGTTGAAGATACGTACTGGATCGAAGGTGTTGAACATTATTGTAGGTCCAACAGTCCACAGAATTGATGTCACTCGACTGAGCCGCGAATGACCCTGTATCGTATGCTACTATGCACACCCTACTCGTGGTCACAATTGTCCTATTATAATTCGTTTCTGATGGTGGTGGGACCGCCACATTGCACGGCATTGATGTGCATCTCCGATTTTACTCCCAGACCATCTTCATATGTTGCCAACTTCTAGAATTATGTGCAATAGATTGGGTATACTTGGGGTAAGCTTCGACGCTCAGGTCTATACAATTGTCGGACGATGCCATCACAACCAAACAGCCACGGGAAGATTATCTACCCTCTGACGTGATATACGTATGTGCTGTCACCACATATACAGATTAATGGTCAAAGGTTTACCGCAGACATGGTCAATATCAAGGGAACAAAGCGAAGACAAGATCACAGCAAGGGTCAGAGTTGGGGTTAAAATGAATTTCGGATTACCAAGAGATTACATAATATATCACGTGACATCCACACAGGCTGCCTGGAGGCAAACTTCTAGAAGCTCGGAAACTCGCAGACTTATGCGTGCTAGTGCTTCCAGGAGTGGAGAAAACAGCCAGTGAAGATAGATGTTCACAATGTAGAAAGACTACTCGCGGCGTTTGCAGACGCATAATGTACGAAACGGTGGTGATACGGAAATATGCCCAAGCTGACGCCACGTGACTGCTACGGTAGAGCTTCACGTCAAGAGTGGTCTGCGGCCTCGTCCACACTGCTCGTTTGGCGTCGGCAGACACTCCGACGAGAGCGATCAAGAGGGTGAAGCCGCTTTGCGCCAATGATAAGCGGGATGGCGATCGAAGTGTATTTTTTGCATTTCTAAGCAAGCGGGGACGCGTCTGCCGTGAAGAAGGGCAACACAACCGACGAAACACGAGTGTGAAACAAGGTATATTGATGGGATACATGCTCGCAGAAGGATAGAGCTGCTTCGAGCACGCACGTACATGATCGCAGACTGTAGCCAATGTCCCCATGAGCAGTGAAACAAGAGTGAAGGGAGTAGTGAAGTCGGTCTGCAGACAGGCGAGCTCCCTCGCAGCGCTGCCGTCGATCTCGCGATCTCGATCTGGCGTGAGGTGTAATGCCGGGCATGCCGCAGAAGTCTTGGCGGGCGCAAGTCTGGGGCAAAGAGCAAAACTTCGCTCGCTCCTGCTGCTCGTCGCACCCCTCGACGTCATTTATCTTCGACGTCACAGTGCACTTCACATCTCCCAAATCGGCGTTTGCGCGTTGCGAGAGCCGCCTCATCAGGACGAAGATACGACTATCATTGACCATCGCCATACTACACGCCGAGTTGCGTGCTACCGCCTCACGACAAAGCTCGCGACCGCGCCCTTTGTTCCATCTCCTCGACGCGAAAGCCGGGTCGATTGCGACGAAATCTGAGAGCCTGAGACACGCGTGGTTGGCCAGCCATCACCGCGCGCCTGCACAGCAAGTAAGTCTCCCAGTAAACCCGTGGCTGGCGACGTCCAGCAGTGCCCGTCAAACTGTCTCCAGAACGCGTTCAGTTCGCCTGGCGTGTGTGTGCAGAAACAGAGCGCGGCCGAGCAGAGCGTGATTTGCCACCGGGCTAGCGGCTGGGGCCAGTACTGGAGATTGGAGGCTGCGTTGCGTTTTTCGCCGCGGCTTGCTGAGCATCATCGCTCCATCGCGACACAACGCTGACTTGCGCAGACAAACAAAAGCAGTATCGCACCGCGCAAACACTTGTGGCGCGGAACAGTCGTGTGGTGTGTGTGAGAAAAGAAGAAGGGCAGCGCCGAATTAGTACTTGCACTTGAGCTTGGAGGCCGCACCCCGTCGTCATCGCAAAGTCGCAGCGCCGCCTTTGCGTCATGGCAGCTTCCAACATCCATTCACCTCCAACTCAAATGGGCGATCGGAGCAAAACATCCTCGCCCGCCACGAGCAGAGGCCCCGGTGCCAACAACAACACCTCAGGTACGTCGTCATCACTGCTGCATCTAATCCCCCCCGTCAATTGACCCACGCGCGCTGCCTGCGCATCGCTGTCGTCTGCACGCGCATGTCCTGTCCGCCACCGCGCCCTCTGTCGTCATCGTCGCATTGCATTTACTAACATCACCTGTAGACAATCCCAAAGAAGCACCCGAGTCCAAGGATACCAAAGAAGGTAAGTCACAACAGAAATCATCGTCGCACACTTCACGTCGTGCTAACCTCAATGCCAGAAACCAACGTCCCCTCCATCAAGCAACCAGACAACGACGACAGCAAAGAGGGCGCAACGTCCAATGCTCCCCTCGCTCCACCGCCCAAGCCAACCCAGAACGGCGGTGAAAGCAACGACTACTTCTCCTCCGGAACCAAGCCTACCCATTTCTCTAGCGAGCCAAACCCGTTCGAGAACGCGTTCGGTAGCAACCCAGCAGACACTCCCGGCAAACCGCAATTGCCAGGCGTGACTAGTCTTACATCGCCGGCGTCACTTCTACCGTCGGCTACACCTGGTTGGCCAGGTTCATTACGATCTGGTCCCTTGAGCCCAGCAATGCTTACTGGCCCAACCAGCAACAACGACTACTTTAGCGGCGACCACCATTTCTCTGGCAGTTTCCCAACACCCAACGAGTCTTCTTTGCGTACCGGACTCACGCCAGGTGGTGGTGGGTCTATGTTCCCACAGCCATCGCCCAATTCACAAGCTCTTTACAATTCACTTCAGAGTGGTGGTGCTACCCCAGGCACCTTGGACTTCCATCGCACCGCTATGAATGCGCGTGCCAACAGCCAGGCTACCTACAACATGCCCAATTCAACGTCACAGCCGCAACAGAATCCTAACATTCAGCCCGATCTCGACAGCAAGCCGTACAACCCCAACGGCCAATCTCAACAGCAAGACGCCCAAGATCCGTTCAGCTCGCATCAAACAAACGACGCTGCGAATGGACTCTTCATGCTCGCACAGGCCGGCGGTCAACAGCAACAGCAGCGCAATGGTCAGCAAAACTTTGGCATTGCGCCACAGCAGCAACAGCCTCCACAACATCAACAGAATTACCATGGCATGCAACAAGACCAAGGTATGGACGGCAGGGCTGGAAAGAACAGTATCGGCAGCAACATGTCGGGCGATACCGAGAACGGACCAGGCGATTATTCCGACGTCGGTAGCGAAACCAAGCCTCAGGCCCGCAGCGCAAGAGGAAAGAAGGGCTCTGCTGGCAAGGGTGCCGCTAACGGCAAGAGGAAGACCGACGAGACCCCCAGCAAACCTAACAACAAGCGTCAACGTACCAACAACAGCGCGGGAGGCATGGGCAACATGGACATGGACATGGACGATGAGGAACAGGTCAACGAGAACGACATGGAAGATTCACACCCTGACGGAAAGAAGATGACCGACGAAGAAAAGAGGAAGAACTTCTTGGAGCGCAACCGTGTTGCTGCATTGAAATGTCGTCAGCGCAAAAAGCAGTGGTTGGCTAACCTCCAACAGAAGGTCGAAATCTTCTCAACAGAGAACGACGCTCTTGCTGCGACGGTCACTCAACTTCGAGAAGAGATTGTTGGACTTAAAACACTCCTCCTTGCCCACAAGGATTGCCCTGTGTCAGCTGCCCAAGGTATTAGTGCGCAGGCCATCCAGCAAATTGCCGGCAACAATAACGACCATCAATACGCCAACCCTTACGGCATGATGGGTCACGGCATGCAAGGTCAAATGCAAGGTCAGATGCAGAGGAGGTAAGCAAGCAGTCCCTGCCTAGGCACATACTGAGCTTTGCCAATGCTCCTCACAGCTAGAATCTTCCTCCTCCGACCGGGCTTTCACCATATCAAAATGGTATAATTGACGAAGGACTTCTACAATCGTCCCCTCGCCATCCCAATTCACCACTTCCTGTTGTGCGGGAAAGCGAGGCGTCGATCGAAAGGAATTCTTCGGACCATTCAGGCAACAAAACTAAGTAATTATCCTTTGTATTGTACATGAGCTGCAAAGCAGCCCGTCTTGACCTTGCTTTTCTGCTTCAGTGGTAGTCTGGCGAATCAAGGCGTGTTGCTCTTTGCTAGGAATTTGGGGCTTGTTGAGAAAAAGAATCTTGTTCACGGCGTTTTGTATGCACAAACTGGGCGGAGGGCGTCTGTTGTTTTTGCTTTGAAGGTGGCGTCGTCTTTTCTGAGGAAGCTGTTTCGCGGCTTTCACGAAGTGGACCCCTTGGACTCGAGGGCAGCATTACTGGTTGGCGAAGGATGCTCTCTCCTCAGCTCTCTCACTGCTGCCCTGCGGAAGATCGAAGAAGGTGACATATACACAACGTAAGATTACGATATCTTTGATCGCAAAGTATTTATTCTTGTTTTTGCAAACATTTGGAACCAGAAGTGATGTAACGAGATTGATCCTCGGGTTCCGACACTTGATGTAATGTATATACTTCGCAGAAAAGTGAACTCGTGTGTTGGAGATTGTCCAAAGTTTTGTCTGTTGTCGTACAGTTATATGTATATGCACCTAGCTGGCATTTGATGATCCATTCGCTATCAAGTCAATTCCTTCGCTATGCAGTTTCATTGCTAGAATATATTTACAGAAAATGGCCCTCAATCACTGTCGCTGTCGCTGTCGCTACTGCTGCTATCCGAGCTACTCTCATCGCTTGACACCTCCGTCCTAGCTTTCCTCTTCCGCCTTCCAGTCACTTTAGGTTTGACAGCAGCAGGAGCAGGCGCGGGTAGGTCATCGTCGTCATCGGCGAACGTGGTTTTCTTGCCTGTTCCCTCGCTCCATACCTTCTTCATGGCATCGGCCACTAAGTTGACGGGCTCAGGAACATTCACTGGTGGCAATGCTTTGACCTTGGGCTTGGGCGTAGGCTTAGCGACAGCGACAGGCAGCGGAGCGTGGTAGAGCAATTGCGTCAAGACGGCTTCGGCTCGCGCGGCGCGGTCGAAGTCGTCTTGCTCCAGCTTCGAGGTCTCGTCGGATTCTCTCAGCTCGTTGAGGGCGTTTTTGTACGCTTCCCTTCGCGTCTCGGGCTCTTCGTAGCCGTTGAAATCGAATGTTCGGCCGGCTTTCTCGGTCACTTCGCGGAGGACTTCGTCTGCGCCTTCGACGAGGCGGGTGCGGTTGCCGGCGCCTTGCAGGCCTGCGATGTAGCTGATCAGAGCATCGGTGTAAATTGCAGGCACGCGGAAAGTGCTCCAGATGTTTTTGAGAAGATGGTTTTCGTTGGCCTTGTTGAACTTCCAGTTGGGTTTGTCGTGGTGGAACTGGTGCAGGTATTCGACGTAGGGTGATGTTTGAGATGTAGTAGTGGTGAGCTGGTCTTGCTGCTTCTGCTGCTGCTCTTGGGCTTTGCGTTCTTGCTTTGCGGCTTTCTTTGCTGCTTTGCTGGCTCTCCGTTCTTGCAGACTGGGCATGTTTTCTACGTCTTGATTTTGAGTTTGAGCTGCTGCTTGGTCGGCTTTCTTGTCGCGTTTGGATGCCTTGGTTTTGGCTTTTGCCTCAGCTGGAGATTCGGTTGATGTGACGGTCGTTGCCTTCTCGGTTGAGTCCGGTGTTTCTGGTACTTGAATTTCTGTAGATGGCTTAGGTGGCGTCATGGGTTTGCCAGCTGCCCATGCCTTGAAGTAGTTCTGTCCAGTCTCGCCATCCTCTGCCTTGGTCTCAGCGGAGAAAGAAACGGCTTTCTTGTTGGCAGGCGTTTTTGTGGGTGATTGGGAACCAGCTAGAATACTTCTGGGTGCAGGAGACTCGATCCGGATATCACGCTTCGATTTCTTGCTGCGTTTGGTCGCCGAGCCGCTACCATCCTCGTCGCGTGATCTTTTGGATCCAGTGCGAGACAAACCATTTGTCTCTGATAATGTGGAGAACTGCGCATTGTCTGCTCTCGCTTTGCTGTGCTTCGATTTGGAGTCCCTATTTTTTCCAGGTGCACCCGATTTCTGGAGCATGGAAAGCCTCTCAGCGTGCATAGCCATGATGGCGATAGAGAACCCTAGCCTTTTCGTTGTTATAGATCCTGTTCTTGAAAATGCCTATTTGGACTTCTATGCTCTAGGAATATTTTCTGAAGTCGCTGCAGGGACGGCCGAGGATCACGGACGGAGATGTACGCGTGCGTGATGTGGCCAACTTCCTCCTCTGACGTTCGCCAGCGCGAGAGCTCCAACTCCGATCAGGCAAACAGCCGCCGCGTAGCTGTCACTACTACGATCACCACTTCCACCTTTCGATCAGCTACATCGCCGCTACACCATTAACTTCAACTGAAACGCCTCCGGATATCCTCCCCGCCCGAATAAGATCTCAACTGAATCTACCTTTCCCCAGCCAATACCGTCATCATGGCGAGCAAGTCTCCCCAAACACATCACTGGATGGAAGGATGATGGACTAATCAGCTTTCTCTGAGCAGGCGGCTACGACAGACACATTACCATCTTTTCAGACCAGGGTCGCCTCTACCAAGTCGGTACGTGACATATCTATCGCTATATCTACACCTTGGAACTGCCTTCCGAGTCAAGTGAGCACATCCACTTACACAATCGCCATCACAGAGTATGCGTTCAAGGCAATCACCGCAGCAAACATCACATCCGTCGGTGTGCGAGGCAAGGACTGCGCGGTGGTCCTGTCACAGAAGAAGGTTCCGGTAGGTTCAAGGCACACATCACTCGGAAGCGAGATGTACGGAAGGCTAAGAGATGTGCGCAATTAGGACAAGCTCATCGACCCCGAATCCGTCTCATACGTCTACAAGCTCTCACCATCCGTCGGCTGTGTCATGACTGGCTCGATAGCAGACGCACGCGCATCGGTGATGAGGGCGAGAGGTGAAGCTGCAGAGTTCAGGTACAAGTTCGGCTACGAGATGCCTTGCGACGTGCTTGCAAAGCGTGTCGCCAACATCAGTCAGGTCTACACTCAGAGGGTATGTTCACTACAAACGCTGGAGTGAGGTTATTTGGAAGTGAATGCTAACCAAAATAACAGGCATACATGAGACCTCTCGGCGTAGCCATGACGCTCATCTCCCTCGACTCCGAATTTGGACCTCAATTGTACAAGTGCGATCCCGCAGGATACTTCGTGGGCTACAAGGCTACTGCTTCCGGTCCCAAGGCACAGGAAGCGCTTAACTTCATGGAGAAGAAGCTGAAGAACAAGGACCATGCCGAGGGCAACTGGGAGGAGGTTGTCGAGCTGGGCATCACAGCGCTGAGCTCAGTGCTCAGTGTCGACTTCAAGAAGGGAGAGCTTGAGATTGGCATTGTCGGTGGCCCGAGGACCGACGGCAAGGAGGGTACTGACCCTACTTTCCGTGCTCTGACGGAAGAGGAGATTGATGAGAGGTTGAGCGCGATTGCTGAGAAGGACTGAGCGCTTGCATGTAGTGATGCATTGTAGCATACCACCCGGCAGCTATGCCATTAGAAGCCCTGCCTTCAGCTGACAGCCTCGAACATTAGCGTGGCAAGCGGGCAGATATGAGAAGAGTCATCCCGAAGCACAGTCAGAACATACGAATGATATTGTACGACCAGGTCAGATTCATGACGATTCCTTGACGAAGTGTTGTCCGTGGTACCTCTCAACATTTGCTTCCGCGGTGGAGTGTGTGGATTATGCACAGCCTCAGTCGACGTGCAGCATGAGTACTGCTGAGCTCCATTTCTGTTAGCCTCACGCTATTTCAAGAGCGACGTCTATTGGCGGAAGCTGTGTATCAAGCCACCAAGCAGCCACAACTGCTTCAGCTCCTGCACGCCGCAAACTGCTAGCACACTTCCATCTTGCATCTTGCCCATTGACTTCGCACCCCGTCTCGTCCCACGCGGTGTCGGCTCCCTAGCAAAACTTCCCTTCTCAGCTGGGCGACGCCACGTCTGCGCCGGACCATTGACAATCAGCCACGCCCAAGGGGCCCTCGGCCACTACGCCCGTCCACCATTCTGCACCGCCAATGCTGCCGCGTGCTCACGTGCTGCACCAGACCATGGCGTTCACGCCAAAGTAGCGTGCGTCTATACCACACATTTTTTTCTTTTTCAGCTGCCTCGCGACTTCGAGTATCCGCGACCCGCGGGCCTGTGCGTTCATGCGCGCGTGCAAGCGTACGCGAGTCCTCTCTGCCAATACACCAATTGACTTTGGGTGGATCTCGTAGTGCATCGCTGCCCGTCTTGATAGCGTCAGACACAAGGCTGACTGACTCCGACACCTCAGCACCCTATTGCGAGGCGTATGAGCCTTTTCCACACCGCAGCTCTCGTATGCTGACGTCTACGGCGTGCACTGCTCTGGCTGCCACGCGTGTGTTAGGATTCCGGGTGACAGGCGGCACCTGCAACGCTAGTGGAAGATCATAGATCTATGCCCCCTCGTTTAGCTGTAGGGCCATACGATTGCTGCCATCCTCACGATATTCTTTGGTGACCCGCATGGCTGCCACGAGGTAGTGGGACCCCCCTAGTCCCATCGCTTGCTCCCATCGCTCTCTCCGGAAGCCTCACTGCCTCATTCTGCTTCCTGAATGTGCACTCCGAATACACCATTGGATCATGAGCCACTCCGCCAACGACTCGCTCGTCCTAAGCTTGAAGACACCATCCACTGTGACCCTGCCCAATTGAGACCGATAACATCACTCCGGGCCATGTCTGCTCACCGAGTTGTCAAGGGTATGCCTGGTAGTTGTATAAGGTCTGATATCCGCCTTTGTTTCTTATGTTCTCAGGCAAACATAGTATTGTCGATCATTCCTTCATTCCTGGTTATCTTAATCTACTTTCGTCTTTGCCGTACTGTTAATTTGCATCAGCCTCAATCCTTCGCTGTTTAGCTAGGGATCGCCGACGACCAACGCGCATCTCGTGTCCAGGTCGACCGAGGCGCCTAACTTCATATATCGGCCATGGCCGACGGCCGTAAGTACATACTCACCAGGCCACCAATCCCTCAGGCCTTCACAGATAGAGTGGCAAGTGGCAAATCACTAACGATGATCGTCAGTGAATCAGGCACGAGCGATGAGAATCACGGAGCTCATGACCGATTTCCGCACTATTCTGCATCGCATTGCTGCCATTCACGCCCAGCCCAGCAGAGAGGATTATAACGAAGAGGGCTTCGTCTTACTCAGGCAAAGTCAGGCTGAAGCCAAGGCTATTTTGAGTCAGCCCTTCGAACAGGCTGCACGAGGCAGGGGAACCGAAGAGCACCACAAAGTGCAACTGAAACGGTGCGCTTCTTTCGTTCCAAATCTTTGGTGAAACGAACGTTCTCTGATCTCCAGCAACAGCATTATCATTGATGCCGCCGTCCGCAGACATCGAGCCCAAAAGGCCTTCCTCCGAGCCACTGCAGCGCTACGTTGGGTGAACTCACGAGAATCGATTCTACAAGGCCAACGACCGCAGGCCGGTCATGCGCCAGCGCTAGAGCATCTTCGCAATGCTCTACGAACAGTAAGTATTACGATAATGAGTCTACGCAAAGTCCCTTGCACTGGGCATCGGAATACAGGAACTGACAAATCGCCCACCAGGAAGTAGCACATATTACTGATCAACGCGTTGAGTTCTCTCTGCGATCTGCGGACTCTGCCGCTGGAAAATGGTTGCAAGAAGATCCACCGCTGGCTACTACTGTTCAGCGCATAGCTGTGTCTTCCTGAAAGACTGGCAGATGCTCACTCCATCCTTAGCCAAGGCGAACAATGGCTTGACACTAGAGTGGGCGAGTAAGTCGACTTCGTCATTGCTCTGAGAGCGAGCGGCTCGGTCTTACAAGAAAAGGTGATGATGATTTTGACGATGATGACGACGAGCATACATACACACGACAGCTGGATCTGTCTGGCGCGCGGTCCTGGCGATTGCGAAGATTTTCTCTCTTTTTTCTTCCTTCTGTTGTTTCTGTCGAAAAAGCGAGCATTCTAATGAAGCATACGATCCTGTAGTGTATATATTAGCATAATGGGCATGTATGAGCGCTTACTAGGAAAGCAGATCAACGCTGGGTACTTGTACAGATGCTCTCAATGGCAATCAAAACGACATGTAGCAGGAATGAAGGCATTCCGCCGCACAAGCTAGCGCAGACACGTGACTTCAACTGGAAAGCAAATGACACTTTTGAGGAGCTGGCTTTGACTTGAGAATTGTTGTTCATTTTGAGCAGAGATATTTTAACTGATACTCGAGCCTTCTCTTCCGACGAAGGATTTCCTGAAAGAAGAGGAATAAGAATAAATCACCCCTCGCTGCTCGCTCCTCATCTTCCCCTCTTTCGTACATTGTTCATAGAACGCATCAGACTTCTTAAACTTACACAAGACCGTGTGCGAGCGAGCGAAGCATCGGCTCTGACGTCTTTCCCCTGTTGATTTCCAGACAGAAGCAATAACCCAGACCTCCCAAAACTCCAGCGCTGAAAACCGAAAGCAAAAATACATATTCACATCCCGCCGTCTTGAAATCGTACAGCCCACATATAATCACACAAGCAGAAAAAATGAAGGAAGAGAAGGAGATGCCAAGATGGACCTCTCCCTCTTCAAATCTCCACCTCCCGATCAGTCCTCATGCCTTCCAGCACTTCGACCAACCCACCATGCCTCAACCTCTCAAGCACAACCTTCATCCCCTTCTGCGCTTTCGGCTGACTCTTCTCCGTCCTCTGCAGACTGATCGTCTCAATCGCAGTCCTCATCGCCCCGGAACCCCACGAGCTCAACCAGCCCTGTCTCTTCATCGTGCCCTCCTCTTCCTTTTCGCCTCCCATAACCGAGGTCGCAGTAGCTTGCTCGCCCCACATAGCCCTCCGCTTGCGAATCTGCTCGCCGATGCGCGACTTGAGCGTCACGGAGATGTTGACTTTCGTGGCTTCTTCGTTGAAAGCTCCGTTTTCCGTGAGAGAAGCCGGCCTCTCGTACCGATGCTTCTCGATCACACTGAGCACGTTGTTCCAGTCCAGATTCCGGCTCTCGCTCTCCATCCATCCCTCCTTCACATCCACTACGCTGCGCTCAAGAATGAAACTCTGCGTGCGACCATCTTCTCCGGCATTGCCCAAGTAGCTGCGCGGCAGCAATTTCACAACAGCCGGCGGCATGCGCGAACGCTTCAAGTGCAATCGCACAGTTGTCAGACGCTGCGTCTCCGGATCGAAGCTGCGCTCGATGGTGTCTGTGGAAGCTACGTGGCGGGCGTAGGGATTCGGGTAGCGCAGGAAGTAGGCCAGCGAGACAGTGGAGAAGCCGTAGTCGTAGGTGTAGTCGGAGGAGTAGAATTTGACCATTTTTGCGGTTTTTGGGAGGGTTGTTCTCTTGAAAGATGCGTCGAAAGCGTGTGTGCGAGGTTATGGCGATTGGATTATCAGGCGTGCTCGGGAGATGGCGGCGCAGCCCATCACCAAGCTAGAAGGGAGTCGGAGCGCAAAATTGGGTACGAAAGAGAATGGAGATGGCTATGGCGGATGTTTTGGTGTAGGTGTGGTGGCGAGAGGAGTGATGGTACAGTGTAGTGCGGGTGGTGTAGGAGTAGTGGATGTAGGATCGAAGGCGAGGGAATCGAGACCATTCCAATCGTGGTCAGCGGAGTTCGGCATCCGGAGCCGGCCAGACAAAAGACGCACGCGACCTACGACTATGTAACTTCGTACCCAATAATAATGTCATCGTGCAATCAATGGAGCTATAAGCTGTCTGTGCTACATGTAGTATTGGAGCTCAATCAATTGATATTGCGATTCACAAAATATAACATATCGATGTTGCTACTCTGCTGCTTGTATTATCATCTTCCCCTAAATCGCATTGACTAGTCCGTCACTCGTTTATCAAGCGGTTGCATGTCACTTTGCACGCAGATATTGTGATCCATAGGCTTTTGTTCAGAACTGTCATTAATTCATGCTGCGCTGAAGCTACTGATCTTCGCGAATCACTTAGGTCACATCATCACGCTTTAGGCTTTTGTGCCCTCCGTCTCCTGGCAGGCTGGTACACATCATTGAAGTTCATCACAACGCCCAAGAACCTCATGTCTGTATCTGGTTGATCGCGAAGATCTCCCAACAGTACAGTGATCTTGGCTTTGAAGTCTCCTCTGAGTGCTCTCAATCGCGTGCGAAGGTGGTCGAGTATCGCGCCTTCATTGCCAGCGACAGCGGCTGGGCCGCCAGGTAGAGGAATTAATGGTGGGATGGGCGAGTCAATTTCGCCTTCTCTTGCGCCACGGCGGTTGACAGATGTTCCAAGTAGTGATGAACTAATGTCGTCGTCGGCTTCCGTGAGGCCCCATCTGCCAGCCTTCGTGCGGGTTTCGATCTTCGCTGCGCGCTCTTGTCGGCGGCCGAATTCGTCGATGCTGTGCGACCAGAGTGAGTCAATAGCATCCTTGTAGGCAAGAATGAGCTTCAGTAGCTCGTGTAGCTGGCTCGTGAAGTCGACGTGACCGCCTCCTAATAAGCCTTTGCGTGTGATCGCCCTGAGGTAGGACGTATGCGCAGTAATAAGTGTGTCGAGATCGGCATCCGGCTTGCGAATCTCCTTTTGAAGACCCTCCCAACCTGCTTCAATGACTTCGAAAAGAATGTACCACTGCAATTGATCGATGAAGTGGATCATTTCAGCCATAGCACCACGAGCCATCTTCCAATCTTCACCAAGCTTGTCACTCACAGCACCCAGTACGCCTCGGGCGCCGGTCATGCACCGCCGCCAAGTGATGCCAAGCGCAAATTGGACACGCTTGACACGCCATAGGAAGTTGAACACCTTGAGGTACTGCTTGCTCGCCCATGGTGTGACAATTACATCAAGTGGTGAATCGATTCGGTATTCGAGTGTGAAGACGTCCCATCCGATCTCGCCGTGACTCAGCTCCAACATACGTGCATCGAGACGACGGAGGACATCAACGTTGTCATGTTGGGCATTCGAATTGCGAATAGCATGTTCTAATTGAGCTGTCAGAGTGTGTCGATATTGCGAATTGGCGGGCTGATCAAGATTATCGGCCAAGGATTCCATTAAGAGCGCGATGAAGTCGCCCTGTCCCAGGAGCAAGTAACTCTTGAGAGCGTTGAGGTGTGTGAATAGGGCGAATTTATCTTCCATCAGACTCAAAAGCCTCGCCATGACGGTCGAATATGCCGAGTCGATACTCGAGTATAGTGTTGCAGAGTCGCTATAGCTCAGTTCGCGAGAAGCGTTACGCGAGTGGTTCTCCACCCAAGCTGAATCGCCGCATGAGTATCTGATGAAGTTCAAACTCTTGCCGATCAGGAAGACTCGGTTGGCAAAGTCTGGAGTCATGATGCTGGGTATCATGGCGGATTGTAGGGCGTATTTGTGCTCCCACACGCTCGTTGCGCCGCCGCCCATACCATCGCGGTCATCGCGGTTCTCATAGACAAAGAACTCTTGATATGGGTCCTCAAGCTCGCCATCGTAGATCCATGCCCGCAGCATATTGTAGAAGGGCTTTGTGATATTGCTGAGTAGTCGCTCGGCAAAGTTGTGGACGAATGGATCGCCATGTGATGTTGCGTATGTGTGAATGAGACTGATCAATTCACCGCCTTTCTTGCCCTTTGCGTTCTCCACGATCAAGCTCATCAAGCGTAAACCAGTCGTGGCATCTCGCGTCCAGACTACAAGGCGTTTCAGAGTTACGCCCGCTTTACCTAACCCGCGATGTGGCAGGTTATCGTCCAGCTGTTGAAGGGCACGTCGAATCTGTCCTTCTAATTGTGCAACAAGTGCCAGGTAAGATCGCAGTTCCGTCCCAATGGCGGACCGCAAGCTTTGGCTGACCAAACCACCAACATCACTACTTTCGACAAATTGTGAAAGTGATCTGTATAGTAAAGCTGGTTCAGCAAGAGTGTGAAGTAACGAAATGAGTGGTGTGGGCACATTCGCAGGCAATTTGAGAGCCAAGTCGTCTTGAAAAGGTAAGTTTTTCGAAGAAAGACCTTGGAGCGTGAAGGGGAGATCTCGAAGCAGTGCCGGTTCTCCTCCTTCCAGCTTGTCGTTGGTTCCATTAGAATGTTGCTGGGGCGTTGCTTCACCCAACGATTGCTTTGGCCTCGGAGGAACCGGTCTATCCCTCACAGGTGGTGGTCTAGGACTTTTTGGTCCATCAGCTCTGGGTATCCGTGGTAATCCGTCCCTCGCGAACGCGTCGTCGTATGTTTTCTTGTGCGCAACCGGTTTCCTCGTCACTTCTTCCGGCTCGTCCACATCCATTTCCTCGTAAGCTTCACGTGCGTGACCTCTTGGTTCTTCATGATCTTCGTGGTAATCCTCCTCACCCACACGATGCAGAAAGTACAAGATGCCCCATTTCTGGCTCAGCACTGGCTGCGCGAGCAGTCTTGAATACAGGTTTCCAAAGTTGGTCGCGCGCTCCAGGTTCGCTTGTTCCGTACCACCTCTAGACAGTCGTTTTCTGATCAGGTCCGCTGCAAGGTTGACGTCCTCAACGGTCTCGTGTTCTGTATGTGTGTTGACTAGGTTCTGGGCCAGTACATTCGCATCCTCCCACCTGCGCTCGGCGTCTTCCTCGCTCTCATTTTGGTATTGTTGCGGGACGAGGCGCTCCAGCAGCGATTGAAGCGCATTCTCTACGCGCGTGTTCCTGGTGCTGCTCATCGCAAAGGCGGCATGGTGGTCTGTCGCTAATGTGTATGCGACGCGCGAGGTTGTTGACGACGCGCCTGAGGTGTTTTTGCGGGGTCATCGCATTGGGCTGACATGAGTAGTGAGTGAGAGTTGCGAAAGCCAAGACATCACGTCCAGCATTCATCGTGCTATTTGTGGAATACATCTCGAATAACTCTCATTACACATGGCATGCTCGAAGCCGAATGCTAGACATCTATCTACTTCGTGACAATTTCGAAAAGGATCAACCATCAGTAGGCTCCTCCTTGATCGTGATAACTTCAGGATCATTGCCACTCTCATCCACACCGTCCCCATTCTCGCCTCCAACAACCACTCTTCTTGTCTCGCCTCCTTCTCTTTTGACTTCAATAACCTGGACCCGCCGCCCCGGCGCAGGGCGAACCTCTGCTGCGACCACAACCGTCTCGATACCCGCAGGCACTCGTTCATCCTCAGGCCCCCAAGGCAAGTTCTCCACGTCAATCTCGCGGTTCAGAAGGCTCTTCAAAACCACTTCTGCACCCGCTTTGCTCATGACCTGGTTCGCCTCCCGACAGCGCTCGCTACAGCAGCATTCCAGACAGCCTTCGTGACAGTGACACGCTTCTACGCGGTCGCACGCTTGTGTCAACAGCAGGTCGATAAACTCGAAAGCTTTGCTTGCGATTCCTGTACCACCCGCGCCGCCTTTGGCGTCGTAGAAAGTCAAGCGTGCGGGGCGTTTGCGGCTAGACTCTTTCTTCGCAAATTCCTTGATGGCCACTTTGCACTCAGTCTTTACGTCTCCGGGCATGGAGATGACAAAGTTCGGCATCAGGCTTAGAATGGCATGTTCAGCAGCGTGGATCGCACCAGCGAGGTTGAGGCGTCGAGAATTGAGAATCTCGATTGCTGATCGGGGTACATCAAGCCACATGCCTTTGCTGAATAGGATGATAGGTGGATTGTCGACTTGCACGGCATCGAGGATGCGACGCTTCTTGTCCACTTTGAAGAAGCCGAAGACGTTTTGATGGATCTTAATTGCTCCGAAGAAAGCTCGTGAGAGAGATCCGGGAATCCGACGAATGGCTTCGGTCTCAACGGGGTCGATATCGGTGTAGTCGCGTTGCTGTGTTGTCCAGTCGACTTTAACATATTCAACTTTGGCTATCATACGCTCAGTGTTCATCTCTTTGACGAGGTACGTGCGCCCTTGATGCAAGAAAATACCGCCTTCGTAGATAGTGAAGAAGGCACGACTTGCCTCGAGTTCTTCCAGTACTGTATTGGCGTTATGTGTGGTGTCGATGATGGCGAAGTGAGAGTCTTCAGTGTCACGGATGGCGACAGTGCGGGAAGGATATGGCAGAAATCGATCGTCAGTGTGGTAAAATCCGAGATCGTCCTTGCGCAATCTCTCTTCGCAAATCTCAGGAAGTTGTTTCGTGAAATATTTCTTGTCTTCGTCCGGAACAATAGGCATCTCGTGAGCTGCACATTGTATGTGACCCTCGAGCACAAGCATGTTTGTGAGGTCTACCTGCAATTCGCAATTGGGCTTCGTGAAGATCTCATCCGGGTTGGCCATGTAGTACTGGTCTGTTGGAAAGCAGTCTCCAACAAGGACTGACAAGCTGTCTTTGTTTCTCCGTCCAGCACGGCCAGATTGCTGTCGCAAGTTGGAAATCGTGTATGGGAATCCGACAGTGATAACAGCATCCAAGGAGCCAATGTCAACACCAAGCTCCAGAGCACTTGTTCCAATGATACCGACAAGCTTCCCCTCAAACATCTCTTTCTCGATTCGCCTTCGATCCTGCGGTGTGTATCCGCCGCGGTATGCCATTACTCGTGCCATCACCTCTGGTCGCTCAAGAGCGGTCAATTCAGTCTTGATCGCAGTAGTCATGATCTCGCACTGTTTTCGTATTCTGCAAAACACAATGACACGCACTCCTCGCAGAATCAATTGGCAGAATAACCGGGCAGTCTCGGCAAAAGTGTCTCCCCGGCCGCTAGTAGGATCTCCTGGATCTTTAAAAGGTGTGTTCCAGCATAAAAATTCCTTGCGACCACTGGGTGACCCGTCGAAGTCTATGAGTGTGACATCCTCCAGACCGAAGATTGTCTTCATATGATCTTCTGGATTAGCTACAGTTGCGCTGCAGCTGATAAATTGGACTTTTCGATTACCGACTGCGGCACAAATGCGGCGGAGACGTCGCATGATGAGAGCAACGTGGGCGCCAAAGAGGCCGTTGTATACATGTAATTCATCCACGACCACGTATTTGAGATTCTTCAAGAAGCTTCGCCACTTCTCTTCTTGTGGCAAGATAGTGAGGTGCAGCATGTCGGGATTCGTGAAGATAACCCGAGCTTCGTCGCGGATGTAATTACGCTCGCTCATTGGGGTATCTCCATCGAATGTCTCGCAAATGAGGTCTTCTAAGCCGGGCAGGAAGCCAAACATCTCCTTCAAGCTTCGCCTTTGATCTTGAGCTAAAGCCTTGGTTGGAAAAATGTACATTGCCCGGGTCTGGCGATCGTCCTCCAGGGCGTTGAGTACTGGTATCTGGTAGATGAGCGATTTGCCTGAGCTTGTTGACGTTGAAACGATAACATTGCGACCCTCGTGCAATGCATTGATGGCTTCTGTCTGATGGCTGTACAGTTGCTGGATGTTTCGAGTGTTGTAGAGAGCATTTACGAGATCTTGGCTGAGTGCAAAGCTCAGTTCACCATACACAGGCTCCTGAGGGTCGAATCCACGATGGCCATCAGGCACGATTTGACCAGTGTACCACTCAGAGGTCTTGAGCTGGTTCACGATTTCAGGTATACTTTCACGCTTAGTTGGGATCGACTTCGGCAGTGTGTCCTTTGCAGAATCTGGAGCCGGAGTACCGTTCCTGCTGGCCTCGGGAACAGGCACAAAAGCCTTGTACTCGGTCTCAAGCCTCACCAGCGGGTCGATAGCCATCCCTGCGCATTCGTTCAGCCAGCTGTTGACAGCCGAAGTGAATTTAGTGTTGCGTTTTTCGATCAGGTTCATCATCTGTTTCTGACTGTATACAGGCATCTTCAAATCCTCTTGTCGAAGCTTTCGCGTGGCTTTGGTTGGTTCTCCAGTCTGTGCGTGTTGGACCTGTCGCTTGAGGTCGCCATCGATGAACTCGAAAAGCAATACTTCACCCTCTTCTTCTTCCTGGCCAGTAGCAGAGCCCTCTTCGACTTTGTTCTCTTCGCGGAAGTTCATTGGAAAGAAGTCTTTGGCACGCTTCCCTTGCATGATATTCTCTTCTCCCATCAGACTGACTTGTAGCATGTGTCTGTCAATGTATTGGAAGTTGATGACGTGGGGAACCAACAACTTGATCTTAGCGACATCGTCGATGGTGAGCTCTCGCTTGATATTGGCCTCCACGGCACTTTTGATCGTCTCGAATGTCGTGGCCAAATGCTTACGAGTACAGCAAAAGGTATAGACGAGATTAAGCGCCTTGTGCGTCTGTGCGATCTTCGTAAACGCTTCTGGCCATGGTATTGACGTTTCAACAACGGTGGAAGAGCCTTTGCGCTTCAAAGCTGGCTTTTCACCAGCCTTCTTGGGCGTTCGCTTTGGCTTCTGACCTCCATCATGTGTCTTTGTCGGGACTGATGATGAGGTGGCGGAAGGAGATGCTGTCTGTGTGTCGCCACCTTGTGGCTGATCAACCCCAGCTACTTCTCTCGTCTCATCTGTCGTCTCCGGATCGGCTCTCTTGCGTTTACGTTTGTGAACAATCTGATTCGAAACAGTAGCTGCTTGTAGTTTTGCCATCCTCCGTACTCGAACAAGTCTCAAGCTCCAAGACTTTGCTTTCCCGTGCCCGTCGGTACTACATATAGCATGCACAAGCAAGTGATTGTTCAAAGCTTGCTCCGAGGATATGTAAGCGATGAATATGGAACTGGTTCCTCGAGACTACAGACGGCTTCGACCGCTTGAATCTCTTTTGCCCCGGAGATCGATGACGAAAGTTAGTTTTACTCAAGGCAGCATCGACGTTCGAGTGGTGCTTGCACGAGTGTTGGGATGTGTGCTCGGCACGAAAGATATAGATGTACGCTTTAACAACAAGATGTTCGCTAGAAATTTGAAATCATTTCATTGCGCAGGAGGTCCCCTTGGTCTGGTATGTGGCGCTGTGATGTGCATGTGGATGCGCGCCAATAGGAAGCGAGAGGCGGTGCGCGGTGCGATGACGTCGATGTTTAGCAGCAGCGTCCATGGGACTTCACACATGGTGCAACATTGACGCGAGCACATGCGTGCATGCTTGGATCAGGATCTTCAATTATACAAGGAGCCACATTGGTAACTTATCGTACATGGCAAGGATGTCTGCTATCACCGTCCACATCACCACCTTCAATTGTGGCCGCGAACTGCCGTCAACCTCTCACTTGGCCAACGAACTCTTCTCCAGTGCGCCTACTGTACCTCCGGAGCTCATTGTTCTCTGCCTACAAGAGATAGCGCCCATAGGGTATGCATTCCTCGGAGGGTCTTTCCTGGCGCCATATTTCAGCAAGTTCAGCACAATCGTACAACATGCCATTTCAAAGCGTTTCGAGTCAAATACGGATTATGTGCCACTGGTGGCGCGGAATGCCGGACTCACGGCTCTGATGGTATTCGTACGGTCAGATGTAAAAGAAAACATTCGATGGATGGAGACGGCCGGCGTTGGAGTTGGCATGTACGAGATGGGCAATAAAGGCGCTGTGGGAGCTCGCTTAGGATTTGCTGGAAGCGATGAAGACATTGTACCTGTTACGTTTGTCTCGGCACACTTAGCACCCATGGAGGATCAATGCCAACGCCGTAACCTCGACTGGCAAAGCATATGTGGAGGCTTGGTCTTTACGCGAGATAACGCCAACGCCAACACCTCACAGAACGGAGAAGCCTCACAGCCTCTTTTGAACCCAGACTCAAACGATGGCGGTGATATCCCTCCAGAACATACTCTCTTCTCGCCTATGTCGCACGTCTTCTTCGCTGGTGATCTCAATTATCGCACGGCAGACACGCCTCCTAGCAGTTCCGACCACCAGATCTGGCCACACCCCACCAGCGACCCGAGCCACCCATCGTACCGCGACCTCTGGGTGAACGATCAACTGAACCGAGAGCTTCGCAACAGGAACACTCTACACCTCCTCACAGAAGCACCTGTAAACTTTCCACCAACCTACAAGTACTCCGATGCGGCAAAACAAGCAGCAAAACATGGGAAGCCTTTACCTGCTGGGGGCACAGATGAGAAGCAAACCTGGGCCTGGGCGAAGCATAGAGTGCCGTCCTGGTGTGATAGGATCCTGTTCCTCGAATCAGGGAAAGCGGACGTGGACGTTCACAGTTATGATGCGTTATCGGTGCAGCCAACGAGTGATCACAGGCCTGTGACACTATCGTTGACCATTCCGCTGAGGAGACCCAAGGTTTCGGCTGGTGTCAAAGCGCCGTTTGCTATGAGGAAAGACTGGAGAGAGCGCCGAGACGCTGCACGTAGATATGAAGTGCTAGTTGGCATAGCATCATACCTTGCGTTGACCTGGGAGGGCGAAATGGTACTCGCCGCGACTATCGCAGGAATACTGGGTGGCTATGTGGCGTTACGGGCGGTTATGGTGGGCTAGGTTTTCCGCGAATTTTATATGCAACCTATATACCCTTTCTAAGACTATACGCCGTTTCACGACAAGCCCTTCTACCACTGCCATCATCCCAGTGCCACTCAGCGAACTAAGACGGAAGCACATACGCCGCAACCATTATAAAGACTCGTCGTTTCAATAACCCTGTCAGTCTGTCGAATGAAAGACCTGTGCTCCTTCCCGCAACTGAGACACAAAATCCAGGAGCGCTTGCTCAGCAGGGTCTCTTCTTACACTCAATAATCCACCACAGGTGACCAGCCACCACACGCCGCCTGTGAAAGTCTCCATTAAACCCTTCTGCTGTCTATCTGGGGTCTGATCTTCGAGTGCATGGCCCTCCGTCTCATAGCATCCTTCACCTGGGTTTCGATCTCTGGGAGGATGATGATCCGTGTCGTAGTATTGGTCCTCCGTCTCATAGAAATTGATCTCTCTGAATTCGATCTGGTTCATCGGAGCAAGGTCGTCGTAAATGAATAGACCGCTTGACGCAGCTAATAGTCTCTTTCTTGTCAAAAGTGACTTGCTGGCTCAAGACTATCAAAGATCCTGTGTGATGCCTCCGTGATCCTCTGCCTGTGATGTTCCTGGAGGTGATGCAGCGTTATAGCGACGACTGCATCGTGAGTCAACGAGTAGTCTGGAAAACAACGACCCAGCCTCTGTTGATCTTCTTCGTGGAATAGACCCATGAGGGCAAACACCTTGTCTCTCGGATCTTGATATTGACCGCCTCCGAATTGGAGGAGGAGCTTGTGCAGTGGAGGCCGCGGTTGCATGTCGAAGCTGCCAAATTCTCTTGCTCTGACGTACATAAGCAGTTTTTGGAGGTCCTTTCTGCTCGAAGTTTGCCTCGCTGTCACTTGATCTGGCAGTGCGTCAAGCCCGACGCTGACGTTGCTGACATGGAATCGAATATATTTTGCGAGCATCAGCTCCTGAACAATCCACGTCCGGTACCAGTATGGCCGCTCGGCAATGTCGAATACGTGATCGTACAGCAACCAGTCGTCAGACTCAACAGTCTTTGCGGCGTCTTCTCGCCACTGGATCCAGTTCGATATGCGTGGAAGGCCTAGCCAGGCATTCACTTCGATTGCGTTGAGATACACTTTGTTCATGTTACGGACCTGCTGGTTCTTCTCCCGCTCGTTGTTTTGATTCATGCATATAGCGTCTACCCATATATAGTTCCATGGGACCTCGCGACCAAGATTCATCTTCAGCAACAAGAGGTAATGCAAAGACGACCACAGATTCTGTCTTATGAAAAACTCGAGGCCCTTAAGCATGATTTTTTGACTCGCAGCCCCGAGGCCACAAACATACGAAACGGCAGTATATAAGGGAGCCGCAGCTCATGGAACTGTGACCACAGTGAAACTCGGAGTAGGACTGGTGGCAGCTTGAGCGGATCTTTCGGGCTTCAAAAGCCGGATGTAACTTGAGTGTGTGAGTATGACATTATGTACGGCGGACTTTGTAGTTGTCGTGAGCAGGTATAAAGAGCTTGAGTATAGACCAGGCTTCAGATTTCGGATAGCGCAAGTGAATATATTGAGAGCGGCGATTGCAAGGCCTCACAGCCTTTCTATATGTCGTGTGTAGAATGGGTAGCGCTTAGATTGTGGCGTATGCCCACTTCGCCTCGCCGGTGAAGCAACTCACCAATCCGAAGCACAGCTATAGCTATCATCTGGCATATCGGCGCAAAAAGGATTGATAACACTTTCATGGTGTGATCTGCAAACCAACTGACATGGGCACAATGAGTGATTAGGCAGATCGCAGGAAGGTATTTGGAGCATCAAGTCGCATGCAGAGCTGATGAACACAGCTGATCGCAGACTGGAGTCTGCTGGAACTTTATCATGTTTCATAATCACAATTCCAAGCCTCTGGTAACGCTAGGTCATTCGCTACTCTTGTTGTGCGGCTTCGTGGAAAACAGGGCAAAGTACATGAACCTCTTACCATCTTCGTGTGTTGTCCGTCGGCACCAAGTGAAATAGAGCTAGGCCGCAAGTCGTTAGAGTGTGTAAGCGGCCCGTCAGCAGTGACACCGTGCCCTCTTTGAGCTCTGGTTCGAGCTCGATTAAAGGTTGGCCGGACCCGTTGTTGATGCTGTTCAGCTCAAGATCGACAATTGTTCGAATCCTCTCAGCTGGTTCGTGATGTCGTCTATTATAAAGAGGCAGGTGGCTGCTCACAGCGTCGACCTTGACCGAATGCACAGCAAGAGTCTACGTCTATGCAAAACAAACATATCGAGAACGACTTGACCCAACGGCCCAGGATGGACGGATCGCAGCTCCTAACATTGAACAACGACGAGGCATCTCTTACCACCAGCGACGCCGACACAGTGATTATATCGGATATACCTCGTCTTATCGACGACGATATCAGTTCCACTGGGAGGTGGTACCTGGCTGACGCCGCCAACGTCCATCCTCTCGATCCGCGTGCAGACGCCGTCCGTTTATGGGGTCTTGCACTGTGGGATCAAGCGAAAGCGGACGGGATGCTGTTCGAGTGTATTGCTCTCCTGACCTTGCAGAAGAAGCGGACAATCGCCACAACGTTCGACAAACTACGCTTTCTAGATCACAAACAGAGAGTCATTGAAAGCCTTGGCAAGGCAATTGTATCAGGCGGGGATAATGTCTCAGGTACCACAGCCCTGACCATAACGCTACTCTCCTACGTCGAGGTTCTGGAAGGAAATTTCGGCAATGCGCAATGCCACGTCAAAGCCGTAGCTGCGATGGACTTCATCCGTCGTCTGGACGATGTACAATGGCGCTTGATCATTTGGAATGACCTGCGCTATGCAATGAAGCTTGCCGTGCGACCGATGCTTTGCTACTACGTTCCACTATTTTTGAAGCATGCGTTGGCAAAAATCGAGGCCAACACACATGCCGAAGCACGGCGTCTTGCATTGGGCAACTGGAAGCACCTAGTGAAATGCCCAGGGCTGGATGAAAATGCTTGGTACTCGCTCTTGGTATCTCTACATACGATCACCCTCTTGGCTGACGCTTCGGCATTCGTGCCGTCCGAGACGCGCCTCGCGTATGCGTACCAAGCTGAATATCGAGCCCACTCACTCGCGGCAAAGCTCACAGACACCGCCGATTCGCACACGTCGTCTCCAACCATGACACTGGTCATCATTGCTTGTCAACTACACTTACTTGCTGTCACTAGCAACTTTACGCCCTCCACTGTAGAGTGCAGAGAGATTCTGTTAGGTCGAGCGCGCTCAATACTTGCCAAGTTTGACACAAGGAAAGACGTCCACAAACGTGGTCTTATCATTCCTATGATCTGGGCTTTGTCAACATTTGCTGCTCATAGCATAGACGGCGAATTCAAGGGCCGTCAATTCTTCTTCCGAAGCTTAGGTTCTGTTCTTGACACGAAGAAAGTACAATCGAAAGCTGCTTTCAAGCAGATCCTGCAAGTTTGGCCATGGGCAGATCACTGGCATCCACCTAGGATGTCAGCTGTGTGGGAGGAAGTACTTGTAGGGAGGGGAAGACGGTGGCGTTGCATCAACACCAGCGATTTCCCAAACAACTGTGCCCGAACTGAAAGTGGGAAGTTTTATGCTGGTATCCTGCTGTTCTACGAGTCCTGAACTATCGACTTGAGCCCTTTTACTTTCTTGCGAGGTAGACAGCGGCCAATGGAATTGCCAGAACCGTCAAGACGAGCCCCATATTGATCGCACTACGCTTCAAGGCTTTAAGACCGAAACGCTGAAACATAGCCTTCAAGTCCTTTGACTCGTTAAGATGCGGGAATGGCTCCTCTGGTACCGGCTTCCCCAAGAATTCACAGAGTGGCTCCCATCCCGAGCCAAGTTTGTACTCTAAAAGCTTGTCCTTCGGCACCAGGTCACGGATCACAGCATAGTGTTCGCGATAACCCTGCTTTGCTCGTTTCTCCAACCCAACAATCGTTGGACTTTTGGCCTGCCCAAACGCATATCCGAAACTCACAACACCGACCTCAATGATCCGGCCAATCCAAGTCGGATCGGTGAAGCGGAAGGCAAGAAACACCGGATCAAGCGACGCAGCAAACAATGCTGTGATACTGCGATACCACGAATCGATGTCTCTTTCAACAATGACGACCTTGGCATCCGGGTATGCTTCCAGGAGTTCTGCAGCGAACAGGATCGCGGGCTGGTCGGTGACCGCGCCACAATGACCGAGGAGTTGATCCCATTGCGGTTTCCCAAAGGTTCCGATGCCATCGTATTTTGCTCGAAAAGCTTCCATCCACATGTCGCAGTCCTTAGCGTTGGCGAATAGTCTTGAGAAGTGATATGGGCTGGGGTAGCCGAGGATTTCGTAGGCTCGGCACATGCCTGGCAAATTGTCAATTCTTTAACGACAGATAGAGTGAAGGCTTGAACCCAGCGAAATGCAAGACGTACTCAGTGTCCCTGTGCGCGAGTGCGCAAGATGAAGCACCTCCAGGGGTGTGGTACGATGGCATTTGTGCCGATCGATGTTGGTGTCTTCACCAAAGCCTTGTGCGAATTGCCCGAACTTGCGGATGTCCTCTTCGCTCGCCATTATTCGGACGGGGTGTGGACTGCTGGATTCTCGTTGGGAAAATTGCTAGATCTCAGCTCAAGTACTTATAGGCAGTAATAGCACTCGCATTCCCTAGCTGCTCGTGACGGCCATGGAGGTTGTCGTCGTAAACGGTTAGTGCTACACAGCGGCCCGCCTCGTAGGTTTGATGTATGAACAGATGCATTGGCTGGCTGAGGATCCTTGGCCCCGATAAAGCCTATACGGCTAGGAAGGTTGCACGATACCCAATCCTAATGCCGCCCAATATGTGCAAAGACATTATTTCCAAGAACATGAATTTGGCGGAGGCTGTAAGGTCTCCAATCTGATAATATGCATTCCAAATCGTGTTAAGATCGATGCACCAGGGTACAGAGCATAAGCGGCGATTATTCTTCCTCTGTTCCACTTCATTGCAAGCAGCGACATTGTGCCAAATAAATATGTTTCTTTGCTTTTGCGGAGACATTCGAGCTCAGAACATCGAGTCGACATCGTTCAAATATGAGTACCTACTTTGGCAGATCGGAACCTGCGAACATCGTGTCATTTGTCTCTTTGATAGGCCATCTTGCTATCATCTGAAGATTGCTGACGACGCAATAGCCCAAGAGGATCTCATTGACTGGCATCATGGAATTGTGATGTCTGGTGGACTACTCTACCAATCCTCGAGATATATAGCCAAAAACAGTTTAGGGTGCCGAAGAAGATGTTCGGTCTGATTGGTAATACAGTCTGTGCATGCCTTCTTTGAGCCGCGGGAGGGCATTTGCACCGTCATCCGGGATGATTGGCATGGTATGATCGCATTACAGAATTTCATCAATGTTGGGAGTTCATCAACGTTGAATGTGTCTCATACCGAGGATGATTGTAAATACCACGGCAGTGTGATGTATTGGAGCAGGATCGATGGCAAGAGTCGGCGTTCAAAGGGGATGGATGCCGAGCTTCATTGAAGATGACGCATTGACACATGCCTAGGTCGAGTCGCGCGATCCCGCCGCCGGTGGCGGCGGACACCATCCAGATCGCCATCTTTGCCTCCGTCTTGTACACATCACCATCTACATTTACTTTCTGCCTTGCGCTACCCTTATAACCACACCCCGACATCACTTAATTAGTTGCTCGAAGCCCGGGCAAGTTCACCAGAAGCGACGCAGAAATGGGCTACGGCCCGGTGCTACCATGGAGGAATGCGCTCCAGCATACCTCACGACGATGCTATAGCTCTTCGAGAGGCCTCAGCGCCGCTTGCAAAGCGCCATCATGGACGCCTTCAACACTGCCTGTCTCTCGCTTCGCATCTGGCAGAACGGTACAATTATCGAGGAATGGTGTCAGCATCTTTAGGTCACGAGACTTCTCGACATCTGTGTCAAGATTAAAAGAAAAGCCCTCTGGACTATCGCCTGAGGACGAGATCAAGGAGGAGAGCAAGAAAGAGCTGGAAGATCAGCAGCAGAAAGAGGACGTTCAGACCAAAGGCAAATCATCAGAGCCAACACCAATACCTAACGCTGTCGATGGCAAGGCTGCAGGCGCTGGCAGCGGTAGCGGAGGTGAATCTGGCTCTGGAGGTGGCGATGGCGGTAACAAGAAGCGCAAGGCACAGGGAAGAGAACTGGTCAAGCCGTCGGTTCCCGATGTCTACCCTCAGGTCATGGCAATTCCCATCGCACAGCGTCCTCTCTTCCCTGGATTTTACAAGGCAATCACGATTAGAGATCCTATTGTAATCGCTGCCGTACAAGAGCTCTTGAAGCAAGGCCAGAGCTACGTGGGCGCATTCTTGCTCAAGGATCCGCAAAGTAGCCAGGATGTTATCAACGACCCAAGCGAAGTATACGACGTAGGAACCTTCTGTCAGATCACCGGGGCATTCCCAGCAGGCTCAGGCGACGAGAAGGCTCTGCAGGCTGTGCTCTATCCTCATCGCCGCATTAAGCTCAGCGAGCTTTTGCCTCCGAATAGGTCCGGCGTGAACCCTTCCAAGGGAGTGACCGCTGCACCTTCTGTTGGCAAGGCGACAATCGATGCCGAAGCGTTTCAAGAGGAGGACAAGTCTACAAAGGCTGAAGAGAAGAAGGGTGATGTGGTGGCAAGCTTTGAAGAGCAGAACGTGGACAAGGAAAAGGACTCTACAGCTGTTTCAAAGCCGGTCGCATCTTCTGGCCCAACGGCGTTCCTGCACGACTGGGCGGTCAGTCTGGTCAACGTGGATAACCTTGCGGATGAGCCATTTGACAAGCGATCTCCCACCGTTCGGGCGCTCGTGTCCGAGATCGTCAACACATGCAAGGACATCGGCAATGTGAACCACCTGTTCCGCGACCACGTCTCCGCCTTCGCAATGTCTCAGTCTGCAGCAAACATAGCTGACGAGCCTGCTAAGCTCGCTGACTTCGCGGCAGCTGTCTCTGGCGGTGAGATGGAGGAGGCGCAGAGCGTACTGTCCTCGCTCAACATTGAGACACGTTTGAGCAAGGCACTCGAAGTCATCAAAAAGGAGTACATGAACGCACAATTGAGCAGCAAGATCTCAAAGGATGTCGAGAGCAAGATTCAGAAGCGTCAGCGCGAATACTGGCTCATGGAGCAGATGAAGGGAATCCGTCGCGAACTCGGACTCGAGAGCGATGGCAAGGACAAGCTTGTAGAAAAGTTCAAGGAGAAGGCAGCGAAGCTTGCGATGCCCGAGCCTGTTAAGAAGGTCTTTGACGAGGAATTGAGCAAGCTTGCGCACCTCGAACCTGCTGCAAGCGAATTCAATGTCACAAGAAACTACTTGGACTGGCTTACCCAGATTCCTTGGGGCAGACGTAGCGCTGAGAACTTCGGTATTCAGCACGCACGCGATGTACTGGACGAAGACCATCATGGTCTGAAGGACGTCAAGGATCGTATCCTTGAGTTCATTGCTGTTGGCAAGCTTCGTGGCACAGTCGAGGGCAAGATCTTGTGCATGGTTGGTCCACCTGGTGTGGGTAAAACATCGATTGGCAAATCGATCGCGCGTGCTTTGGGTCGCCAGTACTACCGCTTCAGCGTTGGTGGTTTGACCGACGTCGCAGAGATCAAGGGCCACAGAAGGACATATGTTGGCGCCCTTCCTGGACGCATCATCCAGGCTCTGAAGAAATGCCAGACTGAGAACCCGCTGATCTTGATCGACGAAATTGACAAGATTGGAAGAGGTCACCAGGGCGATCCCTCAAGCGCACTGCTTGAACTGCTCGACCCTGAACAGAACGGCTCTTTCTTGGACCACTACATGGACGTTCCCGTTGATCTTTCAAAGGTCCTCTTCGTCTGCACTGCCAACATGACCGACACTATCCCTCGCCCGCTTCTCGACCGTATGGAGATGATCGAGCTTTCTGGCTACGTCGCCGACGAAAAGATGGCCATCGCCGAGCGTTACCTCTCGCCTCAAGCTAAGGAGCTTGCTGGTCTCAAGGATGTCGCTGTGCAGCTCGATAAGGAAGCTATTACTGAGCTCATCAACAAATACTGCCGTGAGTCTGGTGTGCGAAACCTGAAAAAGCAGATCGAGAAGGTCTATCGCAAGTCTGCCCTGAAGATTATCCAGGAGCTTGGCGAAGACGTCTTCAAGGAGGAGGATGCCATGACCGAGGAAGGCAAGCAGGCCGCCGCAGAAGCTGAAAAAGACCAGACTGATGTCAAGGATACACCAGAAGATGTGGAGAAAGAGACGACAGCAGAGACCCCTCGAGTAGCCCTCAAGGTTCCTGAGCATGTCCGCGTCGACATCGGAAAGGAGAACTTGAAGGATTTCGTTGGCCCGCCAGTCTTCACCGCCGACCGTCTGTACGATGTCACCCCGCCTGGTGTTGCCATGGGTCTTGCCTGGACGTCAATGGGCGGCGCTGCACTCTACATTGAGACCATTCTCGAGAACGCCCTGTCGTACACCTCTCGCCCTGGTCTTGAACGCACTGGTAACCTCAAGGCCGTCATGAAGGAAAGCACATCCATCGCATACTCATTCGCCAAGGGCTTCATGGCGAAGAAATATCCACAGAACAAGTTCTTCGAGAAGGCGCGGATACACTTGCACTGTCCTGAGGGTGCGGTGCAGAAGGACGGACCCAGTGCCGGTATCACCATGGCTACAAGCTTGATGTCTCTCGGCCTTGACCAGTCCATCAACCCCACCATTGCCATGACCGGTGAACTCACCGTGACAGGCAAGGTCCTACGCATTGGAGGCCTCCGTGAGAAGACTGTTGCCGCGAAGCGCGCTGGCGCCACCATGATCATATTCCCTAAGGACTGCTTGAGCGACTGGCTTGAGCTTCCAGAGGTAAGATTGCCTATATGTCACTAATGCTGAAACTCATGCTAACCAGTTATTTCACAGAACATCAAGGAAGGCATTGAAGGCAAGCCAGTTTCCTGGTACTCCGAAGTTTTCGACCTCGTGTTCCCTGACGTCGATGCCGAGCAAGCAAGCACTCGCTGGAAGAAGGAGCTCGCAAAGCCACCGAAAGAGGAGCGCGACGATGAAGACGACCGCGATTGAGAGATCTGATCGGAATCTAGACCTGTACAAAATTCGGCATGGGCTCTCTAATGACCTTTTAGCATATTGCTTTCGCGAGACCTGCGAGGGCCTCGGCTACATCCTAAAGCGAGCGGTGCCTGGCGTCCTCTTTTTGTTTCTTGCTGCATGCATTGCGCGGACGGTTTGGGCTTGGCTGCATAGGCCTGGGGTTGATGGTGGGTTTTCTCGAAGACTTTTCCGCTCTGTGTATATAAGATAGATGCACTGCATGTGTGGTGAGTGCATATAAAAGGTAGCACTCGTACTGCCTCCGATATACTATGTACCAAACCTGATATATTCATACCTTTGCAACATTGCATATTTCGCGAATCATTAAGCGATGAAAGGGATCACAATGTCGGACGCAGTGAGACATAACAAATGATCCACGTCAATAGGCTGCAATGCCAGGTACGAGGTCAGGCGGCCGTAACGACTCCATATCGTGTTTTTGGTGGACACTGTTTTGCTGCCGAATGATGGCTGTGTTGGCTCCCGCACGATCACTGAACGCCTTACAGTACTTGGCGCCAGCCCAGTGGGTATACTTGCTCCGCAGGAGCTAGGACGAGATTAGATAATGGGCTCAGCTGCTATTGAGGCTGTACTTCCAGGAGCTGCGGACTCGGTTCGCTTAAGTGGTCGTCCGAGCTTGGGGCTGAAAACAGCTTGAGCTCACTGCATTCTACTTTGTTGATGGAAGAAGCCGCGAACATTGAGATCGAGTATTGGACTGAACGTTCATGCTGTCATCGGTTTGGCTGGCGTACACTGCCCACAAGATGTGCTGAGAGATACCAATACGTGTTTTGGCTGGTCTCAACACAAGGAGGTCACGTTCGCACGGTCATGTTTGGTTTGTACAGCTGAAAGAGCAATGGCCAAATGCAGGCAATTCCAATGCTTGGACCAGTCGACGCCGACATGCCTACAAGCTGGCATGCAACACCAGCTTACCTGCATACAGCACCAGCTGGAAGCCTTGACACGACGAAATTAGCTGCGCTTCCTGGCAATACGAGAACAAATACTCGAAAGAGTCGGTGGAGTAGAATGCTCGAGTGCTGCCAGACGAGTATATAGAGAGGTCTGGAAAGTCTCAACAATCGTTCCATCTCAATCATCTCATTACATCTCTTTCAGTCTTCATCTCCTTGGTCCATCAATTCTCTCTTACATCTTTTCCTGCACTCAATCATCCAATCTACCAGGTCATTCACTTCATACCTAGCAAACATGCAGTTCACCACCAGCGCTCTTTTGACCGTTGCCCTTGCATTCTCTGCTTCGGCCGCTCCTCTCGCCGATTCTCCTCCCACCATCGAGGAACGTCAAGCTCAACAATTGTGGTCGGTGTCTTGCAACACCAACACGCAGTCCAAGGGAGTGAGTCAATCATGAGTCCATTTCATTACATGACTGACACGAACGCAGTTCGACCGTGCTTTCCTCGTAGATACCGCCAGATACTACTGCACGTAAGTTCCACTGTGATGCTTTGAAAATGCGATTCACATCCTGACTCTTCACAGAAAGCACTTTGGCGAGAACATTCAGGACGACTACGCCGGCGCCATTGTAAGTTGCGCGGCTCATTCTGGTGGTATCCAGACTCACAGTGAAATAGGACTCCTGGGACATTGGTGGCGGCTACTCCGTCAGACTCGGCCCGCAAGGCAAGAAGGGGTAAGGCTCATCCTTTTTCTTAATTTTTGATCACTGCTGACCTTGTTACTAGTTGCAACTGGAACATCGACGACCAGTGCTTGAAGATGCAGTTGATGCCTGTGGTATGTGACCACGAATTCGGGTCTTCCAGACAAGAGTGCTAATGCTCGCAGGACAAATGCAACACCGAGGGCGAGAACAACAAGAAGGGCGGAAGCTACGATGATCAGTGCGCCACCTGGACTATGCAGTTCATCAAGAACTGAGCACGATCGAATGATCATGAAAGACAATTGGACAGCTTCTCATCTCGCGAAGGACTGTTTGCATGATGTGAAGAGCCTGGTGTTTTGGTTTGGTTGCTGCGTTTCGATCTTTGGATCGCCCACACTCTTTTAGCTGGACTGTCTGATTTGTGTTTAACCTGTCTGCTTGCATAGATAATCCATGGTATAGAGGCCTCATTGCCGACATCACTCCTTCCTGCACCTTCGCGTTTGTCCTTGCATTACCACATTGTGTCTTCAAAAGTTGTGGCACTGGAAGCAGAACGCGATTTGAGAAAAGTTGACCATGCCGAACACCCGCGAAGAAGGTCCCAGCAACACTGGAAGCGGCACAGCAGCATGAACTAAGACTAGTCTCTGTGACAACACGTCGCGTCAGTTCTGAGACGAACACATTCGACTGGAATATTGGATACTTACATGCATACTTCCTGTACTTGTCGCGGATCTCAAGCCAACTACTACAGCCAGGATCCCGCGTATTCATCATCGGATGTGACACAGAGTCGCATGAGCTCCTCCAGCAATACGGAGTATTATTGTAGCAATCGCCACCGCCTTCGGTCTCTTCAATTTCTCGAAAGCCACATATGAAGCAAAGTTCGACACTGTCATGGAATTTGCATATCTAGACGGTCTCGGCAATAGGATCTCTGAGGAAGAGTTGAATCGTCAAAGCGAATATGAGCTGGAGCACGGCATACCATATCATCGCAACAGAGAGCTTGAGAAAACAAATCTGAACATCCCCATTGATCTACAGGTGCAGTCGGGCTTCGCTTGCGGTAAGCAATCGATTGCACGTATCGCAGAACGTGGCTCTTATTGCGAGCAAGTGTATGGCCAGAGCGTGGTCGCGGACTCGCCACCAAGCAACTGCGAAGTGGTCAAATTCGCAGATGGGTTCTATCAGGACGATCCATTTGTGATGATTTCTAGCGTCAGCATGGCAAGTGGCTGTCACTCTACGGACACTTTTACAAGCATGCGTATGGATTGTTGGAATCTATCATTGTAGGGCATGACCGCAGACCATGACAGAGAGATGAAGGACGAGACTTGTGTTGTCTTGAGAATTGTTACAACGATCAAAGGCAGAGCAGGCGCTACTGTATCAGCATGTCTTTTAACTTCAACTAGAACACTTTCAGAAGAGCTGACACTGAGCTTCTTTTGCTCAGACATTGCGCTCGATAGCAGTCTCCGGCACGTGTAGCGTGGTGAAGTTCCACGTCTTTCCACCGTCCGGAGTCGACATCTTTCCACCAGTGGCACCAAAATTCCAAGCTCCGGAGTGAGCGAAGCTGGCATCTGCTTTGTTGAGGACAAGAGAGATATCTTCCCAGTCTACAGGGTCTGTCAGTGAACGTATCAAGTGCGTATGATATGCTTTGCACTCACCGTGTGCTGGCGCGTTGGCACAAGTGCCAGATGCGCACTCGACCGAAACGAAGAAGTAGTTTCCTTGCTGGCCCTTGCCTAGAGATGATTATGTCAATGTCTTTGATTCGTACATCAGGAATGAAGGAGGTACTTACTCGTCGAGATAGTTGACTTGAGGACATTGTCGATGTACACGTCCTGATCCCAATTGTTGGTCGATGGATTGAGCTTATCTGTAAACCCGTCAAAACTTGTCGCTGCACCGGCGAGTTTGTGAAATCTTACAGTGTGTCTTCACTCTGGATCCAGGCTTAGCGACGACCGCATCGCCCACAGTCGGGTTGTTGTCTTGATAGTCGGTCAGCCTCTTTGTCCAGTGACCCCAAGACCCGGGATCCTTACCCTTCAATTTGTATGCAAAGTTGCACCAGTCGTTGATCGCATTCCCGCAGTACGTAGTGTCTCTATCAAGAATATTAGGTCATCTCACCCTTCGGACCAGATTGAATAAACACGACGTACGCTGGTGAGCTCGAAGTAACGCCCTGCAGGAAGTCGCCGTTATAGTCGTCCATCATGATAGCGCTCCACAATGCAAGGTCTCCAGTGACCGTCTCTGGGAGCTCGGGAAGAACAAGAGTTGCGACGGCTTCTCTGATCCAGCTATCACCGTTGGTGGTCAGGATAATCGCATCTTTGTTGGCGACGGCTCCTGCAACGAGCGACAGGCCTACGCCTGCGATAACAGTTGTGTTCTTCATAGTAGATGAATCAATGAGCGCAAGTTTTGAATGGATATGAGTATTGTCGTGTCTTGGAAGACGAGATGTTGCATGTTATATCGTACCTGTGGTGAGTATACTTTCTCGCTTTCAGTGTGAAACGTGCTGTTGTTTCAGTTGGATTTCATCGAATTTCTCCGGCACTAAGACACGAAGAAACCCTAAATAAAAGCGTGTCCCATTACTTTACATTTCTACATTAGTCTTCTCATAAGTGTCAACAGTTCGAGTCTGTGGTGTGAACCTTCGTTGCATGGTCCAACAACTTCGTATCGTCTGGACCAGCGACATCGCAACGCCTTACCACTCCTGGACAACTCCGACCTAGACATGGACACGCCATACAGCTCTCCTGTTACTTCTGTTCTTCACACGGTAACCCAATTCTTCCATGCGCTGCTTCACGGTCCAGTGCATGATCGGTTCAACGTCCTGCACCGCGCGATATCGCCCAAGATTCATGGTCGTACGTTTCGTCCAGTCGTCGTTGAACATGTTCTGCACTCGAATCTTCACAGGCCAGAATTCACCCAACCACCAGCCTTTAGCCTGGACCAGCTGATCATTCATCGGTGCGAGGCAATCAAAATAGTCTTCGACTTGTTCAGGTAGCAGATCCGCGTCTCCAGCAGAAGCCGGATAGTCCAAATTACCGTGCGCGGTGAAATGTTTAAGCGCTTGAGGGCGCCGCGTCAGTGCAGGCAATTCGCTGTGCTTCGAGAGTTCGAGAATGTTGGGCGATGGGCCGACCACGGGACGTTGACGCGGCTGCACCTTAGGCCAAAGACTGGGAACGTCCAGGCCAGTTTCCACAAGCGCATCACGCTTGTAAAGGATGCCAGTGTTACACCTGAATGTCTCACGGATCATCCAACGGAGCGGGATACGAGCAAGTACGTGTCGAGTTTCATTACGGACAGCGCCTCCACCAACATCGGCGTGGGCACCAGCGAACCATACTTCAAGCACATCAGCTGGCGTTCCCTCACTGTCTTCCTCGCGGGCCTCCGCTTCGTAGTCAATTCCGGCATCGATGGCGCGGTCGTCGTCGAAAGGATTGAAGCGATTATGAGGCTCTTCGTTGTGACCATTAGGCAGAGAGACCGCAGTAGAGGTACCCGAAGACTTGCGCGAGGATTTCTTTACTGAGGAAAGTTCGAGATCCCTTGCGCGTTCGGAGTGGTGAGTGCGACGCAGACTGTTGCGAAGACTGCGAAGCTTCTTGCTAGGACCAGACATTTCCTGAGTCGTGTCCTGACGCATCCAGCGGCAAATCTTGAACTTTGCGCGATGCTCATCCAGGGCCATGGCATGGCGGAAGTACTCGATTTTGTTGCTAGCGGTCTTGGTAAATGGCAGCCTTCGCGGAATGATGCCGACGCTGGCAACGCAGTCCCAGAGGCCTAGGAAGTAGACGTTGACTTCAATGCAGAAAGTCTTCTTGAAGCCTTGGCTCATCTTCCAGCCGATCTCAGAGTCGTCCTTGAAGAAGTTGTAGGCGAACTGGACCTGGGCTATGTTGTGGGCAGGCAACAAGCCCACTTTGTTGAGCATGCCAGCGAGACAGCGTGCGGTGTAAGCGCCACGTGAGAAACCCAGGAGGCAAATCCGATCATGCTCGTGATAGTTTTGCATCAGAAATTCGTACGCGTCTCTGACATGCACACCAAGTGAGCTGCCCACGGCCATGTCCATGGCTGCAGTAAAGCCTCCACTGAGTCCATGGCCATCGTAGGTACCGATGCCGCTTTGATAGTAGACAACTTGATTGGGATCGTCTTTCTTCAAGGTTGCAACGAAATTGACGACATTACTATTGTCATGATCGAATTGATCTCCCGTGCCATCCAGACAGACCACCAGTGTCCGACCTTTGGGATGAAGGTGTCTGGAGTCTTCGTTGGCGCTGATGTCGACCGGAATCTTTGGTGGCTTGCTAGCAAAAGTGAAAGCTTCCGTTTCTGCGTTGATGGGCGAGACATCTGGGTGTTTTTGAACAGGATACTTGCGTGGCGACCAAGTTTCGCTCAGTGAACCCATCTTGAGCAGCTCTGAAGAGGATGACGTGCAGTCTTGGAGAGTGAATGAGATATATGGGAGGACAGAGTTCGGCAAGAGCAACGATGCAGCGATAGAGCCGTCACATGTTTACAGTACGAGCACCGTGAGAGTAAGAGCTACAAAGCGCTCGTGGGCACAGATCACCGGTTCAGTGGCACTGAGTATTCACATTAGCTCCCCCCATCGATTCGACCTTGAGCCAATAGCCGAAAGCTCGGACAGCATGCGTGCGTTGTCTTGTAAGATAGCACCGGACGGCCAATGTCGATCTGAGATGCACTGCCAGAACATCTGCCACCCACACGGTAACGAGAGGACTGGACCAGCATGGGCGCAGTGCTCGCCTGCAGCTTTGCGCCTGGCGCTTCATGGCGCGTCCAGCTGTGCGGTGAAGAGTGCCGATCACAAAGCTGCAAGACTTGTTCGATCAGCCAAAGAAGTGATCATAGCCGCGCAAGCTGCAGTCTTAGTAGCAAACTTGTCCCCAAGTGTAGCAACGGTGTTTCGGTGGCGCGAGTAGCATCGGGATGATCGACAGCAGGGGGGAAGATGCCGTCGGTTCGCACCGCGCCCACAGATCTTCCAGCCAAGCGGGGCGATTGCACCCATGAAAGTTTGAAACGTGACGGCGGAGGTTGACATTGTCGTGGCAATGCCACGTTGTACAGAAAGAGTATCCGTACAGCTGGAGGCTGCGTACAGCAGGAGACGTATTGCCGTCGCCGCTTGAGCGAGGGTTCAAGTGTGATACGGCTCATGTATGCATTGGCCAAGGAATAGTATTTGCCATGGGGACGGCAAGCCAACCTGTCAATGAATATGCGTCTCAGACTTTTGATTAGGGCCCTACCAGGGTCATGGAGTCTAGGCTGAATCCGGTAAACACAGAGCTGTGTTGTCAACCTCGTGCATTTCGCCTCTTTCCCGAAAGGCAAGATCTGATCGCTTTGGATCTGCTCGTTCTGCCCTACAAGCCACCCGATACTATCCCATGGCCCGTTGCACCGGCCACCACGCCTCCTCAGCTGTCATCGTGACGCTCACGATTGGACGTTGCACTGCTCGAGTCGTGCTGCCACGCATCCACTCCACCTGCGTTCAACGCCGTCTAAACTCCATCAAGCCATTCGACGGAAATGATTGCATTGACCGTACAACGCGGCTTGCGACATGCATGAGCTTTGTCCACCATCTCTTGATTGCTGACCACTTGGAGGATTATGCAACCCCGGTCCCTGGTCCATTGGCTCCTCCTTCCTGCTCGGTGACGCTGCGTCTCCATGCCATGTCCCCTTCGTCCCTAGTCCCCGCCACTCAAAGCCTTCGGCTCGTCCATCTGGAGGCACGGCACGAGCGATAAGCTTGCCCGGCCCGGACGGTGGTGACGATCAATGTGATGGCCCGACGCTATCGTAATATAGCTCGTCAAAAAAGGTAGCTGGACAGAGCTGCAATGTTGACCCCGCCGTGTGTGTTTAGTTCTTGCAGTCGCCATTGGCATTTCTCAGCTCTCTGTCACATTACACCCATCTGCCATTCTCCATTGCATTCTGCTTTTTGCTTGTCCCTAGCGGAAAGAGCTCGTCGTTGAGGAGCTGTACATTGATCGCCTGAATTATCGATTTCACATCACCATCACAGCGTACAACCGCCACAATGGCTGTCGAACAGCTCAAAAGCCTCATTGGCGCCATTCGCAAAGATCCTGCCCACGCTCCTGATGGTCAATATGATCAAGTCTCCGAGGGAAAGACTTCTATTGTTGCCGACATGTACAACTTAGATTTCAAGGACAAGAAGGCTCTTGCTGAGGTTGGTCAATCGTCTTTCTCGCGTTCGGCGGATGATCTGCTATTGAGTCCAGTGAACGCTTTGTGCGACCCTGCTTGACCTGCCAGATTTTCGATCGAATTGTGTGCTCGCAATCCAGAAATTTGGACGGCTAAAAAGCTATACTAGGGATTGTAGCTGACTGAAGAACTATATAGGCCATCCCAGGCCTCGCTGCAGGTGGCCCGATGAACGACAAAGACCTTCTGCTGGAACACGGAGTCTCTATCTTACAAGGCCTTCCTAGCAACAGCGGCCTTGGAGAAGTCGTAGCAAACAAGTTCATTGGAATGCTATGGAACGACTTGCCTCATCCACCTCCCACACTTGCAAGCCCAGAGTGCAGATACAGACGACACGACGGCGGCGGAAACAACCCATGGAATCCAGAAATGGGCAAGGCTGGCTCGCCTTATGCTCGCAACGTTCCGCCTACAAAGCCCAAGGGCCCAACTCTGCCCGACCCCGAATTGGTTTACGAGCAGCTCATGAAGCGTAAGGGACCTTTCCGTGAACATCCTTCGGGCCTCAACCGATTGTTCTTCTCGTTCGCGACTGTTGTCATTCACGAGTGTTTCCAGACCAGCCACATGCCCGGAAAGCAGCACATCAACGAGACGTCTAGCTACGTAGATCTGAGCACGTTGTACGGCAACACAGAGAAAGAGCAGGGGCGTGTTAGGACATACGAGAAGGGATTGATCTTCCCTGATTCGATCGCATCAGAGAGGATTATGATGATGCCGCCTGGCGTTGTTGCAGTCCTGCTCATGTTCTCGCGCAACCACAACCACATTGCTGAATCCCTGTACTCTGTCAATGAGGATGGCAAGTACCGTGACTGGGAAAAGCTCAATGACGAAGAGAAGGTTTGGTGAGTAACAAAGTACCGCTTCTTCACAACTTTAGGATATAATGATTGATAGCGGATCGGATACTGATTGTTGCGACGATTACAGGCAAGATAACGACATCTTCCAACTCAGTCGCAACATCAACGTCGGCTTTTTCGCTACAGTCGTATTGAAGGACTACGTAGCAGCCATCCTCAATACGCCACGTGCCGATTCAGAATGGTGGCTCAATTTGGGCGCAGAGATCAAGTCTGGCGGTCAACGCTTGGAGCGCGGCACTGGTAGCCTGGTGTCAACCGAATTCTGCGTTCTTTACCACTGGCACGCCGCCTTGAGTGCTGCCGATGACCAGTGGATGGAAGATATCATCCGCCAAGCTCTCCCGGAACTCAAGGACATTGATGACATGACTCCGGACATGATGACCAAGGTTTACATGATGTTCGGACACAAATTCGCGACGACCCCGGCTAAAGAGTGGACGTTCGGTGGCCTTGAGCGAAATGAGGACGGCAAGTTCAGCGACTACGATCTCGCAGAGGTCATCAAGGACTGCATTGAGGAGCCTGCACACGCTTTTGGCGCCCACGGTACGCCTGCCAGTTTGAGATGCGTTGACATCATGGGCATGTTGCAAGCGCGCAACAATTTCAACGTGTGCACCATGAACGAGTAGGTCGCTGTTGCTAACCGTGGGTAAGATTCCAAGCTGACGACTCGCAGATTCCGCAAGTACCTTAACTTGAAGGCTTACACCAGCTTCGATGAGTGGAACGAGAACGAAGAGACCGCCAGGGCCGCAGAGCTCCTTTATGGCCACATCGATAACCTCGAATTGTACCCCGGTCTGATGGCTGAGTGCACCAAACCGCCTATGCCAGGCAGTGGTGTCTGCCCTGGCCAGACTACCGGCCGTGGTATCCTTGACGACGCTGTCGCTCTGGTCCGCGGTGATCGTTTCCTTAGCTACGATTTCAACAGCAGTACCCTCACGAACTGGGGCGCGTCAAAGCTTACAGAGTCTGCACCCGGTGCATATGGTGGCATGCTGCCGACCTTGTTATTCAACGGCATTCCCGGAGCTTGGACTGGAACGTCTTCTTACGCTCTGCTTCCTTTCTACACGCCTAGAGCCGCACGCGGAATCCTGAAGGGCAATGATGTTATTGAGAAGTACGACACCGAGCGCCCGCCAAGTGGCATGGCAATTGCTGGCGTCCACACTCAGGCTGGTTGCAAAGCTGTCTTTGAGGACCGTGAGAACTTCCGAGTCATGTACCAGAAAGCAATCCGCGTATGCACCGGCGGCCACGACTTCATGATCGGCTGGGACCAAGCCAAGAGGCACGAAGACCGCTCCAAGTTCCTGCACGACGTCTTCTTCGAGGAGGGCTTCGAAGCTAATGCCTCCAAATTCTTCCGCACCACCGTCGCGAGCCTGATCCAGAAAAAGTCCCTCGCATACAAGGGCAAACGACGCTCTTTGAATGTCGTCCGCGACGTCTGCAACGTCACGCCTATCATCTGGCTTGCTAACCGCTTCGCCATCCCCCTCAAGACCGCTGAAACCCCCCGTGGCCTCCTCACCATCCCGCAGCTGTTCGACTGCTACCTCGTCCTCTTCATGTACCAAAGCTTTAACATCCTGCCCCAAAACGAATGGAAACTCCGCGATGCCGCCAGTAAAGTTGCTCCCCTGCTGCGCAGAATCTTCGAAACCCACCTCCGAACCCAACAGGGCCTCACCGAAAGCATCGTCGACTGGATGGCCAAGGGCAGCGCTTTCGAGGTCAAGCCCGAAGCAGACCGCTTGTACCACGCTCTCAATAACTCTACCCTCCCCACCGGTGACCTCGTTGGCGACTGTATTGGAATGGGCGCTCCAGTGGCAGGAAATATCACCCAGCAGGCCTCACTGCTCATCGACCTCTTCCTCTCCGAAGGCTATGAGAAGTACAAAGACCGCATCATCGAGCTCGCGCACATGGATGAAGCAGTCTCCGAGCGCGAGTTGCAAGGCTTCGTCTTCGAAGGTATGCGCCATGCTGGTGTCGTGCCTGGCCTCCCTCGTGTCGCTGCCAAAGACGTCACCGTCAACGACGGCGCCCGCGGCAAAGTCCACATCAAAGCCAACCAAACCGTCCTCATCGCAACTTCCAAGGCGGCCATGGATCCCGTCGCTTTCCCTGAGCCGGAGAAGCTGGACCCGCACCGTCCGCTGTCTTCGTACACCCTGCTGGGCCATGGATTGCATTTCTGCTTTGGCGCGAGATTGGTTGGGTGTTCACTTGCTGCTACGCTGAGAGAGGTGTTCAAGTTGAAGAACATCCGTCGTGCTCCAGGCAAACAGGGCAAGTTCCACATCGTGGAGCACGATATCGGTGGCACGAATGCTAGGTTGTATTTGGATGGCAGTGCGAAGGAGTCGCCCATTCCGACGACGTTGGTTATTGAGTATGATGAGGAGTGAGGAAGATTTTGAACGAATGTATGATGATGACAAGTAGCGACTGAGGTGAAATGATGGAAGGCGCCTTTATACCAAGATTCTAGAACGGCCGTAACACATTACAAAGGACATGTCACATATTCTATCATTGACCTTGTTCTGTTGCACTCACAATCGAGATAGTACTGGCTGCTGCTGGTCAGAGTTACTCAATCATGCTAGCGAGGGCTCACAGTCCGTTCTCATGCACAAGTCTTGCGAAGTTGGTCACGGCACCAGGGCCTTGAGGATATAGTTTGTGACCACACTCATGTGAACAACGTGGTGATGGTTCGTCATGCCTACTTACACTACGAAAAAATTCTTAAGCACTTCATAATTCATAAACCCTCACTGCGCCCAATCCATTTTCAGATCAGATCTCCACAGTAAACTCCCCATCAAGCTTCTGATCCATCTTGATCGTGACGACTCCGTTGTCATACTCCCACTCATCATCTCCGCACTCCTTCGTCGCCTGACCTTCTCCACCAAACGAGGGCTTCTTGCCAGGCTTTTCGGCCCCGAGAATCTTCACAGCACTGACGCGAGCATCCTCAGCAGTGTAGTCGAAGCAGCCAGTGACCTTAAGCACACCATCTTCGTACGTGAACTCGATCTCGGAAGTTGACTCCTGCTCAAGACTGTCACCATCATCGAGGTACAGCTTACCGCTAGCCTTGCCTTCGCGGTTGGGAGCCACAATGAGATGGAAAGGCTTAGTGCGGACTTCAGTAGTGGTGAGAGCACTTTCCGAGCGTAGAGGAATGACAGCGCCGCCGCGGACGTGAAGCGGGATTTGAGTGAAATCAATGTTCTCAAGCTTGACTTCGGCGCCTTCGCCTTCGATGGCTTCCCAAGTGTCGAAAATGTAGAAGCGGTCGTCGGGGAGGTAAATGGTGACGCTGGTGCTGTTCTCTTCTGTGACTGGCGAGACGAGAACGTCAGAGCCGTAGAGGAATTGAAGAGCGTTGCCGAAGACGTTGGTGTCGTAGGGGTAGGCGAAGAAGAGAGGGTTGATGAGAGGGGTGCCATCGACGGTCTGCTGGTGGAGAGCGGTGTAGATATAGTCGAGAAGGCGGTAGCGGATGTCGTAGGCGTTGCGGGCGGCTTCTGCAACGGTCTCCCAGAGGTAGAATTCTTGGGCGATGGAGGTGTCGCCGTTGTGGTTGCGGGAGAAGGGATTGAAGGCTGGGAAGAGAATTAGCTACTAGGTCCTGCTTATATTATTAGTTGGTAAAGCACTCACCTCCGAGAGTTGCCCAACGTGCACAGAGAGTCTCGGTGGTGTTTCCACCGAATCCGCAAATGTCAGATCCAACCATGGGAATTTGGAAGAAAGAAGCAAAGTCGAGCATCTGCTGAATCGACCATCTGTACTGCTCCCATGTGCTCAGGTTGTCACCGAGCCATTTGCCGACGTCCTTACCGGCTCCAGCGAAAGTGGAACGAGTAATGACGAGAGGACGGCGAGTGGGTCTTCTGGCGAGGAGAGCCTTGCGAGAGGCAGTGGACATCATAGTGCCGTACAAGTTGTGTACATCAAGCTCAACATGTCCATCGTAGTGGACGATGTCGGTGTCGAGGGTCAAGTTTGAGAGACCGCCATATGCCGAGACAGTGTTCTCGTTGTCGATCTGGTACGGCGGGCTGAGGTAGTTCCTGTTGGGGTATCCAATTACATCTGCCTCTTGACGCTTTGCAAGTGGTGCGCCCACAGGCAAGGCACGCTTAGTGTTGGGTGCGGCATCACCTGCAAGCCACGGAGGTGCATAGACATAGTCGTCTGGTGGGTATGGTGCGGCGCCTGGCTGGAACTCTGGCGGGAAGCCAGGGATCTCGCGAGGTTGAGAGCGAAGAGCAGGACGAACAGGAGGGAAGCCACGGTCTTCAGCGGTAGCATCGGGGTCGCTGTTGAAGCTAGCGAAGTTGGCAGCCTCGTTCATGTCGATCCAGAGTGCATCGATATCCACGCCGGTATCAGCGTCGAAGAAGGAGAGGAACTCATTGTTCCAGTACTCCTGAACTTCGGGCTTGAACCAATCCGGAAAGGTGGTTACGCCAGGCCAGACAACGCCACGGAAGTCAGTACCATTCTTCTGTACGAACATACCCTGATCACGGCCTTTGACGAATGTATCGTAGGTAAGATTGTCGTACTTTTGCTCCTGCGCAGCAACGGCAGGATCGACCATCACGACATAGTGTTGGTCGTGGTCATGCAAGTAGTCGACGATATCCCTCATTCTCTCGAGAGGGAACCTGTCAGGGTCAAGTGTCATGATGTAGCGCTGGTACATGTAGTCGATGTCGGTCCACATAGTCTCGAGAGGGATGTTGGCAGCAGAGTAGTTGGTGACGACTTCTGCAACGGCGTAGAAGTCACGGTAGCCGTAGCGACACTGGTGGAGGCCAAAGCCCCAGTAGGGCATCATGGCTGGCAGACCAGCGACTTCGGCGTACTGCTGAGAAACTTCTGTGGGTGTCTCGCCGGCCATGAAGTAGAGGTCGAGAACACCGCCGAGCACGTTGTATTCGAGGAATTGCTGGCCATCCTCAACGTCAATCTTGACATCCATGCCCGAGCTGGAGAGAAGGAAGACACCGTGGGTACCATCCTCGCCACGGTGCTCGAAGTACACCGGGTGGGATCCGTAGAGGTTGGTGCCGGCTGGAATGCCGTACGAGTCGCGGTTCCAGAAAGTGCGGACGTAGTCGGTTGTGTTCAAGCGGAAGTTGTCTGTGTGTTCTCCAAGACCATAGAGATTTGGGTCTTCAGGCAGTGAAGTACGGAGACGGAGGTATTGGTCTTGGAAGATGAGGGAGGCCGCCGATGAATCGAAGAGGACCTCTTCGTTGGACTTGCGAGTGACCTTGAAGCTGAATGGGCTCTCTTCCCAAGAGAACGCAAGTTCCGCATCATCTGCGGAAACACCATCGGTCTCGGGACGTTTGAAGACAGTGTTGGGGACTTGGTAGGCGATTAAAGGAGTGTCTTCGATCTTGACATGAAGGCGCTTGGCTGTGGTAGTGTCAGCGTCTGTAGCAGCAATAATCGAGTTTGGCCTGGGAGAACATACCGGTGTCATAGCTGACCGTCAAGCGGAGGTTCTCGATGTCGTTGCCATAGCTGTTGCAAGGAGCACCTGCCAGAGTCAGATCGGCCGAGAGACCTGTTCCCGACTGCTGGACATTGCTAGCAGAGTAGCCAGGACAAGCAGTGTCGTTTGTTTGGCGAATAGCAATCGCTCGAGCAGAAGCAGCTGCCACAAGGGCACTGCCTGCAAGAAGTCCGTACATGCTGGCAATGGAAGTAGATTGCCTACCTTGGATCTTTCAGGCCGATCAATCTGCCTGGCACCGGCCATCTTATATATTATATTCTACAAGGCCCGGCCGTTTTCACGGTGCTTCCACTGCGTGGCTGCAGCATTGTTGACGCTGGCCAAGCACTTTCACAGCAGCCATGTCATCGAACCCTTGCAGTAGCTGCACAGACACGTGAGCGACGCGACCATGTTTCTGGCGTGCCGAGGACGAGAAGCTGGGAGAGATCGTCGTAGAAATCGCTCAAGAGGCCCTGCAGGAACGGCGGAGCCGAGCGGAGTTTGTCTCGCGTGTGCTCACATTTCGGTCAACTCTATAGCGGCGATCCCCCTTGTCGGCTCATAAGTCTGCTCACACTCATCGGCGTGATTCGATGCTTCTATACACGGCCCTCGTCCTTGTACCAATGCTGTGCATGCTCGAGGTTCCACTGAGCTCTAGTTGGGGGCCCTGTGGAAATCATGCTCATACTGCCAGAGGTAGGCCGACAATATGATCATAGCAGCCACAGAAACTGCGAGTGCAGACTTTTGAGCTTCGTCTGCCATCCCAAAGATCTCCTCGCTGGCTCGTCTCCGCGCAGAACCATTCGCCACTTTAGTGGCTATCATCCACCTCGCGCCGTCGCACAGACATCCGTCCAACCATGACTCCAACTCCACTTTTTGTTTCCCCGCCCTCCAAGCCTCCTAAAACTCTTGGTATGGAGATCTCTAACGCACGCGAGCGAAGCACAGAGCCACTTCTCCAGAAAGCAATGTCCGAAAAAGACTCCGTCGAGTGGACTTCTCGCTTGAAGTATCGCTAGAATTGACATGGCGAGCACTATTGCGTTGAGTACGAGGCTCGTGGAGACGGATATGGGGATGGAAGATGGAGAGTCGATGGAGTTGTGGGGACTTGGCCCTAGGGGGGGTTTTTTTTTTGGTCGCTATGCATCTACAACAGCAAGACGCAGGTCCTCATGCGCACGCGTGACATCGCTTGCATGGGTCGTCGAGCCGCGGTAAGCCGGGCGATTCTTTACTCTCCAACTGCGGCCCAGAGAGAAGTGAAGGTAAGGTGAGTAAGTCATGACGATCACCACTGCGGGATAAAAGCCGTTGTTGTCCTAAAGTCTGGTAGTGTTTGTAAGTCAGTCGGTCACAAGGCTTAGACTTGAAGACATACGCAGTACCATAACCATGATGAGAGCCGATCACTCTCAGCTAGCGTGTTTTTCACTCTGCTGTAATTCATTGATTGACATCAAGGTGCCTGACTCGTGTTTGCATGTGAAAAGAATTATGCACTCGAGCCGCGGCTCGTTCAGCCCTACAGAATATTGTTAGGCGAGATGGGAGATGTGACCTAGTTTCAGCACTGGATCGGTGAAGGGAGGACAGAGACAGGCACAACGTATATGGAGACGTCCTCGTACCAAGAGGCCATGCATGCCATTGCAAGAAGTTATTTGCCCAAAGAACAAAACCAGAAGCCAAAAACTCGACACTCTGAAGCTATCTACTACGAGCAGTGAACGCCATGACTCCGCCAAACCAAAACCCGTCCGTATGTGTCTAGGTGCCGGCGGACGCCAGCACACTTTCTTCCAAGGATCAGTCGCAAGCAAAACGATCAACCCTGGACCCATATCCATCCGTCCAAGAAATCTCGTAACCGACCGAGAACCCTGTGCTGAAAATCCAAATTATAACGCCGATGTACCGAATCATTTCTTCGTAGGAGTCGTTGTGTTTTTGTGAGCTGTAATGCATCGTAGAAGCGAGTAGCTGAACAGGCTAGCTGTAGGAGTGTTGCTCTACCTCAGTAAGTTCATTGCAAGCTTTGGCGAGTCTCGAGTCTTCTGCTCAGCAACTAGCCAAAGCCTCGCCGATGGGAGATGCGAGGAGGGTGACAAGTCCGATACCACCGATGATGGCACCGGCAGTGTACTTGCCTGCCTCGATGACAGCGGTGCGTAACATGCTGTTCTTGGCAGATGGCTGCTTGGTCTTGCGTCTCTTTGCCTGCGGCTCTTCGGGAACGACGGGTGGCGCAACCTGGCTAGTCTCTTCACTGGCTGGGACCTGAGTGGGAACGACGGGCTCATCGACAGCAATCTCGGGCGCCTTGCGCTTCTTGTTGTTACTCTCAGCAGGCGCAGAGAGTGGCTCGGAGGGAGGTGGTGCGAGGCGAGATGCACACGGCGTGTTGAAGGCCTCTGGTACGGTCTCCTGAATGAAGTCCATTGATGTAGACGCGAAGGGAATTGGCTCAAACACACCAGCTCTACCAATCAGATCCAAGCTGTTGACCGGATTGCCAGCCGCTGAAATGCTGAACATCGAGGGAGTGAAAGTGTAGGTGTTGTTCTGAGCATACGGGTCCTGGGAATCTTCAGGGTTCCGAACAGGCTTTTGAGTATCAGTGTTGAATGCATCGAATGGTTGACTGACTGGTTCGACATCCCACTTAGTACTATAGCCCGAGTTAGTCAACGTGGCAAACGGTTGAGGCGCGAAGACTGATCCGTACGAGCGATGCGATGTGGTCTTGTCGACACTCGGACCTGTCACTTGGAACCCGCGCACAGGGTCGTAGTGCGGCCTAGCCGGAATGGCAGCCTCGCGGGTGGTGTCAGTCATGGTGCTGGTGTGCTCGTCACCAAGAGTTCCGAGTTCGTTCGAGAGGCGGCGCTTGCTGGACATGATCTCCGGGCCCTCATCGTCTTCGTCATCTTCTGCTTCAATGTCGTCGGCCATGTTGAATTCCTCACTGAGGAAGCTTTGACGGTCCAAGTCCTCGTGAGACTCGCTGTGCTCATCTGACTCTTCTGGGTCATAGGAGATGTTGCTCTCCTCGCTCCACGAGGTTGGCTCGACATCGGCAGGCTGCTGATCATTGCGCAAATCGTGCTCAAGGCTTCCCTCGGCTTCGAAGGCTTGCTCTGCGGGGGCTCCTGACATGATGGCTTCCAAGACTCGATTGTTACGCTGGGCATCCTCACAACGCTGCTTAGCAGATGCTAGGATAGGCGCAAAGATGTCTTCGTCGGCGTATGTGTCAGGGATTGCAACCTGGCGTGAGGCTGCGCGGCGCCTGGAGGTCAAAACAGGCTCGTCGTCATCTTCGTCTTCGACCATGATGCCATTCGAAGGGGATGAGCCAGTTCGGGTAGAAGGTTGCAGATCGATTTTGAGGTTGAGTTGATCGGGCGTAGTGTGAGCGGATGATGGGTGCAAGCCAGCTCCTCCCTCACTACCGTTGTCGTCATCATCATTATCATCATCAAAGTCAGACTCCGAGTCCGACGGAACACTGATGCCCGGCTGACTGCTCTTCACTTGGGTGGTGTCCTTCTTGGTGGCGGTGCTAATAGAATCAAGCATGACAGTCACGCCATCGTAGTTGCCTGCGGAGGGGTTAGTGTCAAAAGCTGATGATTGGTTGCAAGGCGACTCACTGTCGGCACGATTGACGCTCTCACCCAGTCTGATCAGATCGCCCTTTTGCAGCTGGAAGGGCTTTGAAGGTTGGAGCTTCTGGCCGTTGACAGACGTGCCGTGCATGCTGCCGGTGTCCTTGATGTAGACGTGGTGCTTCTCTTCGGTCCATTTGTTCACTCGCAGCTCAAGCGCGGCGTGTCGACGGGAGATGACGGGGCAGTCGAAGAGGGCATTCTCGGCTGTGGCAGAGAGGTTCTTGGCCTCGGACCGCGACGACCGCCCAACGTTAACCGGCTCATCTGGGTAGAGGATGATAGTGCGAGTGGAGATGCTGGTTGGGCGAGTGGATCGCAGGGTGATGGTCACGGCTGGGGTTCGAGTGTCAGCTTCCGCTTGTGACGGCGGATAAGATGGCGGATACTCACACTCTGGATGGTGGGTAGGAGGCGCCATAGGGAACGGAAAGGAGATGTTGTGGCGAGGAAGGTCGAGGAGCGGTGGATAGAAGAGAGGCGGCATTCGGGAGGAAGCTTGGGTGGATCTTTGGTCAGGTGTCAGGTGTGGTATTGCGACGGCCGTGAGTGGGGCCAGGAGCACGTCGCAGATAAGGGCGTTGGTGTGGCGGGGTGTCGAGCGTGAGCAAGGTGCGAGCGGTGGGAAAGGAAGTGGTAGGCAGAGTGGAGGAGAACGTGCGATGCGTAGGCTGCGGTGCAGTGCAGTGCGGTGAGGTTGTTGTATGTCGGGCGTGTGCACTTCTCGCACAGGACAATCAATGCAAGTGACGCTGGGTTGTGGTGCGGCCGGTGCGGGGAGCTTGCAGGCAGGCAGGCAGGCAACGAGGCGACAGGCGGCTACGCAGACATGTGACTGCGTGTAGCTGGGAGCTCTACCTTGAGGTAAGGTAGGTACCTTGCCTTGCGCCGTCTCCTTACCTGGACACTGTGGAGGTGCGCTGGCCTATCATCATCCTGTGCTGACGCCTTAGCGGCCAAACTCGACCTTACTGACGATGACATGGCATGCTGTGAGGCCGCTGCTCTGGAGGTTCTAGAGGTAAGCCACTTCGGGAGAGAAAAGCAGCCTCACAGCCCTCACTTTCACATTTACCATCAAGCCTATCTCAGACCGGCAACCATGTATCGTCAAGCTTCAAGTAGGTGAGGTGTGGATCTTCCATCCTTAGCGTTGCACTAGTGCCCTGTGATACAAACCCTTCTCAATACAAGTGATAACTCATCGTACCGAGGCGACGATGTCTATGTTCTGAAGGACCATCGCGACATTAGCGACAGCTGCACTGAGTAGCAACTCATGGAGACGATCGAGCTGTCCAGATACTTTGTAGCCTTGACGCGTCATAGGAATATATCATCATCCACAACTCATCTGCACAGCATCCCTCTGATAGCCCCGCCAATCCGGATCTGCCAATCAGATAGCACGTGCCACCCGGCAAGCAGCTTGCCTTGACTCCGAAGAAAATCGCCAGGCGCGCACCCAAGGCCGTTGATTCACATTCGCGTATCCAACCCACCCCTCCCATTGGAGCCACACAACCCCATGCGCAGGCTTCAATAGCGACCGCCCAACATGGAAGCCACTTTCGAGGACACCGGCAAGGAGCAGGTGCTGGACCGCCACCCCAAGCGCATCAAGTCGCTGCAATTCGGCATCCTCAGCCCGCAAAATATCGTTTCGCAGTCCGTCGTCCACGTCGCGGATCGCAACCTGTACGACCTCGATCGCCCACTCGGACAGCCCAGGAAACAAACTGCAAATGGACCTCTGGACGAGCGACTGGGCACATCGTCCAAGACGGAAAATTGCGCGACCTGCGGCGAAGGCTTGAAGGACTGTAGTGGTCACTTTGGACATGTGAAGCTCGTGCTGCCGGTCTTCCATTATGGATACTTCAAGAAGATCATGGAGATTCTGCACTGCGTGTGCAAGGAGTGCAGTCTGGTCCTGCTGCCAGAGAAAGAGAAGCGCAAACTGCTGCGCCAGATGAGACGACCAGGTATGGATGGACTGAGGAGGGATGCTCTGTGCAAATCGATTGCGACGGAGGCGCGTAAAGTCAAGATCTGTCCGCACTGTTCGGCATACAACGGCCAGGTCAAAAAGGTCCCACAGCACCCAATCAAGCTGATTCACAACAAATTCACAATCTACACATCTTCGAGCGCGCGGAGCAAGGTGAAGCCTAAAGAGATGGAAAAGTTCGAGGCGTCATTCAGCACAGCGCGGGAAGAGAACCAGGAAATTGAACGTCACATGAAGAAGGCAATGGACGACATGAACCCTTTGAGAGTACTTCAGATCTTCCGCAAGATCCCCGGCCCTGATGTGGAACTGTTTGGCATGAAGCCTGATATCGGAAGGCCCGAAGCGATGATCTGGACTCACATACCGGCACCACCCGTGGCAATTCGACCTTCTGTTTCTCAAGAAGCAGCAACCACCGAAGACGACATCACCAACAAACTCGGAGACATCCTGCATATCAACAGCTTGATTCGCGCCGGTCTTGCGCAAGGTCAGCCCATTCAGAAGCTGACGGAGATGTGGGAGTTCTTGCAGGTACAAGTCGCCATGTATATCGATGGTGGTCTTCCTGGACTTGGTCGCGACTCAGCATATGGAAAGGCCATGCGCGGTTTCTGTCAGCGCTTGAAGGGTAAGCAGGGTCGTTTCCGTGGTAACTTGTCTGGAAAGCGTGTCGATTTCTCTGGACGAACTGTCATCTCTCCCGATCCCAACTTGTCCGTTGAAGAAGTTGCCATTCCCCAACGCGTGGCAGTCAACATGACGTATCCTGAAAGAGTCAACACACAGAACATCAAGAAGCTCAAGGCATGTATCATGCGAGGAACAAAGCAACACCCTGGTGCCAACTTCGTCATCAAAGGCAGAGACGGCCGTCGACTCGCGCTGCGCGTGGCAAGCAGCAAGGCAGACCTGGAGAAGATTGCGAGTCGCCTTGAATTTGGAGATACAGTAGAACGCCACCTGGAAGACGGAGATGTGGTTCTTTTCAACCGACAGCCGTCGCTACACAAACTTTCGATTCTAGCACACAAAGCAAAGATCAGGCCCTGGCGAACATTCCGTCTCAACGAGTGTGTTTGCAATCCTTACAACGCTGATTTCGACGGTGACGAGATGAACATTCACGTTCCACAGACAGAAGAGGCGCGAACAGAAGCTATCGAACTCATGGGTGTCAAGAACAACTTGGCGACACCTAAAGACGGTACTCCCATCATTGCAGCTATTCAGGATTTCATCACAGGTGCTTATCTCACTAGCCGAAAAGACAAATTCTTCAACCGAAGACAATTCGTGCAATGGGTCAGCTTCATGTACGACGGCATGCAAGTCAAGGACCCATACACTGGCAAGGAATACTCGGTCCAAATACCACATCCGGCAATCATGAAGCCCCAGCAGCTGTGGACCGGCAAGCAACTTTGGGGTCTTTTGATCAAGCCTCATCCCGATTATCCTGTCAACATCAACCTCGAGGCGAAGTGCAAGCAGTATGCAGTACCTAAAGAGAAGGGCATGATCCCTGACATGGTACTGAACGATGCATACCTCGTCATTCGTAACAGTGAGGTCATGTGCGGTGTCATGGACAAAGCCACTGTTGGTGACGGTAAGAAGGACTCCGTGTTCTATGTTGCCATGCGTGACTTTGGACCTGACTATGCTGCCTCAATGATGAACCGGCTAGCCAAGCTGTCTGCTCGCTGGATCGGCGAACAAGGTTTCTCTATCGGTATCAACGATGTCTACCCGAGCGACAAGCTTCGCGCGAAGAAGCAAGTGCTGGTCGACACTGCCTACGGGAAGTGTATCGCCTTGATTGAAAAGTTCAAGGCCGGTCAGTTGGTGCGCGACGCTGGCTGTGACGAAGAAATGACCATGGAAAACCAGATGTCTGGTATCCTGTCCAAGGTTCGTCAGGAATGCGGTGATGCCTGTTTTGACGAACTCAGCATCTACAACGCACCGCTCACCATGGCCACGTGTGGTTCCAAGGGCTCTCTCATCAACGTGTCACAGATGGTTGCAGTCGTCGGACAACAAATTATCGGTGGAAAGCGTGTGCTCGACGGCTTCCAAGACCGTACACTGCCACATTTCCCCAAAGCATCGCGAGACCCACCTTCGAAGGGTTTCGTGCTCAACTCCTTCTTCACTGGATTGAACCCCTCCGAATTCATCTTCCACGCTATGTCTGGCCGTGAAGGTTTGGTCGATACTGCTGTCAAGACTGCCGAGACTGGTTACATGTCGCGACGTCTCATGAAGAGTTTGGAAGATCTCAGTGCGCAGTACGATAACACCGTGCGTAGCTCCACTGGTGTGGTTGTTCAGATGAAGTTTGGTGACGATGGTCTTGATCCTGTGGATATGGAGGGCAATGCAAAGCCTGTGAACTTCGAGCGCACATACTCACACGCCGTGAGCAGCACATGGGACAACACAGAGCGGGGTCTGACACAGGAAGAGGTGGCGAGAACTCTCGCAATTGTTGTGCAAAGAGAAAAGAAGGGTGTTGACAGAATCTCCGAGAGCGACCAATCTTTGCTTCCATACAACGATGAGACGATCGAAAACACAGATCAGCAAGAAAGCATTCGCAGCTTCATCGCCACTGTGGAAGACTTCATCAATGATAAGATGAACAAGATCGTCAGCAGCCAGAAGCGTGGCGACAACCACGTCAACCACATTTTCAAGCTTTCGCAATCTGCTCTCGACAGATTCCTCTACCTCTGCTTCCACAAGTTCGAGAAATCCAAGGTCGAAGCAGGTCACGCCGTCGGTGCCGTTGGTGCTCACTCCATCGGTGAGCCTGGTACCCAGATGACGTTGAAGACTTTCCATTTCGCCGGTGTCGCTGGTATGAGTATTACTCAGGGTGTACCCCGTATTAAGGAAATTATCAACGCCAGTAAGAACATCAGTACGCCCGTCATCAGTTGTCACCTGGACAGTCCTTACGAATCCATCGCCGCTCGCATGGCATCGGCGCTGATTCAAAAGACTTACCTCCGTGATATCGTGGCATACGTCGAAGATGTCTGGGGAATCGAAGGCGGCTGGATCAACATGCGCGTCGATTGGACAGCGGTCCGTAATCTGGGCCTCCGCATCGGCATGCATCACATCACCGCCGCCATCGAGAACACGAAGGGCTTCCGCGCCATGGGCGTCACCGCCGTGCCCAAAGGCAACTGCCACCTGCGCATCTTCTGCAGCGTCGGCGAAGGCGATGACGCCAAGCGCAAACGCACCGCTTCGCGTTCCATCAAACTTGCCTCCGGCGAAGAAGCTGGCGAAGACCTCTTTATGACCATCCAACAGCTCAAGCGTAAACTCCCCGACGTTGTCATCAAGGGCTATCCCGAAGCCGCCCGTGCCATCATGAAGAAGGACGACAAGCCAGACCACACTGGCCGCGAACCCATCTCCGTTCTTGTCGAAGGCTACGGTTTCAAGCAGTGCATGACCACCGAAGGTATCGACGGCTACAAGTGCACGACCAACAACGTCCTCGAGTGCCGTGACGTCCTCGGCATCGAAGCAGCCCGTACCACCATCATCCGCGAAATCTCCCAGGTCATGGGCGGCATGGGCATCGATCCCCGTCACATGCAGCTCCTCGCCGACGTGATGACGTACAAAGGCGAAGTGTTGGGTATCACACGTTTCGGTCTGGCCAAGATGCGCGAATCTGTTCTTCAGCTCGCTTCGTTCGAAAAGACCGCAGATCACCTGTTCGAAGCTGGCGCGAAGATGAAGGCCGATGAGATTTCGGGTGTGTCTGAGTGTATTATCATGGGCCAGAGTATGAGTATTGGTACGGGCGCTATGAAGGTTGTGAGACCCCTGGAGATTGAGGTCGGGCTTGGAGATCGCGGCGTTGAGGGCCTGAACTTTGGTGATGCTTGTAGGCCGGCGCTGAAGGCTAGACAGGAGAGACTGAAGGCTAGGAGGGCGGCGTTTGTGGGCGCTGCTGCGTGAGGGATCAGATGGATGACAGGCCGGGGCACACGTGTAAAAGAGAATATCTACCCACTTTTGGGTTTGAAGCATAGCGATTGGCGTTTGACGGGGAAATGTAAAGTTACGATTCACTTGACTGTAGGAAGCTTGGGTTTACAACCAATTTTGTGTAAGCGGATCTTTGCATGTACACAAGTGCCATGTCAGTTTATTATCCCCACATAACCTATGTTGACCATCTGTGACTTTCACTTGCCATCACTGAACCTGAAGCAATCCTGTGACTAAAGAAACCCGATACAATGATTGACACGCCTGAAGTTACAGACCAGGTCATGTAAAGGTATGTTTCGTCTGCGGGATGCACAAGAACAATGCTAAAGAGTGTCCATCGACATGTTCGTAGGTATGTAATAAGCCGACTGTCACTCATGCGGAGACACGTTGGAGTCTTTGGCGCACAAAATGACCCGTAGACCGAATTGAGATGTTAGCTAAGAGAGGCTAATGTTAAACTCTAATTCGTTCAGACAAGTCATAAGTTTGATATGACTGGTACATGTACGTTACGTCCACGCAGGAGAAATTGATCACGTGCTAACATGCATGCATGAGCGGAGATCTTGATAAGATCACGTGCGGATAATAAAACCATGCCTAATGCTTGCCCGCAAGCTCGGAAGTGGAAATCCTGGAATAGACGTGCTTACGGACGTAGTAATAGTGCTCTGAGGGTTTCATCTGTTTGGGTCGCTGAGAGGCGTGTGCGCACCAGGCGTAAAGAGGCTTCGAAGGAAACATATACAAACCCGTCACTCCCTTACAACTTGTCGCCAAACTTTATCTCGCACCCTGTGGAACCTGCATAATGACGCTATCCACGATCTACTTAACAGCCTATAACGGCCTGTCGTTTGTGCTATGGACGTATCTGACAGTCCGCACGCTGGTCTCCGCGCCAAGATTGGCCGCTGAGGGACAATTGCACCATTTGTACTATGAGCTGCTGTTCCCTCTGCTCGCCGGCACACAATCCTTGGCCGTCATCGAGATTCTCCATGCAGCTACAGGTCTCGTAAGAGCGTCGCCTGTCACTACTGCTATCCAGGTCGTCGGCAAGAACCTTGTCGTTTGGACCGTCATGGCCGCATTCCCTGAGATCGTGGTGGGAGACGGACAAGGCGGTTTTGGCGTCTGGCCTTATGTTGGTTGCCTTGTTTTCTGGGGTTTCTCAGAAATCGTGCGATACGGCTATTTCGTTGTGCTCCTGACGACTGGAGATACGCCTAATTGGCTGAAGTGGCTCAGGTAACAGCAGTCTGGTCTTGACAAGCGACAGAAAGGGAATTGACACGTTTGTACAGATATAGCGCTTTTATCGTCTTATATCCGCCTGGCTTGATAAGTGAAGCATGCTTGGTCTATCTCGCTCTGACGTCTGTCGCTGTCAGCCTGCCATATCGAATTTACTTACTGCTGGGTTTCTTGACCTATATACCAGGTGAGTTAGAAAGGCACTTTCTATGGTGTTACAATACTAAGCATCCGCCAGCGAGCTACATCATGTATTCACACATGTTGTCTCAGCGACGACGCACCTTGAAGCCAATTAGAGCTGACCAGTGAGGGATATAGCCGGCTCTTGAGAAGTGATACCTCGAAAAGGACCTCCGTAGCTTCCACACACAAGAAAGCCTCGAGAAGCATTGAAAGCGAATGTTGGAAGACTATCTTACTGTCGTATGATCATATCAGATGCAATTCTGCCTGACGTTCACCACTCGTCTTGTAGTTGTCTGATCGTGATTTATGGTTCATTGAGACAAGCTAGGCGCCGGGTGATGGGCGGCCGCGATATAGTCGGATTGACCAGAGCTCACTTCGTCAGCGCTACGATCATCTCATAATACAATTGGGGAGTCATCTCCTCGCCAACCAAGCCACCAGGTGAATTCTCGGCGACAAATCTGCGCATCCACTTCGCTGGCGTTTCTAGTCTCCCACTTGCCCGCGCTGCTAGCAATCCTAAGGAGCCCGAGATCTTCTCCTGGTCTGCATCGGACATCTTTGATATACCACGTTGAGCAAGGCAGTCTCTCGCCACAGGCAACAGTCCAAGCCAAGTTCGGCCAGCGCCATCCTTGCCACCGTTGAATATGACATCAAGGCTCGCCCAACCGTCAAACATGGGCGCAGAGTTATCCTTTGGACTCATAGGCCGCACTCTGAATCTGAACATTTGGTCCGTCGCAGCGGAGTATTGGTTTGCGCGGCTCATATTCTCCTCAACCGCGGACAAGGGAATTCTCAAGTCTAGGCCGAAGTGTTGTATAGTCTGTTGCAGGATTCGCATGGCAACTATCAGCGCCGCATTCTCCATATCACTTGGCTGAATTTCCATTGGGCGGTATTCTACGCGCCAGGGTAGACTGGCGCCGTCGGTAGATAAGACCGGCAGCTTGAGTCTTACATGCGGCCACCATGTCGACAGCTGAACGTCCAAGAGTTTGACGCGGGCGTCGTGAGCGGAGCTTGATGTGTCGAGCTCATCGGGTATGCTCGTGCTGACTATTATTGGATCTCTCTCGAGGGCATGCGTAAAGTATGCGGCGAGAGTAGCAGAAAGGCCACGTTCCTGAAGCTTTTGCATTCGAACATTCGACGGCTTTGGGTATCGATTGTTCAGCTGTTGAGCAGCGGAACTCTCCTCAAGATACGTTGGTGCACAACCAGCTCGTGGGCAGAGATACGACTTTTCTGAGGATGTTCGATCGTCGCCGGCTCCACAAAGGGCTTCCCAGCGTGTGTCAGTCGCCACGAGCCTGCCTTTGTATATTGGAGTCGCAGCACTCAATGCCAACATGAGAGGCCCAAGAGGTATCAGTTGGTCATGCAGTCGACAGGCCTGTTGTAGGTTGTCTGCAGAGAAGGTGACTTGCAGACCGCAGCCTCCCCAGCCATCGATTGGCTCACTGACTGGGACGGGAGTTGCCTTGTGGTCTGGCGAGAGCGAAAAGCTTTGCAGTTCAAGGCCATAGTTATGATTGGTTTCGGATGCTCGTTTCGGTATATTGTCCATCATGTTTTGATAACGCTGCTTATCGGTGACCAGTGCCTTTGTGTTCATCTTCAGTCGCGAAGAGCCCAGCATTGCGATATTGGTCAAGGTTTGGACTCGCTCGTCTTTGGACAATGAATTTGCGATCATCTGTCGTCTGAGTTTCTTGTATCAGAGACAGTGCTTGATGAACATACAGATCAACGTACCTATGCCTCATATCATTCTCTACTCGGGCGAGATCCCGCAAAGAATTCCCGTATGGTCGTTGTGGCTGACTCTCGAGCATGTATTTGAATGCTTCGGCATCGAAAGGCCTGTCGGGGTATTGCGATTTCAGAGTATGCAAGATCTCAAGGCTCCTTGGAGACGGTCGCAATTCGCGGGCCTTATGGTCAATATGAAGGACGAGGTACTCGACCTCATCACCCCATTTCGAAAATTCAGTCTTCACTGCTGCAAATGCAGGCCATAGCTCTTCCAGCGTCTGATGAAAATGTTTAGCCATGCTGCTATCGATCCTGACTATGGGTGCGCTGCTACCTTGAAGTTCTGCTTCTTGATTGCTGATAGGCGTTCACGGTGTCTTTCGCTGTGGACCGATTTTGGCATAGCAAGATCAGACTTCCGTTGTATCGATTTCCAGAATCTCGCTTTCGCCCTGGGCCTGCATTTGGTCCAGGTGCTTGACATTTAGGAGAGCAAAGGGGACTAGTTGCCTAGGTAGGCAGACTTGTGCAGTTGATGCCCCTATGGCGTGCCATTGCAGTAGCTATGTTGCCCTCATGAGAGGATCGACGACTATAATAGTCTAGCGATGGTAAGGCTTGTACGCACATGCAAGATGCACAGATGTGGATGATCGTGAACGTTGAGCTGCATGATCGTGACCGCCTTATGCGCCTCCACGTCCAATCGTGCACATAATGCAAGCCACCAAGCAAAACGATCCACAAATTTTTACTGCATCGAGTCGTTGCAAAGCAATGTTTCAAAGATGTGCTGTGCATCACACTTACGATGCCACCGCATGACGATGGCTGCGTGGATCTGCATGCGACCTGCCGGCCCAAACTTGTAGATAACACGATCCACGGACCCGGCTGGTGGAACCACGATACTTATCTGCCGCACACCGATAGAAGTTCTCTTCTTGCCGTTGGTTGTGATGGGTTCACAGGTGGCGCGCTTGCGGGAGAAATGTAGATACTGCGCCAAGACACCTTCGCTGGACCGTCCGATTTGCTACAGGCCAAAATCAAAATGCACGTAAGATGACCTGTGTTAGGGGCCAAGGCAAGTATCTCGTACCTCCGTAGTGTGTCTGCGCAGGTCGACTCGTTGATAGCACGGCAGAAGCAAAATCGTCAGTTAAGTTCAGCTTCTAACCAATTTGTTTTACGAACTACCACTCTCCTATCCATACTCTTTGGTATGCACGAGCCTGGTCCAGAAGGAATCAGTCATCGCTGAGATGTTGAAGAAGCGAGATTGCAACAGGCATGCGCGCTGTTCGGCTGTCGTCGCTTCGCGGTCGTGGTAGGAAGCCCCTGTCCGGAGCAGCACGACCAAGCCATGCCGAGGGGCCAGACAATTTGCGATAGTGATCAATAAAGCAGCAACTGAATAATGAATCAGCCTTACTATTGGCTTGATAACATGGAAATACTGGTTTTCGTACTACGAAGATCTGTCTTAAAGGTCCAGTAGTAATGCTCTTCGAATTTGTCACGGCGCGAGACGTTTGCCATGAAAAATAAGAAGTACATCTCTTTGAGGTCGTCGGAACGCCTCTAAGGGAACTGAGAGTGGGCTTCATTTTATGTTCGGCCTCGCAGACAGCCGGCTGATCAATACATAGACTTGCGTCTCTGCGCTCGGCTCGCAGAAAGCTGATCTAGACGCACAGCAATTATGTAAACCCATGCGGCGTCCAGGCAGAGTGGCTAATAGCTATCTCCTATGTCGTGTAATAGATTACATGCCTAAGCGAACGCCTCGCTTACGCGAGTATAAAGCGACCTCAATTGATCTGGTGGGCCAAGACGGAGCTGATTACAAACTCCAAGACTCGACAATAGTCAAGTCACTCATACACATAATAGCAAGGATACCCACGAAGTCATTCTCCACGGCACCCAGGCTACGAAGCCGATTCGACGGCGTATCAATTCTCAAATACAGAACGATCGCCCTTACGTCCCGTGGCAACAGCTCATTGCCATGGACTCCATATGCCCAACCGAAACTTACCATACCTCCGCTTACCCTTCTATCGACCCCAGTCTTCCAGCTCTATCATCTGCTGGCAAGAATGTCGTGGTCACTGGTGGTGGCTCAGGCATGGGGCCTGAGATCGCAAGGGCATTCGCCCAGTCTGGCGCCTCTACCATTGCTCTCCTGGGCCGCACGGAAGCAACCCTGCTTAAAAGCAAAGAACGAATCGAAGCAGAGTACCCAACGACCAAAGTCACCGCCTATGTTGCCGACGTTGTCTCTGCGTCCGACCTAGAGGAAGCTCTGACAGCCCACAGAGTTGCTCATGGAAAGCTGCACGTCCTCGTTGCCAACGCCGGGTACCTGCCGACTGGTCGCAGTATCATAGACAGCAATGTTGAAGACTGGTGGACAGGATTCGAGGTGAATGTGAAGGGTAACTTCAACCTTGTGCGCGCTTTCATTCCACACGCCGTACACGATGCGGCTATCTTGAGCAACAACACCGCTGCGGCTCACATTCCTTATTTACCTGGGCTGTCAGGCTATTCCGCGTCAAAGATGGCAGGAGCGAGATTGTTCGAATACCTGCATCACGAATACCCGGAAATGTTTGTGTTGAACGTTCAGCCCGGAGCCATTCAGACTGCTATGTATGCCAAAGCTGCTGAGACTGGCTTGGAGTTTGCCTTCGACGATGGTGAGTTCATTGTTCGTCGAAATGCGTGCTGTACATAATGCTGACACTGCCGATGATAGTTAGTCTCCCCGCTTCGTTCATGGTCTGGGCTGCAAGCAAAGAAGCCAGATTCCTGAACGGCAAGTTTGTATGGACCAATTGGGACGTGGACGAGCTCAAGGCGGCTGCTTCGGTGATCGAGGGAAGCAATCAGTATACGACTGGTCTGGTGGGTTGGCAATGATTGGAGAAAGGTCTTCAGATTCGTCATATGGCTGGCGTCGGTCGCTCCCGTTTATTGTCCCAGAGCAATTTCATCATGTATGGTTTGAACTAGACAGTTTGCAAGTCAGATCAGAGTGGTATTCTTTCTTGTTGACAATAGGCGATTGTACTGAAAAGTCTCCTAGAAGAGCGCCGAAATGTCGTTTGGGGCGCCAGGAAGCGAGTAAATTTTCTGCAAAGCCGTCTTCACCTGCGATGAGGTGGTGGCAATTGAATCAAATATATATTCCCCCATGCAAATGCTATCCTCACGATAACTGGTTGGCGATATCGGGAGTTTGCGGCAAAGCAGTTTGGCCCACCGTTGAGGGAAGTTACCCGAGTCTCCTCAAGGATGGATGCTGCCGCTTAGGACGGCGAACTTCACTTGTCTAGCAGCACTATCGACGTCAAATAACCCGCTCGCCCACTTCAAAACACATCAAATCCCTCTACCGCAAATATGGTCGTCTACTACCAGCTCCCCGCCCTCGGCAAGGTCGGCTCCCACTACGTACGTCAAGCCCTCGGACGACAGACCCTTTCGGCGCGGACATGAGAAGGATGGAGATTGTGCATGAGCTTGCAAAGCTCACAGCAATGGAGGAAAAATCAATGGAGAAAGAAGTACAATAGCTGACATGCTGCGCAAAACAGCTCGCCATGGGCGTCCTCGGCACGATGTTCGGCGGCGTCTTCCTCCTTTCTGGCGGCAGCTCCAAGGCCGTCCAGCAGTCTCCTCCCATCAAGGCCGCCAGCAGGGGCGAGGAGGACTTCATCCAGTATGTTCCAATCACTATATGCGCCGCGATCCGCAATGGTGCGCGCAGGAAAGATAAGCTTTGGGACTAACACATATGTCAAGGAAATTCTTGAAGGACGCTGAGGGCGATAGCGCGAAGAGGGAAGGAAAGCACTGAGCTAAGCATGTCGCACTGTAAGAAGAGGGTCGACGGTGGAATATGAAGAAGACATGTCCGTTGTAGAGCTCCGAAAGGCTTTGACGCTGGCGCGTGGACTCTCAAGCCGAGAGTACCTACCCTTTTGTCATCCGGAGCTCACCTGTAAATATACCTTTAGCGGCAGCATCTGCTTCACTGAGACACTGCAAATTGCTTTCACTGGCCTTTCTTTCAATAGACGTGTTCGATCATTGTCATTTTCGAGTCCACGAGCTCTCAAGCTGGCGTCAGGGTGCCTCAGAGATGTGCGTGCTCAACTGCACTTCAGGCAGCAATCACATCAAAAGGCTTGAATTCACAAGAGGACAATGGGGTTTCAATATACATGCATATCTCTCTCGATATCTCCCTGGACAGTATCACTTGAGGGATCAAATGGCCCATAATGCACTTCATGTCGGATGCGCTCTCCTTCTGTCCTCGGTCATATCAAAGCATTTTCTAGCTCTGGTATGTGCCTTAACTAGCTATGCTATCGTGATATTCTTGTGGACCTTGCACGACTCCTCCCAGTCACATGTTCTACCATGAATTCGTCACACGGATATGTTTCCGAACAGAGTACCAATTACGAACAGAATCGCCTCCACATAGAGACCTTAGCACTACGACTGTCCAATTAGGTAGCAAGCATTGCATGGAACAATCTGACTGCTTTTGAAACCCCCGGATACACTGCTCAATACGAAGAGAAGCTCGCCGAACCTGTTGCAGCTGGGGTCTGAACTTTTGAGTTGTTGCTGCTGCAGCTTGATCAGGCCACCAAAAGCTTACTGTGGTCGAGTCCAAACGCCACGAGACGAGGCGCTGCCACAATCAGCAGCTATACGGCATATGTGAACAGCTGCGTACCTGGTTGGATAATGCTTGACATGGCGAATCACCATAGCTAGCGCCTCAAGGTCTAGACCATTTCTACCTGGGTTTTTGATTATTACTGTTCCAAAGGTATATGTAGTCAGTCTCGTTCCCACTCATAAACTCCTACACCCACGTTGAATTGATTCAGAGAGCCGTGCGATATTATACCTCATCGACGCCTTCCCAATTGTGCACTATCATTTGTTCGTCGCCAAGATGGCCTCCCTTATCACCTACGATGCAAAGAATATCACTGCGAACTACTCATCCATAGCAAAACAATTCACGGTCACCGCCACTGCCCTGCTGCCTCTCCCATTCGTGACTGCTGAGTTCAAGCGTCAAGAAGGTCTCACGGGTGGTCGCAAATTCCGCCTCGAAGGCTTCGCCGGTGGTCTCGGAGGCCAGCAACCCGTGATGATGAGCAAGCCATACGTCGAAACAAATATGGTAGAGCCGCCGCGTTTCTCTGCGGTCTTTGTCGTCCTGAAGGATCCAGCCACCAAGACGGAGACGACGGCGAGCATTCCTGTGACGATCGATGCAGCTGGCCCAGCAGCTGCATCTACAGCAACAGTTGCACCTGTTCCTTTCAAGGCGCAACCCATGCCTGCTCTTCCACTGAAAACTGATCCGTCGGCACTCAAGGCCATCGAAATAATCCTCCCGCCACAGAACTTCATCCGCATCACAGCTCCGGTACCTGACGCTGCGGCACCTCGCCCGTCTGTCGAGGGTCGCAACGAAGGAGACGCCACATATACTTGGCGCGCTGGACAATTGCCAGGCTTGGCTTACTGGGACGTCGCTTGGTCCGGAAATGGCGCTGGTGTCGCCAGGGGTGCAACCTTCACGGTCACCACGACAACGATGAAGACGAGCTCGATGTCTGCTGCGGGCACACAGGTGGCTGTGCAGCCGTATGCCATCAAATTGCCAGCAATGAAGAATGGCACTCCTGTCGACTTGTTCGATCCGGACGCGTAGGATGGACGAATGCTAGGTCGTGGTTATGTCTTCATCGGGGTGCTCACATATGGGTTTGGCTCTTCTACTTCTGACTGCAAGCCTCTGATAGCAATCCGTTTACATCTTGGTTCACATCATCATAGCTTTCGTATACCATGTTCCAGCTTCCGCAGGTCTTTTCAATTCAGTCTGTGCTTATCGCGGAACTCTCTCAGCCACATCGGGCTGTCAGCAATTGTCTGATTCCATGGATCGTCACTGCTGTACAGGACCTGTCGCGCTTCTCTCTGTAGCATGTCGTCTGTCACGAAGACACCCATCTGTTTGTATTCGAGAGCGTACCGAGCTAAGTGTGATGCCAGAATGTCGGCAAACGCCTCTGCACTTCGAGCACGAGAGTCAAGGAGAGCTGGTGTGTGCAGAGCGTTTGCTGCTGGCACAGGCTGTGCCGACTGCAAAAAATCGAAAGTCGTGGCAGGTATAGACTCTTCCGCGAAAGCACTCGAGGCTCTTGCAGAAATTTGTGCGAGGTGGTCTTTGGATTCGGCGCTGGTAGCCGAGAATGGCACCAGACTCTTCGCCTCGGTAGCTAACAAGTATGGTGGAAGAGAATTGGTCAGCCTAGCAGCTATACTCTCGTCGAAGCCGTGTCCACCTTGCCAATCCCTCATCGTGGAACCCTGCCGAAAGTGCCCAGCAATGTGATCAGTCCGTTCGTCCCAGGACGTGAGGGAAAGATTGCAGAAGCCACATCGTGATTTGATGGCGGGAGCTTGTTCCACCCAGTCCTCGAGCCGAGGTAAATCACTTAGTTTGTGGAAGACACGCAAGTGTTGGGCAAGGTGATCTCGTCTGCGGAAAGAGCGTGCTGCTGGAGCCCTGCTCACACAGGCTTGATGGCCGTGGCTTTCCAAATGCGGTTGATCGGGGTCAGAAGCACTGCAATAGGCACAGTATCTTGTCATAGACACTGAGTTCGTGAAAGTGCCGTCCATCGGAGCGCATCTCCACACCTCGAGGTCCAGATGTAGTGACTTTTCATGCCTACGCCAGTCGTACTTGCTTTTGAATGCATCACAGCAGAACGTACATTGGAAAGGCCGTGATTCGGGGTTTATCTTCTTGGCACTCGATGTAGTCATCGCTCTTTTCTTCTGCCGTCTGCTTAGCGAGCTGCTCCGACGGCTTGCAGAAGTAGCTGAGCTTGCCGAAGCAGTGGAGTGCGCAGATGAATTGCTACATTCGCTGCCGATACTGGTCGTCGAATTAGATCGCTGCAGTGGCCCGTTCGTCGATGGTGAAGATATTATGGGCATATCTGGCCCGTCAACGGGCTGTGAGAACCCGGGCGACCATGGTGTCGAGGTTTGTGGCGATATCGAATATCTGCTTGTTGGTCTCTGTCTTGAGTACACACTCCTCCGTCTTGGAAGCCTGGACCTATACGCCGGTCGATCAATTTGAGCAGTGATTGGCTCTGCACTGAGTGGCGGTAAATAACTGTTGAGGTCGCTGTTGGGTGTGTTGCTACGTGTCACTAGATCGGGAGTAGCAAATCCAGAGGAAAGCTCTGCGAACAAGTCTTCTGAGTCGAGAACATTGTTTTGATTTGCATCCTGTACTGTGAAAGGGTTTGTTTCCCAAGTTGACATTGACGATCCATACTCGGAGGCGAGAGCGCTATCTCCGCCTCCAGAAGGGGCAGCGTAAGAATTCCACAACGAGAAGTCATCGTTGTCTTCCCAGAGTATGGCACTATTAGCTTGAGTGTTATTGGCCATGGAAAGTATACGTCGATGCTGATGTACAACTACATGTATGCTTATGCTTTTGACGTTTCAGGGTTCCATATTCAACAGATTTTTTGCCTGGCTTGGCAAGACTGGACCCGGGATACCACGGCTCATCAACATGGTCAACGGCAGCATATCATATTACTATAAATTGCCGATCGTTGTCGAATAAGATTTCACGACGTTCACGGAGCAATGAAAGAACGTTCGTATTGATACATGCGATATGTTGTTACCTACCTAGCGGCTTCCTATTCCGTACCAGCGCCAAATTCGACATTGCAAAACAAATAATTTTACAAAATCAATTACACCATCGCCGCGCTTTCGTCGTCCCTCTTCGATTTCTTTATCGAAGCCTCCCTAGCAGCCTTGTTCTCGCTGGTCGAGTCTTGGCCAGGGTTAGCCATCTCGTACTCGAGGGCCTTGATAAAGTTATAGAAGCCAACAGCAGCGATAGCACCAGCGGCAGGCCCTATTGAGCATTAGTCATGCACGAGTGTGTGATTGATTGGACATTGTCTTGACTTACCAAGCCAGTAGATCCAGTGCTCTTTGTCCCAGATACCAGTCACGACGCAAGGTCCGAAGGAGCGAGCAGGGTTCAATGATCCTCCGGTGTAGTAGACACCAACGAGCTCAGCAACGAACATCGCAATACCGATACCGATAGGCGCAAGATATGTGGCGCGGTGCTTTTCCTTCGCCAGCATGAAGATGGCGAAGACAAGTTCGGCAGTAAGCAGGCCTTCGATGAATACACCTTGAACAAGACTAGTGCCGGGAGAAAGTGTCGTGCGGACATTAAAGTCGACCGGGAACAGCACTTTCACGATCAATGAAGTGATGATCGATCCCAAGACCTGTGCGCAGACCAAAAGGAACCCGCGCGTGTAGCTCAAAGACTTGACCATGACCATTCCGAGGGTGACGGCCGGGTTGAAAAGGCCACCAGAAATGCGATAGAAAATCCAGACGTTGACCATCAAGCTGAAACCAAAGGAGAGTGCAATGTACGTGAGTACGATAGGTGAAAAGCCATCCGAGCTAGGGGTCGTCGAAGCTGCAGCAGCTGTAGGATTTTCGCCGTTGATGTTTGCGACTTGGGTGCCTGCAAAGGCAAAGAACAGGAACATGATAGTGCCAACAAACTCACTCAAGAAGGCCACGAAGTCTATGTCATGTTAGTCTTGACTTCAAGAAGGGGGTCTCCAAATACGCACGCTCTTTGAGACCGCTGTTCATCCATTCAGTGAAGGGAAGGCGCATGATCACTTCCTGGGGCGGGGGAGGAGTTCCGTATCCATCATAGCCCCAAGTCAATGGGCGTTGATGTCTGATCGGGCTTGGCTGAGCGATTTGCTCTTCGTCTTCGCTCTCGTTGTCATCAGATGCCTCGTCGGCACGCTCTTTAGGTGGCGGTGCTGCCTTTGATGCCTTTGATGCGCGCGATGGTGCACGCGACGGGGACACACCTGCCACACCTACCGTGGCACTAGACCTCCAACTCGTGCGTGGCGTGGCATTACGAGGGTGGGGTGGCAGAGGACCGTGGTACGCGTGCATGTACGGGTGATTGGCGTAAGGGTGATCGTAGTACGAATAGCGAGGATCATGGCGCTGGTCTGAGAAATAATCTCTTGCTGAAGAGGAACGATGCTCCTGGCGAGCATTTGGATCCTTTGCTGATGAAGATCGGTGTTCGTGGTGAGGGTTCGACGTGTCCCTTGCTGTCGAGGATCTACCAGGCGCAGCGTAGTCGTGAGTGCTGACTGCACGGTAACTCTTGGCGTCCTCGCGATCATTGTGAGCATCGCTTCGCGTAGAACGCCACGAATGTCTCGCTCTGTTCAGGCTCAGTGAGGGTCGATCAGGCTGGCCATCATCATGAGGAGGGTCAGGTAGATCCCGCTGCGCATTCTCTCCCATTGGCGATGCTGCACTGTTCTTTCGCTCAATTGATTGAGCAACTGGCGATAGAGGTGTAGGAATAGGATGCGGCGTTTGGAAGGGGTGCGCGCTCTCGTAAGAGGCGCGGACGCTTGTGGAAGGCGAGGGGGGCTGTAGAGAGCGACTGGGCCTCTCGAGAGACATTGCGGAAGTATTATTGTTAGTCCGACGGAGTGCGATTGAGATTCTGGGTGCTTGAAAAGAGTGAAGGTGATCGCAACTGAGCGTGATGCGTAAAAGAGACACATTTCGATAAGGCAGGAGACCTCATGAGCTTATATATGATCGTTCTGACCATTCTCTACCCGCCACCCATTAAGTCAGAAACATTCGTCGTTCGACGAAGTATTACGCAAGCACGTGGCATAACGACCTGGACACCCTGTAACTTCAGCTTCGATCAACGAACGTGCATTCTTACCAACCAGTCAGCAAGCAATCAATCGCCTACGAGCCTCAGCATCGACAGCAGCGGGAGGTCAGTGCCAGGTAGACCATGCATATGATCAGCATACGACAACCGCACAGCCCTCGTGGCAACATAGCATGCTTCAGGAACCAGTTTGGCCAGCCGCACAGGTAGGGCAAAAAATCCTTCACGCGATGTGCAACGTAAAGACCTTGCGTAGAACTCTCCATGTAAGTCCAAACTTGACACAGGGATACGGTGGACGCACGAGCAGTTCTGTAAGGCAAGGCTAGAAGCAAATCGTTGTTCCACAGCTCCGAGGAGCGGCGGCTGTATAACGGTCGCGCGACGGTAGTCTGGCCAGCGTCAAAGTAGTGGGCTTCATTCTCCAGGCTTTATTGCGGCAGGATGATACGTGAAAACGTAGGGAGTCGGCATAGTCTCGGTAAGCGTACCGCCTCCGAGCGTGAGAAGAGACTTGTGTTGCGATGCGCGTCAGAATGCGCGCTGCGTTTCATATTCCACGAGACTGAATGTAATGTCCGCGGAACCCTGAGGAGGCGAAGATGCCAAAGAGCCGAAGCCCCTGTATCACAATACTTCGAGTATCTGTGCCAAGTGATACGGATACTTGGAGGGAGGAGTGAGGTTGTGCGAAAAAGATGCTGCCCAAGTGGCTGGGAACATCGAAGATGATCCGCGTCCAGTGCCCAAGGGCTAGCCCTGAGGGTTAGGGTCCTCTTCACGATGTGCCGTGCTTGCAGGCATGCCCATGTACATGTATGTACGATTTGCCTCTTTTTTTCTGACCGCCAAAGAATTTGTCTTGTTCGATCGATCGAAGATGAACGAGGTCGCTGCTGAATTGTCGCAATAGTGACTCCATACATTTGGATAAAGCGCCCATCGAGCTGAATGTTACTAGCGCGAACCGATGATCAATAAACATATATGTAAACACCACATCAATCGAAACGCTAGAGCAGTACAAACGCACCGCACGTCAGCGGACACAATGTGTGCGACGCGACTACGAGATCGGGCACGAAACGACAAAAGGTGAACTTAAGCCGCTTGCGTCTTCATTTCGCGACAGAAGGAATGTACACACTTGCCCCAGCATGGTAAATTCAAGCAAAAATCCTGCCTCCTACCAGTGATGAATGACTTTGACGAGTTTGCCAGCAGCAGTGATATCGCCTCCAATCCCAGAGAGATATGTTTCCAACAGCTTTGGATTCGAGCGATGGCCATGGCCGATTGCACGAGCGTCATGTCTCAATAACTCTTTGGCCTCGCCATTGGGTGCGTTAATTCGTGGTATTTCAAGTAGCAAATGAGCATGAAACCATAGCAGACCGTGAAGTGACCCAATTGGAAGACCAGATATCCCAGCGAAGGCGTTCGTTTACACAGCAGCGTCTTCCCGGACACAACGAACCAGACTCCATGCACGAAAAAGTTGAGAAACAAGGCAAAGAACATCACAATGCAGAGGTTGATCAATAAGGCGGGCTGAGGTGTCAGGTAGGCGAGGACGAGACTCGCAATGCTGATGGCAGAAGTCGTCTGTTTCTTTGTGATGTCCTTGCAGATGTAAGACCAGAGAACCCTGGAGAGGAAGCGAGGCACACTGCGCCAAGGCAGTGGGTGTTGGCGACAGATCGGACATCTGTTATCTCGCTCGTACGACCGAAGGCAGCAGACCTCGCAGAATTCGTGTAGACAAGTTGTGAGTACCGGGTTCGTGATTGGTGCTAGGCAAACGCCACACGTGTCGACTCGCGTCTCTTCGACAGGTAGACGACGGTGTCCTATGAATGTAGACGGTCCGTCTTCGTCGTACATGTAGCAATTGTAGTAGAAACCGATCTTGGCAAAAGTCATGAGGAAGGGGAAGCTCATGCGTTCTAGACAGGACGCGAAAACTAAGAAGGCCAGAACTTCTTCGAAAGAGTGCCGCTCATATATAGGCGCCATAACTACCTCAAAGACAAAGAGGAATAGTACCCTGGCGATGATATCTCTGAGTGGCGACGGGACGGTTCGGTGTGCGTATAATGTTTGGTGATAGTTGTGCTCATACGTGATTTGCAGACCGCAGTCACAATACTGAATGGCAACGATTTGCTGAGGATATGCTGAGGGTCAAACGTCAGGGGCAATGATGCACCCAGTCGCGGGAAGATGCTAAAGAGGCAGCGGCTGGAATTGCGGCTGTTACAGTTGTGGAAATGGCAGTGGTGTGGTCATTGGAAGCTGCCTTTTTCACTCGCTCATAGACAGCAGGAAAGAGAGATTATCAAATTGCGCGCTTGAACAAAACTGTCTTGACACCTGAATTATTCCTCTTCAAAACATTGTCAACCTCTGAACGACAATGCACCATGCACACGACTTTGCATCGGCGTCCACGCGACTCAACGCAGAATCCAGTCGATCGTCTCGTCCCAGCACGCGCGAACAGCTACGACGACAACAGTCAGACGGAGAAGCAAGAAAAGCCAAACCTGCAGCAAATAAAAGTCCAGAGCGGCTGATTGATAGAGACCAGCCTTGTACGGAAGGTAAATGAGCAGCGAAGAAGTTAGGAGTGACAGGATACACGCGCAACAAAGATAGTATAGTTGGCTCAGGCGGCTGCTGACGTCGGGAGGAGGACGAGGGGACCGGGTAGGGAAAGAATCTCGCAGGAAGTCCGGTTTATGAAGGCACAACGGGCAATGGTCGATTCGATCGAGCAGCGCGTGGGCACAGCCGTAACAGAAAAGGTGCTGACAAGATATGCGCACTGGCGCGACGGGCTTGTCGTCGTGGCAGAACGCGCATCTCTCGCCGTTTGCTGTCTGGACGTGTTGAAGAAGATCTGCGACATCCAGGGTTCGCGACTCCAATATCAGGGACTCTGAAGTTTTATCGACCGGCTCCTTGCTCCAGCGCTCTCCAGATATTGCTGCCAATAGAAGCATGCCAGTCATCATAATGGTGAACGCCACTACTAAGGTCAAGATCATATCGAAGAGTCGAGAAATGCGACCAAGCAACCCAAGACTGTCCAGGTGGCCAACACTGGGGTCACTTTCGTCCATGGCGTTGTGCAGTCCTCCGAGTGGTGGTAATCGAAAACAACGATGGTGATTTGTCGGATGATAGGTTCTTGAAGATAGCTCGTTTGTTCAATTTCTCTTAAGCGCTTAGTGAGGGAGGTATCGGCGAGTTTGGGTCACAATGACAGTACCAACAAGGATTCGGCGAGGAAGATTACGCGAACCTCGCACCGGCGCGACAATCTATCTGCAAGCGTTCAGTGACGAAGACAGCACGTCAAGTCGTAGCCTGAGGCTTGCGAGCCGCCAGCCGCTCAAATTTGTTTAGACATAATCCCGGTCACTGTCAAACAGTAGCCTCTAGCATCTATGAGCCTCTGTACGTTGTATAGCTCCAAGGCCCCAACAAAAGCGGCACGTGATAATGCTCCTCCTCTTTCTTCGCCGCAAATCTCAGCTCAACCTCTGGCCAGAAAGTCTTGCCCTTGCCGAAATAACTCTCAGTATCAAAAGTCAGACTCCAAATCATCTGCTCGTCGCCGGACAGCTGCCTCTTGACCTCCTCCACCAGCGCATTCATGTCGGTCGATGAGCTCCATGCAGGGACGCGGCCGTCGCTGTTTGTCGTGGCCATCCAGTGAGCGGTAGTGGCGTGAGATGGAGAGACGAGCTTGAGTTTGACGGAGATATTGGCGCCTGGTTTGCCAGAGACTGTGTCTAGGACGTGGCAGGTTATGAAGGGTCGAGTCTGAGCCATGTTGGCTGGAAATTGGAGCTTGTTGTTCTCAGGAACAGACTGTGAGATCTGTGAGGAAAGACTGTGAAGTCGGTCTTGTGCGGATCTCGAGTTGTTCATCGATCAGGAAGATGTTGGAAGATGTGACAGCAGATCGTATAAAAAACGATGCTGTTGTGATAGAGCCATTGAGTGGGCTGTCGGAGCTGACCGATGACACAATCCTCTTGTCAAACGCCGAGTTGCCGACTTGAGAAAGATAAGATAAAGATTTGGTCTTCAACTGTCACAATATAGTTCGCCTTTAGCCATCATGCTCGAAATATGTGTTACCAGACTTTTATCAGTCAAACACAGACCCTAGTATGCGGGCGATGTGTGCATTCCATAATTTTAACTCGCAACTCTGCACCTGCTGCTATACATCTCTGGTTTGGCGCTTGTATTAGTACCAACTGTGTTATTTCAACTTGTGTTATGACCATGGAAAGATCACTGAGTCTGTTGAAACTCCTATGAAACCTATGCTCATACGTTCAATCAAAGACTGAAGAATGACATAGCAGCCACAGAAGGGCTATGTGCAACCTTATGAGCACTTCACATATCTCGATGCTTACATGCCAACTCTAATGGCCTTTGAACTTGGGTTTCCAACGCAAAGAGCTCACCAAAATGTCGCTGGCAGCCCTTAGGAAATATCCTCGTACCACCGGACATAGACTAAAATATGAGTGTAGTAGCTATCGACAAATCGCTCAAATTCCATAAGTGCTATGTCAATCATCTTCACATGCTATCAGGCACGGACCTACATATCATTGTATCAACCATTGAGACAGCACTAAGATCTCAATAGTGACATCTGAACATTAAGCTCGTACTGGCGGGTGTCATCTGGTATATGGTATATGGTCGCGTCACTAGGACTCCATTGATCAATACATGAATACCATTAGACACGGACGGAGAGACGGTTGCAGCAGCCACGGAGTGTGCATATTGGGCCTTTGTAAATGTTCATTAGATTTCACATGTGTATATATTAAATCATCGAAATTGTCGTTCCGACCCGACCAACTTTCGTATGCAGCACTTGCGTTAACGAAAGTGTTCCCTGAAGACAAGGGGATCGCAGAGTAGCGTCTTAGAAAAATAGAGAGAAAAAAAAGAGGAAGCCGAACCGCCCATGATCAATAGAATGATCAACGCCGAGCAGACAGAACATAAATGAAAGAACCACACCAGCCATCGTTGAGTGCAGATCGCTCAGAACTCCTGATCGTAGAACCAGTACTCTGCCGCGTAAGGGATCTCAATCTGCTCGCCACCAGTACAGCTTTGAGGTGGCTTGCCACCTGCGGTTTGGACACGGTAAACAGACAGCAAGTCGATAGAGGCACCAGCACCGTTGTCGAGAAGGTACAGCCAGTCGACAGCGCCATTCTTGTATTCGCCGACACCCTTCGAGGCAGAATCAGGCGCGGGAACACCTGCCCCCTTCTTTGCCTGAAGGTGGCCTTTCTGGCTCCTTGAGAAATCGAAGTTGGGTCTGCTGGAGGAGTCGAAGTAGTGCTCGCCGATCAGGCTGAGTTGCATAGGGTTGTCTTCGCTCTCGCACTCTTGCGAGTTCTTGAGGTAGAGTTTGCAGATGCTGTCTTTTGTGTTGGACTTGAGCATGTTGGTGATGTCGTAGAGGTCGGCTATTGCGACGTTGCTGCTGTAGGTGCTTGTGGTGGCGTTGCAGGTGTAATTTTGTGTGCCGACGCCTAGGGCGATGATGGCTGGTGATGCTGTGGGTGTGGGAAGGCCTGAGGATACTGCGTTGAGGTTGAGGGTTGTGACTGTGCCTGTTGATCGCTCGCCTGATGGTAGGCAGTATGCGGCGGAGATCAAGCTCGATAGCGAGAGGAGGGAATACAAGGTTGGTGCCATTGTGTTGCGAATGTGTCGTGGAACCTCGTTGGTTTATGTAAAGCACCAGAGTCAATTGATGGCTTGATGAATGGAGTGATGATGAGCGAGGTGCAGGACAAGAGTGCACAAAGAGATCCTATATAGCCAGAAACCCAACCTCACAACTTCTACCAACACATGCGGCGTGAGACCGGGCGGAGAATAGATTGCATCTGTGTAAAGATGGATCGGCCTAAATTAGAGGCGCATGGCGAAATTAGCGAGGATTCCCTGCATGGACATCCGTCTTTGCAGCGGCGTAATGCAGCATGCGCGGCTGCCTGCATGCGCCTCACCAGATCTTGGGCGGGCGTGGCAGCGCTTACGGCACAGTCTTTGCCGGGATGATGTTGGATCTGAGGTCGATTTGCGAGGTTTCACGACGCGATGGTTGATGTTCCGAGCACTGGGTAGCGAGTATTGACGTTACTGCCATTGTACGATCGATGCTGAACCATACATGGGTATATTTTATATGAAAATGATCGTTTCACATTGTGAAAAGCTCGCGACTTGCAGGCTGGGTAGCATGGCAGCAGCAGCGGATGCAAAGATGGGGTAACCGCATTAACCAAGAAGGATGCGCCTGCAGGCGCCACTAGTCGTTGGTTTGCGCCATGGGCGGAGCGGTAACGTGCATATGCCAGCCATCTCTCGCTATGGACCTGAGTTTGGAAAGGTGCAAAATCTGGACACTGGCAGGCATAGTCCACTCGTTGTTCCAACACCCGCGGCGTCCTCGCAATGCCGTATAGACTGGTATGAACGTATCAATCTTTTGGTCTGCCAAGCCTTTCTCTCACACAATATGCTGACGATAGATGTCTGGAAGGATGGTGTAAGCCATGCTGATAAGATGTCAGAGAAGACTTTCGTGATGAGCACGTGCGTCTTCTGACCGTTTGTTCGGAAGTTCGCATGTACTCCAAGAAAGTAGGAAGACGGGATCGCTCCCCGTGGTGTGAGCATGTGACTTGGCCTCCGCGGCGGAGATGCAGTGAGACGGAAATAGCACTAATTAGCCATCTTGTACCCAAGACTAACGATGATAATGACCGCTAATCTCATCAAAATTGCTGCTAAAAATACTCCGATGGAAGTCTTTCAAACCCCACCCGTGCAACTGGATGTGCCACGGGGAATTGTCGTGCCTTAGCGAATATGCAGCTCTAGCAGGTAATCGAGTAATGACTATTGCTGCTCCACAAGGCTATCGTTTCCATCTTGACCTGCCGGATCGAGCCTGATGCTGGTGGGAATGGTTCCAACATACTTTCGTCGGTGCGGATGCGATGTGATAGCAGCTTGGGCTGGGCTGGTATCACATTCACTGGTACGAACTCAATTTGCCATCCGAGTCCTGAAGACCGACAGTCGGATGCGGTCCCCGACGATGTTCATGTGTATGATCTAATGTGGCTAGATAGAGACCTACAACATCCGAATAACTTTCGTGCGCAGACAAGACAACATGTGCATTGACAGGCCATCGAGCCAGGATTAATTCCCTCGATGTCACAGACATATGAACTCGACACTCGTCTCTTTCGAACGACTTTCACTGTAGCAATATCTACAGCCTGTGACCACGAGAAACTGTGTCTTATGAAACTTATATCAGCAGCAGCTGCGGCTGATGAGCTTAGATTGTTGCCACTGAGAGGTCACCGAGCCGAGAGTCTGTCGATCACCATACCTTTCAAAGACTATTAGTTTCTGATATTGACTGAAAAGTCAATTGTCAATTCCATGGAGAAGGGACGTGTAGGCCGGCGGGCATCAACTGAATTGACAATCAAAATTAATGGGAAATGCTTTGTGACGCAGTAGAGCTCCTCTATTTGAAATCAACGATCCTGTACGCGACCCAAAAAGTCACCAGTGCGCCTCTTGTGCACTAAACCCGAACATCGTGCTCGAATACTGAATCTCATTACAATGCAGTAGCCCCCATGATCCCATTCACCACCTGCGAAATCATAGTCACGTTCTTCAATATCTCCCCAACCATCTGCTGATCCACCACCGTCGCAAACAACCTCGCAGCACGATCCGGGTGCCAGCGTAAAGCCTGCCTGCGAACCATCAGACGGTTCATACTTTCTGAACGACAGCAGAAGAAAGCTTTGACGTCCTCCTCACAGCAAGAGTGGAGCAAGCCACTCTTCGTTGGCCAGATGGCAGAGGCACTAACATCAGTTTCGCCATTACTGCACATGAGCTCGCTCCAGGCGGCTTCGTAGCGGTCCCATGCGCTCTCCCACGAGATAGCGCGTGCCTGTTCCTGTTCTTTGGCCCTACGCTCGCCCTCGAGTCGAGCCTTCTCGGCTTTCTGTGCCTTGAGAAGACGCTCGGCTTCTGCTTTTGCTTCTCGCTCGAGACGAGCTTGTTCAGCTCGTTGCTGTTTCAGAAGACGCTCGGCTTGCGCTGTTGCTTCTTGCTCGGCTTGCTCGCGTTGAGCCTGTCTGAGTGCCTCGTCTCGTTTAATTTGCTCGGCTCGTTTGCCGCGGAGCTGTTCTCGCGCGACTGCTCTGTTGCGCTCCACGGTCTGGTGAGCTTCTTTCTGACGCTTCTGCTCAGAGCTGCGGAGGTCTTCTGGTGACTTTTGATGTTGATAGGTCGTGCTATTACCAGCGGCGTCTCTAGGAGACTTCGAGCTTGCTTGTGCCTGCTGTGTTTGAGTGATAGTCGATGACGAGGAGGCGCGGTTCTGAAGGTTCTGGCCCTGGCGCTGAAGTAGCTCACCGAACTCACGCTGCAGCGTCTCAAGCTCTTCAAATCTTCGTCTAAGTTCCCCAGCATTGTTGTCGAAAGTATTGGTGCGGTTGCTGTCATCATCGTCCTCGTCGCTGTCACTGTCGGTTGTATTGCCGCTGCCAGTGCTGCTGTCGCTATCGCTATCGCTGTCATCGTCATCATCTTCACTTGTGTCGCTACCACGATCATCTTCATCGCCCATCTGTCTCTGCACCATGCCGAACCACCTGTCTGACACTGTTCTCGCCTGATTCTGGTGGTACCCGCGACAAAGTGTGTACCCTGCGAGATCGAACAGCATCCCCTTGAGCTCGTCATTACTTGCCGCAGGCCGAACGATCTGGCTCATGAGAGCTTTCGCAGCTTGAACATTGCGATGAGCGATAGTGTTCATGCATCGTCTTCGACACGACGGCGCATAGCCGACACAAGTGATAGATAGTTTGTCGGGATTCACGAGCTCGAACAGCTCCTTGGGATCCCAAGATGCGAGGGTAGGTGTTGAGCTGACGGTTGACATGTTGTATCGAAATGCTGCCTGATGACGATGAGAGAAAGCATCTCCATGACAACTATAGCGGTGTTATAAGTACAACTCCTCGCCTCAAAGCACTGAGACAAGGCAGCAAGAACTCTTCCACTGCCCACATCGCGTATGCAGGAGAGCTTGCTCCGCCTCAGACAGCGTGCATGCGACGCCGCGAAGCTGCTTGCGCTGCGGTCTCAGGTTTTGTGAGCTTCTTTTTTGTTGATACGTTCTGATGTCGCAGTTTTTGTGAACACGTCTAGAGACACTGGCGATGTGTCGACTGACTGTTGTCTGCGAGGGCTCAGTGATGGGTTTCACACGCATTTGTGGAGCACGTCCAATGAAGCCTGCACGCTTTAAGCGATGATGGTGTTATAGCTCTTTGGCTAAGCGCTCGCGTATTGCTGTGCCGCAATATATGTCGCATTAGCTGGGCTATGAATACATCCGCTGCTTTCTTTCCGCAAGCTGAGTTCAATGCTGTTGGATTTCAGCTCACAGCTGCTAATTTTGCAGTGTCGCAGTCTACCACGATTGTGGCTTTGGATGTATGTAGACCTGCATCAGAAACGCGCCAGCTATGCCTTGACGACGACAGTGAGTTCCACATTACACGGATCCCGCCGCACATTGAGTGCGAATATTGAGGCAGTGAGTTGAGATTTGTTTCACTACGATTACAACCCTATCAGCGTACATCTATTCAACAACCACGCCAATTTGTATGACAAGCATGCCCGCCTAGTTCCGCTTGGCAGTCTTGCCAGTGAAGTCCCAGTTGTTAAGGTAGCCGCAGCCAGCGCTCAAGTAAGAGGCGAACGTCAGCCAGCCAAGGTAGGGCACAAGGGCGTAGCCGGCAGTCTCATCGACTTGACCCCAGATGGAGATGAGATATCCAACAACGCCAGTCAGCGCGACAACGTCAGCAGTGGCTTCGATGGGACGGCCGAAGCGGAAGAAGAGTGGCATCCAGATCAGGTTCAGACCAAGCTGAATGGTGTAAAGGGTGGCGCCGTGCCTTGCGAGCGCGACAGTGTTAGGGTTGGCGCTGGTGGTGCCGACAGTCCACGCGCGGTGGGCGGCGTAGCCCATCAGGCCGTAGAGGATAGTCCATGCTGGACCGAAGACCCATCCTGGAGGACGTCCTGGGCTGATGGAGAAGAGATTGTTAGGTTATGAGTAGCATGTCAGTGTGGCCGAGGGAGTATTTACTGTCATGGCATTAGCTTGGGCCTGAACGAGGACTTGATTATGGTGTCGAGTGCTTACCGGTTGCCTCAGTGCGGCATACTGCTGCTGAGGGCCAACGGCTAGAAGAACATGTCAATGGCTACAAGCTCTTCTATACACTGTTCGTCGTTGTCCATACGCTGGGTAGAGAAGCCGACTGCGGTGCCAGCTGCAATGGGCAGCAGGACAGACAGAGCAGCGTTCTCGAAGATCACCGACGGGAGGGTGAGAGAGGGAATGTATGTCGTCATGTTGGAAGATGTGTTGCAAGGTGTATTAGTTATGGTACAACAAAGCAGCGTACGTCGATGATATTATACCTCGGAAGATGCCGGCAGAGGCCGAACACGCGCTCTCGCTAAAGCTCAGGCCGGGCGTCTTCTCCACGCTTACGCCGGTTCACCGGGCAAGCTGTCTCCACAGTCCCTTCAACCTACCGGCCAGCCAGCGCTATCTATCTATACACTGGCGCGCGACACCTCGACCTTCTCCGATCCCACCACCCAGCGTGCGCGAGTGCATCCTCCGCCGCCGCCTCTTGTCGCCATCTTCTTCTCTTCCGCCCACAGTCAGTACTTCCCTTTTATCATCACCCTCCTCGCCGGCATTCTATTGCCCGCTCCACCCTTGTCTCCCCATCAGCCCTCCGCTCCGCGCTCTCACGCAACGACATGTCGTCCGCTCGCGTTCGTCGGTCGCTTCTGGCCTCCGCTATCGCGGCGGCAGCGACATCGCCCTGCAACATCCCCTGATCTTCTCACTCATTTCTGTCACCTCTTCTATCACTGCATTGCTGCTCTTGCCGCTGCGCGTTGTACCATTGGTCTTTGTTCGTCCACTTCTAACGCGAGCCGCCATGGCAAACAGACCCTCCACCGTCTTCCCTGTGTGCGTACAAAGCTGCTCACCAGACGAGCGCGACAAGATATTCGCTTATCCTGAACCACTCTGTATCGCTCGGACGGCCATTGTTCGTCGACGTTGGTGCACTTCTACGACCCGGCACATGGAGCTCAGTGGCCATTGAAGGACCCCACGCTCTGAATTCAGCAAAAGATACTACCTTTCCTCGCAATGGACACATACAGCAACTATTCGCGCGGTACTCCCGACGCTGCCCCTCTATCGCGCGTCTCTACTCGCGAGCGTGACGAGTACCGTTCGGCCGACCAGTACAGAGACAGACGCCGTTCTCCACAATCCGGTAAGTGTGGACATTCTAGGTAATACCCCAGCACATAAGCTAACACAGTAAGATCGCCGCCGTGAACGCGACGACCGTGATCGCAGAGAGCGCCGCCGCTCTCGCTCGCCAGCTGCTATCGACCGTTACCAACCAGATCGCCTTCCTCGCGACGACTACTATCGCCGCGACGATGACCGCAACGAACGTCGTGACCGCCGCAGATCTTCGCCCGACCGTATGGGCGCCGGCACAATTGACCGCTATGTTCCCAACCAATCTGAACCCGCGGCTCCGCTCGTCAACCCATTGCCAGACCCCATGAAGCTTGAATTTCAAGTTGGCTTCACCTGGTTTGCTGAATGGTGGCGCGCAGAGCAGCGCGTTAAGGAAGAGAAGGAGTACGCAAAGCAGGGCAGACGTGCACCTCTCAAAGGCGAGCGTGAAATGCGCGCAGACAGGGAGGCTGAGCGACCAAAGATTCAGGCTGCGTACGACACATACAAGGAGAACTTGCAGAAACAGCAAGCTCAAGCGTTCGTACGCCAGCACAAACATGAAGATTGGTTCCGCGAACGCTATGTGCCCGAGGTGCACCAACCTTTCCGTGAAAAGCTCATGAACTTCCGTAAAGGATTGTTCGAGCAGTGGGAGCAAGACCTCGCCAATGGCGCCTTTGATGACTTCACTCTTGAGGGCATTTACAAGTCGGAGTCGAATGGTCTGGGTGGTATCCTCGAGAAGGAGGAGGGTGAAACCAGCGCGGCCGCTGAAGTGCTTGGTGTCGGGGACTTGCTTCCATTGCGTGGCGGTGACATTCGCGACCAAGTTGCTCAGCTACCAACACTCTTAATCAAGACTATCGGCCCTACCGTCACCCGCGAGAAACTCGAGGCTTTCGCCAAAGAGCACCTCGGTGAGGATGAAGGCGGATTCAAGCACCTATCTTTGTCAGATCCGAACCCTCTGAAGCGCTGCCACCGCATGGGCTGGATTATCCTCAACGAAGAATCTTCTCGCGAGGAGGAAATGCCAGACACCAGACCAGAGGAGCCTACGCAGGAAGGCGAAGGCGAGAATGGTGATGCAAAAACCGAGAAGCCCAATCTCCTCACCACTAGTGAGCGTGGCTTGGACAAAGTCAACGGCAAAACCATAGAGGACTCTGAGCGTGGTAACTTCACTGTTCACTGCGCCTTGCACCGTCCCCCAGATGCGCCTCGCAAGAAGGCCTTGTGGGACCTGTTCTCTGCACCTGAACGTATCCAACGTGATCTTGACCTCGCTACCCGTCTCGTCCGCAAGCTGGACAACGAGCTGGGCGATGACTACTTTGGAGTGGCGAAGATCGAGGAGCGCGTCCATCAGCTTTCCGAGAGCGGACAGTTACAGCCTGTTGTGCCCCCTAAGCCTGAAGCCAACGATGAGATGGACGAAGGCGAAGAGGAAGAGGAGGGCATGATTGAGGAGGACGAGGCGGACGACGAGGAGTTGCTCACCAAGAAGAAGAAGCTCGACCTCTTGGTTGAGTATCTACGTCGCGTGTACAACTTCTGCTTTTTCTGCGTGTTCGAGTCTGACTCGGTTCATGAACTTCAACGCAAGTGCCCCGGCGGTCATCTCAGACGTCCGCGCGCATCTCTCACAACTGCGGCGAAAGAAACTGCTCGTGCCTCAGCTTCTGGAGAAGCATTCCCCCTCAGGAAAAACAGCAAAGATGGCAAGATCGAGGATGGCGGCAAAATGGACGGCATTGAGGACGGCGAGATGGAGCCTGAGAGCCCCACGGAGGAGCGCAAGGCACCGCGCCCATCAGTACGCAATACACAGCAGCTGCAACGTGCTTACAATTGGGTCAAGACTTTTGAAGAGAAGGTCCTGCAGCTTCTGGAGCCTGAGAATGTCAACATTCGCAAAATTGGAGGTGTGCCGGTTGACGAAGGAGTCGAAGAGGAGTTGAACAAGGTGAGCCTAGCTACTCTGACTGCTACCTGAACAAGACTGACATTCATCCAGTTCGTGAAGCAGGAGGACGCTAATAAGTTCCGCTGCAAAATTCCCGAATGCACCAAACTCTTTAAGAGCACAGAGTTCTGGCGCAAACATGTCGAGAAACGTCACGAAGACTTCCTCGCTCGCGTGCGTTCCGACATCGAGCTTGTCAACACTTACGTCTTGGATCCGTCGCACATTGCCCCTAGCAGAAGCGATGCCAACTCGAACGGCCACTTCCCCATCGGTAGCAGTGGTCAGCCTACCGGCACGCCGCGCGGATTTTCTCTTGGTGGCGGCCAGTACTCAATGGGCTTCCCCATGGCTGCAGGTATGGGAGGACAGATGGCCGCAATTCCAGGCATGTTCGCCGCACCCGGAATGGGCGCCGGCTGGGGCCCACCAGGCTCTGCCACAAACCCCGTGCCTGCTATGATGGCTGGCGTGGGTCCCGTGCGCGGTCGTTACCAGAACGGTGCATACCGCATGCCCAACCCTTATGCTCGTCCAGATGGCCGTGGCCGTCAGCCTAGTTTCAGTTCAGCCCGTGGGTTGAGCTTTGACGGCGGCCTTGTCGGCCCACCACAGGCCACTGCTGGCAGAAGCTTGAGGAGCTACGAAGACTTGGACGCGGCTGGTGGTGAGAAGGAAGCTCCAGCTGAGTTGGACTACTAGGGTGGAAAAAATGCACATGGCCAGTGAATCGAAAGCAGTCTCACATTTCCTAGACTGCCATCGTTCGAAAGGGGGATGTTAAGTATGAATCGCAAGAGCGCGCGCGCGGAAGACTGCGCATCAGTTATCGCAGGCGCAAGGATTTCTATGGCCACCATGCACAAAGCAAAAGGCCACGGCGCAAACAAACAGAAATAGGTAGAATGTATCACAATTGGGACAATCACTTGACGGAGACTAGTTCCTCTTTGATCAGCACATCGAGACTGACATTGTGTGCACAAGATGCGTTCGCAGAGATGGTACGATGGGAGTTCGCTAATATCTTCTCTCGCAGACTATTTGCATCGTACCGCAATGTTTCAGAAAAAAAAGTCTGTACCTTGTAATTGGACATTGTCTATGGAAACTGGCTAAGAATTCTCAGGACTGCTTCCGCCTCTTTCCAAAACAGCCAGCCTGTCGTCAACACAGCAACATGATTAACGTTCACTTCTACAACCTCGCCAGCGCCGCCCGGTTGCCACTGAGCTGGAACTGTCCGGATTCCGAGAAGGGCATCCTGTCGCCCTCTCTCGACTTCACGCCTTCGATTCTCCAATCGATCTCCTTCGTTTCTATAGCAGGATTGTACCCAAGACGCTCTCGACCGTCGCGAAGATGCTGCACGTCTGCATACGCTGCAGCCGCCTGTCCGTCTGATCGGCTAAGTATCAGTGTGGTGGCTTGTCCATTGGAAGTCGATGTGTGCTGCAAACAGTGATGCAATTGACTATTCTGCCCGGGTACCCAGCCGCGCAGGCGCCAGACTACACAGGAACGAGTCAGGACGGATCTCACGTGCCCGTTTGGAGATACTGACCTATTCGACATAGGCCTGCTAGGCCGGTTGTTCCCAGGTCTCTCAGGGGTGCCAATGCTGTTGGCGAATCTTCAGTTCGATTGCCTTGGAGTAACTCTTCTTTCTTGGAAGATGGAGCGGAGCCTTGGATCTCGACCATCTGAATGGCCCCAACTTTCAACCCAGCCTGCCGTAATGCTGCATCGACTGACCCACGACTCTCGAGGCTGGGAGCCTTTAACGTGCAAGCTTCGATGCGCACGGCGGAGTCTTTCAGGAAGGCGTGTGAGACAAGGAAACGATCTGATACGAGGATAATAGCGATTGCCGCGATCTAGTCGATGTCAGAGGATGGCTGTCATGACAATAAACCCTTCAAATCTGTATTAGCAGCTTACCTGAGGGGAATTACCACTTCGATTCCTGGTTCCCTGCCGTAATGTCAGAAACTATACATGTATCCTGTGGAATGCTCACTTACTGCGTCGAGTCCAACCAGCATTGCGCAATCACTCTGTCCGCTTCCCACGCATTGGCTCGCCATGTACAGAGCGACATGACTGTCTGCCGAACAGACTGGTGCTTTCTGTCTGCCGAATGCTTTGAAACATGTTTGGGGTATGCGCAGATTCGCATCTTCTAATGAGCAGGCTAGGCTCAGCTGCACTTTTGCGTATGTTATGCCCGCATCGAGCAGAGCTTTTGTGCCAGCTGCAACGGCGCCGTCGGCAAGAGCTTGTCGTGACGAGGATGATATGCCGATACCAGCTATGTGCACTTGCGATGCAGACATTGTGCTGTTTTCCAAGGACGAGCGATTGCCTCGCACAGCTCGAGATGACTTGGAATATCAACAGATTGCGACGGCTTGTCTTCAGGAATATTCGATAGACTCGTCTGACAGCTCGTCGGTCTCGACTACCTAGTCTCCCACTGTGACCGGAAGAAGCAGCTCTCAGCTCGATTATTGAGCTCCGGACACTCGTTACGATTGTGATGCTGTTCCAGACCCTTGGATCGCCACCCCGCGCCTCCCCACAATGCTGAACTATAAATATTATTCCCGGACTGTGGCTGGTCGCCTTCTCGAACATACACCTATGACATGCTCTCTGGAGCTTCCGTCCGAATTGGTGCTTGACACGTACATACCCCGCCTTACGGTAACAACTACCCTGTGTGCAGATCGCTCCTGGTCATACCAGAAGCCGACCGACCTCAAGCCAGAGCTTTGTTTGTCAATGCTTCAGGATCTAGAGCCAGCCACAGATAGGAGGTTACTCGGCAGCCGCGTTTCGATCATGTCGGTGTTGCTCACGCGTCATCGCAAAAATAATGTTGTCGGCTCGCCAACTGTCGCGACAATGATGGCCCAAACCCCGTAACCGAGAGCTGAGGTTCCGGGGCACATTTGCCTGCCAGGCGCACCACTGAACATTTTCACAGACAACTCATACCCTCTGCACAATACAGCAGTGCGGTCTCACAACACCTCATCATGGCATTTGACACGGTACAAACGAACGATGGCTTCCAACCGTCCATTGTCTACGGTCCTGCGACTCCCATACCGCTAACTATGAACTTCGGCGAGCTGCTGGATTATCACGTCGAGGTTAGAGGAGAACATATTGCTGTGATATCACACCCGCAAGACAAGAAGATCTCATGGCGACAACTCAGCGATCGTAGCATCAAGTTGGCACGCGCCCTTGCTGAAGATGGCGTTGGCAAAGGCAGTCTGGTTGCTATCTCGCTGGGGAGCAGAGTCGAATACTTCGAGGCTTTCTTCGCGTGCGCAAGACTTGGAGCTGCGTTGGTCATGCTGAACTATGCATATGCGGAGTCAGAGATGCTCGCTTTGCTCAAACTCGTCAGTAAGTAGCAAGCCACTAGCGGAAGAGCTCTCGATCTGACAGATGGAACAACAACAGGCCCCAAGATCATGATTGCTTCGCCAGGGTTCACATTCTACGACAATACGAAGATGCTACCAAAGGCTGCCGCCGAAGTCCCTTCGATCAAACGATTCGTCATCATGGAGGACATCGAACGCAGATACCAGCTGTCTGGGCCCTTGCAACGATCTGTGGCCTACGAAGACTACCTTGGGAAATACACCGCACTTGACAAGGCTGCTTTGCCTCAAGTCAAAGTCTCGCCTCATACCATGGTTAATGTTCAATTCACATCTGGCAGCACCGGCCTTCCTAAGCCTGTCGCGTTGTCCCACTACAACATCATGAACTGCGGTCGAAACATATGGCAACAGACTCGAATGACAGCTGACGACGTCATCTGCCTTCCTGTGCCGCTCTTCCATTCTTTCGGCATGATTGTTGGAATCAGCTCGAGTGCTGTCGCTGGATCTACCATCGTCCTGCCGCACGAGATCTTCAACGCCGAGAGGACGCTGCAGTGTATCGAGAAGTACAAGTGCACCGCCATCTACGGAGTGCCAACCATGTTTATTACCGAAATGGCACATGCCACTTTCAGCAAGACAAATCGTTCCACCGTCAAATTTGGCATCATCGCCGGAGCAGCAATGCCGCCGGAATTGCTCAAGCGAATTACTACCGCGTTCCCACTACCTCGCTTGTACACTTGCTGGGGTATGACAGAGCTCAGCTCGTTCGCAACAATGATGCACGAGACGGATACATTCGAGAAGCGGACTACAACAGCAGGAAGACTATTCCCGAATTTTGTTGCAAAAGTCGTGGAACCAAATACTGGCAAGGTAGTGCCATGGGGCCAAAAGGGCGAATTTGTCGTAAGCGGATATGGCCAAATGTCCGAGTACCTGTATCATAAGAAGAAGACCGAAGAAGCACTGCGTCAACACCCCGAGGACCTTGAGCCGGGCGGTGTCGGAGCGCTTGACGATGGAAGCCTACGCACATGGATGCACACGGGCGACGAAGGCCTCTTCGACGCGGAAGGCTACTTCGTGATCACCGGGCGCATCAAAGACCTGGTCATCCGTGGCGGCGAGAACATTGCTCCCATGGAGATCGAAGACAGACTTATAGAGCACGAAGCCATCGTACAGGCGCAGATCATTGGTGTGCCTGACGATAGGTATGGTGAAGAGCTTGGAGCTTTCTTAGAACTGAAAGCAGGCTCTACACGACCTAGCGACGACGACCTTCGAGCTTTCGTGCGAGAGAAGTTGGCGAGGTTCAAGGCGCCGCGCTACATTTGGTGGCTAGGGCAGGGTAAAGATGGAAAGGTCCCTGAGGAGTGGCCCAAGACCGCTAGTGGGAAGGTCTCGAAGCCGGACTTGCGCAATATCGTCAAGAGCCTCCTGTAGTCTTCTTCGTATAGAATACATTTCTCGAACCACTTTCTCACGTGCTCCAAGGTCTAGCTCAAATCTAGACATCGTCATGTGCCATGCTTATTTCCATTATTGCCATCGCGAAGTCCCGATCTAAGCAGCACATCCCACGGCTATGGATCTGAGGAATCGTATTCAATGGATCTACTATTCCCGCCATCCCCACCCGGCTATAACAAGTGCGTTAGCGTTGCGGAGAAGGTTTCACTCGCCCTAAGGGTCTGAGCTCTACGCGAACGCTTCCTCTGGAGCTTCAGCTTTGACAGCGGAAATAATGTAAAAGATGTTCCCTGACGATATTCCCAGGATGTGGCTTGTCCATGCGGAAAGCCACTGCACGTGGACTCCCCTCTCGACCGGACGCCGCAGCGGTCATCGAGCGCGGGCAAGTTCATGCGACAGCGTCCAGAATCGGGAGATGCCTTGGGAGCTCTTTGAGAGCACCTCGGGCTGTTTTGTCGTGTGCTTTCCTGTGTGCTGTACCAAGTTTTCTAGCATTCTCCCAGACGTGCGAGCTTGAGATACAGTAGGTTCTCTAACCACGAACGATCCTCTTGTCTTCAATCATGAGCACCGGCGCCAAAATCATTGCTCAGGCACTACACGACCTTGGTGTCCAGGTGATCTTTGGAGTACCAGGTCTTCCTGTGACTGACATCGGACAGCAAGGCTTGAATTTTGGGATTCGCTTTATCAGTTTTCGAAATGAACAGGCAGCTGCTTACGCTGCGACAGCGTACGGATACTTGACGGGAAAGCCAGGAGTCTGTATTTCTGTGGGAGGACCAGGCGTCTTCCATGTTATGGCTGGTGTAAGTCTTACATATCAACGAGCGTCGGGCGTTGCAAAAGTTGACAGTGGTAATGATTCTATAGATTCCTCACGCCGAAGCCAATTCATGGCCACTGCTTGTTCTAAGCGGTGCAACCGAAACGCACAATGCCGGCAAAGCAGCTTTCCAAGACGTAGATGCGATCTCACTTCTGACACCACACACCAAACTCGCCGTCCGACCTCCCTCCGCCGATGTCATTCCCAAGTTCATCAAAGATGCATATCGGGCGGCTTACTTTGGCCGCCCAGGGCCAGCATTCGTCGATCTTCCGGCAAATTTGATTTTGGGCACATACGATATCGGACGACAAAAGCTGCTGCCATTGAACGAAGTTCCGATATCAGTCCCTCCAGAGAACAAATTGCGTGAAGTTGCCAATGCTTTCAAGAATGCTAAAGCACCATTGGTGGTGTTGGGTAAAGGAGCAGCATATGCTCGTGCGGAGGGACCTATCAGAGAACTGATCGAACGGTATGGTTCAATTGATCGTACTATGGTCTTCTGATTACACAGGATCTCTTCTAACATGCGGATCCTATAGCACCCACATACCTTTTGTGCCTACACCCATGGGAAAGGGCATCGTTGCCGATTCGAGTCCGTACAACTATTCCGCAGCACGATCAACAGCATTCAAGGAAGCAGATGTCGTCCTTGTACTTGGCGCACGCCTGAACTGGATTCTCTCGTTCGGCCTGCCGCCAAAATGGAGTGCTTCGGTGAAAATCATCCAAGTCGATATCTGTGCTGATGAGCTGGGCAAGAATGGCGGAGATCCAGCTCTCAGTTTGCTTGGAGACGTGGGCGCTACTGTGCAACAGCTGTTGGCTCACCTTGGAGACTGGCAATGGCAAGGCAAGAGCAGTGCTTTCCTTCGAAACCTCGAAGTAGCACAGGTAAAGAACATGAAGAAAGCCGCTCAGAAGGCTGCAATCGTCAAATCACCAATGATGTTCGAGCAAGCCTTCAACATCATCAAATCGACTCTCGATGGTCTCTCAACTCCAGCCGACGGCGACATTGTCTACGTGTCTGAAGGAGCCAATGCGATGGATATCTCGCGATCGATCTTTACAATGGAGCACCCACGTACCAGACTTGACGCCGGAACCTACGCCACCATGGGCGTAGGTCTCGGCTATGCTGTCGCAGCCTACGCCGCATACAACTTCCCCAAACCCGAAGGCACCGCAGGGAAAGCTGAGCGCAAGAAGATTGTCTGTATCGAAGGTGACAGCGCTTTCGGCTTCTCCGGCATGGAAGTGGAGACCATGGCCCGCTTCGATATGGACGTTCTAATCTTCGTCATGAACAACAACGGCTTGTACCGCGGCGACACCGACTCCGCTGAGCAGTATCGTCGAGCAAGAGAGAACACTATTGCGGGCAGTACGACGACGGGGCAAGGTCTCACTGCCTGGTCACTTGGCTATCAGACGAATTACCATAAGATTGCAGAGATGGCTGGTGGGATTGGCTTCGAGGCTCGGACTTCACAGGAACTCAAGGACGCTACAGAGAAGGGATATCGTGCTCGCGTGCCGGTCGTGATTAATGTCATCATTAACTCGCAGTCTGATCTGCCTATGGTGAGCAATTTACTCATAAATCATATTGAACGATTTACTAATCTTGCCTCAGGATTTCTCGTGGCTGGATATGGTACCGCCATCGCAGGCGAAGCCGAAGTTATAGATGTTGGTAGATACTTGAGATCAATTGAATTACTGTCACTCAAGTTCTCTGTATCAATGTAAAATTCGTTCAAGGGTGTGTCATTTTAACAGGTCCGAGACATCGGAAAGAGTGCGTGGTCGCGATGAGATGTTGGCAGTCACCGAGTTGTGCATTCTGATTCGCCACACAATCTTCGCACGCCCGCCTTGACATTATTGCAAATGGTGCAGTACACAACCGTGACGTTGAAATCGAATTACCATTGATACACAGAAATCAAGGTGATGCCTAGTTATGACAGGAGATGAAAGATAATTGAGCTAATCTTCGAAAAGTTCATTTCAATAAACAAGCATATAGAGAGAAGTAACTACAATGACCCACTACTGACTATAGACGTGCGCCCTGCTGGAATTTCGATGTGGTCTTGCTCTTCCCAGTACCTCCATGCTGATGCTGGTGCTGTTGCAAAATGTACTCCGCCGCCTTCTCTGCGATACCATAAGCAGGCATCTGAGTGTGTCCGCTCATCAGTAACGGCATGATACTGCAGTCAACCACACGAAGACCCTTGACGCCGCGCACGCGCAAGTACTTATCAACGACACCCATAGGATCTTCGTCTTTGGCAAGCTTGCAGGTTCCACCAGGGTGATATGACGTGGATGCGTACTTCTTGACATGGGCCTGCCAGTCTTCATTCGTCTTATTCTTGTGGTGCGTTGCGCCGCGCGGCCATGAACCAGAGATCACGTCTTTGGTGCCTGCTCCCTCCATGACGACTTCGTTGGCGAATCGCACGCCCTCGGAGAGCATCAGCAGGTCACGCTTATCGGACAGATAGCATGGGTCTGCGAAAGGAGGCTCGAATGGATCGGTGTTCTTGATGGTCACGTAGCCGCGTGATCTCTGGCCGCAGAGGAAGACGCACATCGCCAGTGCATACTGTCCGGGCTTCGGCTTGTCGGTATATTCTGGCGGACCGCCGTAGCACACAGTATTGAAGAATTCGCAGTTGGGTTGCGACTCGGTGAGTCCCATAGGATCGCGACCTTCTTCGCGTTCCAACGCGCGCCATTCTGGCACGTCTCGATCCAGTCTGTCGTTCAGTCTGGCGAAGCCGAACGCGCCGAACGGGAAGGTGGCTAACCAGCCAGACCGCTTCTCCTGCCACTCCTTCATGCCATTCTCGTAAGCATCGGGGTCGTGGTTGACACGCTCATCGTCCGTGAGCCCGGGCTTGTTGACTTCATAGTAGGTGAAGATGAGCTGGTGGTCTTGCAAATTCTTACCAACACCGGGCAGGTCAACGAGTACTGGAATGTTGAGCTTCTCGAGGTCCTGCCTTGGCCCGATGCCAGAGCGAAGGAGCATGGTTGGCGAGTTGTACGCACCGCCGGCCAACAGAACCTCGTGCTTGGCGAAGACCTTGTATTTCTTGCCGCTGTTGTCCACATATTCGACGCCCTTGGCTCTGAGAGAGTTGTTTGGCCCACGCTCGATGATGACCTTGTCAACTGTGACATCGCACATGATCGTAACGTTCGATCTCTCATGATCCTTGGTGATGTAGTCTGCCGCGGTGGTACGAGAACCCTTGAATGTGCTTCTCATGGCATGACCACATCCGTTGGCTGTCTCGCCAGAGCTGAACATATCAGGACGATATGGCAGTCCTTTGGATTGGAAGGACTCGAAGAAGCAGTCTGCGATCGGGTAGACGGGCGCGGGCTCGATGTTGAGTGGACCAGATGTTCCATGGGCTTCAGGGTCGTGAGGGAACCAGTCCTGTGCGTGGAATGTCTCTGACTGAGGTGCTGGTCAGCAATCCGTTCAACATTGGCGGGTGTGATCTCGTGATACCTTTCTCATTGCCCGGAACATTTCATCGCCATTCCATTCAGGGAAGCCCCAGTCATCGTAGTCCTGCTTGACGCCACGAATGCAGATGGTGCCATTGGAACCACTGCTTCCGCCCAAGAATCTCCCTCGAGGAAGGCGGCATTCCTTGCCATTCAATCCTGGCTGCGGCGGTGACACTATGTTCCAGTCTAAAGGACCGTAGTGGCACTTAGTCCATCTGATCACGAAATTGAATCAGCTTCAGCTAGAACATATACGTTCGAGCGAGTGACTTACGCTCCTGGCATTTGGACATTGTCCACTGTCGCACTCTCCGAGCCTGCCTCAAGGATGAGGACGGTGATATTTGGGTTCTCTGAAAGACGTCCTGCTACTACTGGGCCACAGGTACCGCCACTCGGACTAGTCAGTCACCAATGATTCGGAATGCTTATAGTGCTTCACATACCCAGCAATGATATAGTCAAAGCTGTCCGTCATGATGACAATACGGGACAATGAGATGTGTGGAATCGTGAAGGAAAACAAGCGCAGTCGCGATGGTATAGCTCTGAGCCTGTGTCAGGGTCTCGACACCATGGGTCTCATATATGCTTACGCCTCCGGACATCTGTCCGCGAGGTAGGTGAAAGCGCTTGATAGCTTCCCGCATAGACCGTGTGTGCATGGTCTCGATAATTGTCAAGCGTAGTCTCGTAGTCTCGTCTCCGTCCAGATGGTATTCCCTGATCGATAAGGTTACCCCGCTTACAGTACTCTGGTCGTATGGTGATCTGGACCGTTGGTGGCTTATCAGGTGGTGATCTGCATGGCTCTCTCTTGTTCCCGGCATTTCCGGTACAGTATCACCATGCTACAGATTCGAAGAAGAAGCACGGTGCCGAGATACCTGCCAACAGCCCGATCCAAAGGTTCTCACGTCGGTTTCGTGGCCTCGTCGAAATAGTGGCGTTTTTGTGTACAGCATTAAGGTCTAGATCTACGCGCACCCCCAAGTCTTCAAGGTTCCTCCTTCATGCGGGGCCCCACGGGTCGTCCAAAGATGCTCTGAGCTAGTACGAGGTACACGCAGATGCACACCACGTATCGAAACCAAATCCGGAGCAAGGTCCATGGGAATAAGACGAAGGGAGAGATGGCCGGCCGGGACTCGATAAGCATAGAATGCGGGATCATGTGATTACACAGGACGATGTAGTGGGGCCTGCATTTTATGGCGCAGGATCTGGACCTGCCACACTGGCTTTGCGCACGGAACCCTGCCTTTCTATCACTGTCATCATCTTGCCCTGAGGCAGAAGTTATCGTCATATTCATAACTTTGAACTACGACACTCTCATTGTGGCTGGCCTGGCGATCGCTATTCCCGCACCGCTTGGAGTTGCTCAGGATGGCGATCACTTACCATGGGATACATCCTTCGCTTTGGTATCCAATTACCGGCAGGCTGGGAATATCCTAAGTGAGGATGCATACAAATTGAACTTAAATCCGCGTGGTGGACGGGGCAAAGGACGTATCGAAGCCTATTCCAACACAGAAGAGCGCTTTTCCGATGTGACATGATCTATATCTGATGAGCTGCCAGGCTGTTGATCAATCTCGAAACAGTTCATGTTCTACTTTCTTCGAACAGCTGTGTTCAGCTTTCACCTCTTTCAACAATACCCGTTTTGAAACCTCAGTGATCTGAGCGAAGTCTGCCTTTGCAACCATGGCTGAACATACCGACAAGTCCGATGTGGCACACCTCGAACACAGAGCAGGGTCTGTTGAGACTGACCACATTGAGCCTGTGTACCACGAGCACCGTGCCACAGATGATCGAGCAGAAGAGGCTATGGGCCGTAACGCCGACAAATTCGAAAAGAAGTACTGGCTTTCCGTGAACTACATCGGTACACTCTTCGCCATCGGCATTGCTTTCATGGGTGGTATCGGAGGTAAGTGAAAACATGCGGCAAGAAGACGCAGCAAGTGGATGAGTATTGACAGCCGCTCGTAGGGTACGGTTTGATTGCGCCAGTCTTGACCCAGATCAACGAGGACATCGGTCCATCACCTAACATCCTATGGGTCCCGCTTGCGAACATTGTGCTCGGAGCCATCGTCTTCCTTATGGTTGGTCAACTGTCCGATATCTTTGGCCGAAGATGGTATGTTACTTTTACACATTCACACTGCAAGTTTGCTCGTCTGACAAAAATGTCACAGGTTCTTCATCATCGGCAGTGGCATTGCTCTCATCGGCAGTATTATCGGTGCTGTCGCCCAAGATGTCAACACCCTCATCGTCAGCCAAGTCTTCATCGGTATCGGCGTAGGATTCCAGCAGTCGTTCTTCTGGGTGGTCTCTGAAATTGTCCCGATGAGATGGCGCTATATTGCCAACTCTTACTGCTACTTGATGACCACTCCGACAAGTCCGCTCGCAGCTAGAGTGGCATACACATTCATGACTTATAAGCACACATGGCGCAACTGGTAGCTCTGTCTTTCTCTTGTCTTCCTGGCTATACATCGCTGACAGCACATCAGCTTCTTCTTCCTCATCGCCATCAATGTTACTAGCATGCTCTCATGGTACCTCTTCTACCGTAAGCGACGCTTTTGGCCCATCATATCGACGCGAGACGCTAACAGTCATGTTTCGATGCAGACCCACCCACCTTCAGTATGTTGCACCGCAAGAAGTTGGCCAGGGATCTGTTCTACAACTTCGACTGGATCGGCCTGGCGCTATTCAGCGGAGGTCTCGCCATATTCATCTTCGGTCTCAACTGGGGAGGTGTCCTGTATGTCGTGTTCGTACCTGGCAAAGCTTACAACACTGTTACTGACCGACTCTTAGTTACCCATGGAAGTCGGCCAACGTGATTGCAACGATGATCGTCGGCGCCGTGACCTTGTTCGGCATCTTGCCTGCTTACGAGATCTTCATCTCTAAGAAAGGAAAGGACACATACCTGCCACTGCATCTCTTCAAGAACATCCGCTTCCAATCTGCGGCCTGGAACACTGGCATCGCCGCCGGTGTATACTATGGTTTCTCTATTGTATTCCCACAGATCGTCACCGTCATCTACTACGGCCGCGGAGAGATCAGCGAATACGACATCGGAACCTTGGCAGGCCTGGCCCCCATGTCATTCGTGTTTGCCCAGATGTGCCACGGTCCGATCGTGTGGTTCACAGGCCCCAAGTGGGCCATGATTGGATCCGCAGTCATCGGCGTCGCTTGCCTGACCGCTTGCGCAGCTGACATTGATAACCGCCAACTGACCATGGGACTTCTGATCGTGGGTTGCTATGCTATGGGTATCGTTGAGTCAGTCTCTATCACGACCTCAACATTCCCTCTGCGCTCGCAAGAAGAAATCGGTCAGGGAGGTGGCCTCAGCGGTAGCACACGCAACTTTGTGTCCGCTATCTCCCTCGCCGTCTACACCGCCACGCTCAACAACCGTCTCAATGTGACTGTCCCGTCACGCATCGATTCCGTGGCAACTGCGATGGGATTACCAGCTAGCTCTCTCGCGGCTCTGGCAGCTGCAGTGCGAGGAACTGGATCCTACGATGCTGTGCCTGGCCTCACGAATGCCATCAGGGAGGCAATTCAAGAGCCATACCGACTAGCCTTCCGCGATGCGGCAAAGACCGTCTTCTTTGTATCCTTGGCCTTTTCTGGAACTGCTCTCATTTTGTCATTCTTCACGACCAACAATGATGAGAGCACTGCGGACTACGTCGCAGCAGGCATGCACAGTAGCAAGGCGAAGGAGATGCCCGTGAGCGAGAAGGAAGTTCACGCTTAAGCGGCTAGATAATGAAGGGTCTCTGTGCCGTAGCACGGCTTGAGCTTAGAAGATCAAATCCGTATCTTGAATTATACGTCAGTAGGAAGAAAACTTATCCCTGACCTCCTGCGCTGGTTGCATCGTGACGACTGCCATGATCGAAACACAAATTGTGCCGTGAAAAGGGAGAGTTTGGTGCACGTTTCACAGCATGCCAAGTCAGCTTGGCAACTCTACGTCAGGATCCTCCGGGCGTTGAGGGGGCTTGGACACCGTCATCTGAGAGCAATGCACTGAGCTTCAGAGATGTGACGACCAGACACAGCCATGCATGTGCGCTCGTCTTCATCGTTCAGGCCACTGATGCCCAAACAATTTTAATATCAGACATGGCCGTGACAAGATACAGCAGAGCAAATTCAAGCTCCCAGAATGCAGTATCTTATGTCATGATCAGCCACCTACATAGCCACCTTCCACCTGAATACATCGAGTTGCCAGCCTCTTGGCATGACTTGACAATGATATGACAAGAAGTAGGGCACCCGGAACTTTGACACCGTTGAGACGTACAGAGTGGTTGGCAACGCTTCCGAGTCCAAGCATTTGATAAGGAACGCGTAGCGCGCGGTCTGTGGCCCCTTAGGCCCGGTCGATCTTGGAGCCGGCCATCCTTCGGCGTTGCCTGTGTCTGGCCAACGACTCTTCGCTGTCCAAAACATGCTCGACATGATCCGAACTCAACAGCAATGCTCAGGCAGTTGAGTGACGATCGTCAAGATAACATGAGTATCAGCGTACAGCCACCTTCGCCTCCGCGCCCCGTGTGACGTCCTGCATGGCTCTCAACGGAGACATGGCACGCCCGTTTGCTGGAGCCTAACGTCTCGCAGTAGCTACAGAAGGGTATGGTCGGCTTGTCTAGCAATGGAGCTTGCGTAGACTATCAACAGACTGATACGAAGGAGTCTTGGACGCGTGGAGATGGTCTCCACGGGGTTCCTGATGCTGGGGCAGGTATCTCACGTAGAACATAATAGCTCCCGGACCCTCGAGATTCTTTTTTCTTATGTCACCCCTTTCCCAAATAAGCATTTCCCGCTGTACCTTGTACCCGTCACGGAAGGATTTGATCCTTCGACATTTACCCTGGTCGTTGGATCACCAAGTCCGGCACTCGCATTGTCCTACTGCACATGGCTCAGCCAATCATCGCTGAGACGCCTCCCGAGGCTACTACTAGGATAGACGACCTCCGGGAAAGAGAGCAATCTACCTGCCCATCTACGGACACACTGGAGTCATACAAGTCCAGTGGTCCACGTATCTTGCCCAATAAACCAAAGCCTGGAGCCTTGAGGTTGCTTTTCGCGCAGGATGTCGCAAGTGACGGGTGGCTAGAGGCTCAATTACTATTTGGTAAGTTTCCCCAGTGCGTATTGTGAGGCAACACTGATGAGAGAATAGTATGTATCCGACCTCCCCCTTCTACAGTACATATCCAATCGCTTCTGTGGCTTCTTCCGTCTAATGCTATACGAGCATGATGCAAGCCCTCATCGTTCTATGCTTGCAGCCATTATCTTTCGAGACTTCTCTTTAGCATCCGCTAACTCCGGTACCCAGATGACTATCATAACGGGCATCCTCGACTCGGTCACTTTCACCACATACCATGTCTTCACTACAAAACAGACAGGTAGTATTAGATGAGCAAGGCCCCATCATGGAAAAGATGTGCTAACTTTCCTGGCAAGGCAACTTCCTATTCATCGCCATATACATCTTCAGCAAAGAGAATCTTGCGTTCAAGATCGAACAAACCATTGCTGTGTCGATTAGTGCGTTCATCATCGGCAGCTTCATCTTCGGACAACTCGCACATCGTGTCAGAACTCGGAAAAGAGGATGGCTACTTATGACAACATTCTTCCAAGCGATCTTGATGCTTGTCGTATCTCTGGTGGAGATGTCGGGCGTACCAGGCCAGGAGACAGGTCCACGAGCACTCGCCATCGTAGGCTTGTTATCTTTCGCACAAGCGGGACAAGTCAGCCTTGCCATCGGTGTCGGTCTTGCTGAAATCAATACCACAATGATCACTGGCGCTGTTGTAAGACTTCCTGCGACCTACAGCTTCAAAGTGGATGGTAAACTGACTGAGCGCTCAGATCTCCACTCTACAAGACCCGAAAATCTTCCTCCGATCCAACCACCCGCGTGATCGACGCGTGCTCTTCATAATTGCTTATCTGGCCGGATGCTTCGCTGGCAGTGCTCTCAACTCGTATGACACGACTTGGACCTTCTTCCTAGCCTTCGGAATGAAGATGTTCGTGTGCGCAACGTTCCTTTTCACACCAGGAATGGTTGCAGATTTGGAGAAACAAGACGACGAAGGAACACGCACGCCAGTATCGCAGTTGCTGTGGGGTGATTGATTCTTCAACAACGCCGACACCAAAAACATTCGTTAGCTTTTCGTTAAATTATAGACTATATGTTAGAAATGATACCCCAATTTCGCTTGTTCCAAACAACGTCCGATCCAAGCAGGAAAACACTGATACATCTCATCATGTATTCACACGTGTCCTTTGCAAGAGCATATCATGCACGTATGCATTGTCTTGCTCCACCTCTGCGCCCTGTCCCCGTGCGGGGTACATCTTTATGCTACCTGACATCGACCTCAAGTGCTACCATTGATGAGTGAAGACTTATATCTCCGTCTCAAAAAGTGACTAACGAGCATACCCCTGTCTCCTTGACCATAATTCTTGACCATCGTGATCCGCCAACATGTTTGCCATGAAGCCCACTGAGGCTGCACCCAGCTGCCGCATTGTCAAAGTTGGTATCGTGGGGTGAGTATAGTCTCAAACAAAGTGATGTCCTACATCGCTTATGAGTGCTGATACTGCGTAGACGCGGCATGATCACGCAAGTCACTCACATTCCTACACTTTGGGCGCTATCCCATCTATTTCAAATTACATACCTGTACGATGTCTCAGAAGACGCCATGAAGCTCAGCCAGAACAAAGTCTCTGGCGCCACCAAGCCTAGAGCCACACACAGCATTGAGGAACTTGTCAACTCGCCAGACGTCGATTTGGTCTTACTAGCCAGCAATCACGCCTTTCATGCAGAGCAAGCCTTGCTCGCTCTCCAAGCGAACAAACACGTCTTCATCGAAAAGCCAATCGCCTTGACCCTGCAAGACACGGACCGCATCATCGCGGCCAACAAAGCAGCCGGCGGGACAAAGGTGTTCGTTGGCTACAAGAGGCGATATGTAGCAGCATTTGTCGACGCCGTCAAAGAAGTCGGCAGCATAGGGCAAATTCGATACGCCCGCGTTCGAGACATCATCGGGTCGAGCTTGGAGTCGAGCCGACCAGAGAGATGAAGATGATGTGGGACTATCTTTCCATGCTCGGCTCGCACGATTTGAGTGCCATGCGTGAAATCATTGGCATGCCTACAGGCGTGATCGGATTCTCGCCTTGTGCTACAAGTGGCTCGCCTTTCTGGAGGTAAGAATTCGACCAAGAGCATTGATCCTATGCTAAGAATGACAGTGCGATGTTCCAATACCCTGGGTTCGTAGTCGCATACGAGTCCGGCGTCGACCAAGTACCGCGCTTCGATGCACCGATAGAGATTTTCGGTGAGAAGAAGACAGTCAAGGTATGCATTGACACGCCCTTCGTCAAAGGTTTGCCAACGACGATGGTGATCAAAGAGCCTTTGGTCAACGGATCGTACAGAGAGTCGACTATTCGCCGCACATACGAGGATCCGTTCACGCTTGAGCTGCAGGAGGTTTATTAATGGTTCACTGAGGGCAAGGGACCGAAAGACAAACCCGACTCATGCCAGGCAAGAGCTGGAGATTCTGGGCATGCTCACCAAGGCTGGTGCAATGCAAGAGGTACGTCAACTGTGTGATGGCATTTGATGTGATCACACCCTGTTTATTCCCCTAACCCTAGCTACCATATTTGACCTCGATACATACATATGTACATGGAGTTTGCTAATAGGCATTTACAGAGCATAGATAGCTTAGGTTAACCATGATCTATGCATACATATGCACATGTACATATAGGAATACGTCGAGAGCATAGAATATGTAGAAGCTTGCCAAAAATCGAGCACAAACCTGTTGATTCCAAAGATGTCCATTCCAGGGTTGAAAATATGTTTGGTCCATGGCTTGAGCATTAGTTCAGCCTTACAGGCTTGAATGTGACGACGTGATATAGAGTCATGCCAATAAGCGATCCAACTCATCATCTTGTAGCTTTAATTGAATCTTGCTATTAATCGATGCCTCGAGTAGGAACCTCTGAGAGCCTCGGTCATCGGCGCCGATGGCAGACGAGTGCGGAGAGACTCTGGAGAAGTGGAGTCTGCCATGACGAAGCCACGCGAGCATTGCTACAACATCCCGGCACTTTTCTAGCAACATGACTCCGTCTAGCTGCGACGATCGTCCGGTCGATAGTAGCATAGTAATGTTTCGCGTGGAGGATACTCGCAAATCTCCGCTCCACGAGCGGGCTCCGGAAAGTTGTGTTCATTGCAATTGCCGACACATATAAAAAGCTTGTGCACCATGCCGACCATGCGTCGTTCTCTTGTATCCTACCGTCGATCGTAAAATGTATTCCCTCACGTCATTCAGTGCCATTCTACCTCTTGCGGCGGCATCGGTCCTCCCTCATGAGACTCCGGACTGCAACACCTTCGCGAATTCTCTGGATCTGAGCAGTCACAATGCCACCCTGTTGAATGCCACCTACTACCCGGCCAGATCCTTGAACGTCTCAAATGTGTATAACAATGTCTCATTTTGCGAAATCTACACGTCCGTATCGTATGGCTCTGGTAACAACACTTTGATCGCTGCGACATGGCTTCCAGATCGTCTACATTACAACGACCGGTTTATCGCTGTCGGTAACGGTGGAATGGCCGGAACGATCGATTACCCTGGCATGATGACACAACTCAACTCTGGTATGGGATTCGCCGTGGCGGGTGGGGACTCTGGACATCGGGCTTCTGAAAACAACGGCGGTGGTGGTGAGCCTGGCGTATACTTGCCGTACCTGCACGACAAGGAACAAGTTACTGCTTGGATCCACGATGCCATAAGTCTTTTCACACCAGCTGCAAAGGCTTTGACTGCAGCCTACTACGGCAGAGATGCGAACTACTCTTTCTACAACGGCTGTTCTACTGGCGGGGCACAAGGAATGGCACTTGCACAATTCCATCCCGAGCTGTTTGATGGTATTGTTGCTGGGTGTCCCGGAAATTGGTACTCTCACCTTGCTTTGAGTTTCCTATGGAACGCTCAGCAGACTGCAGTAAGTCTCTCATATCCTCCACAAATGATATATTACGTTCTTACTAACACCAGGCTCAGACAAACGCCAGCAAGCTTTCCCAAGCCAAACTCAATCTCACAACAAACGCCATCCTCGACGCCTGCGACATGAACGACGGTGTAGTCGATCGCGTCCTCGAGAACCCGCTATCATGTACCTTCGACATCGCCAGCCTCGCCTGCAACTCCACCAACACCAACACCTCAGCCTGTCTAACCCAAGATGAGCTGACCGCAGCGGAATCTATCTACACCGGCCCTCACAACGCCCAAACAAACTCACCACTCTACCCAGGCTTTTCTCCCGGTTCCGAAATCGAATGGGCTCTCCAACAAGGCGACTTAGCCTCAGCCTTCAGTATCCCAATCCTGCAGAACCTGGTGTACAATAATCTAACCTACGACGCCTCCACTTTCGATTGGGCTTCAGATGTAGATGACCTCGACGTCCGCGCCGGAGCCCTCATCGACGCCATCGACCCAGACCTCAGCGCTTTCAAGGATGCCGGCGGCAAAATCCTTATCTCCCAAGGTTGGACCGACCCTTTCAACGCCGCAACCTGGCCGATCGAGCACCTGGAGCAAATTCGAAATGCGACTGCCGGAGGCGATGTCAGTGACTGGTTGAACCTGTTCATGGTTCCTGGCGGAGGGCATTGTGGTGCTGCGGCTCATTATCCGCAAGTCCCGGCAGTTTATCACACTGTCGCGAAGATGGTGCAGTGGGTTGAGAGAGGGGAGAAGCCTGATGAGGTTCTGAGTACTGGTGCGCCGGATGGCAGCGGGAGGACGAGGAAGCTGTGCGCTTGGCCTGCGACGGCGAGATGGGTTGGGGGCGACAGTGATGATTGGGGGAGCTATGTTTGTGAATAGTGTAGGCTCATTGGGAAGGACATATAGGTTCAGTGAATGAAATGAAAACTTTACATTGTACACAATTTCAAATGATGTAGATTTTATCGTTTCGTGACAGTAAAGGTAGAGAAAGAAAACCCATGATTCATGTTCAAACAATGAGTGCAGCTACATATTACTCATCACACCAGGTAAGCCACCAAACAACCACGTATGATCGCCGTCGTAACGACAAATCATGCAGCCAAGCCAGCCAAAATGCCCAAAAAGCGGTCCCCGATCGTACGCCAAATGCTAAAACAACGCCCTTGCAACAAATGGAAATGCCATGATGCCTTCAGCCAACCACTGACCTCAGACTCAGCGCTTCCAGGAAACCCGCCAAATCTTCCTTTCTCACTTCCACAACGCTGTGTTCGAAGCTGTCGATCCTCACTCTCGCTCCGGTCTCTTCCACGACTTCCTGGAAGGCTTGTCCAAAGCGGTTCAAGCCGTGACCCCTCTTCTTCCTTGCCTGTGCGAGCTCGCCCTCCGAATCATCTCCAGAGTCGGAGTCAGACGAGTCAGAAGCCTCCGATTCAGTGGCATCGCTCTCGTTCTCATCCTCATCATCGGAGTTCAGCAGACCGTTCGCTTCCATGATTTCCCGCCGGAATTCCTTTTTCTCTCGCCGTTTCCTGGCCTTCTCAGCCTTCTTCGCAGCCCTATCAGCAGCTTTACGTTTCTTCTTCTCTTCTCGCTCTCTGATCTCTGCTTTGCTTCGGACTTTCTTGCCGGACCCTCCGCTGCCGAGGCCGACCACAACGTAGACTCCTCTGTCCTCGTCAAGACATCCCAGCACGAGTGCCTCCTGGTCGTTCTTCCGTCTGCCCTTCTCAGCTTCTAGAACGGCTACTGCTTCGCCTACCCAGGCAGCAAGTTTGACCAGGGCACCAGGGTGAGAGAAAAGTGCGACATCGGGACCTTCTTTGACGACACCCATGCGGAAGGAACGCAGGTGGCGGATTTGCTTCTTCGAGATGAGAGCAGAGCCTGTACGTAGGATGGCTCTGGCCAAATGCTGTGCCGTCGGGATATGCGTGAGGAGCACGTTCAAGCCTGCCATTTTTGAGGTCGCGTTCGGATCCAGGGCGTCATAGGCTGCGAAGAAGCGATTCGTAGTCCAGTCCGGGTCCACTGCCGCAGAGTGATCAGAATCGTCTTCCGAGTGGGGCGGTGAGGGCAAGGCACGAATACGGGAGTTATAGCTCTTAGCGGGCTGGTAGCTCCCTGCAATGAAAGGAGATGTTGTCTCCGCCACGTGAACATCAGTGCCAACCTCGAGGATGGCACTGACGACACTGGCAACATCGACTGCGGAGAGCGTGGACTTCCAGCCCCAGCTGCGCACAAAGCCCCAGCCCTCGAGTCCTCGTCGACCATCTTCGCCTGGCACCAGTCCGTCGAGGTTGTACTGGGGAGCAAATTTAAGGATGCGCTTCCTGAGTGATTGCTTGAGCTCCATATCCATATGCATATAGCCTTTGCCGGCCTCCTGCAGACTGATACCCATTTTCGCAAGGAGCTTGTGTAGGCGTTTGCAACCCACATCTGACCACATGTGCAATCGGGTGCTCAGATATGGGGAGTGGAGCATACTGTCGTACAAACTCCAATGCCTGATCAGTAGGAATCTGGGCTCCGGAGATAGTCTGATGGAGCAGTCTGTAGGACTTCGCGCTTTTGTTGGGATAATATCGCCACTCTGACTCCTGCGTATCTCGTCGTCTGGGATTGGGTTGAGACGACGGACTTCATCTCGGAGGACTTCTCTCATTTGCTCTGATTTGTCCAACACTCGACGGCCTGATTCACTGCGTGCGGACTTGGCGTTCGCAAAGGGTGATAACTCGACAGAAGAGATGCCAACGATTGCAAGCCAGAGCAAATCATTATCTTCCCGACCCAGCTCAGAAGCGAGTGAGTATAGCATGCCTGAGACCGGCTCAGATGTCGAAGTGCCCAGAGTGTAGTAAGCCTGAAGAGTTGCTTCATGCTTTCTTCGAAGCTTGAGAAGTTTTCGTTTGAGCTGTCTTGCTGATGGCGCTTTAGGTGGAGAGGAAGGTATGATGGCCTCAGGTGAATGTGCCTGTGAGCTTGTTGGTGGCGTTGCAGCGACCGACTGATTGCTATACGGATTGCCACCGGGGGACGAAGGTATCGGCATACTTGAGTTGCTTCGCCGTCGTTGGCGTGGTCGATCATATTCGTCGCCCTCCGAGTCGTCGTCAGAATCGTGGCTAGCAGCCTTCCGCTTCCGACTTTGAGAGCTGCTAGGTTCGTCATCATCCGCTTCGTCGTCGGTTTCGCCTTGTTCAATGTCCAGGTCCTCTTCAGTCATTTCTGGCATATCTTGCAGGGCGGCATATGCTTCTCTTTCAGCGCTCAATTCACTCTGTATGTCACCGTCATCCCAAACAATAATTCCACCTTTCCCTGGTGCATAATGAGGCAAGATTCGTCCTTGATCCACGCCCTGTCTCTTGACCACTACTGCACCTTCTTCGGTCTGTTGTACCGCTGTGCTCGACCCGAAGACATTACTAAGATTCCATGGCCGCCGTCCGTCGATTACCCATACTTCCACTCCGTGATCTGTCATGTCCATTGGCTCAGCTCCTTCTTCCGCAGGTTGCCCATCGAGACCGAAGACCTCCTCAAGATCCACCAAGCCTCCCGCTCCTAAGCATACCACCACACCACCATCTCCTCCATGTTGTCGCGTCAAAGGCAGCACAAACTTTTGCCCTACAGCTTGCAGATCAGAGTAACCCGCTACCGGTTGGATGTTGTGTAAGATATAGTCGCGCTTCATGAGCGAGGTGAGGATCCGTGTCGCACATAGCGAGTCGACTCCAAGCGAGGTCACGACAAGAACTGGTGGAGAAAGCGGGTGTGTGTTTCGTTGCAGGTGCTCGTACAACTGGCCGAGCTGTTCGCGTGGTAAATACATCTTAGGGTCATGTATTGGTGTCGTAGGTAGTGAGAGTCCAGTAATACGCGTGTGGCATCAAATGCCGTCCAGCCAATGCGTAATTTAGGTCGTGTTTCGTAAAGTGGGCTGTTCTGCGTGTCGATGCCTCGTCTGCGGGGCTTTTACAGCATGATCCCACTAGTCGAATAGGTCGCAGGCCGGCAGTATTCGTCTCAAGTGGTGCTGTACAGATTGTCGTGGTTGTGGAGTCGTCTGGTATTTGGTGTTCTTGTCAAGGTGAAAGTGGCTAATCGCGTTACACTCAGCTTCGCGCGTCGCGTGTCGGGAATCGGGAATCGGGCACAGACCAAGATTCGAAGCAAGCATTGATCGAGATCTCCACCGTCACAACACGCCTCCTCACTCCTTGACATGACATTTCTATTTCCGCTCCTCATCTCTCCCAGCCTCTTCACCTCTACTTTGATTTGAAAGGGGTAGTTTTGTTTCAACGTGAGATTTGCATCGACGCGTGAGCACAATATGCACATGGAGCTCATTCAGTTCTTGCTCATTGAGACTGCACATATCTCACTATTTTTCGATACCTCTACCAGCAGCCCTACATCTGAATTCGGTTTCACGTATCGTTGTGAAACTGAAACTTTTGCGACGGAACTTTGTGGAGGTCACGAATTTTGAGACCAAGCCCAGCGGCCATTGAGAGGTGCTATGCGCAGAATGACGACCAATCGTATGCCCTTCCCGATACACGCTCAATCAATTCTGAACCAAAGTGTATACCAAAGCTCCTAAGCAGCATGTACACCATTCACCTGAGGCTCTTCCTCGTCCACGAGAGACATGATACCCCTTGTAGCAAGATCATTATTCGGGCGTAATATCAGAGCCCTCTCGACTGCACACAAAGCAAGTGAAAAGCAGTTCATGTCTGCAAGGCCAACAATCAGCGAACCCGGCTGAGCACCGTCGTTCGAGACTCTGATCTGAAGGTCAAGCTGGAACGTTTTCTGCACGAATTGATATGTCACGTTGCTCATGGCTCTCAATCCGATTGGGATCTCGAGAGTGCCGGGAATGTAGATGGCAATGTTCGTGGAGCCTACGATTGAGCTGAGGTCGGTGTCTGCATCCCTCTCGTCTGCCGGTGGTAGGATGTGCGCTGTGACTCGTGATGAGGGAAAGTGGTTTTCCAAGAATTTGCGGCTGATGAGGGATTCGCGCTGGGTGGTGTCGAAGTGGACGTGGAAGTCTTCGCCGTTAGGTTGAGAGCGAGCGTTCACTTGTGCGTATGCGACGGTGCTGCCTGGGTCGGTTGTGGCAACGCTGAGGTTGTAGGGCACTCGCTCGACGATGGGATTATTGATTGCGCCTTGATCGTCTGCCATGGTCGTGGTAGTATACCGATGGGATGCTCTTTGGCTGGAATTTCTATATCGATGAACCATGAAGAAGTATATAGACATATATACGCACAGAAGCGCAAACATGATGTGTTCTCTTGTGAGACATCTTTGTCTTAAGATCTTGCAAACGTATATTGCCTGGCGTATATTGCAAGTGACTGTTTGTAACACTTTGTTTGCTTGTCTCTCAAGGCCATGAGACACCCGTGATCGCTATCGACAATGGCACGACCCACGCGTAATTCGGTTGCCGAATGCCAGCCTGAGACGATGCTCTGATAAACAGGTATTATGATGTGATTTGCACCTCTGCAATTTGGACCTACATCTGCTCACAAAATCTTAGCCGTTTGAAGACAGATTGAGCAAAATGTCCATGTTCTCCATTGATCTCATGTACAGCATGTTCCATGCTTCACAGCCTCCCCCTCTCTTCCTTCGCCGCATTGCCATCACTCTCATGCAGTCACCTCCTCTTCTCCACAGCTTCCCTGAGCTTTGCAATAACCTCGCTGGGATCCTTGGCACCGAAAACTGCGCTGCCAGCAACGATCACGTTTGCTCCAGCCTCTGCAGCAGTGTCGATAGTGCCCTCGGCAAGACCGCCGTCGACTTCGATGTTGAGCTCGGGATAGCGTTTGCGCAGAGCCTCGACCTTGGGCATCATATCGGGCATGAACTTCTGGCCACCGAAGCCAGGCTCGACGGTCATGACTAGGGCCATCTTGAGCTTGTCAGTCTTGCAATTTGGTGATCAGTCGTTTGATAGCAAACTTACATCGGGCACCTCGTCCTTGTCAGAGTTGTCCAGGATGTCGTACAAGACATCGACAGGTGTTTTGGGCTTGATGGCGATACCAGCGCGCATTCCGAGGCCGTGGATGTACTTGATCAGCTCTTTCGGGCTGGTCTTCTTATCGCTAGTCGCCTCGGGCGATTCGGCGGCGGTGGAGTCGATGGCGGCTTCATAGTGGAAGCAGTACAGATCGCAACCAGCTTTCTGGAAATCCTTGGCCCACTTCTTCGGCTACTGGAGCCTGTCAGTCGTTTGTTCCTCGTCCTGTGAAGTCCAGCTATTCGGCATCGTGGGCTCGTACCTCGGCGATCATCATGTGGCAGTCGAAGGTGCCCTTGCCATAGGCCTCAGCAGGCCTCTCGACGTGAGGGCGGATCTTGGTGACGACCGGGGCGCCAAACGTGATGTTGGGAACAAAGTGGCCGTCCATGATGTCCACGTGCAGCCAGTCTGCACCATGGCCGATGGTGTCTGAGCATGCCTTGCCGAGAGAGGCAAAGTCGGCGCTCAGGATGGAGGGAGCGATGAATGCGGGAGGAGCCATGTTGGACTTTTTGGTAGTGAGAAGAGCTGTTCGAGACGACGGTAATTACAGAGGCTACCAGAGGTACGCTGTGTTGTGGTAGTCGGGACTTTTCTAGCAAAGGTACGTCACACCTCACCTCATGTTTGGTGGGGAGCTCGAGCTGCTGCCCCCGCCGAAAGCCGAGATCGCCAGCGGCACCGACCGCGACCGCAACTCATGAAAGTACCAGACATCACTTACATTCTTTCTTCCTTCCCTCTCGACACCGAGATGTACCATCCGCCAACTTCAACATCATATGTCATGACCCACAAGCGAGCAATCCTCCATCAGGCTGGCCAAGGCACGGGCACTCTACGCCCGTTGTGCCGTGTAGCTGGCATACGCCTATCTATTGGCCAGCCTTAAGCGCCCGCCAGGTCAGTGTTACGAACATCCAGCGCTTGCATGCTTCCTGCACGTGTCATTTGATACCATCAAAATGCACAGCTGGCTGCCCAGCACTCCTTCAGGCGCAGCGCGTGGCCCTTCCTTCGTCTCAATCTGGATTCAAGGCCTTCACGAAGCCAACCAGACCTGTAGCCACGGCCCTGGCTGCATGAGGCTCTGCCGTAGCGCCAGCCCCGACCACCCTTCCCTTCTGCCATGTATGCACTGCTGTCTCTGCCATTTGCCTAACCGCCGTATTGCTCATTGCGCAACTCGACTGCGGCGGCTGTAGGCAGGCCCCGGCGGAGGTGAAGTATAAGGCCCTGGGCCAGGAGATCGTCGGCCTTTCTTCCTTCCTTTCCGTTTGATAGTCATTCTGTTCTAGTGCGCTGTGTCGGTTCCATCCTTCACTTTGTTATTTCCTTGCCTGTCGCTGTCCTGTTGCACTTCGCTGGCGAAGATATTTCATTGCGCTAACCGCTGGACGGCACACACTCATTCCGAGAATAAACCCACAAAAAGACAAATATCACATACTCAACACACAACCGCAATAATGGCCAACTCTGTTCTTCCATCTTCGACTTTCAAGGCCTCTTCGCTTCAACGTCGAGGCTCTATCCGCAATACGGTAATCGAGGACATGCCTCAAGTTTCAATCCGCCGTGTTGCGCCACAGGCGCCAGTACCCAAATCCGGCATTGTATCGCCCATGAGCGATGATTTCCCTACACCAAGAGCGATTCCACAGACGAGCAGCTCTGTTGCCACCATGTATCCGCCCCTGGCAGACATTCCCGCGTCGCCCGCTTCATCAGACACCCAATCCGATCGAAACTCAACCTGGAGCAAACGAACATCTGGAAGCGAGTTCGATGAGCTCTACGACTTGTCAAGCAGCGAGAATGAAGATTTCCCGATCAAGCTCTCGAGCTCTGTCAAAAGACGCGTTGCTAGTGCGCCGAAAGCCCGTTACCCTTCTATCGTCATCCCGTCTCCAAGCCAATGGCCAACGATCCAGAAACTGAAATCTGCCACTACTCCGCTCTCGCCAGGACATCAAGTACAACTGTCCCCTGCTGCGCTCGCTCACTTCCAGGACCGTAGCCTTCGCGTTCCGAGTACAACTTCCGCCCCGTCTCTTGACGGAAGTATGACTTCCGAGGAGCTTGCTGCAAGCAGCTGTCCCTCGACACCAGATATCGCTGTGCAACAGGCCGAAAACGCTTGGGAGGGACCTATACAGCTCGATCCTTCTGCAATTTCTTTGCTCCGTCACATCAACACAGAAGAGGAACACCAACTTGAAACTGTACTCGAGGTTCCAGAAGAGGCAGTATCAGAGATGCGCGAGATCATCGAGTCTCCTCGTTTCGCATTACAGCTCAAGACCGATGACCAATCGCTCGAGCCAAGCAGCGCCGGCGACGCTGATGACGAGCTGTCTGCCCTCTCCGTTCCATCACCAGGTGGTTTCTTCTCCTCGCTGGATGCGTCTCTCGGCCGTCGGACTTGGTCAGGTGCTGAAGTCGTGCCGAACACTGGCACTGCCACCGAGTTCTATGGTGTACCTTTCAAGTCGACACAGCCAAGTCTGCCTACAAGCACTGCAACGTCCTTTTACGGCGTGCCGTGGGCCATCCGCCCCGAACACCCCATCGAGCACACCATCTCGATTGCTTCTCCTACCAGCGAGAAACGGGACCCGATCACTGCTCGCCGCGACGCTTTTTCTCCCACCACAGAAACGATCACCGAAGTAGATGAGATTGACGAGACATATCAAGCCACGCTGAAACAGACAGCCTCCGCCAACATTGACCGTACACAACTTTGGCTCTGCACTCAAAAAGCATACATCGACAACTTGTGCTCTGATGACGAAGTGGTTGAGAGTTTCAAACACCTTGAAGGCGCTGTTCCTCGCACACCAGATCGTCCGAGTCCTCTATCGGACAACTCATCTCCACAAAGTAAGAAGTCAGTAAGGTTTGCAGAAGCCACCAGCACTGCAGAAGAAAAAATTAAGAAGCGTATCTCTCCTATACATGATGGTACTTTCTGGGCTGGCTTCAAGCACACCAAGCGCTCGCAGCGCGCCCGCGATGTTTTCCAGCACCGCCAAATGCGTGCTGAAGCTGAGCATGTCCGACGTAACAGCGCAGGAAAGCAGCACATCGAGCAGCTTACTGGCAAGTTCGAGCTCACTGCGGCAATTCGTCCAACGCAAGCGAGACCGATTTCTTCTTTCCTTCCAACTGCCATCGACGATGACGAAGAGAAGGAAATCTTTGCACGCGCCGAGCGTGAACGTCAGGCACTCCAACAGCTGCAGCCTTCTACCTGGCACACTGCAGCCTCCAAAGAACTTCACGGTGGCGCTCTCCTGACATCTCCCATCGTCGCCACTTTCAAGAACCGCTCCGATGTGCGCATCCTGGATCTTGCAGGCCAGGCGCACTGCAGCTGGGCCTGGGATGTGGCTGTTAGCCACCCTCAAGCTCAAGTCTACACCACTGTCTCTTCTGACGTCGAAGCGCACGTGCTATCCTCCTCTCTCGAAGGCCCAATGAACCACCATGTCGTGGCCGCACCAAGGACATGGGTCCTACCTTTCCCTCCCAATCACTTCGATGTTGTGTCTGCGAGAAATCTGTATGCCAACTTGCGCACTCTTGTTCCCAACGGCGAAATCATCGACGAATGGGACCTCACCCTCCAAGAATGTCTTCGCATCCTCAAGCCTGGTGGCTTCTTAGAATTCGACCTCCTCGACGCTGAGCTCGCACACCCAGACGCAGCAACCCAAGCCCTGGGCGTCGAGTTCGCTTTCAAGCTTCGCACCCGCGGCTACGATCCAGCCAGCGGCAAGACATTCTTACCTCGCCTGAAGCGCGCCGGCTTCCAGGACATCAAACGCGCCTGGATGCTCCTCCCAGTGGCCGAGGTGTCCCCAACCTGGACCGATTCAGGCAAGAGCTCAGGGTCTTCAACATCCACCATCACTGCCGCTCGCGAGGACTACTTCGCGGAAAGCGAACGTTCAATCGGCGACAACGGTGCCGTGGTCACTTACGAGCCACCCGTCACAGGCTCTACCAAGGACGTCAGAGCCATTACGGGCTTGGTGGGCGCCAGAGCATGGGAGCAGTGGCTCCTCAAACTCGCTAGCGAAATGGGTAGAGACGAAGAGGAGTGTCTGGAAGGCATTGGCAGGGCTTTGGAGAGCGCGGGGAGGGCTGGCGAAGGCGCTGGGTGGAGATGTCTAGTGGGCTGGGCAAGGAAGGAGTGAGAGCTGCTAGTGCAGGGTGATTATTGATGCAAGACATTCCATAGTTCCCTTCCTTTTCGGAGATGTTTTCCTTGTCTGTATTCGATCGCGTATATAATAATGGAGAATGGTGGCTGGACTTTTCGAATCCTTCTCGCTTCTCGCTTCTCTATCTACATGTACACTGTCGACATTCATTGAACGCCGCAACGGTTCGGATGTGGCCGTATGACGCCGCAGTCTTAGTGAATTAGCCGACTCTCTCATTCGAAGGCATGTCATAGGCCCCAAGTCGCCCACAACCCGATCTAAGCGACCCCAATCACTACTACGCACCCAAACCGATTGCTCCAGTCTAGCAATCATAGAATGCCGTAGTCTATCTAAGCGAACCCCGATTGTGCGCAGACGCCGCTGCGATTGCTCCGCTGCCACCCACAGTAGCCCTCTTTACGCACGCGAGAGATCGCATCAACTAGTGTGCCAGCCAAGATATTCCTGCCACGAGGCTGTGTGGAGGTACTAATGGGGTGGCGTGCTTCTCGCTCTTCGCCTACCAAGCCATTCTGCTCGCGTGCTCACGTGCTTTGTTGGTCCAACATCCGCATGTGGTGTCTGCCCGAGGCCTGATGGGTACACTCGCCCGGCTGACTGCAGCTTTGCTTCGGGCGGCCAGCTCTGGCCTTGAGTACCAACAGCCGTGTCTGTCCGTGCGGACCGCGCAAAGGATCCGCTGTGGTCTTTTGGCAGAGATGATGATACCTTCTCACATCGGCCTAAGTGCCTCGGTGAGCTCGGTGGGACGCATCATCACCGACCCCTCCACCCCCTCTCCTTCACGAAAATGCCGCCGGCCCAAGCGATAATGGGATCGACAGCGAGTTGTGTTAGTATACCAAACTCTGCAGCCCCGGATCCTTGCTCTTGGAATAGGACTGCGCGACTCTGCAGCCGTTGCAAGGTGCCAGCGAAAGTCTGCAAGCTTTGTCGGTTAAGGACCCTAAAACTGTGAAGGTTTCAATGAAATCGGCTAGGTTCAGGCCAGCTGAACAAACTTTTGCCCTGGCACTTCTCCTGCGCCGTGGGTCGTTAGCGCTTGTCTACTTTGGCAACTCGTCTTCCACACGACTCTCAGCACCAAAAAGGCACTTCGTTTCAGGCCATAGCTCAAACACAAGCGGGCGCACGGAGGATGAGCCCGACACGCCAGTACAGAAGGGGTTTATGCCGACCTGTCAAACACGACCGCCATTGGCCGTGGGTCCCAACAGGCCCGTGACCTGCATGACGTTCGTTAGCCTTCCCTGCCAGCTGGAGGAACGACGTAGGGCTCTGCGGATGGGCCTGTGAAGATCGGCCTAGCGCCCGGTACATCAATGAAAATCACATGGTTTAGCGAACGACAATGCGGCAGAAACTCTACCATGTGGCCTCCCTCAGTCCATGCGTGGCCTGGTTCCATCGCGCCGATGGGAGAAGGGTCCGTTCGCAGCAAACATGCTCTTTCCCCCACGGCATATATGTCTCGCGAGCCCTCTTACGGCCGCAGGTCCACTGTGTCTTGAGGGCACGATTCGTGATTAAACATGTCTGCCAACATCGCACACCTCACACCAGAATTAATCGCATCATGGCCGGCGTCAGACTACGAACATCCACATCGGCGGACATGGATGCCCGTGTACTCGTCCATTTGGTTCGCCGCGGCGACCGTAATGGTATCGATGCGATATTGGCTGCGTGCAAGGGGACACGCCGGGAGACTCGGACTGGATGATGTATGGCTTTCACAACCACATCCCATCTGGTAATGTTACCCAGCTGACGATTCTAAAAAGGCCATCCTTTTTCCTGCATGGCTTGCAGGTCTGATGTTCACAACAATGACGTTGATGTTCACCCAGCGAGCTCAAGGCGACCGCCACGTTTGGGACGTGGAACGAGACAAGATCCAGTATGCCGTGCTCTACATGTGGCTTGCCCAATTCTCTTTCCTCGTGTGCGGCGGGTGCACGAAAGTTTCCATCCTCTTCTTCTACCGCCGCCTTGTCGAAGGAACCTACTCGAAACGATGGACCTGGCTGGTCTGGGCTGCCATCACCTTCACGATCGCTTACACCGTTGCATTCTGCATAATGCTGTTCGTCAACTGTTCGCCTACCGAAGCTTATTGGAGGGCCTTTGACCTTACATACAGTGTCAAAGGAGGATACACCTGTCTAAACACCACACCCATCAATCTTATTTCTGGTATATGCGCGGCAGTCAGCGACGTCTACGCCGTTGCCCTCCCATGCATCATCACTTGGCACTACGCCGTTCCAAGGAGACAGAAGATAGCGCTGAACGTCATCTTCTCGCTGGGCTTGATCGTGGTCATTGCCAGCTGTGTCCGCACATATTGGCTCATGAGTAAGTTTGAATCCCACGTCCCGATCAGAAGCATCGCTGACTCTCGACCACAGACACAGGACAGTCAAGAGACATGACCTGGTCGGCCTTCAACCTCTTCGCCTGGGCCCAATTCGAACTTCAAGTCGGCATAATGTGCGCCTCCGCACCCGCACTCCGAGTCTTCTTCCGCCGCTACCTCGGCGGCAGCCAACACTCTCGCGCTCTGCCTTCTGGAACGCACAGGTCGGTCATCACAGTCGTGCGAGACACGACCGTCACAACAACCAACAAAGACTTGTCCGCTGGCTCGTCGCCAGACATCAAGAACGAGGCCAACATCTTCAGGCGGTCGGTTTCGGAAGAGAGCCTGCCTACGTCTACGCGCAGTGAAGCGAGGCTGACACGGTACTCGCACGAAGCCGATGAAGCATATGCCATGAACGACATGAGCTGGAAGGATCCAGCGGGACAACAGGCTCGGACGGGAGCGTGGGCGGCGAAAGCAGGACATTGATATTTGGTTCATTCAGCATGGGAAACCCATTCAATTTTCTTTCTTTACGCGATCAACGATAAACAGGCGGGTTCGGACCAGCTTCTCAGTATTCCAATAGATAATTCTGCATCTCTCGGGATATCTCTTTCCCCTTCGCTAATCCTCTTTAGTGGATGTGATTTTTGCATCAGTTCCACCAGAAGCTGACGCTGTGGCTTGTTGTCAAAGACTCGATGCAGTGCCACCAGCCGGCGGGGATGTACAAGCACTCTCCGGGCCCCACGATCGCTTCGCGGTAATTTGTCTGAGCGAGGAAAAGAGGAAACCTTTCTCCTTGCTCAACCGCGATATTGTGCCTTCGTTCTCGATCGAGTCTGATTTCCACCTCCGATGTGTTCGACTCGTTGATACCGTTCTCGTCCACTCCGCGCGGGTACACACTTTCAGTAGCCTCGGGTGGATACAGTCGCACGTACTTGTACCCGACGACTTGGCAAAAGATATTGTGGTACGGGTCTGTGTGGAGAGGAGTTCGTGTTCCTTTTGGGCCGATCCAGACGTTTTTCTGCGGCTCATCGATCAGAGGCACAGCTGGCAGGCTCAGCCTAGAAGCTGGTTTCGAATTTTCTGGTGTAGTGTAACAATAATCTGGTGTGCGGATGTCCTTTTGCAGAATTGGTATCTGATGGAATAAATTGTGTTGGCCGAGATAACCAATCTCTTCTGGATCTTTGGGCTGCAGGTACTTATGCAGGAATCTGTACAGCGGCATTATTTCTTGCCGCCAGTCTACATGCGTGTAGGTCTCTCCGATTTCAACTGGCACGCATCGTCGGCCATTGAGCGTCAGCCGAAGCAGATATTTGGGGTTTTGCCATTTTTGCATGGCTGACCATTCATCGATGGTATCTTCTAGCAACAGCGGCGTCATAGAAGTATCGAGATGTGATTGGAACTGCTGGAAGCTCGGCTGTGAGACAGTTCGAACCAGATTTTCAGAGACCAATGGCTTTGGGACTTCGATCTGAAATTCCTCAAGTGATGTTTCGACAGGATCCTGTCGTTCTACAAATCCCTCCAGATTTGCGAATATAGCTTCATACAGTTCGCCTCGTAGCATTCCACCCGAGACAATCAATCCAAGATCGAGTATTTTGACTACTCGAGAAATCCAGTCAGGTTCCCCAGATGTTTGCCTATGTGTTGGAGATGAGGAGTCCGCAGTTACGGCATCAGCCTCATCTTGTAGCAATTCCGCCACGCGCCAGAGACTGGCATCTTCGTACAGCCTCAACCAGCAAACCTGCACATCACGAAAAGGCGTATTCTGTACGTGGTCTTTGGCCAGTTGCAAAGCCTCGAAAGATCTGGTCTTTAGAATAGCTTGAGCCGCTTTGCCGCATTTGTGAATTGCATCGCCCTCCTGCAAGCAGTCAAGCTCGGCCCGTATCTCATCGGCTAGAGTTCTCAGGGCGGCTGGACGAGATGCATCATGCTTGCACGTGCTTGCGTACGGATCCCTGTGGCTGATTGCGAATGTCTGGTGAATTGGTCGCGACATGCGTGTGTTGTGCGAATTGGTGCCGTTTCCGCTTGTGAATCGACGGAGCAAAGTTCACTGACGAGAGCTTCTTGGCAGCAGCAAGCGCATGGTCGCAATGAAGCTAAGGTATAAGTGATAACAACATGCGGAAGCAAGTAAGTGTGAATACAGTGGCATTTATGCTAGAACGCTCAAAATTGCTGCAAATGCACTATCATAGCTCCTCATGGAAATATTCTTCCTGGCTTCCTTGCTCGTTTCCGCCGCTTTCCTCGTCCTCTTTATCTTCCTTCTGTCCATCTTTCTTTTGTTCCTGAGAGCCGTCCTCTCCTACATTACCGTCTGCTGCGCCACCCTCTGGTGTCTTCTTGCCCTTCCCTGGCCCTACCTTTGCCTTTGCCTTTGCTTTTGCCCTTCCCTCTTCATCACCTGGTGTTACATCCTCCTCGACACCCTCACCATAGATTCCGCGATACTCCCTGCCATGTGGAGTATCGACCACATCCAATCTCCAGCCCTCACCATTGGCTTGCTTCTTCAGCTCCTTCTTTAATTTCTCCAACTTCTCAATTGCTTTTGCATCCTGCAGACCCAACCTCTTCATATCCTCCTTAGACAGCGCAAGGTCCTTACCCCACGAGTTGGCAATGGTGTCCACGTACTTCTCCTTGATACCGCCTACAATGCCAGACTTCTGAATCTCAACATCTTCGGGCACAATATTGCGGCCTCCGATGACGATGTCGCCGACTATCTTGATCGGCGCGCCTTCCTCGTTGATATCGCCTAACACGCCGAATGCAGCTGCGGCGTCGGGATTGGCTGCCCATATTTGTGCTTCTTGCAAATCGCCTTTGTAGGCTTTCTGGTTGTGTTCGTATTCCTCAACATCTTCGGGTGCCAACACCGGGCGGCAATTGATGCTGTTTGGTTCATCCTTTTGCGGCGGCTGGAAAGCGACGTCGTTGCAGAGGCGTGGAGTTTCTAGGACCATGAGGTATGCGCATGTGGAGGTCTCCTTGATCAGGATTATGCGATCTGCGCCGATCGAGGGATTGCAGTGGTACTAAGCCACAAGTCAGTATTCGCAGTCATATGAGCTCCGGCTGTGAAACTTACTTGTACTTCAATCTTCCTCTCTCTGCCGGTCAAATCACACTCAGTACCACCATCCAGCCTTTGAACCAAATACCTAGATTCCCCTCTGGTGACCAGTTCGCCTTGCCCGCCGACCTTCCTAGTCGCATGTTCGCTTACTTCCAGCGCACCTTCTCCCTCCCACTTTTCCTCGCTGAGCGCCTGGACGTCGTGCTTCATCTTCTTCTCGTCATAGCGACCAAGCAGATAACCTTGTGAATTTGGATCTTCGACAGGAGGGTACACAGGCATGCCTCTAGACGGCGCAAGCTGGTGAAACTGCTTGACATCCTTATTGTAGCAAAAGCGATAGCTCCACCATCCTTGCAAGTAATAGATACAGTTTCCTTGCATCCCCGACAGCAGCTCCCATCCACGATCATTCGCACGCGCTAGCTCTTTCTCCTGCTCCGCCTTGGACAATGTATCATTCTCGCTGTGCTGCTCGACGGTCTTCTCGACTTGGGGTATTGAGCACAGGTATCGCTGTTTATGGTGGACCATCATTTCATAGTTCAGCTTCTCTTCCTTTGTCGATTTGGTGTTCTCGTGGGCGTCATGATGCGATCGACCGGTGTAATGCTCAATCTCTGTGCGTGCCTCGGTGTCTAGTTGGCTGTTGCTCTTGATGTGTAGTTGCGCCTGTTCTTCTGAAACGTAGTCTTCCGAGAAGTGTACTTCGTACTGCGGGAAGGCGAGTAAGTCATCTTGTACGCTGAAGGCATGTTGTGAGGCCAGAACCAGCGCTGGTCGCAATATCGCTGGGAGTGCCCAAAAGTGCTTCATGGTCGTGTATGTCCTGTACTTAACCGGCTGTCGTGTAATAATTATTTGTTTGGTACCTTGGTTTCGTGGACTGGCCAGCTGTTGATGACGATCTGGGGATGTAACATTGAAATGCGAGCCGCGGCTTCTATTGCCGCTGCTGCTTCCAGAGAGCTTCACATGATCGACACACAGCTCTTCATCTCTTCGAGAACTACATTATCTATTATCTATTATGTACATTGAGCAATCAGCGCTCAATCATGTGTACATACAATTTACTTTATTGGCGTTTTATGGAAAGGCTCGAGAATTTATCAGAAGTGGTCCTAGGGCAGACATAGCCATACTTGCAACTCTGCCTAATTGTAGAAGCATGTTCGTCACTGCAATCCGCATGGCATCGGAACCCTCTCATTGAGAGCGTGAAGCAAATCTGGCTCCTACGTCACCAGTATAAGCATTACAGTACACATGTCTACGTGTAGACCCCTGTGTATCTCCGCCACCACATCGGCTTGCGCCGGGGACCTCTCTCCTGCTCCGAATCTTCCCTCCAACACTCTGTCTTGGTACCCTCGTTTACCTCACTGGTCGCGATGTGGTGCAGCTTTTCGAGCTTGACGTTCCGCACTGTGTTCATGCTAGCAAGTAGCATCGCGACTCGCGACGATACCCCTCTTGTAACGATCATCAAATTGATTGTAGAATCTCACGTGCTAGGCCGTACCGGTGTTGACGCATATGGTCTGTTCACGGGCATGATCGTTTGTTATAAGCTTTCACTCCAGTAATATTCTTCGCACCTTCCTCCTTTGGAAAGATCTCATGGCGGCTCACTCGGTTGTTCTTTCTCCTTCGCATTGGCAGCTTTCTTCAATTCAGACTCAGCTTTGTCTATCCGCTTCAGCAGGAACGCAAGTGTTGCGTCTCTGGCTTTGTCGAGTGCCCGAAGACGCTCCACTGACATGGAGTCGTAATCGATACCGCTTGTCTGTGGGCTAGGCTCTTTCTTTGGAGATGGTGGGACAGTATCGCGAGTGGCGTCGACAACGATGGCTTGACTTTTGATTCTTCCATTGTTACCCTCTTTTTCATTGGCCTCTTTCGCCAATCGCTCCTTTTCGGTCGCAAGTGCTCGTAGCACGCCGATGCTCTGATCTCTCTTAGCAAGCGCTTTGACCAATTTACCCTTCTCGACAACCTCCTCTTCCATCTTTCTCTTCTTTGCCTGCTGCTCTCCAACACTTGTGACCCACAGCCGTACGGCTTCGCTGGCGCAGTTCTCAATATGCGCGAACCTGACCTGGCCCAGCATGGTGCCGCCGTACCACCTCGCAACGACACAAGCTCCCGCGACTTTCATATTGTTAAGCACCTGCTCGATCTTCCTGCCGCCGTACTTTTCTCCATCATCATCATGACCTGAGACGTATTGTTTGTTGCTGGTGAGCGACTGCTGGTTGCTTTCGCGACGCCATGCGAGCATGCAGTGGCTGGCACTTTTGAGTTCTGGTAGCTGTTGTAGCTCCTTTGGCTTGAGATCTGGGGAGTAAAGGCCTATGAAGGTGGAATCGCGATCTTGAATGGGCGAAGAACGATATATGGCAGGCTCGACTGGTGGCTTTTCGGGAAGGTCGCTGGAGTGTTTACGCTTCTGCGCCATGATTGCGTGGTAAAGCTGTAGTTCAGCTCGCAGCCCTAGTGTAGCTATCACATGCTTCACATGAATGTACAGTGCACATGGAAAAGTGAGCGGAGGATGCGACGCGATCAACAATGACGAGTGTGAAGTGGGGCGCGCACGTGCACGATTGAATCGCGGACCAGCAAGGCTGATATCATCGCCATCTCATGACGGATCTCCTCGGCTCGGCCTCGCTCAGTCGTACAAGACGTCCAGACCGTGCTAGAAGTATATTCTAGGTAAGGATCCAAGGTGAAGTGCAGCAATCCTCTTACGCTCCGGCCCCAGCCATAATCTCCTCCATCACCTCAAGCTCTCAATTGTCTTCGCGACTTACGTCAGCCATCATGGAGACAAACCACATCTACCAATTCTCCCTTCTTAACGCCCTCATGGACGGCGTAAGCGAAAATGGCATCACAGCATCCAAACTCGCCACAAAAGGAAATCAAGGTCTGGGGACATTTTCACGAATGAACGGCGAATTGCTCTTCCTCGACGGCAAGATCTACCAGTTGCAAGCAGAAGGCAACGTCCGCGAGGTCGAGCCAGATGCACAAATTCCATTCGCCGTCAGCACGCAGTTCGAAGCACAAAAGACAATCGATGTCGCGCTTCCGAATAAGGAAAGTGTTGATAAGGTGCTGGACGAGTTCAACGTCAAAGCCAGAAACTTGTTCATGACCTATCGCATAACCGGCCACTTCTCATATTTGAAATGTCGCACAGTCCGTGGTCAAAGTTACAAAGGTGAGCCGCTGTCTGAGCTTGGTAAGAAGCAATCGGTGGAGGAATATCACGACGTCAGCGGCACCATTATTGGCATTCGCACACCTACCAATTGGCAAGGCTTCGGAGTTGCTGGAGAACACCTTCATTTCGTCAACGATGAAAGGTCAGCGGGTGGGCATGTGTTGGAAGTCAAGGCAGGCAAAGTCAGCATGCAGATGGCGGTGGCGTCGAACGTGCACATTGAGCTGCCGACAACAGAGGATTTCAATGAGGCGAAACTCGTCACGGACGATGAAGGAGTCAAGAAGGTTGAAGGTTAATCAGCTGTTTCAGTATTGTAAGGTTATTTCTCCTTCCAGCATACGCTTTTCCGTTAACCACGTGATACGATAGCTCACGTAGCCTGGCTCCAATACTTGGCGATATCGCTGGAGTTCATGCCGATCGAGGTCCAACTTCCTCTGCTCGACCAATGTATCGCACCTATTGCCTCGAAAATCGAGCTCAATGTTGCCGGCTACGTTCTCATCAGCTACTCTCTCGGCAGTACGCTTAGCCTGGACGGAGTATTTCTTGTCGTCGAACCCTGATCTGAGCTCAGCTATGCCTAATGGCGACTTTATGCCTTGTCGACCACTCATGTGCCGGCACCCCCTCAATATGTTAATGAAAGACGTACATCGCGGTGTAATGCCACGTTAACATAAGTTGCCAAGTTGAGCAAGATTGAAGGCCGATCTCTGTAGATAGGATTCGCCTAGCTGGGTAAAAGCTCAACACTTGATGAGAATAGATCGATCTCTCTGTTGATAGATGTATCAGCCATTGCAGGTCACGATAGCAAGCATGTAAAATCCTCTTTTCTGCCGTCCCATGCGGCATTCTATGGAGTGATCTTGTGGCGTCGATGTCGGATTTCAGTCTCGAGAATGACCTCCAAAAGACCCATTCGATTGTAGCAGACTACGAAGGACTGCATCAAAGATCGCCCTCGAGCATAATGTATTGACCTCCATCGCCTACTATCAATCGATTAAGTAAGTCTTCCTTCACTCCATTTGCCATACCCAAGCGCCGGAAGCTTGTCGCCACCGAAATGGACAACTTCTATACAGCAGGCTTTCTCGCAATCATCAGGTACATTGGCGTGAACAACTTGTCCTTCCCACCAGCAACAAGCGCATCACCACCATCGGAAAGCTCTTGTGCAGTCTCGGCCGTACCCGTGGGCGCCAGCCTTAGCGTCTCCAGCGCATGAAGCAAATATCCGATGCCAAATCTTCCAATCTTGCTGATTCGAACGTATCCCAAGAAATCCATCAGACTCTGTGCTCCACTCAGATCGCCCGCCAGAGGCGCATACCACGGCTTCTTGTCTTCTCTTTCAGCTAGATCTTCTTCGTGCTCAATGACGAAACCGGCTCTGCGCATTGCGTCGAGCGCTTCTGTTCTGGGGACCATATTGGAGATTCCGTTCCCACGCTCTATGCCCAGACGAATCTCGCGATGATGTTTGTTGCTCTCGTCGTAGGCGTCGGTCATGACCCACTCGTAGACGCCGAAGACAGCACCGGGTTTGAGGACGCGGAAGACTTGGGAGTAGACGCCTTCAAGAGATGGGGCGTGGACCGTTGCTTCGATCGCGTAGGCTGCATCGAAGGTGTTGGCAGGGAAGTTGATCTCCTAGATGATCGTTAGCATGGTCTCCGCTCTGGTATGTCGGAGTAGAAGATATGCAGTACATGCACGACTCACCATGAAATTGCCTTTGTGGAAGGAGACCTTGTTAGAGAGACCTTCGCGAGCAGCATGCGCAGTTGCTCTCTCGACTTGATAGGCATTATTGTTGAGACCGACAACGCTGCATCCGGTAAAGACCGAAATCTCCCTGGCAGGCTTGCCGACACCACACCCAACGTCAAGGACAGTCATCGACTGGTCGATCTTGATTCGATGAGCGAGATAATGTTCATGGCGAGCGAGAGCCTGTAGTAGGGATTCTCCAGCCCCGAAACGACACAGGTGGAACGATTGAGCCCAGGCTTCCTCGTAGAAGTCTGTGGCTAGATCGTAGTAGCTATATAGACCAGCAAATTAGCGTATGACCGGGTGAATGATTGGAACTGCGAGCAATGTATCGATGGATCATCTGTACTCACTTGTTGACAAGCGACATGTAATTGCTCTTCCGCTGATCTCTCGCAGCCTCGTCATTGCCGTCCCAGTGCCCGACGTATTCACGAGTGACGTCGCTGTGAGCTTTACTGTTTTTCTTAAGCATCGAAATGAAAGCATTACGATCTTCAGAGGATTTGCCGTGCATCAATTTGCGAATAACAGGGTCTTGAGAACTGACCATGAGGTCTTCGACACTGGGGCTGGGGGAAGTCATGATGATGTGTGTCGTCCTTGTTGAAGAGACCGAACTCGTGTATCTGTGACTGGAATGAGTTCTATCGAATTATTCAGTAGCATTTGTATCAACGGCGACAAGGACAATCGATCGAACCGCGTGCCAGTGAAGTGGCCCGCAATGTCCGGCTTTCAAATATCGACCCATGTTTGACTGTCAGTGAAGGGCACCGCATGCAGGCATCGTACGGTTTGCGACACGTCGAATACACAATAATTGCTCCTCAGCCGCACTTTGAGTTATATCTGCGATATCGCATAATGTCATTGTGATTCTCTCCTCGCCTCAGCCAATGAGGGCGCGGGAAGATCGTACGACAACAGCCCCAGGCCCACATGGGCCGCTGTCAGCTTTCGTCTGGAGGATTGAACCCTCGTATAACATACGAAGCAACATTTCGGTATTTAGCAAGCGGATATTTGCGATGGTTGACGCCGTAAGTGGTGCGCAATCGTCGCACTGTTTTCTGGTACGGCCTGCGCGCCCGTTTCAGCAGAGGATTGTAACACGAATGAGAGCTCAGATGTGCAAAGCAGCAACAGCAACGCAAGTTGTGAATCGGCATGAAATCCATGCTGGACGTTGTTATCGTCACTGTATTACGATGGCTACCTGCAAGTTGGGTCTAACTGTGCGGATCCAACAGAGGTCTATCAGCGAAGCAGACGAGCCTCTCAATATTGGAAACGGAAGTCCAAACGCTTGTTGCCGTCCTTCTCCCTTTCCGCCTGGTCCGCCTGGTACGCAACGCGTTCTTCGCTAGTCATAGCGCTCCAGGCCTTTTCTTTGCGTCTGTTCAGCCAACGGAGATACTCTCTCTGAGACACGAAGACTACGAGAGACAAGGCACAGATCGAGATGAGAATCTTGTTACCACGGTGGTAGTAGGGCACATCGTCTTTGCGGTAAAGTTCTACATACAGGTCAGCTAATTCGTCTACCGACTTATATCCGAAACTAGGACTTACGCGAAGAGATAACAGAGCCCACTTGCACTATCACGTTGTATGTGGCGGCAGTGATGGCTCGCTTCTTGACGTTGAAGCTGTTTTCGCTGATCCAGGCTGAGACGATTGGGTGGAAGTACGGATCTGAATTGACTTGTCAGCAGCTGTCAGGCGGGTTTGTAATTCAATGGCACGCACATCCGGAGATCATCGTCGTAATTGTGAAACGACCCCATTCATGGCCACCCGCTGGCAGTGTGAGCAAGGCCACGAGGAGCGGCAGGCACCAGAACTCGCCAATGATGCAGTGGAAAGTACGCTCCGCAAAGTGGTTACTGCTATACGCCAATGCCAGCATGAGAATGATCTGCAGCGCTGCAGAGGGAATTGATAGCATGTTACTGTCGAAAGTCGAGAAGCCAATGCGCTTCAAGGTAAGCGAGAGATATGCTTGTACGGGCGCGGCAGGGATGTATGCGATCATGCCGATGAAGTACAATCCCCACATCGACTTATCCTTCCAAGTCGAGATGATATCCTGGAATGTAGCCGGCTCTTGCAAGGCAGTGATACCCTTCGCAGGATCATCACGCAGAATTCGATTGACCATGATTGTCTCCTCGTGTTCGTTGTACCATGAGCGACGCCAGAGTACGCTCTTCGTACGAGTGGGAGAAATGGGGAGGTAGAAGTAGCTGATGAAGCCGATCAAAAAGGTCAAAAGACCTTCAAGCTACGATACTGTCAGTCATTGATGGGTCACGAGAGCGGTGTCAACTTACCAAGAAAAGCCAGAACCAACCTGGTCGCCCTGCGATACCTCTCATCTGCAGTATACCGGCCGCAAGCAATGAAGAGATGATCCGCGCGACGTTGAGTGTCGACCAGAAAGCCGCGAGCCGTACAGAAAGTTCCTTCGAGGTGTAGAAATAAGTTGCGAACAAGACTGTGATGATGGTCAGCGTCAAGTCAATCAGACAAGCATGAAGAAGCAAACATACTTGTTCCTGGAATGAAACCGCCCTCACAGGCTCCAATCAGCGCGCGAGTGATGTAGAAACCAACTTTTCCCGTCATGAAGGCCTGAGTCCATGAGACCAAGGACCAAGCCATCATAAGCAGAGGGAGAACCTGCTTGAAACCATATCTCTTAATCAAAAGCTGGACGGGGAATTCTGCGGCCAAGAAGCATAAAAGTTGCACAGTTGTACCATTGTTGTAGTCGTTCTGCGTCATGCCCAGATCCGTGAGAAGATCGTCCGTGAGAGCATTGGATAGATTACCGCGATCCAGCTGTAGTCCGAAGAACATAAGACATAGCCACGAGAGCAACCTCAAGTCGGTCTTGCGGACAACTCTTGCCTCTTCTTCTGCTTCCCATGTTGCGTCGGGATCCCATTTGTGAGCACCTTCGTATGACTCGTGCGGTCGCAGAGGGATCTTAGTGCGACCAACTTCATTGAGAGTGTCTTTAGTAAAGCTGGTTGTCGTTACAAGCTCCGGCTTTGAAATCGAGTCTTCGACCGGCGCACCCATTGCGGCGAGGTTGGCAGTGCGACTGTCGTACTTCTCGAACTTCAAGCTGAAAACCAGTGTGGCGTGGAAGAAACTTTGCTACATCATTGTGCTATCTTATATGATATCGAGTGTATCACCTCATACTTTCCAAGCGACGGCATTAACAACCGTGCCTAAGTGGCTTTATGGTTTCCCCTTGCCGGCCTCGGTTGGGATCTTCATCAAGTCTGCTGACCAGTCAGTCGACTCCCGGCTGAGGTCATCTGTGAAGGGAATGGCGAATGGTCGCTTGCATCCACTTGGCCTGATGGCGTGCTGTTGACAACCTCGGGCGGTGTCCACTTTTTGGGCACGAACCCCGCGTCGTTCGCTTGATTGAAGCGCATAAGTCTGTATACAGTTCCGCACGCTGGGAAGCCCATAGCAGCAGCTTGGTCCTCAAATATGGTCTTCTTGTCGTTGAAATACTGTTCAGGGAATATCGACCTCTTTCGACGGGATGGGTATGCATCCTCCTTCCATCATACGCTCAGATATAGTCATGACGACCACGAAGACGGAATGTGCAGACTTATGGCCAAGAACTGTACTACTGCTTGACGAGTCAGGGAAGACCGCAACTCAATATAATTTACTCGTGTTAACAAGACTAGTCTCGGAGAGGGTTACATGTCGGCACACTACGGCGGCGGCATTGGTGACAAGCGCCACTCCGCTCTTTCGGTTTAATGCAATGCGACCAAAGCATGCGTAGCCATTGCCGGCATGCCCCATCACGGCTGGGCCAAGGACGGTTCGTAATCGTCCTCGACACGGACACGAAGGAAACTCTCTCGTCCATTTCTCTGTACAGTTCCGCCTTGCTTTGCAAATCTGCAAGTCTCGTCAAGCCAACAAAATGCCTGCAGCAACCACCTTTAGCGAGGGACCGATCGCCCAGAACTCTGACGTGGGACGCACCCAACTAGACAAGCCTCTGTCATATACAGGCTCGTTAGACTCATACACTCACAGCGACTTGACGCCTGTCATCGGTACAGAGTATGAGGGTCTCCAGGTAGCGGATCTTTTGTCCGCCAAAAACAGTGATGCACTGATCCGCGACCTTGCTGTCACAGTCTCTCAGCGTGGTGTCATATTCTTGAGAAACCAGGATGTGACACCGCAGCAGATGCGTGAACTTATGGAAAGGATCACCGTCTCAGCTGGAAGTGTAAGTCCTGTCGTTGATTCTATATCGACTGAATCACTGTTGCTGATCCATCCTGCAACAGCCAGCTTCATCGGGTCTCCACGTCCATCCTCTGACGGAAGAGGGCAGTGAGCTCGGCGACCAAATCAGTGTCATCTCTTCAGAGAAGCAGAAGAAGGGTGGCGGACTGACACACCAGCTCAGCGACACGAGTCGATTCGCGAGTGTTGGCTGGCACAGTGACATCACATTTGAGCCCGCACCCTCGGACTATGCGATGTTGAAGATTCACACTCTCCCTCAGACCGGCGGCGACACTGTGAGTCTCTCATTCCTCCTTAAAGTGTAGTCCCGAGACTGACACGTTGTAGCTCTGGACGTCGATGTATGAGATCTACGATCGTCTGTCGCCAGCAATGGCTTCTTTCTTGGAGACTTTGACGGCTAAACACGATGCAAAGTTCTTCCACGAAGAAGCCGCCAGACTGGGTAATCCGCTACGAACAATTCCGCGAGGATCACCACTGAATCAGGGTTCCGAGCTGGAAGCAATTCACCCAGTGATCCGAACGAACCGTAAGTGTATTGCGAGGCTGTGATCAATGAAGCCATCACTAACCAAAAGCAGCGGTAACGGGATGGAAGGGCGTTTTTGTCAACAAAGGCTTCACACGCCGCATCCTAGGTGTATCCAAAGATGAATCGGACATGCTACTTCAATATCTCTTCAACGTGAGTTGGTTTGCAAGCGTTTGCTGAGTCTAATGTGAAAATGCTGACAAAGCCACTCTAGCTCTTGACGCAAAACCATGATGCCCAAGTCAGGTTCAAGTGGAGGAAGAATGATCTTGCCATTTGGGACAACAGATCAACTAGTCATTGCGCAACTTATGATTATGCGGCGGCACGAGCAGGCGACCGAGTGTGCTCGGTGGGCGAGAAGCCCTATCTGGATCCAAAATCCAGCTCTAGGAGAGACGCGCTGGCTGGAGATGTGTGAAAGTGTGGATAGGCATTGCGGTGGAGACATATTTCATTCGTGGAGTGACTTACACATGCTCACCATCATTCCAAGGGTGAACCAACAAAGACTAGACGCTAAAGCTGCCGATGGAAGCACCGAAGCACACGAAATCACTTGCAGACTCCTGTGCTAGGACTATGAATCATAATGAGAGGACAATAACGACGGTCTGTGTGGCCAAATACAAGCACACATTGGAAGGTCGAAGCGCGGGGTCGAGGGGAACGTGCCAACATGGTGTACGTGTCAGGACGTTTTTACTGTGGGCCGCTAGTGAAAGTACAGACTCGACCCCGACCCCGTGGCGGAGATGTCTGTTGAATAATCAAGGGTGGCTCGGTGGATGCTCTAAAGAACCCGCAATCATGGAGTCATATATAGAAAAAGCCAACTGCAGTTCTCAAGCGCATTCGCCCATCCAACAATCAGTCCTCTACGCATTGTCAATTCTCCACCATGTCTTCTGATACGCCACTCACGATCACATCAAAGCTGCCATTGCCATCTGGCCAGGGCAGCATCTACCGTCTCGGGCTTGGTGTATTCGTCTCATCACGATGTGAACAGTCTGTTCTGTCAGCTTTGCAGGCCGGCTACCGCCACATCGATACCGCACAGATCTATTACAACGAGCGTGAAACGGGCGCGGCGGTGACGAAGTTCTTGTCACAAAACCCAGATGTTTCACGGTCCGATATCTTTGTTACCACCAAGCTCTGGGAAGTCGACCTCAGCCGCCCGGAAATGCCCAAGAGCTTTGACTCGCTCTGCAACGAGGGTCCTTGGCCTGTCAACAGTCTCGAGGCTGGCCACACCACCTACACCGCCGAGGCAGTCGCTGCAGGTGTTGATCGCAGCCTCAAGGCCTCTGGACTTGAGTACTTTGACCTCTATCTGCTGCATACACCCCGTCCTGGATCAGCGGCCCGCCTTCAGGCATGGTTGGCTTTACAGAAAGCTCGTGAGGCCGGCAAAGTGCGTGCGATTGGTGTGAGCAACTGGTCACCAAACGCCATTGAGGCATTGGCCGCTTGCCCCGAAGTAAACACTCTTCCTGCTACGAACCAGATCGAGTTTCACCCATGGAACCAGCAGCGCGAGATACTTGCTTACTGCAAGAAGAAGGGTATTGTCGTGGTAGCGTACTCGCCACTGACACAGGGCAAGCGCCTGGGTGATGCTACAATTGTCCGCATTGCAGAGAAGCTGGGCAAGACACCCGCACAAGTTGTGCTGCGCTGGTGTCTGCAGATGGGCGTCAGCATCATCCCCAAGAGCGACCGCGACGAGCGCATCAACGAGAACAAGAACCTGTATGACTTTGAGCTCGATAGCGATGACATGAAGGCGATTGAGGCCTTGGACGAGGGTCAGAAGGGCAATCTGGGCGAGTGGGACCCTTTCGCGTGGGAGAAGTAGACTGTCCGAAAGCTGACGCACCGTGCGCGTTGCACCAATGCCCGGATTTGGGCATCAGTCTTACTGCTGATTGTAAATAGTCACACAATAAAAACGTCGTGCTAGTCTTGACCAACATACGTGGTTGTTGCAAATATAAACTATATATTGCAGATTGCTAAACCAGCTCATCAGCATTTACCATCTCTCCGTTCCACCCCCACCGTTGTGCATCAAATTGAACAACACTACAGACCGACCATATATTACATGCTAGCCATGAGCTCCTCTTCATCTCATAAATCTGGCCCAGGAGTTGGAGGCCAAGCTCTCCTCAAGCGCCGGGCTGGTCTGTCATTGGAAAAGTTCCGAGAGCATTATACCACTCGACACGGTCCCATCGCAATACCGTGGTGCTTAGCCAACGGTGTCACGTATTATGCGCAGGTAAATATATCACGGTGTCTTCGACGAACAACCATGTTGACGCCATGCTGGTCTATGAGCTGACAGATCCAGATCCACCGCCCGCTCCGCTGGTCTACGCCCGATATAGAGGCCAAATACAAGACGCTTGGTGTCAATCTCGAGGAGTGGGATGCTGTTGGAGAGATGGTGTTCCCACCCATCGTCACTATCGACGACTACTATCGAGCAAAGGTCGGCAAGGCATACCATCTGAATGTCATCCTGCCAGATGAAAGACGATTCCTTCTGGATGAAGCTTTGAAGATCCTCCAGGGTGTTGAACCCGGCGGGGTCATTGGTGATAGAGTCGAACTGATTGTTAACGGAAAGGCCACGGTCAGTGTCGACGAGTGCCAGATGTTATATGATGACTACCGTGCTGCGGAAGAGTCGAGCCACAGGAATTGAATCAAACAGGGTGTGCAAAAACAACAACGGGCATTGGCATAGCTATCAAGCGGCAGAGCAGACTATTACTCATCACCACTCCGCTACGCCTCCATCAAAGAGGAACTTGCCTTCCTCTTCATCACGCCTTCCTTCGATGATGTCAACAATCGGCCTCGCACCCTCTGCCACAGGCTTCGCTCCGTTCTCAATTTTAGCCATGGGTGACAAATCTGATTCAGTGAACCCTGGACAGAACATGAATGTCTTGATCCCAAGCTTTCCATACTCCCACACCTGACAGACTGAGAGCATGTTGAGAGCTGCTTTCGAAGTGCGGTACTCTGTAAACGCAGAGTCGTAGATCATAGTGCTTTTGTCCAGACGGCGGCTGATCGATCCAGCACGAGAGGAGACATTAATGATGCGAGGTCCAAGGGAATATTTAGACTTCTGGAGCAGCGGAGCAAAGATTTCTGCGACACGCATAGGTCCAACGACGTTGGTGTCGAAGCTGGCGTGCATGCTTTCGCGAGTACGGTCACCTGTGTAGGCTACGCCTGCATTGTTGACGATAATGTCGACGTGTCCGTGGTTGATTTCAGCATCTCTGCCGGCCCTGACAATGCTGCTGTCATCTGTGACATCGATCTGGACCAATTCCACGGTTCCTGACCATCTGAGTGACTCAAGCCGACTGATAGCCGTCTGGCCTTTCTCCACAGAGCGCGAACCGAGCAGGACATGCCACTCAGGCGAGCTTTTGGAGAGTAGCTGGCGAGCTAGCTCAAAGCCAATGCCTCCGTTTGCTATTTCACATCAGCAGAAGCCGTTGAACGTATTCGTGCAGCCTGCAAGAATTGCATACCACCTGTAACCAGAGCAATAAGCTTCTTGTCTTTGGGAACGCCCATCTTCGGTAGGTATAATTTGCAAATGGGGAACCTTCGGGAAGTGTCATATCTTCCAGTAGACCGATTTATATTACTTCAATAAGGCTCAGCCCAGGAGAGCATACGCCCCCTCAGATCCATGAAGGTGTCGGAGATAGTGAATGGTGACGGAGATAATTCACTCTTCCTTCCGTCAGCGATGGGAAGCTTAGAGGTACACGGTGTTATTGTGAGCATTCTTTCCGCTGTGATGATCGCATTGTGGTCTTCACGAATTGATGCCCCATATCATAAGACTAAAGTTGCGTACGTTCCGGGGCGTTCAAAGACCAATCACTTCCCATGAAGCAGAAATCACCATGCGAGGAGATGCCTGTTGAGCTGCGTAATATCTGTTGATTGCGGACTAGGTTCAGGCATCAAGAGCGGGTAATCTGACGACTTCCCAAAAGCGAATCCATTCATAAATGTATAAGTGTTCGGAGTAAGCGCGCAATGTCCGTATATTAACTCCATCTACTATAACCGGGACGTACTGACAACCCAGAGATGCACAACCCCCGTCTTTACATAGACACGATAGGCCATTTATGTAGACCTTTCCAATTTATGCATCTCAAACGGCGACTGCGGCTGCTTGCAGGTCAGGGCAGTGCTGTGTCACATGCGCGAAGATCATAGGTACACATATCGCCAGCGACTGCTACATTTCGTGTGATAGCTCCAACACATGTGTACATGTGTATAACTCCACCTTCGGACGGAACACCATCGATATGCCTAAGGTTGATGTTGGAGCGTGAGTAGCGATTATTTTCGGTCGCCGTTTGCACTCGCGGCCTTATAAGCTGTCGTGCGGATGGCTGCACGCACACATGCATGCTCCCATATAGACGCATCATGTTGGTTTATGCAGCGATCTTTCCATGGGAAAGAAGGTAAGTCTCTCGGGGTCCAGCTGATCCACCGGAGACCATCGACCAGAAACGACCAAGGACAGCCTCAACATGGCGTCCACTGATAGCAACAGCAACAATAACAATTACAAAGACGACGGCAAGCCGTCGAAGATGCCTGACGAAGGTGCTAGAGAAACCAAACAAGCCAGTCCAGATGTCAAGTCCAGCGACTTCGTGCTTGCAAGGTCAAAGCTCGTTGCATTTCATATACTGACAACGCCTCTAAGCGTATTCCCTACGCAAACCAGATCGGCCAACCACGCAAGTTCGACGACATCATGTCAGGCAAAGCAGACTTCCAGGTCAAAGAAACTCTGGTGCATAACATCTCGTCTCATCCGTCGTCCCTTGCTGTTATCCTCTGACTTTGTCTTAGGTCGGCCCCACCATCTCCGAGCTCGTCGAGCAATGCAGAGCACATCTCGAATGCAAAGATCCAGTCGAGCCAACGAAGCCCAACAATGAGTTTTCTGCTGGCTCTTGCGCGGGCTGTGACTCGCAGAAAGGCAAGGATGGTGGGAACATGTCGCAGTGTGCAAGATGCAAGGGCAGAAAGTATTGTGGCAGGGAGTGTCAGAAGAAGGATTGGTCGAAGCATAAGCCTGGGTAAAAGCCGCTGTGAACGATATGAATGTGAGTCCGAGTGTGGAGTTCAGATAGGCTATGCGCTTTGTCGTCGGGTCAGAGACGAGTAATGTGCTTAGTGTGATCGACGGCAAGTGCGGTTGAAAGAGCTCACGGAAGGTTTGCGGTACGAGACCGTAATTTAGTAGATGGTAAAGCGGTATAACTTGCAGGCAAGAAGCGACAAAGTTGAGACTTCTGCCTAGGTTTCATTACATTAATTAGAAGCTACGAGAAGAACATGCGCGATCCCCAGCGAGACCACCATGTACACGTACGAGAAATTGGGTATCGTGTGCTACCGGAACGAAAAACGAGATCGTGTGGGCAAACCCCCACTGTTTGCATGGCAAAGAAGCACCATGAGAAAAGGCTAAGAAGAAAGTTTCGCAGCTGGAGACCTCAGCTGATGAAGCGCCTAGCCATAGGGTGGTGGTGTGCCCGCTTGTAGTGGGTTTTGGGGGTCGCGGTTGGCTTCACCTCGCTCAGAGTGAGCGAGATGTTGGAGTTGATGCGAGTGACAGCCTGTGTGTCGTTTCCGGCAGCAGAAGCGACAGGTACAAGGCTCATCGTGCTGGTGGGAGAGCTTTGTGCAGCCTCTGGTGTAGTGGACGGTCTCTCGATATCGATGGAGTGGAGGTAGTGGTGCAGCTTCTCGCCCGACTTGGGAGTTTCAGTCGGAGATGCGCTGGAGATTCCCTTGGCCGAGATGGACTCGGATGAGGTGGTCTGCTGGGAGGCAGCCATAGCGTCAGTGTTGATAGTGTGGACGAACGCTTGAAGACTGGCGTCAGGCGCGGTGGTGTTGGGCTGCTGGGACATAGGGATTGGCACGATGGACGGCTGGACGCTAGACGGTGCCTGCGTAGTCACATGTGCGGAAGCTTGGGATGTGATTGGGGTAGGTGCCCTCATTTTTCCAGGGAACATTGCTGCGGACAGAAGAGTGCCAATAGATCCCGTCAGGTGGTGAGCACCGCTAGAGGAGTTGTTGACTTCGTGATCCTGGTTGGAGATCGTAGCGTGGCCGGTAATGGACGGCACATTTGCAGCAGTATTAACGGTCGCGTTCAAGCTTTGCGGGAGCACATCAACCGCGCTGGCGTTGAACTTCTTCATAGAGTCATCGTTCCTCTTGACATAGATGTCCTTGTTGTCCAAGTGGTGCTCCGCAGATGCAGTAGCGGATGCCTTGCTCGATGAAGTGGTGACACTTTCAGTCTCATTGCTGATCGTGTCGGTGAAAGTGAAGTCTTGAGGAATGGCCCATTCGCTCGGGTGTGGGATGTAGCTCTTGTCAACCTTCAACGGGGCATCTCTTGCGTCAAGGGCAGGCTGCGGGAGCGTGGTCGGAAGCGACTGCTTGCCTTGGGAAGCATTCATGGAGATCGGCTCTACGGGCAATGCGTGAGCTGCATTGTTCACGTCGTGGGTCAAGTCACGCCTGACATCAGGTCCATCAGTCGGACAGGGATGCGTCGGGTGGTTGGTGAAGCAAGTTGGGAGATGGCCGTCGACCAGTGTCGTGATGGTTGCAAGGTTATCGTCAGATGTCGTTTCACGAGGAGAATACGAAAACTTCATCTCCTGAGCAGCAACAATTTGGCCGGCGGCCAGCAAATAAGCGAGTGTGAAGTGCATGGTTGCGTGGTTATTCGGTTCGAAGGAGTGACTGGGAAAAGCAAAGCCAGGGAAAGAAGCAAGATGCTATGTAGGTTAGTAACGCTGAAACAAAAAATGAATGTGGTAGAACCGAATGAGTGAATGAATGACTGAGTGATCGTGAACAACACTGGAGAGATTGGATGGTATTATGTCTACCAGAGAGTGCCGCTCGAATTCAAATGCTTCCAAGACACCATCCAAGCATCGATAGATTGAGCACGTGAAGGGGGACGTTTGTACTCATGAGGCGGGAATGCTAGAGCAATACCGTTGATCGCTGCATATCCTCACCGCCGCTGACGATAGCCAGTTTGACCTCATGGAGCATGATCGGGGACGGGCGGACTGAAGCACGTGCCTCAAGAGCATCTGGTGAGATGACATGTCGCGGGTAGGAAATGGACACATGCCATTCGGATAGCTTTCGTGCGATGGACGCAATCGTGCCCAATTGCGTATCAGAAAATGTCTTTGCCGCGTTTCCAATTCTCATTATGATCGCCCAGACAATACACGGTTTGGGCCGAGAGGCGCTTGACGTCTCACTCCCACGTGGCGCCCCTACGCTAGTGTCAGTCCGCAACGGCCATACTTTGCATTATCAAAAATTGACCAGTAACGCGAGTGCACACAATAGCTTTCACACAGGTATGCTCAGGGCGATTTGAAGTTCCAGAAGGTATGTCGACTTTCGCAGTGGCGGTGTGAGAAGACAACGCTGTTTCTCATCTAAAGTATGTTTACCTCTCGAATGTCGAGCCGGGGGCGCTGCCTCTTGGTCCTGTTGATGTCTTCGGTCATCAACAGTTCATAACGGCGTCCAAAGACACCAGCCGCATAGATCTGTCCAGACTGAAGATCGAAGCCTCCTTTACTGTACACGATTATTGCTGTCTCTTGGACGTGGGCGGCGAGGAATGCGGCAGCGAAAAAGCTGCATTCGCAAAAGATCAATGTAATCAACACCATGTACCGGTATGGTTGAAGGATTAGAGAAGGAGAACATAGCGATAGATTCTCTTGTGACTCCCTGATACCGAAGACGGAATGATCTCTCAATTGTCGGCTATGCGTCCCGGACGTGCCTTGAAAAATATGCAACGTGCAGTATGGGAAGCCTCCTGATGCGTGCAACGAGATCAATATGCTGCCCTAGACTAAGCAGTATGCTCGAGACGTGTGATGGCGGTGGCATCAGCTGAGGAAGTCGTGCAGGCCCGCAACTCCGCGACGCCACCTTCTTGCGGCTCTCATGCCAGCCACTGCCAGTCAGGCGTGAGGGATGCGGTCCGCACATCAGTTGTGAGGTTGTCACGAGCCCATGGGCGCCGGTGCAGGGCACGATGTTCTGACCTGGTGCTGGCCTGGAGGCGCTCGGAAACGCAGGGGAAGTTCCATCTTGGCACCATCTCCTCCAAGCCGAGGAAGCTTGAGATTCGCCCTCAAGCTTGATCCTGCCAGCCAGCCACCAGGCCTCTTGCCCCATATCGCAATTGTTATGTCTCGACTGCCCTGTTTCCGACAGCCTCGTCCGCGGGCACGTCCAGGTGCAAAGACAGGAGTGGTGTCTGCACCCCACATGCGCCACTCACCTTACTTTGTGTGAAGAGAGGACATTCCTCAAGAGCTGCTTTTCCTGCTACCTTCGCCAACACCTCGATCTTACACGTGGGAAGCTACCGCAACCTTGTGCATGGGACCTTGCTGTCAAGCATCGGAAGCGATATGCACCAGTGCCGCCTCGCTTGCTGACCCCAGCATGGTCGCCGTACGTGTGGTCAGCTGGCAATCAATAATACCAGGGCCGGATCTCGTTTCGCCAAACATCCTGCAGGGCTGGACTCGCCGCCAATTGCGGCAGTAGCGCACTCAGAGCCGCACCGCTGCCTAGGCACGCGACTGGGGCTCGTCTTCAAGGGCTCTCATCCTTTGCTGCTTTCTGACCTGACGGGCAGAGTTTCTCCGGACCGGACCAGAGCGGGCGCGAATGAGATCGCAAAACACCTGGATTGATATCGTAGACATGCTGCCAAGCTGCCTGGACACTGCAACCAACAGTGGCATCTAATCTTGTCATCGCTACCGCTGATTCTTGCACGCGATGCAGCACCAGTATCGGAGCTGATCGTGCTTGTTACGCGCTTATTGACTTTCAAGTGGGACGCATGTGGCAAGCTTTCGCTTGACCCAATCGCTAAATACTTCTCATCAAATGCTTTGGCGAGAAAGTAGAATATGCCATACACGGAGGTTCCGGACCGCTGTAGCGTTTCCTATTGTGCTAAAGATGCACGGTGTCTTGAAATATTGTTGGTAGGTGAGAGGTACATCCTGCGGCCGCCAGGGCCGTAAGCCCGGAGCGCTGTCATCCGCTCCCAAATCAATACACGATCCTCCCCCATGTCCCCCACAAAGAGGCGCTTTGCAGCTAAACGAGCGGCTCCAGACCCGGCTGGGGTGCCTTGTACTGGAATCACTATATTGTCGTCTTTTGTATAACTATACCGTGAGTCGCCATGATTCCATGATCTCTTCTCCTCATCAGTAAGCACTGCCATCTCTCGACACTACATTCGTTCCAGGAGAGACAACCTCAACATGTCACCCTCCGAAGAGGTCAAAGGTGTGAACAGCACTGTCGAGAAGATCGCCGACTCTGTACGTCCTGTCATACGTTTGCTCGATAACACAAGCACTTGTCTAATAAGGGTTCGTAGGCCGATGTTGCAGAGATCAAGGTCGTGAAGGGCTCTGAGGCCTACAATGAAGCTCTCATCAAAGAGGCTCCCCAGCTCTGGCACCCTACGACCTGGAAGCTGTTCGGCTGTCTTCTTCTGGGCTGCTTCGCCCAGACCATGGTAAGCCATTGAATACACTTGACCTCGCCAGTCACTGGGTCAAACTGCAGGACTGACAAATACACAGAACGGCTTCGATGGATCCGTCTTCGGTGGTCTGACAGCCAATCAAAAATTCCTCGACTTCTTCCACGGCACTAACGACGGTGAATGGGCTGCTCTCAACTCTGCCATGTACCAGATTGGCGGTGTCTGCGCTCTGTTCTTCGTCGGACCAGCCATTGATACTTGGGGCAGGAAGATTGGAATGCAAATTGGTGCATGGATTATCGTTATCGGTAGTATCATCAACGGTACCACCGCTCTCAATGGCAACCTCGGTCAGCTCAAAGCTGGTCGCTTCATTCTCGGTTTCGGTGTCTCGATCATCTCTGCAGCCGGTCCCATCTATGTCGTCGAGACGGCACACCCCGCATACCGTGGAATCATCACCGCCTACTGCAATACCTTCTGGTTCACTGGATCGATCCTGGCTTCCGGCGCTATTCGTGGTGCTATTACCCTTGAAGGCAACATTAGCTGGACAATCCCCGTGTACCTGCAGATGTTCTTCCCTGGTCTGATTGTCCTGCTCGCATGGTTCATTCCAGAGTCTCCTCGTTGGCTGTACGTCAACCACAAGCGTGAGAAGGCGGTCGCTGTGCTTGCCAAGTACCACGGCTACGGCAACGAAGACTCCGCCTGGGTTAAGCTCCAACTCGAGGAGTACGAAGCTTTCCTGAACATGTAAGATCTCTCCACAAGCTTGATGTAGTCCACGGTACTGACTTCGCCAAAGGGAGGGTGCCGACAAACGCTGGTGGGACTATCGCGCGCTTTTCAACACTCGTGCCAGCCGCTACCGTCTGGCGACTAACGTCGTCTTCTCCATCTTCGCGCAGTGGGCCGGCAACGGTGTCTTGACTTACTTCCTCCCGGCAGTGCTCGATACAGCAGGTTACAAAGAGGAAGTCGTGAAAGCCAACATCAACCTCGGCTACGCCTGCTTCCAATTTGTCTTTGCTCTGACCGGCGCCGCCTTCGTCGATCGCATCGGTCGTCGTCCCCTCATGCTCTTCTCGATGATCGGCTCTTGCGTTTTGTGGATCGGCGTCACCACCGCCACGGCCATCTACAGCGAATCCGGCGAGACCAACAGCGCCGCAGCCCGCGCAGCCATTGCCATGATCTTCATCTTCGGCGCAGTCTACTCCATCGGTCTCACACCCCTCCAAGCCCTGTACCCTGTCGAAGTCCTCTCCTTCGAGATGCGTGCCAAGGGCATGGCCTTCTCTGCCCTTGCCGTCAATGCTGGCGGTATGCTCAACCAGTTCGCTTGGCCAATTGCTCTCTCTAAGATCAAGTGGAAGACGTACATTGTCTTCGTCGTGTGGAACGCCGTTCAGTCGACTGTCTTCTACTTCATGATGCCTGAGACTAAGAACCGCACTCTTGAGGAGCTCGATACCATCTTCGAGGCTAAGAACCCGGTCAAGACTTCTCTGGTCCACCACAAGGTTGCGCTCGCACGTGATGGAACTGTCTTGGCCTCGGATGATGTTTGAAGGAGATATTCAGGGGCTTATTGTCATGGAGAGGAAGTGCAGGATGTGAAGGTGTTGTTGCTGTCTTCGTTCGTTTGCTATAACCTATAATGTCCACTCGTTTTGAGAGATTGTAGCCTGATACCTATTCATGCTTCTTTCCCAGCTTCAAAACACATGTGACATTATGTTGAATACTGCTCCTTCAAGTATGCGGTGACTATCTTTATTGGTAGCAATTCTACTCCACGTTGCGCAGTACCGTCGAATCGGAATACCGTCGGAGCTGAACATTATCTGAAAACCTTGGACGGAGTTCCGTGACACACCCCGAGTTCCGAATCTCTTTTAGAATCTCCCAAACGATAATCGAGAATCCTTGGAGATCGCACATTTGTTGATCCGCTGCTCACACAGTGTGAACATTAGCAATCACCAACAGTGCGTCTTCCGTCTTGTTCCGTCATAATCGTGTATCAACAAAGACGACAGTGGCTACAAATCTCTTCAATGGGGTGAACGGGGATATCAAGATTGGTAGAATTTCACTGCATGATACACGAACAAGATGTTCGAGTAATGCCTCTATAAAATGTGAAGATATGGGTCCGCCATCTCGGCTCTCAACAACTGTGGCATGCGGGCAAGCATTTCCGCCGACGGTCTACTGAGTCCGTCGAATATGCATTTTATCAGCTCAGCTGCTGCTCTAGACGTGGACAGCACATCTCAATCCTCTCGCGCTCCTTCTCGTCTTCGAAACAGAAACGCAGCCGGACCCTTCTCACTCCCAGTCCGTCCCTCCGATCATCACGTTGCAAACGATCAACCTCTTGAAGAGCATTTGACATCAGGATTCACCCATTCGATCAAGTAGCTAAGGTGCCCAAGGCTTTTGTCAAAAAAAAAAATTGGCCGTCACATTCAACACTTCCAACCAACCATGGCCGCCGTACTCCCCATAATTCTCAAAGCCAGCGCCATCTTCACCACACTGACAGGAGCTCTGAATGTCGTCAATGGCGTTGGCATGCTCGCCGACGGGTCCATCTTCCCTCCGAAAAGCCAACAAAGCGCTCTCGCTGATAGCCAGATCCGCTACCTGGGAGCCATCATGGCCAGTGCCGGTCTCGTCGGCTGGTGGGCTAGCAACGATATTGCTGAGAGACAGGTGTTGCTGGCAATAATTGGCGCTGGATACTTCATCGGTGGTTTGAGCAGGATTGTGGCTGGGGTGAAACACGGGTTCGTGGCGAATATCAAAATTGCGATGTGGATTGAATTGCTGCTGCCGGCTTTGGTCTTTATTTTCGGGAAGGTCATTGGGCAGTGGTAGATGGCCATGGTGTGATAGGAGGTGGCCGGTGATCTCGAGATGCATACTGTTTGTTTGGATTTTGATGCAATCTGCCAGATAAACCAGATAGCTTGGTGTCGCCAACTAGTCATATTCACGAGGATTCCAGCCATTCATTTCTCTTGGCAATGCATGCTCGATTTTGGAGCTCTTCATCATATCGCCCAAGATGATTTCAGTCTTGAACAACAAATCCTCGAAGGCCTGCCTCGGCATGTCGTAAGCTCTGCCTCGCAAGATGATCTTGCGGTGGAAGAAATCTTCTTTCAATGGTTTTGACCCATTGTCTCGAAGTAGCATGGCAGCGTGCTGGCCAGTGCTGCCGCGAATAAGGACGAGCTCAAGTCCGTAGCCGTCCCGGGTCTTCTCGTCAGTGAATACCGGTTTAATCATAGCTGCATTGGCCAAAATTTGGGAGCGTAGGTCGCTTATTGTGAAGTCGGCATAAGCAAAAGCTGCGTCATTGTTGGTCAGGCTAGAGTCTGTGGTTGCCGCGGCATAGCTGGGGAGAGCTGATGAGGAGCCTTCTGCCATCTTTAGAGGTGATGAAGAAGTCTTTGAAAATTGCCTAACTTCACGGCGCGCTCACATTATTGCCAGCTTCGATGGTCTGGGCATCAGGACATGGGTTTGCTACCGAAGTGTGCTCGTTGTCGGGTGATCACGGCTTGGCTGAGCAAACGCCGCTGGCTTCTAAATTGGCATTTAGCCGCTATTACGTGACGACGACTTGATGCGATCGACACTCGTCAGGCGATTGACGTGATGAAGTTCAGATATGTCATAGGATGTTGTAGGAATGATGTGAACACGACGACGTGTGTCCTATCGATCTTGCATGAAGGGTTCCTGCTGGTGCGCGCAAGCAGCTGAGCTTGCTGTAGGACGTAGCTTGGCCTAGGACGATGATGCTGGGAAAATACCTTATGTCGGAACAAAGCAACCTATTCATGGCAAATCACATGTGTTGTTCTGTAGGCATGTAAGATGGCGTATGCATCTACGTATGCATCTACGTAGCCATGGGTGCCATCAATCCGATATTGCTGATTATCCTAGAACAATGTTTGTGTACGTCGATAACATTGCGCGAGATCGCTTGTTATTGGTAAATACATAAATTCAGTAAGTAGTTGTATATGTATATACAAAGTTCTTCATATATGAGGTATATTCGCCGCCCAAGTATTGACAAAGGACTCGGGAGGAAGATAGAAGAGACAGCGCACCATGACGACGATCAGGGTGAGTCTTGAAGCGCCGTAGATTCCACGGCTGATCGATACCAGGTTGCTTTCGTCCACATGTCGGCCTATAATGGGTATCCAGCCAAGATAGTAGCCCATGGGCAGGCTCACTGTTGTCACGATGACGCAGACGCGCCAGAGCCATTGCTCGACAATCGTTGGGAAAGGAAAGTTCCAGGCTACGAAATGAATAGCACCGAAGGCTAAAGCGATTGGAGGGACTACTTTTCTTGCAAGTCCGGCGTCAAGAAGGTCGTTGGGAATGCTTGCTCTTCCACCAGCGTCAGAGTAATTGATTCTTTCGTCTTCGAGTGCTGGCTGGATACGCCCTGCCAAATCAAAGACGGAAGTTTGGAGGATGACCGCAGTCCTCACGGAGCGTGGTTTGCTGAACAGGCAGCCCCATGAGATGACTGAGCAGAACGCGAAGCCCAAAGTACCAATTTCCAATGGCGAGAGAGGCAGCTGTTTGGCGGTCCTCACGATGCAGTTGGTGCAGAAGTAGAGAATCTGCACCACAGCAAGACCCTTGGCGAGAGTGTCGCTTTTTGCGCGGTCGGTGATCTCCTCGTCGGTAAGCAAGTCGTCGAGCTCAAGCGTACCCTCCCTTGCCAACATGCAAAAGGCGCGCGCACCGAGGTGATTCAGGGTTCCACGATCATCTGAGGAGTCTTGCAGAGGTTTAGAGTTCTCCTGAGAGCGAACCGCATAGCCTCCCATGTTAATGTAGAATGCCTGAAGCAGTGTCCAGTGACGAGACGGGTTGCGAGCATTGAGACCGCTTAGATAGGCTCTGGTTCTCCGAGCCGCATGTAAGGCATCTATAGCGTTCAAAGCGTAATGCTCAGGCTCAATGATGGTAGTGAGGGTCCAGTGGAACGTGGGCTTGATACCTTTCCACCACCACTTGAGGTTTCCCAACCGACCAATGTCTCTGCCATCGCGCTGCTCTGGCACATTCAAGTGCAGGACGGTGAATGTACATGCAATAATGGTGGCCAGCGAGCTCCAGGTCATGTCCAGCGTGCTCCTGATATTGGGACCAGAGACATAATTGAAGGAGACATCTGGTAGGGTGCAATTCGTGTCGAAGGTGGTGAGAGCGTGAGTGGGCGCGCTGGAGATCAAGATCAAGGGCAGATAAAAGGACATGTTCAATTATGCCTCCACTAAATGCTGAGATCAGTGGAACATAGTCCTGATATTAATACTGTCAACCTATACATAGCTGAAGGGCATAAACGCCACCCTAGTTTCATGGCCGCTCCTGGGCGTGAAGAGACCAGTGGTATGCGTGAATTCAGGCGCCAAAAGCATTACTATATTGCGGCACAGCACTAGGAGACATGCCGGTTCTATGTTTAGCGGTTTAGCGCTGGCTGATTGTCATGAAACCACATCGATATCGGGCGAGTAAGCGCCACCATTTACAACGACGTTACCTCGAAGTTTTGTCGTGGGCTGTGAGCGGGAACAATACCTAGGTTGAAACGATCCGGCCAAAGATGTGATAGTTGAAATGCTTTCTGGTCAAGCATGAGATTGAGCAGATCCATCTCGGCCTTGGCGCAGGTCATCGCGCCGTCACGTGCGGTCGCGTAAAGTGGCGGACCCTTCTTTCACGTCAGTCTCGATAATGACGAGCGCTGCCACCGGGCAGACCACCTCGATACTGGCCACTGTGGACTAGATGACATCCTCATGTTCCGGAAGCCTCGCGATTCTCTGAAGCAGCCAGAGCTCGGCCGTCCGCCATCACCTGGTGTGACTTCCTCCAAGACACCATTCACTCTCGCCATTCCACCTTCGGTCCCGCCACCATCAAAGCCTTTGAACATGGCTGCCACCAAGACAAAGTCGAGCAGGCCACCCGCCTCCACACCAGGTAGATCGCTATCGTCTGGAAATGTCAAGAAGGCTACCGCAATGTCGAAAACCAAGCAGAAGCCGAACGGCAATATTATGAATTTCTTCAAGAAGGAAGAGACTGGTCTGTTCGTTGCAGAGAATGGCGGTCCGGTCGGCAACTCGTCACCATACTTTGACAAGGAAGAGACATCCGCTGACGATGCGGGGCGCTTCAATGAAGTGGAAACACCATCGAAACGAAGACGGCTGAGCAATGAGAATGATGAGACGGAAGATCGAGAACAAGATGGAAGCTTATTTGGCGACGAGGAGCCGCCAAAAGCTGCCGAACCAGCAGAGGCGCCTGCTGCAAAGAAGTCTGGCCCTTTCATGGAAGATTCGGATAGCGAAGACGACCAGGGTGAACAACCCCAAGCGATCATTGGCTTCGACCAAGCTCCTAGCGGTAACCCTGTAGTCGCCTTGGCCGCACCTCAGGCTCTGGATGCAGCCAAAGAGAAGATTGCACCAGAAGACAGTACGGCAATTGACGTGGAACCTGTACCAATGGAAGAACGTCCTACGTTGATTAAGGAGGAGACAAGCTATGGTGGAGGCCTGGAGGAATATGAAGATTTCGACGGCATCGAAGGAGATTTCGATGAGGATATCAATGAAGAGGGCGATGAGACTTTTGAACGGAGATATATGGAAGAGCAAGCCAGACTAGAAGCTGAGGAGAACGAGAAAGACTACGATCCGTTACCGCCCAGCGAAACCATCATCAAGGCAGAATTTGTTAGTACACCAAATGGCACAGAAACCACGAGTCCAACTTGTCCTATATGCGACGCAAGCCTTGCTGGAGTAAGCGAACAAGATGCAGGCGTCCATGTCAACAATTGCCTAGACGGCAATCCTACACCTTTGCCAGAGCCCAAGAAACCATTACTCCCCTCGACAGACGTCAAGCCAGAAAGATGTGCTTCTCCTGCGCAGTATAAGAGGCCCATGGTACGACCAGCTAAGCCAGGCCAACAGAATCCATTCATGTTTGGTGAGCAGAAGCCCAGTGGAGGCTCGGCATTCAGCAAGCTCATGTCCGGACATGCAGAGGACGCCGCCTGGGCGGAGGCAGCAGCGTCAGAGCAAGCATCTAGAGGTAAACCTGCTTACACTAGGACATGCCCATTCTATAAGATTCTGCCCGGCTTGTCTATCTGTGTAGATGCGTTTCGATACGGGGCTGTTGAAGGCTGTCAGGCCTACTTCCTAAGCCATTTTCACAGCGATCACTACATCGGCTTGACGAGTACATGGACGCATGGTCCAATTTACTGTTCTCGCGTGACGGCCAACCTTGTCCGCCAACAATTGCGAGTTGATCCGAAATATGTGGTTGGCCTAGAGTTCGAAGAGACAGTCGAAGTACCAAACACAAGGGGTGTCAAGGTGACCATGATCTCGGCGAACCATTGTCCCGGATCGTCCCTCTTCTTGTTTGAGAAAGTCGTCGGCAAGAAGACAAACGGCGAGCCGCGCCTGCAGCGCATATTGCATTGTGGTGACTTTCGAGCATGCCGTGCGCATATTGAGCACCCGCTACTCATGCCAAACGTACAGAACAAGGTTAATGGCAAGACACAAGAGCAGAAGATCGATGTTTGCTATCTTGACACCACATACCTGAACCCTAAGTACGCCTTTCCACCACAAGAATCGGTCATCAAAGCTTGCGCCGACATGTGTATGAGTCTTTCAAAGGTCTCGCTGGACGAAGATGATGGCTGGGAACAGATGAAACGTCAAAGAGCCGGAGAGGGAATGACCAAGTTCATCCAGCGCGAGAATTCAGCCAAAGAAGAAGAGCCTGAAGATGGCACGGAAGACCACATGAAAGTCGAGCGTAACCCCAAAGCCAGCCAACAGATCTTGTCTTCCACGAACGGGGCGAAGAATCGCGGCCGTCTGCTAGTGGTCGTAGGCACCTACAGCATTGGCAAGGAGCGCATTTGCCTTGGCATTGCGAGAGCGCTAAAGAGCAAGATATTCGCCCCTACAGGTAAGCGCCGCATCGTCGCAGCGCTTGAAGACCCCGAGCTTGATGCTCTGATGACGGACGACCCTCGTGCCGCACAAGTACACATGACTCCCTTGTTCGAGATTCGCGCCGATACTCTCGATGATTATCTGAAAGACTACTTCCCGCATTTCACACGTGCCGTAGGCTTCAGACCCAGCGGATGGAACTATCGCCCACCAAACTCGCGCTTCGTTGAATCACCCTCTGTGCAAACAGTCCTCAGCTCTGACAACTGGAAGAGCAACTACAGTATGAGGGAACTCGTGCCTCAACGAGGCAGCACAAGCCGTGCGAGCTGCTTTGGGGTCCCTTACTCCGAGCACAGCTCTTTCAGGGAACTGACTGTCTTCTGTTGCGCCTTGAGGATTGACAAGGTCATCCCGACGGTGAACGTGGGGAGTGCGAAAGGTAGAGAGAGAATGAAGGCGTGGTGTGAGAGGTGGGCACAAGAACGCAAGAAGAATGGTATATGGCAATTGCCAGAAGGAACGGAGTTGCAATAAGCGGAGAACCAGCTGCCATGATGGTTTATCGATTATACCCCCAAACTTGAAGTCATGATTCTCTCTGGTATACGTGTATTTTTCGCTTACTGCCACAATTTCATCCAACTGTTTTTGGACCATAGCCGCGCTTCAAGCCCAAGACCCTCGTGTCGGCTAACGCACCTGAGTTGCTGACGAAGCAGAAGCTCCAGCCAAGAGCTGAAGGAGCCTTGCCTCCTTTGGGAACAGCTGACAAACTCCACGATGCAGGCACTTCATATGACGAGTGACAAGACCTCAATGATCAGAGTGCTCAAAAGCATGCGAACTCAAGGTACACTGCAGTGCTCATTTCCGTACAATTATCGCTTCCATTGAACCCATCTCCATCTTAATTGTATTTCGAAGGAATTAGAACATCGCCGCAATACCCGAAGGAAAGACTCGTCGAACTCCACAACCACGACCATGTCTCCCCCGACCCCTAAAGAAATCCTCGAACGCTTCTACGCCGCCGAAACAATTTTCATGGCGGCACCGGAAGCTTCGCGTGACCCAACCGACATGCTCAACACCCTCTCGCCCAACATTAAAGTCGAACAAAGCCCCGACCTTCCCTGGGGCGGCAACTGGATCGGTCACAAGGGCTTCGCCGCCTGGGGTGAACGTATGAAGGAATATTTTGAAACTCTCGAAGTCCTGCAACCGCGAGTCTACGAGCAGGCTGATGGCGACGAAGTTCTAGTGCATTCGACTTTGAGGCTCAAGACGCTCAAAGGCGAGGTGTGGGAGAAGCCGATGGTGCAGGTCGTTAAGGTAAATAGGGCTGAGGGGGTCATTACGCAGATCACGCCGTTCTACTGGGATGTGCAGGGATTGAAGAAGTTGTTGGGTCTGTAAGCTTTGGCTTGCTTTTCAGCGAGGTGTTGAAAGCATCAGAATAGAGAGGTTGTGTCGATGTAGGAATAATACAAGACGTCTATATCGTATATCTCGTTGCGATGCAATGCAAGGATTTCTGTGCCGTGCCGTTCCCCCGTATGCCATGCGAAATTGGTATTGTTGAACAATTTGAAAAGAAAGAGAAAAATAAAAGGGGAAAGTCCAGCCAGCCCAGCACGAGATTCTGCGCGCCATAGAGGAATCAAACCCATTCCTTCACTTGGGGTCTTCGTGGCACTTGCTCTCAGCAAGAGTCCAGCCTGTCAGCCTGTTGGCAAGATCGGAGACGTAGCAGGCTGTGGCGCCAGCAGCCTCGCTAAGATTGCCGCTCAGAGGGATGATGCCACTGTTATAGCCTCTGGAGGCTGTGTAAGCGTCGCCGTAGTAGATGAGGTTCTGCACAAGGCCGTCACCTGTGGCGGTTCCTTGGGTGCCGTCCTGGACCATATCGAAGATAGACTGGTTGGCGTGGCTCGCGCTGAATTCGGTACCTCCGTGGGATTGCATGAGACCAGGGTTCGCGACACCACCGTAGGATGTTGTCACCTTGACCTTGGCGCAGCCGTGAGTCTAGCATTACATGTTAGTGGAAGAAGCGCTTCGTAATGGATGCTCGAGCATACCTCTTGCAGGATGGTGGCGAGGATGAAACGGTGGTCTACAAGAGACGCGTCGGCACGATTTTGGATAGCATTGTAAATGTATTGAATCTCCTCGTCTCTGAAGATATTGTCAGCTAAGTCTTCCTGGAATAGTTCAGTAAGACAACTCACGTCTGATCTTTGCCAAACTTGTTAGCGTGGCACGAAGTCTTAAAGAAGTGGAGATTGTTTTTCCACATGTCCTCAAAGGACACCCATTCTAAGGGGGAAGGGAAGTCTGAGGCCTTTCCACTGTAATAGGTGTATTCGTCCTTGCCTGCTCCAATGCCGTCCGTGACATTAGAAGATGGTTGGTGCGTTGCGCCTTTGCCAAACGATCGGGAGTCGGTCACAGTTGCATTCCCGTGAGCAGGCTCGTAGTTGTAAGGCTTCTCTCTGTTGGACAAGCCAACGCCGAGGCCTACTGCAAGACCAATGACTACGCAAGCCACAACAGCAATAATAATGTACAGCTTCTTCCTGCTGTGATTCCTGGCGTCTCGGGGAGGCAGGTCGTTGCCAGGCTCTGCGATGTCGAGATCCGAGACCGTCTTAAAGCCGCGGTAAGTCTCGTAGTCTTGGTATTCGCCACCATCTGGCTGATGGGCGGTCTCTGGGTGTCCAAGGTGTGAAGGGTTGGCAGGATTGTCAACAGCCTCGTAGCTCTGACTGTAGTATCGTGAGTTCCTGTTGGCAGCCATGTTGTCCTGGTTGATCGCGCGATCTATGTACAAAAGTGGACTGTATGTGCAACACAATAATAACGAACGCTACACGAATGGATGGGAGAAGGGAAACATGTTGGTATAAACCTTCAGGCGCCACAGTGTCAGGGGCACGGTTCAGCGTTTGACAATTCTTCGATGGGCCGCGCCCGTACGTGGACGAATCCTTTGCTCAACCGTGATTGGTCTGTATTGTCTAAATGGGTGTGCTTTCGGGTCATCATAGGTGCCTTGCCGCCCTAACCGCGTAGTCTTGGGCTTAAGCTTTTCTGGCGTTGAGAGCGTTCGAACGTTCGGCAAGCCTCCGACTTTCTTTGCACCACAAGTCTATGATGGCTGCGAAGAATGCTCAAGTATGGTCCCCAGTCTTGTACAAAGGTGTGATATCTCGTATGCTATGGTCGTGCTTTTACTCCTGTCTGACCACGCGCCGGAGCCAGCTGGCCGTCAGGGTCATCGGCGCTAAGGTGATAGTCCGACACATAGAAGCGCTAGGACATGCGACGCATGCACTAGTGGATCTGAAAGGTTTATTTCTGGCAACACATCTGCAGCAGTTTGCGAGACGCTATGTACTTTGCCACTCCAACGTGACTATATATGGTCACAGGTGAGGCAGTATGTACATAGCGCCTCCTCTGGCTTGACTGCCGTAGCCTCGCGATATTTTTGTTTTGAGGTATAGCCACAGGTTGAATGTCTCGTGTTTCCACGAGAGACCCGTCATGTTGCGTAAGCGATGTCAATGTAAAACGTACTCGTATCCATCTGTGCGACAAGCACCTGCAAACACGCGCAAGCATCCACAAGAAAGACATATTGCTCATGAGCACACTTCAAATTTGTTTTTCCACATATATTCTTATCAGCATCTTATCTCAACTCCGTCTTTGCTAACAGTGAGATACTTGACACCTTTATACGGCTTCACCTCCGGGCCCAAGCCTTTGCTCTTCTTCGAGTCGATAAGCAGGCTTTCAACTTTCAGCCCGCTCGCCAGCCAGCCTTTCACGCTGAAACTCAGCATAGCAGCACTGGGCATGAGTTCGCGGTTCTTGTCGGCCTTTCCCCCACTTTTTCCAGCAGCTGCCCCGTTGGATCTTGATTTGGGTGCAGTGGAATGTGCTTGGTAGCTTGAGGGTGCATCATCGTCGTAGTCATATGTCGTGGCTGTCATACCATTCATGCCACTGTTGCTCTCCTCTTCTGCGTCGTCTTCGTCGGTCAAAGGTCCTTGAACTGTGCAGCGAAGGACAACGCCAATTGCTGGGATCGGGGCAACGTCCTTAGAGGGAATCTTCCATTCAACAGCACCATCTGCGGGAGACCAGTGTGCTTCACCTTTCGTAGGGCGGATATTCGAGAGGTTGCGAGCTGTTGGAGGAAGGGGAATGCGCACAGTCAGCTCTTCGACCGCAGGGCCTTTGTTTTCAGGCGCCGAAGAAGAGCGAAATGCGCCAGGACGGCTGGAGCTGCTCAAATTGGACTGTAGACTGGCTGTGGCTGCTGAGCGTGCTGAACACGGAAGGGTCAGGCGCACTTCAAATTCGTTGCCCATTGCTCCAAGTCCGGTAGAGATTTCAATATTCGCAGGTAGATCAAGTTTTGGTGCGGATCGGCTGTCTGTTGTAAGAGGCGCATCCGGTCCAAGCAGATCTGTTTCGTATCCGCAAAGTGCAAAGCGGCCATCTGGAGGCACGAAGCTAATTGAGCCGTCGCCTTTCCATCTGTTGAGGCGCACACATGGATGGAATACAGCTCTTTCCATAATAGATCGCAGCTGATCGCCTCTATTTCCCATGCCTGCACCCTTTCCGCCTGTAGAAAGGTTCAAGTTCAGATCCGGTACTCCACTAACCTTTGAGGTGAATATGATGCTGCCGTTGGCGAAAGCAGCCAATGGTCGGCCAGACGGAGCAAAAGTGACCGACAGGGATTCCACAATATCCACATATAACTCATTGCTGGTGTGTCGGACGTTATTCCTTCGCCAAGGAATCGCCGAACCTTGAGCCGTGAGTGCTGAAGGCTGTGATCGCTGCAGCATGCCCGCGCTTGAAGGTGTGCTTCCCAGCGCTGGGCTCGAACCAGGCAGGCCAACTTTGCCAAAGAGGTTATCCAAAACTCCTGGCCCAGTCTCCACCACGTCGCGCAGCACATTTGCTTCTCCCTGACACACAATACCAGCGTCTGCCATTTCGGCCAAGACCTGCGCAACGACATCGTAGCTGGCTGTGATCCTGCTCGCGAGTAGAGGCGAACCGAGAAACTCTTCCAAAGCGTCTGCAACACGGTGCAGGAATTCCAGAACCAGTAGAGGTTCAACGTCCGAGCTCGATGGGGACAGGAAGAGCAAGTTGTCCTGTATTATGGAGTATAGTAGTGTGGGTGGGTTGGTTGAGGAGATGTATGTCAGGCTAGGGCGCGGTGAAGGTTGCTGGAGGTAGAGCGGAAGTAAGGTGGACGGGGGAGGCGGTCGACCGGTGTAGACATTGTTCAGTATGAGGTTGCTGGTACTGTCAGTGCCATCCTAACTTTCGTCAATACGAAATGCGAGGCTACTTACGTACTTGTGTTCGTCGAAGATATAGAGAGCCTCAATGGTGGCCATATTGAGAATGATAACAGGCGAGCACCTAGACTTTCGAGCTACCTAAGAGATTGTTGAGGCTGACAAGTAGCTAATAAACAGTGCAGCACCTAATTCAAGTCCGAGGATGCGGTTGTTTGAACCTCCATCATGTGTAGACGAGTCGCATCTGTGAAGCGGGGCCAAAATCGCAAGGCAAGTCTGCCGTGAACAAGCTCCCAGAGGTATTCCCAATTGAGCCGTTTGCGACAACCTCTCTATCAGCAACACACGACCAGGAGATCTTGTCTGAAGCCGAACAAACCGTCAATATGCCTTCCGCCGAACACACAGTCCATTCGCTCGCCCAACCCGCGAAAATCTCCGATACTCTCGCCGAGCAACAGAAGGACTACGACTGCACACCTTGTCGCCTTATGGGTACGCAGCTACTTCTTGAATCTTCGCTTGCTGGACCATGATTGTAACACGATATCTGTAGGAAGTGCCACGTTCACTGGTCTCGGTATCTACAGCTATGCTTCTGGCATGTCGCAGCTCCGTCAGCGCGAAGCCGAAATTTTGAAGAGCGGGTCACGAGTGACAATGCAAGCACGGAAATTTGGCATCTTTGGCTTGAGCAGTGTGTTGGTGGGATTGGGAGTCTATCGTCTGGTCAACTGAAAGATGCCAGTGCTGCGAGAAAGATGTAAAGTGTGATCTCTAAGCCGACTGTGATGGAGCGGCCGGACTACCAGGAATCAGGACTGGATGTAAGATATGGGAAGGGCGAGTTGCACATCGCTCATGCGGAAGCTGGCACTGCCCGTCATAGTGGGTTGTTCAAGTTTTATGTTGCTACATGTACGATATCGGGAGAGCTGAGAAATTTGTGGTCACGCGAAAGCTGTCTACAGACCAAAAGAGATTTGAAGATTTTGGAGTGAGCTAATTGAAAGACCGACAACCCTCTAGTTGCGCATAAATCATGTATACATGACGGCAGACGACCTTCTGCTGCAATCCTGTGAGACAATGTAGTATCTCACGGCGGTCTACAAGCAGCGATTCATGATCTCTCGCCCAGACCCTGACGCTCGATTATTTCCATGAGGCACAATTGCAATGGATTCTTTCATCTCTGAACAGCTGACTGAAGCCGAGAGTTGAGGCGCGCATGTAATTTGCAAGATCGCAAGACTAAAGGTGTTTGTTACTTCGTCGGTCGCGACTGGCACCTGCTCTACCATTTGCTCTCACCAAAGACACCTGCCGCGAACAGCGACCTATCTTCATGCTTCAATGGACCTGCTCCCTGCCTTACTATCTAGTCTTACAGACCTCTGCGGTGGCCGAGTCGAACAGTATTGTCGCTTACATCTCACCATGATAGACTTTACGGTGGCACAATTTCTAACAAGATCTTGATCCCGTCAGAGCCCTGACATGGCATCTTCAGCCTGCCTAGATAAACTCCCACCGGAGACCCGGAACGTGTGTTACAAATACGTGTTCGGCCCGAGCAAGGTCATGACACCGTTCAGGCAGGACAACATCATGAACTACGGAGATCACTTATTGTAGCCTGGCGCGACCGTCGTCAGTACAAAACCACCAATCGACATGTCCATTCTTACCACTTGCAAAGCCATTCACAAAGAGGCATTGGACGTCCTCTACGATAGCCATGCCGTGCGTGGTAATATCACCCAGATCTGGGATCTTCTTCTGCTCAAGGCCGTCTTCAGAACCCATGTCAGGAGGGTCGAAATCGACGATTGGCTTCATGGTTACAGCCACTCTATGTTTGTATCAGCTCTATTGCTATTGCAAGTACTTCCTGGAATCCGGTCTGTCATCATTCTCAGTGATTGTCTGAGTCTTATGCACGTCTCGCACCACAGCTTCATTTCAGCTCACTATTTTGCGAGACTGTCAGGACTGGGCGAGCCGACCTGCGTCGATATCGGACGATATCAGCTGTGCGGGAGACTCAATGGCGTTCAGGTAGTTCACCGCAAGCTGGTGGACATGTGGCCAAGCGTTGTGAACACACCAAATGGCTATGATGCTGTCGCTGACGTGTTGGCCCTGGTCGAAGCAAGTCCCCTAAAGCTCAAGTTTTCCAATGTGCCAATCTGGGCAGCGCACACTTCTCTACGCCGATGGGTCGGATTGCTAGACGAAATGACCCGTCTCTTCCGCGGGACAAGTCTTCTTCATGACAAGAAGGATGAGGAGAAAACACTTCTCGCGCGCTTCAATGCCTCTATCAGATGTCCAGTACGCCGGGATCACAATGGGAATCCTACCGCTATTCAAAGATTGCTTCTGTGTGATCTCAGGCCCGGAGACGACCCTTTGACACTTTCATTAGCAACAAATTTCCTTTCCATGAACATTGCAGCTTATCGCTCGAACGATACTCCTGATGGGCAGATCAACTATTACATCGCTCACTGGGCCGAGGTCGACGGTGGGATGCATACATTTGACGCCATGAGTCTACACGCGGCGTCTGCTCTGAAGGGCGAATGTGGTGACTATTACATGATTGACCCTCTCTTCGAAAAGCGCCTGTTCGAAGTGCACGAGCTTCGCTTGCGCACAGGCCGTGTTTTTCCACCATCATTATACCAGGGCGCAGTGTCCAATTTGACCGCAGCGGAGGTCAGGCAATTTTTAATGCTGGAGCAAGCACTTGATAGCCAAGGATTTGAAGCCACCGTTCAGCAGAGAGCTGATGACTTCTCTTCGCAGCTCTTGCGGCGATACATGTCCGCGACAGATTTGCTGGATGCGAACGAAGTTGAAAGCGCATCTCTCGAAGACATGGTCAAAACCTTGGCTTGGGACTACATCTCGATGTTCGTTCATGCTTGGAAAATGGTCGTTCGCGAGGGTCTCGAAGACGACTCAGGCCTGCATCGCTCGTGTGACCGCATCTTAGAACTTTTCGAAGAGTTGCTTGAATTGGAAAGTGGTGAGTGACGTGGTCAAGACACACAGTCATGTGGTCCGAGGGAGTACTTCATTTGAGTCTGCGTTCAATGAACCAATTGGGAGGTCTCCGAGAACAACGGGTAGTTTACCTTGCAGCGGAGCTTTTAGGAAGGTCATGTCACTCCTTTTCATGTAATAACAATTCTCTTTACACATACCTGATGTATCCCAAATGTTCGCCCTGTTCAAGCACAAGTTGCCAGCAATCCTGAGTACGAGCTTTTGCCAGCCTGATCAATGTACTTACTATCACGTTGATATGAGGTTTACTTCCAGCGATCGTTTTCCATTGGTCTGCTGATGAGAGCCTGGGGCTGGCACACAGATGGTGCAAAGAGTCAGTGACCGCAATATCTATATGCGCGAACAGTCTATGCTTCTTACAATGCATTTATTCGACGACATGGATCGGCATATGTATGTCTTTTTGAAATGCTGTGCTAGGTCATTGTTGCAAAGTTGTATGGCCGGAGTTTGCCGATGTTGCAAACAGGCTGCAGCGGCTTCCTGCACATGAGGCCGAGCCGATAGGCTAAGTGTAGGAGTATGAAGTCTCAAAAAGGATATCCGTGCAACCCTCCGATAGATCTGTATTCTCCAAGGCTGTATGGAAAGACTTTGCTTGCAGGAAGCCGTATTGGAGCCTTGTCATTAATGGCAAACTTCCTCCATTCACTTCCGCTTGCATGACAGGCCCCTTCACAGCCACGTGACTAACGTCACCGCGCCACCACAACGGCAGTGACATGTGCCTGACCTTCAACACGCCACTCGTCGCCTGCAACTTCGCGGCGTTCCCTTGTAAATCCGACCGTAATCCACCACTCCACTCCACAAAAGGACATCGCGCCCAGACCACTCACACTTCCTGGACAGCCATGGGGTACGCTACCAAGCGCCGCAAGATAAAAGCACAGCGTTACCCCTGTCACACTTGTTTAGAAGATCGCACGTCAAGATCTTTTCCCGACAACAATCCTACGGAGGCTTGTAGCCATCTAATCAACACATGCACCAAATGTCTGAAGCAGTGGATTGAATCGCAGATGGAGTCGAAAGCCTTTGCGCCTCTCATCAAGTGCCCACAATGCGATGAAACGATGAATGGCAGTGATATTGAGTCTGTAGTGACGAAGAAAGTATTCGCGAGGTACGTTCCAGAACCACTTGGCATCGTGCGATGGTACGATGTGATATTGATGATATCTTGCAGATACGTCGAGCTCGAACGGAAGTATATCGCAGAAAACACACCAGGATGGCGCTGGTGTCTTTCGCCAACATGCGGAGCCGGGCATGTACATCTGAGTGGCGCCGATCATCCAGGCTCCGAAAGCAATCCCATCGATCTGTCAGAACGGAAAGGTCCTCCATGGACTGGCGCGGTCAGCGAGAGCCAGCATGACTCAGCCAACGTGCAGGAAACCTTGGAATCTACAGAGTCCAAGCCTGACTCTCAAACCACTCAGAAAGCCGACATCTTCGTCTGCAAAGAGTGCGGCACGAAAGCTTGCATCCCCTGCGATCGTCCGTGGCACGAGAAGGAGACGTGTGAAGAGTACCGAGCCAGGACCAAGGACAAGATCAAAGAGGAAGATGCGAGCCTCGCTGCCATTCAAAAGTTGACGAAGAAGTGTCCACAGTGCTCGAAGAGCATCGAGAAGGACGGCGGCTGTTCCCACATGATTTGCACGCAGTGCTGGATTGAATTCTGTTGGAATTGCGGACACTTGATCAATCACAATGGTCAGTGGTGCGCGTGTGGGCGCATACCTGGACAATGATTTTGCATTAGTCAGGAGTAAGATTCGAGCATCCTGTTCCACGAAGGAAGCTGTGAGAGGCTTGGGTTGATGCTATTGGTTGGTGGAAAAGTGAAAAGGGATCCGTGCTCCGAGAATGAATTTTGAGAATGGTTGGGAACAAGATCAGCTTGTTTTACAATTAATGCATCGCATGAGCTATTACACTGTTGGTTGTTATTTGCAACCAGAAGGCTTCGTTCTGTGGCCGAAATGCGCCGCGCTAAAACACAAAGATACAAGAGAAAATTCGCCAGTCAACCCTAGACTTGTCCATAAGGCTTGCTTGGGCCGTTAGGTCCAGAACAGGTAATGTTGATCTTCGAGGTTGACCATGAAGGAGAATTGACCGGAACGAAAGAATCTGAAGGTGTTGATCCTTGGAAATCGTTGCGGCTCGGGTTCTTAGGGTGCGCTTGTGGTAGGCTTGCAAGCTCCTGGGAGTTTGTTGAAGATGCGTCGCCATCCTTCGACCTCACGGAAGTGTGGATATTGAAAGGCTTCTCGGACTCGACCGTGTAGGTCCGCCTGAGCTCAATATTTTGTTGCGATGCCAAAGTGTGGCTGGTTGTCTCTTTGTACTTGCTGCGGCCTGACAAGCTATTGAGAGCCTTGTCGACGGTGTCCTTGAGGTACTCACGGAAGAATGCACGAAGAGATGGTGCACATGTACAGATGATGGCCAGATTCCACTCGAGAAGCGTCCAGAAGTAGACCCAGAATCCGACCCTATGGAGTGTTAACAATAATCAATGCGAAGACCATGCAAGAAAAAGCTTACCATGTAGAATCGTAGTCGGATCCGAGAGCAATTGCATGCTTAGTGCGCAAGCCTGCAGCAACGACAACGACAATACCAAAACTGAAGACGAAGTTGAGCGCAATCTTCTGACGTCTTGGCATATCGAGAGGCCAGATCATAGCCCAAGGTAGTATCAAAGCATAACAATCGCTCATGACAGCGAGCACACCGGCGGCGAAACTTGATGATCTAGTATCGGCGCAAGTCCAGTCCGTAGCGTAGTTAGGGTCAAAGACCTTCCAGTTTGCTTCCACCGGGTTGCAAGTCGTCAACAGCATGATGTTGAACGCAAGTGTCCAGGCAACAGTCACTCCAATGGCTACCCAGACAGACCAAGTCCAACGTCGTTTGAAAGTGCCTTTGACCATGCGACGATAGAAGAGCAAGATTGAAATTCTGATCAAGCAGGTTCCGGTCAGGAAGATAAGTTGACCAACCCAGGCACTCTGTAGTGTGTCAGCTGCGAGGCCCGCTAGCATTAAGGTCAATCGAGCTCACCATAGCGACAGTGGGGTATTTTGCGATGTCTACATCCCACATGTGACGATCCAGGGTGCCAGTAGCGGACGACCAGCAGATGACACCTGTGAAAGCCACAACTAACATCCAAGAAGGTATTAAGAACGCCTGGGAAATGTCAGTCAAAATCTACAGTCAGCGAATTGTCCTGTCGACATACATCATCCAAGCCGAATCCTCCACCGCGTTTCCGCAGACGCAGTGTCAATCGCAGAGCAACAAGAATTGAGCTGATTACGACCAGCGGAATAGCATATGCGGGCATCCATGTTCGCCTCTCTCCATGGGGATATGCATCAGTGTGCCAGGCTAACAGAACTTCTGGTGGTGGGACGATGACGTTTCCGATCGCTTTTTGACTGAAGAGTTTGGCTGACATGTTGGCGTGTCTTGTCGTGACAAGAAGGAATACCACGCCGTGTGGCGGCGGCTAGCAATGCAATGTGTGTAGGGCAGGGCGTGGGTATAAGTATCGGGAAGTCAGACCTACGCGACCAGAGTCGGGTACAAGGTTCACCCTTGCGCCTCTGGGGATTCGCTCGAGCCCTGACACACAGGGCCGGTGCGATTGGCATCTTTAACCATGATTCGGGCGCCGTAGACCCGGAGTGTGGTAGAGCAGCCACTGATGCTAGGTTTCGCACGCTACATCCACTTCCCTTCAAGCGTCAGAAACCCTGTGCGTGCAACAACCCTCGATGGCGCCATGAAGCTACCACCGCGCAAAGTCCTCGGCAAGAGCTCGCGCTTTCTCTGTAGGTTTCTTGAGACAGGGCAAAGGTGAGACATTGCTGCATGATTTGCATGTCTCAACCAGGCGACTAAGTTTGGCGGCTCAAACTCTGGGTGGAGATGCGCGGGCCCTGAAGACTGTCACCACGGGACATCTGGCCGTTCTCTGTAATGAATTCGCTTGCAGGACGCCACCAGCGCTCCTTCGTACCTACAGGCTGTTGTGTTGTGTAAATGGACGTTCTCCGTCGAGTCTTACGTCCGAGGCGTGCCCTAAGGACTCGTCTTCCACGGCGCCACAAGCGCTCATTGGCCTAGACGGGAGATTGTGCAAGCGATTGGGGTTACACGTAATGATGCTAGAGCGCCGGATAGGCATACCCTTGGTCTGGGAGTAGCGTGCTACGGAGGGAGGACCGCCATTATTAGAGCACGCGAAGACTGCCTCGATGCTTCGTATGACCACACGCTTGTTTGTGCTGTCACGAGTTAGACGCGTCGATCATACATCCATAGGCTCAACTGCTCGTAGATCTCAGCTGTCCAAAGATCCACCTACCGAGGCACAGCACACAGACCTACACGCAATGACCCGGGGTTTCTCGTTTCTCGTTTTGAACGTCCCGCAGTGTCCGACGGGCAAGTCGCTTGGCACTACTGTATGACGACACTTGGTGGCCTTGTTCTTCACGTTCCAATAATCGAGAGGTCACTAGCCAGTCTCGCCAGCACAGCAGAGAGCACTTGAACGCCCCAAGGAAGCAGGATATATAGGTCAAAGCTAAGATGCATGAAATCTTCACAGTAGATGAGGCTGCACTGAAAGGAGCCGTGCCTAGTTGCCGAAGTCGTCGTACCTGCATATCATGGTTATATGGCGCCCTATGAAAGTTTCTGCAAATCGTGAAGATTCCAATCAATACTTGGAGAGTGATATAGCGATGTTCGTTGGCTGTCAGGCTTCATTCAGGAAGGGAAAATGCAGGGGCTGAATTCTGTTGTGAGCCCTCGCTCGCTGGTCGAGTCATAGGGCAGCACTATTGAAACGTTAGGCTTGCCCCAAACCAAGGCGCGGAAATCGGAACAAGGGCTCTCAGATTTTCAGTCTTTTTCCAACACGCCACACACTCGGCCTTCAAACCGAGGCCGAGAACTAGCATGTTGGCGCCCACAAAGCACAGGCATCTAAGACTATAACAGATGCATTTTTGCCGACAAAAATGCCAGTCGAGCCGAGTGAGAAATCCCCGTTGTCTGGACAAGAACACAGGCTCAACAGGCAGACGCGAACAGCGCGTATACGAGGCAGATCATCTTACTCGTGTGGTGAAGAGAATGCTCATTGCGCCGAGCATGTCCCGTAGCAGGTAGTGGAGCGTTTCGTTCATTTCGACTAACATTCGTGCTGTAGATATATATGGGCGCCTGCGAAGATCTTGATCTGCACAAGCACGGTGCTTTGGCTCATCATGTGTTGCACCGTCTCGCTGGTCTCTGCATGTCGAACCTCGGGTGTTTCCACGTGGTTTGGAGAGGACCCATGGGCAGATCCTCTTTGCACGGCACTTGGACTGCAAACGCAACTTTGCGCGCAGATCTAAGGATGCAGACTGTTGCGCTGCTGATCATGGATGATCTGCAGGACTACTGCCAGTAGTGGATTCTGCAATGCTCACGTGATGCATGCCCTATTGCCGAGGCATGTCAATCAAGCATAGGACGAACAGTCTGACACGTTTCAGATCAAAGCTTGGTCGTGGTAGCGAGAGTGATAAGCTATTATGCCCTTCATGTAGTCGAAAGTGTGTATATTGCCAATATGGCCTTGGATGAAGGTTCTGGGAATCCTTCCGTTAGACCCGTTGACATCCTCCGGAGTGGAGGTGCAAATGGAGAAGTCCTCCATTCGGCCACAGGGCCACGAACGTCAAAGTAAACTCAATTCAAGCCACTTCGTGTGGGAGGCCTCAGAACAGTCTCACGCCCATGGGGTAATGTTCCGAGAAGCTATCAAGATCGAGACCCCAAGGATGGCTCGACCGCGACGATGTGCTGTCATGTTCGTTTCGCTTGTAATTGTTGTAGTTGCCTTGGGGGAAAGGGCTCTATGGACTTCCGATATTATCCGCCAGTGACGGGCTCCCAGTGAGTGATGCATGTACATGTAGCTGCAGCTTGAACATAAGTGTTCACAATACAGAGCAACAGATCAACCATCTTGTAACTGCCTGTGAGACTCACAATTTTTACTGCAATATGTGGAGGCAAACATGAACGCACGAAAGCAATCGACTGGAACATTCAAGATCTTAATTTCCACGGGTTAGGGTTGGTGTTACGTCGGCCTGTACATATATGTATTTTCGCGTCGGTTTTCCATTTTGAGGGTGATGAACCGTACAATGATATCAAGAATTGACAGCATATGCATTTGATGCCCAGAAAGACCTGTCTGTGGTGGATTGCACGTTCTCATAAGGACTTGTCTGGATCAGACAATGCATGTGAAGTACATGTATCGATGGGTGCGTGAAATCACTGGCGCAAACACACAGTCTGCGGCTGTGCAATCTCCTTACTGATATCGGTAAGCTGCAAAGTAGCCAAGGCACAGCTGTAGATTGCTGTTGGTCACATGGATGAATATCACCAATGATTGCATTGAGCGCTATGCTGATAGACAAGACCAAGCCACACTTCACTGTACCTGCATTGCCGCATTACCGCTCAGGCATGTCTTCGAACGTGATTCGAGGTTATGGAATCTTTTCAATTGATGCTCACGGTAGAACGTGGATCAAAGTCGAATCATGAGGCTTTTTTATGATCTTCTTGAAGGATACATATGTTCACCTCGTTCATCTGGTAGAATAAGTTGAAGCAACTCAGCATCTATTTCCATGCATTAATTGCGGCTGAGCCGCGCGGCGCTCGATGCGTCCCGCGTTACCAGTCCCGGAAGGATCAGGCAATCCCAACACCACCCAGCACTAAGGTACATGTAGTGAAACCTGCTATGCGAGGCACAGCCCACGAGCATCATACCACATTGTGTTTGCTACCAGACTGGACAGAATCACTCGAGCGCTACAGCTTTGGCATCTACTCGTTGCACGCCATGACACGTATTGAGGTATGCTGCTACGAAGACCAGGCTTCCCATGCGACGCGTCGCAGTCGGGACCTTGTACTAGGAAAAGTGCATTTCCAAGAGAGCATGCTACGGTGGCGTTTCGGCTATGCTACCTCGATGTACTTCCATGGCCATGGGTGATCTAACCCTGGTCATGAAGCTGACAAGGCGATCAGGCTGTGCGAGATGCCGCCTCTTGAGAGGTACTTCTCATAACTAAGTACATGATACTCTGCCTCTTGTTCTTTCCCCCTCATTTTTTCTCCACCACCACCACCACGTCCTCCTTCTCTTTTTTCTGTACTGCCTGTCTTGCACATCCACTCGTTGAGAACGATTTTTTGACCATGGGAAACTTCGACTTCCCATCATTCGGGAATTTTGAGATGGAGCCACTTGAGTTTCCTCCTGTGTCCGTGGCTGCAGCGCCTTCGACCGGAGTTCAGAGGGACGGCTTCTGTTCGGACTCCATATGCAACGATGGGGACGAGGGTGGCTCCGAGCCGCACACAACCTCGGACTCGCGACAGGCTTCGCCATCTACAAAAGCAGGGGGCCACGATGGTAGACACCACGACCGCGATGCTATTCACAACCCGGCCGATCTCTCAGAGATAGTCGCATCCGAATTCGAAGCTCAGACGGCGGTACCCAATATTCGAGGTCGTTCCACCGCAAATCTAGCGATCGTTTCAGCTGACAACTTGCCTCACGGAAGTGAAAACCCTGTCACACAGGCACAAGAGACTTCGGGAGTGCACACCCTTGATGCACAACACAGACAAGGGAACACCTCAGGTCCTTGTGCATATCGTGCCTACCAATACAAGACACCATATCCAAACCTGACAGTAGAAACAACGAGCCACTCACATATACCAGAGATTCAAGTGTATCAAACACCCAACAATATCTATCGACCGGATAAGACCGTCAGCCGGCCAACAATGGATGCTGTAGAGAGTTCTTTGCCCACCGCCGGTACATCTCAGCATCGGCAATCAAGAACGGAGGCGCCGCAGAGTGAACATGTCAGGATCAGAGACAGCTCCCGAGTTCGAAGCATACAAGCGGACTTCGCATCAGGCGAATTGTGCGAGGTCTGTAGAACTTGCGGCCAACAGCGCTTCCACTGCAACGTGTGCAATTATGTGTTCTGCGAACCTTGTTGGGAGCAACAATTTCTACATCGGAAGAATCAGTCAGCCCCAGGGGTGTTGCCTCATGAAAAGACCGATCCTCATCTCGCGAAAAAGATTGGCAACGTACTGAATCCACAATTAAAAGAAGAACAACGCGAGAAGATGCATATGGATGACATCGATACTACATGGTTTGGCGTCGTGCGTGAGGGACACGAAAGACCAATGTTTCAGGACTATGGCCGGTATGCTACAATTGTGGCCGGCGTCAAAGACTTGCGCCTCGATGCCACGCCATCCTTATCACCAAGTTCTGATGGCGATGAAGCCTTATACCCGAGCCTCATCTCCTTCGTTGGGCAAACTGGAGCTGGCAAGAGCAGCCTCATCAAGCTTCTCATCGACCTAAAATCGGAGGAGAGCGAATCATTCGAAACGCCTGTCGTCGGAGCGATTGGCCGGGATGTGGCTACCTCAGAAGACGTTCATCTGTATTTGGATCCCGATTCATCCGAATCGCAGGCGCCCTTGCTTTTCGCTGATTGCGAAGGCTTAGAGGGGGGCGAACGAGACCCAATCGGCGCAAAGCTTAAGAAAAAGCTGGCATCACAGATCAATGTAGCCGGTGGCCGGCGGAAGCCCACTTCGGAACGTGAATTGGTATGGGCGGATACGCCCAAGAAGCAAAGCCGAGACTTTGCTGTGGCTCATCTATACCCTCGTCTGCTGTACACATTTTCGGATGTTATCGTCTTCGTCCTAAAGAACCCAAGGTATGTTTCGACAAGCTCATCGGCTGTAAGTATTGCTAATGCTTTACAGGGTCGTGGAAAGTGTTCTTGAGCGATTGATCGATTGGGCTGCGGCTGCGCTGGAGAAGAGCTCCAACCAGCCAGTCTTGCCGCACGCCATCCTCGCGTTCAATGCATCAGAGAACGATATCCCGGAAGAGCTTTGGGACGTGGAACATGCGACAGCTGCCCTCATGGATTCACTATCTCGTACCGTATATCAGAATGCCACATTCAAGAAATATGCTCAATTCTGGCGAGAACGAGACCGCCAAATTGAAAGTGTCGAGGAACTTGTCCTATCCTATTACAGCTCTCTTCGTGTTGTACGTATACCGACGACAGGCAGGCCGATGCTCATTCGTGCGCAAGTCGAGAAGCTCTCGGGCTCGATTCGCTGGGCCAGCAAAGAAGCTCGAAAACTCAAACTGGAGTCGCGCATGCTCTTGGATGCCGATGAGCTCCAGCCGTATCTCCAGAATGCGTTTGATCATTTCGCTGACAAGCTCAACACTCCTTTCGACTTCGTGCAGGCATCATTCACAAATAGCCCAATACCACACGACTTCGGCGGAAATATACTCAAACTCGCATTGCAGGTGATGGAGCGATGGGAAGACGTCGTGAAAGCCAGCACCATCTTCGAAGAGCTCTCTTACCTTGTGGCATCAAGCATACTCCTGGACGCAACAAAGCAAAGGATCTTGGGACGCCCAGAGCAAATCTTTCCAGAATACATCGAGCACTTAGATAATGCCCTCGAGAATTTCTGTGATCGACACTGGCCCTGTGAATACGTGGATCCAAAACGTCAAGGTGGCAGATGTGTCAACGTTCGCAGTGGCCACGGCCCGAAAGGGCATCAATCGAAGTCTGGCAAGCTGCTTGCGGCTGGTGAATATGTGTCGTCGTTCACTTTTCTGGGCAATAAGGAAAAATTTCAGAACGACACATATCACAAGCTCGTGACACTGGCGGCCAGGGTGAGTATGAAGACGGCGCTGGGCGCCCCAAAGGAGCAGGCAGCTGCAGAAGTTCATCGAGAGCTGGTGATGCCTCTATTTTTCGAACATGCTTCGCGTGGAGATGTTCGAACATTTGTCAGTCACACAGTGTGCTTTAGCTGCCTCATACATCCCCCGGAACATGCTCTGCCTTGTGGACATATCATCTGCACGTCGTGCCTGAAGACACATGGGAGAATGCACCTGGACCATTATGTTGAGATATCGGCATGTCCAATGGAGAGAAGCGAGAAGCGGTTCAGGTCATCATGGAAGGTGTTTCTGAAGCCGGCCAACTGTGGCGTTCGCGTGCTTACACTTGACGGGTAAGACGACATTTACTTTGAAGTTTCGCACAAGGCATACTGACATGTTTACAGCGGCGGTGTACGCGGCATTGTGGAGCTCGAAATTCTCAGACAGCTCGAAAAGGAGCTGGGTGACTTGATCAGCATTCAAAGTTTCTTTGATCTCATAGTTGGAACCAGCACTGGGGGCATCATCGCTCTCGGACTCACAGCTCGCAATTGGTGGGTGGTACCCCCAATACATTCAGGCATTCTGCCTCTATCGATTCGCTGACGATAATACAGGACCGTTCAAGAGTGCATAACAAAGTTTAAAGCACTGTGTCAGCAAGCATTCACATTGCGCAGAGGCATGAACGTGCCAGGCATTGGCTGGTTAGTATCCAACTACAACCACTCCCGATACGAGACGCAACCTTTACAAGAAGCGCTCCTTGAAACCTTTGGAGAGGAACAGTACCTTTTCGGAGGACAACGGGCCGAGATGGGCGCCATCAACGCAAAAGTCGCGGTGACCGCGACTTCCTCTGCTGGAACTGCCATTGTGCTGGCCAACTACAACCGCCTGTGCAGCGAAAAGCTTGCTTATCAGTTCTATCGGCCAGAAAAACAGAGCGGAGAATTGAAGACCTGGGAAGCTGCGCGAGCCACATCTGCCGCTCCGACATACTTCAAAGCTCTATGCCATGACGCATCCAAGCAGACTTTCTGGGATGGCGGAGTGTACAACAACAATCCAATCAACATTGCCGAACGAGAAAGAAAGTTGATCTGGCCAGAACTTGCGGAGCAAGAGCCCGATGTCGTGGTTTCCATCGGGACGATGTACTGCGGAAAATCTGAGCCAAAACGCAAATCGAAGTGGGTGTCTTCACCTAAAGGCATTGTCTCCCACCTCAAGTTCCTCGCCAAGATGGCCTCTGATCATTTGCATACATCTCTTGACTCCCAGAGGACTTGGGATGAGTTTCTGAGTGTACGTGGGCCTTCTCGTCAGGATAGCGCGCGATACGTTCGACTTAACCCGGAGCTGGAAGTGCATCCTCCAAAACTTGACGAAGTGGATCAGCTCGGGTATCTTGAAGATCTTACAAGACTCCACATTGGTGGATCTCATCAGCTCCAGACTCTCGCTCGCCAACTTGTAGCTACATCTTTCTATTTTGAAGTCTCAGAAGACGCAAGAGAAGATGCGACTGAAACTTCCTGCAAGGTCGACGGTCAGTAGAACTTTGTTTTGATCGCGTGACCAACGTTTTACTGACTTTCACGCATTAGGATTCTTCCGTTGCCGCTTCTCAGAACGCGCTGACATCGAAGGCCTTGGCAAGTTGATCCAAAGGTATGCGACAGCAGGACACATGCCGTACTTCAACATTACTGGAACAACGCCAAACTCCATTGCACCACAGAAGGTAGAAATCGATGAACGGACACTGAGCCGCATGACGACCAGCCGTGGCTTGGTGCCTCCATTCCGCATGAGGGAGGTGACTATCCGCTCGACGAATAGAGCTGCTCCGACCAACATATCGCTGTGTTTCACCGAGGGTACATCATTCTCCATCAGTGGTTTCCCTCGATGCTTGCACGACGATCAGTCTGATTATCCCAGTTCGCCAGGCCGGCCGAAGTTGAAGGCTATGGGATCCATCCGTTGGGCTTCGAGAAGTGGGAGCCAGCGACAAAGACGATTCGACTGGAAGCCTCCCACACTACTCACGCCCATAGACACGGATGATGTGATAGCTAAGTACTCCGATGTGACCCATCTACTGGGCAGTGCGACAAGTCTGGCCTCTTTGACGGACAACGTTCACGAAATGGGGCCTTTTCCCAGGGGACCTCAGAAACTTCGCAAACTTGCACAGCACTATAGCTTCAGCACCGATTCGTTGAGACCCTCGAGATACCCGGAAGATGACAAGAAAGACAAATCATACGACCTTGGGTTTGACTCGCCTCTCGAGTTGCCAGCAATAGAAGTCAGGCACGAGCTTCCAGCGGCCGAGGAAATCTACGAGCTGCCAAGCACTGAAGCTCCGTTGTCAGCTCCTAAGTTCTGGATGGCCGATGAGGACTGGGAGGACAGTGAACCACGAGGCCCGGGAAGCATCTACATGAACCTGACGTGCGGAGACAAAGTCCAAGTGCTCGAGATGCCGACTGACGGTCTGAACGGCAGCGTTTGGCGAGTTGTGCGACCATCAGATGGCAGAGAGGGTTGGGTACCATCGCAATGTCTGAGACCACTCGAAGATGTGACTCCTCGGCGTCAGCGACACGATGCGTCGCCAATTGATGGTGTATTCTGGTGAGAGCCGAGTCCAGGCCATGTCTTGCAGGCTGCAGGACATTGATGGTGGCAATATTATTCATGCAAAATCCTACGACTTGAAATAATGTTTTGTATCCGCATATATGCATACCCCGGATCACCTTTGCCTTGGTCGCTGCAGCAACTCAAAGTGCATGGCTCTCTTCGTCCGATTGCGTAGGCTAAATTCGCCTCCTACAGCACTCCAATGCCACCAATAGTAAGACCTACCCCTCTTGAAGCTCACAAGCGACTCGGTAGTGCGCGTGAGTGGTGCATCTGTCTAGAATTGTATAGACCTCTAACCTCGTAGACGGCTGCTGTACGCTATGCCAAGTACCCCACCTGGTTATACTATAATGTTCCACGAATGACACAGGACATCGCAGAAGAAGTACATCTGTGACGACGGCCCGCTACTCCCATATCACTTCGCGAGCAGAAATGTACATGCTGCAAGAGGATTGACAAGGGATCGCTGCCCGCAATTGAGGGGGTCATGCGGCCATTCGCAGTATGGTCTGGACGTTGCGGCGTCCCGCCATAGACAATGATATATTGGTGTAGCGTGAGCGCACGCCCCTGCGAGCATCTTGTCATGCCACTGGAAGCTGACATCTCCTTCCGAAAGATCAAGTCTGCATCTGAAGCATGACGGCTTCCGAGAAGAGAGACGAGCAAGCCGACCTGCAAATCGAAAATGCTGAGCAGCAACACCTCAAACATCTCAAAAATGTCGACATCCACGACAAGGCGCTCAATGCTGGAGCCATGGAGGCCACAGCTCAGGAGCACAGCATCGGCTTCATCCAAGGTTTCAAGACCTACAAGCGTGCCGCCATGTGGTCTTTTCTCATCTCCATGACGGTCATCATGGAAGGCTACGACGTAACGTTGCTCGGATCCTTCTACGGTTATCCGATGTTCCGCAGGAAATACGGCGAGTGGCTCGACGATGAGAGTGGATACCAGATCTCTTCGACGTGGCAGCAACGCTTCAACTGCTTGGCGGCTGTTGCGAACATTGTTGGAGCGCTGATGAATGGATGGGCGACGGCTCGATGGGGACATCGTAAGGTTCTTATCGCTTCTTTGTTCTGGCTCTCGGCTTTTGTCTTTGTCGTCTTTTTCGCGCCGAATATCGAGATTCTGCTTGTTGGTCAGACGCTGTGCAATGTTCCTTGGGGAGTGTTTGCGACAACTGGACCGTCTTATGCTGCGGAAGTGACGCCGTTGGCTATTAGAGGATACCTTACAGGTGAGAGGAAGTGATCATCAACTACCGAGAGGAGGATACCTAACGCCATTGAATAGCATACATCAACCTCTGCTGGGTCATTGGGCAATTCCTCAGTGCCCTTATCCTCAACTCACTCGTCGACAACCCGACTCAATGGGGCTACAGGATTCCCTTCGCTTTGCAGGTACGAGGCCGCGTGCAATGTGCCTAACTGTTCGAACAGTTGGAAGTGAGCATCAATACACATGTCGGATGACTGACAAAACGCAGTGGATCTGGCCAGTACCACTGGCTCTCGCAGCCCACTTCGCGCCCGAATCGCCCTGGTATCTTGTCCGGCAGAATCGCCTCGAAGAAGCGAAAAAGTCTCTCAAACGCCTCTCCAACCCCGAGCACAACATCAACTACGACAACGCCGTCGCGCTCATGGTGCACACCAACAAGCTCGAGCAAGAAGAGCGCGAGGGAGCCACGTACTGGGATGCGTTGCGTGGGACCAACCTCCGCCGCACCGAGATCGCATGCATGGCATTCATGTCCCACATCACGAACGGCGGCGCTCTCTGCTACAGTGGCAGCTTCTTTTTCCAGCAGGTCGGCATTGAGGACCATGTCGCTTATGCTATCACTTTGGGAGGCAAGGGCCTATGCTTTGTCGGAACCGTTCTGTCGTGGTTTTACATCCACCGCTTCGGTCGCAGGACGATCTGGTTGTCCGGATTCACAACCCTGACATTGATCCTGTGGACCATCGGATTCTTGTCTTTGCCGAGTCAGACGATGCCGCTGGGTTGGGGCCAGTCGCTGCTCTGCGTAGTCTGGCTAGGTGTCTACTCCATGTCCGTTGGCCCTATCGTATACACAATCGTTGCAGAGATCGGGTCTACTCGGTTGCGCACGCAGACTGTAGTGCTCGGTCGCAGCGTGTATTACTTCGGCAACATCATCTTCGGCGGCATCCTACAGCCCAAGTTCATGTCCCCTGGCGATTGGAATCTGAAAGGCAAGACTGTGAGTGACTACCATACCCTTGATTCGTGTCAGCCCTGTCCTCCGATCTGACGTTGCGCAGGCATTCTTCTGGGCTGTGCTTGCAACCCTAACATTGACCTGGGGCTACTTTCGCTTGCCGGAGAGCAAAGACCGCACGTTCGGTGAAATGGATATCCTGGTATGTCAAAGGAAAAATGTCGCTTCAATCTCGCATCAGACACTGACTCTCTCTCGCTCGTGTAGTTCCACAAAGGTGTTTCGGCCCGCAAGACCGCAAAGGCCACCGTAGCGGAAGAGGACGTCAACCTGACTAAGCATGCTGCCGACATTAAGCAGCCGCTGGATGAGAAGACATCTTAGTAGCGGTCTGCGTATGTGACAACACGAGTCTTAGGGCATTTATGATGTGGCTGCATTGGCTGTCTCTCACTGGTTGATTGTTATCCAGTCCACGGACGATGACTCAAAGCACCACAGACCTGTATTTCTGGTCACCCTTGTGACTACAAGAAAGCCTGAAGTGAGGTTATTTAAGTCGTGCGTCACGGCATGCGCCGGTATTGAGTTTGATTTACTACCAATTGAGAAGAAGCATGACAGGATGTTCATGTCCCTGCGAACTTTCCCTGCGCTGTGACGCAAGCCATGGCCTTGCAGACACCTTTGACTTTGGGTGCAGCTGCACAACATCTTCCCACGCGAGCTACTTTCAGCTGGTCGCAACGTTCCATGATGATAGATCTATTCGCACACGAGGGAGAGAGGTTGCTGCTCCCCCCCTTGGTGAGACTTGTTCGTGCCGGTCTCTCGTCGAAGTATCGATGCCGTTGACCGCATCATAGCCCACGTGCCAGCCACGCATCTTCGTGCTTGCAGCAACGACAGGTGCATATGTGCCGTATAACAATTCTGGTATATTGCTAGGCAATCTGGCGTCATACCGCCATGAGCGCTACTGCCCGAAGCTTTCCTCCATTGTGAAGACAAGGTCGTAGCTCGGGCATAGTCAGCTCTAATGCTCGGAACAGAGCAGAGGATGCTACGTACGCAAGCCAGCGACCACGCCTCCTCAAGCCTCCTGGTGATGCGGGCGGCCGAAACGCCGACAAAGCCGAGACATGGCCTTGAGATCCCCATGATCGAGCCGAAGATGAAGTTTCCAATGTAAGTGACGTCGGATGGAGAATCCCCGGGTTCGACTCCGGCCCCAGTGTTTCTCCAGCATCTTTGGGGTTGCGGGGAGACGTCTCACCGAGGCATTTCGCAGGGCGCATGTCAGCACCGCTCGCGTAGGAGGAGGAGAGAGGAGAGGCCGGCAGGGCTGGCACTACTGCGTCGTGAGGTCTAGACGATGGCGCCAGAAGCAGACGAGGAAGTTCGTCGTCTTCGGAACGTTTGGCTTCTGGCACATTGAAACTCTATCATCAATCCCTGTCCTGCCGCACTCTAAGACTCCCTTGACGTCGCTAGACCTCGCAAGCGTTGACGGATCGCGCGTGCACACGAATTGGCAGCACTAAAACACCTCCCTCCATCCATCCCTTTCACTTTACAATAGCCTCGGGCTTGCGGACGCCATAATCCATACAAACACCCCGGCTCCCCTCCTTGTCTCACACCGATGCTGTCTACTTGCCTCGCTCCATCCCATCATACCTGCTTCGCATAACCATTCAAGATGCCTTTCACTGCTCCCTCATGGGTGCCTGACCTACCTGACATTCCCAGCCACATTTCGTTGGAACAGTTCATGTTCGATGAGAACTATGGTCGCTATCCTTTAGGCTATTCCAAGGCTCCATTCCAGTGCGGTCTTTCTGGCAAACAATATAGCTTCCTTGAAGTCAAGGAGCGTGTCGACTTCCTTGCGCGGGCATTAGGTAAAGAACTCGGTTTCAGTCCGAACGAAGGCACGGAATGGGACAAGACAATCGCAGTCTTCAGCGTGAACACGATCGACTATCTCCCTCTGTGCTGGGCCACGCACAAGCTGGGTGGCATCCTGACAGCTGCCAACGCGGCGTACAGCGCGGGAGACCTTGAGTTTCAGCTGAAACACTCGGGCGCAAAGGCGATCTTCACCAGCGTCCTGCAGCTTGAAACCACGAAAGAAGCATGCGCAAAGGCTGGCATTCCTCAGGAAAAGATCTTCTTGTTGCCACTGCCGGAAAAGGCGACTGGCGGCCTCAGCGCAACAGGGTATAAGACGATTGATGATTTCGTTGCCGCAGGATCGAAGCTACCAAAACTGGAACCTCTGAATTGGAAGGATGACGATGGCGCCAAAAAGGTCGCTTTCCTCTGCTATAGCAGTGGCACTTCAGGACTGCCCAAGGGTGTGATGATCTCTCACAAGAATGTCATCGCCAACACTATGCAACTACGGACGAAAGAACAACCAGCCAGGGACGAAATGGCTAGGAAGAACGGCTCTCCTGAATGGACAGAAAACTGCCTTGGTCTGCTACCGCTTTCGCATATCTACGGACTGATTGTCATTGCGCATGTGGGACCCTACAGAGGAGATGGCGTGGTCGTGTTGCCAAAGTATGATTTCCAACAATTACTCCAATCGATTCAGGATTTCAGAATTGCGATGCTGTACCTCGTTCCACCGATGATTATTCACCTCACGAATTCGAAAGAAATTGTCAAGAAATACGACCTCTCTTCGATACACGGCTGTTTTACTGGAGCGGCACCACTAGGCAGAGAGACAGCAGAGGAGCTACAATCTATGTTCCCCAAGATGGACATCCGCCAAGGTTATGGCCTGACAGAGACCGCCACCGTCGTCTGCGCCACTGTCTCCGGTGACATCTGGTTCGGCAGCTCGGGCAGCCTTCTACCTGGCGTCACAGCCCGTCTCGTCACAGTGGAAGGAAATGAGATTACTGGCTACGATCAGCCCGGCGAGCTGTGGGTAAAGGGTCCTTCGGTCACACTGGGATACTTGAAGAACGAGAAAGCCACGCAAGAGACCTTTGTCGAGGAGAGCGATGGCAGATACATGCGAACTGGCGATGAAGCTGTCATTCGGAAAAGCCCCAACGGGCACGAGCACGTCTTCATCGTCGATCGCATCAAAGAGTGAGTCCTCTTCTACACGACTGAATCCATAATGCGACTTTCGCTAACAAAGTCAACAGACTCATCAAAGTCAAAGGCATGCAAGTCGCACCCGCTGAACTCGAAGCTCACATCCTTACGCACCCCGCCGTCGAAGACTGCGTAGTCATCGGCATCCCGTCCGACCGCGAAGGCGAAGTACCAAAAGCTTTCGTTGTCCGAGCGCCGGGATCGATAGAAGAAAGCGACGCTCTTGTCAAGAAACAGATCATCAAGCACGTCGAGAAAGCCAAGAGCAACCACAAATGGCTACGAGGAGGCGTGGAGTTCATCGACATTGTGCCGAAGAGTCCTTCGGGCAAGATCTTGAGGAGGATGATGAGGGATCAGGAGAAGGAGAAGATGAAAAAGCAGGGCGCGAAGCTTTGAGGTGCTTTTATCTGTGTCTTCGAGTGTCAAGATATTTGCTGGCGATTAGCGATTTCTCATCTGCTTTAGGAATGCATTGATCTAATGGTAATGACGAAGCCATATCTTGAATTTTGCCGTTGCAAGCTTCAAAGCTCAATCAATAACCATCTTGACACTGCTTTGCACTTCATGATTCTACCTCGATTCAATTCTCCTATCATAATTTCTTCCTAATATTATAAAATAACACATACGAGCGAGTCGAATCCATCGCAAACATGCATAAATCCCGATAGGGCAAGTAGCTAGGCCGAAGCTCCAGACGTCAGACCCACTCCTTATCAATGTGCCTCCAATGATGTTGCTTTCTCGCCATCTCGCGCCTCTTTGACCTGGCCTATTGCCCGTTGGCATCACTGAACCCCGCCGACTGTCGGAGACATGCTTGCTCCTGTAGCCTAGATATGACTTGATATCCGAACACCGTACTGTACTTCAAGCAATTCCGGCATCTGCTTCACCTCACTTTATCACGGCTATATATGACTTTCAGTAATTTCATTGACCGAAGCTCATTCGATTCTTACGATCAAAAGTAGAAAGATCCAACAATTTGTCGCCACTATAATGGCCCGCACTATCCCACATATGCCTAAGCTTGGACAGCCAGCTGCTCTCCCAACGCCAAAGTCTACCAACTCGTTCTGGCATTCTGAGCCGTCACCATTACTTCTCGGCCACCAAACGACGAGAACTCTTCCTTCTACTGCTGATGTCGTCATCATCGGCAGTGGTATCACAGGAACAAGCATCGCACGCCACCTACTGAAACCCAGCGGTGGCAAGACCGAGAGCGAGCTATCGAGTCCTCAAGATGTTGTAATGCTCGAAGCGCGAGAGGCGTGCTGGGGCGCCACGGGAAGAGTATGTCTGGCTCAAGATGCACATATGATAGCACAGCTGCGCTAACCAATTACCTAGAATGGCGGCCACTGCCAGCCCATCTTCTTCGAATACCCTCATGACCCCGAGATCGGCCGCTTCGAACTCGCCAACTGGAACGCCCTAGACCGTGAGATCAAAGAGAACGCCATCGACTGCGAATGGGTCGCCCAACCCGGCGTGCGAGGCGTCTACAGCGACGCCAAATTCGCCCAAGCCAAAGAAAACGTCGAAATAGTCAAGAAAACAACCCCCGAGCTCGGCGACCTCATGACATTCATCACTGACAAAGACGAATTGGCCAAATATCACCACCCCAAAGCCCAAGGAGCGGTGATAACCAGCATCGCCGCCCGCGTCTGGCCCTACAAACTTGTCGCCCACGTCCTGAAAGACCTGCTCACCTCTCCCGATCTAAACGGAACCTTCAACCTTCAAACCCTCACGCCCGCCGAAACCATCCAACCCACCTCCGACGGCAAATGGCTCGTCAAAACCCCGCGCGGCGAAATCGTAACCAAAACCCTCGCCCTCGCCACCAACGCCTACACATCCCATCTCCTCCCCTCCTTCGCAGACCTCATTGTTCCCGTGCGCGGCCAAATGAGTGCCCTCATCCCCTTACCTTCCATCGGAGATTCGAAACGTCTCAAGACCTCCATGGGCTTCGAAGGCGACGGCCTAGACGACTACTTAATCCAGCGACCCAACGAGAAAGGCGGCCACCTCATGTTTGGCGGCGGTCGCACGCACGGCAAATCCGTCGGAGTGACGGACGATTCAACCTTCGACGAGAAGACTGCCAGGTATCTGCGCCGCGAACTCCTGGATGCTATGGAATTGCCCGAAAGGGAGGATGAGAAAGCCGAGATGCAAGCCGCGGCGCAGTGGACGGGCGTGATGGGTTTCTCGCGCGACGAGGTGCCGTGGGTTGGGCCTGTGACTGGGAAAGAAGGGGTCTTTGTTGCTGCTGGGTTCACGGGCCATGGCATGCCGAACACGTGGCTTTGTGGAAAAGCTGTGGCGAGTATGGTTGGTGCTAGGCTTGCTGGCGATGGTGTAGAAGCGGCGGCTGAAGCGGCGCGGAAAGCTACTGGACTGCCTAGGGCGTATCAGGTGTCGGAGCGCAGAGTGGAGATGGCGATGCAGGGAGGGAGCGTGGAGGAGAAAGATGAGATGGAGCTTTCTAGGGAGCAGAGGATTCGCGAGGCGGCGCAGTAGCATGGAAAGTCATGGCGTTTGTAGATTGAGAAGTGTAGTAAGATGCGGTCACCTTTTGATCTGGTTCTCATTCGTGCAAAGTAACGTGAAAGTTGCGTTCATTTCGTTTACCAGCTTTTATGGATCTACTCGGCCTTGAAGACGAGAGCAACGCCGTCATCACCAGCAGTGATGATAGCGTTTCCACCGCCTCCCTGGGCGAAGCCCAAAATGCCACCGCCCTCTCCACCGCCGCGGTGACCTCTCAATTCACTCATGAGTCCCTTGTTAGCAGCAGCGGTGCCACCCCTGGTATCCCACCTGCGCACGATTCCGTCGTTACCGGCTGAAGTCAAAATCCAGTTGCGCTCGTTGTTTCGTGACTTGACGAACTCGACCTTGATCACAGCCTCGTCATCGTGAGCCTCTTTGATCTGTCTGCGCACGGCGAAGTTGTGTGCTGCGTCGTAAAGAGCGATCGAACCGTCAACGCTGCCGGCCGCGAGAAGCGTCAGAGGCGGCTGGCTGAAGTCTAGAGTCTCGACACCGTCGCCCTGTGCTTGGAGAGATGCCAAGATCACACCAGACTGTCCAGCAGCTGCCGTGGCCTTGAATCCGGTAGGTCCGCCAGCCTGCTTGCCACCGCCAGCCTTACCACGCGCTCCAGAGCCCTTCTGGCCCGAAGTAGCGTTCGCAGCGCCAGCTGGGAGCGATAGGCGTGGCAGACCGATCACGCGAATGTGTCCCTCCGCTCCACCCACAGCAACAATAGCTCCGCCGGGTGAGATGGCACAACTGTACAGACCGCCATCAACGAAGAAACGCTCATCAGCAGAAGTCAAGCTAACGACAGCTTGACCAGCGCTCGGGTCGACCAATCCAGCAGCGGCGGCATCGCCAAAGGCGTCCCACACGTACAAGCTGGAGTCCTCAGCAACAGTTGCGAGGAGCTTTCCGTCAGGTGTCCAGGCGCCGGCTGTGCAGGGTGCTTGGTGGAGGAAGAAGGTCTGGACGATCGTGAGAGGGTTCGGGTCGGAGGCGTTGACAGTGTAGATCCAGACACTGCCGTCGTTTGCGCCGAGAGCGAAGGTGTTGGGGTAGTCCGGGTGAGGGCAGGGAAGCAGCCAGTTAATTTCCTCGACTTCTTTTGCTGAGCCGACGAGCTTGGCCTGGCCAGGCGCTGAGGGAGTGTGGAAAGCGCTCAGCTTGCCGGCAAGAGTGCCAGTAATGACATACTCACCCTGAGGAAGGGTAAAGCAGACAGCGTTCACACTCTCGTCCTGTCCGTCCAATTGCGCAAGGATGTTCTGGCCCTTCCTCTCTTGTGGCTGTGGGTCTGTCTCGTAGCTCTTGGGAAGCAAGGGGCCCTCAGGAGGTGTCGCATCCCAAACATATGCAGTATCGTCGCCGCCTCCAGTCACTACGATCTCAGGCTTGGTGGGGTGCTGTGCGATGCAGAAGATGCTGTCTTTGTGACCTTCGAAATGTGCGACACTGTCGTTCTGAAGTTGGATCTCCTCCAAGATGCCGTCGTCGCCCTCATCGCCTGAGTCCATGGCGGCATCGCCGTCGTCTCCCATGATCTCCTCCTCGGCTTCGTCATCTTGAAGCATGTCGTCCTCGAGCTCATGGTGCTCCTCGTCCTCCATTCTGTCGTCGCGGTGAGACATGGTTATTATTGGAATTATGTGTGGAGGCAATAGTGTTGGAGGCGTGTGTGTCTCTGCCTATTTCGCAAAAGGAAGACAGGGTCGAAATATATACGTAGGTAACCAAAAAAATGGCTTAGAAATCGTCAAATATTTCGAAGCCCAAAGACGAATCAAGTCCGATCAGATAAGCTTGATCAGTACCCCGCGACTCGAAAAGTGACTCTGAGAGAACTCTCACAACCCACGAGAAAAGACGTCTGTGCTCCGTCATTGAATTGCTCCGTCATTGAATTCATGTCCGCCAGGGATTCGGATACCTCACTCTTGGTTGTTCTCTTTCATTAAGGCTCGAGGTACGGCAGTGTTCACATGATCGCCAATTGCTAGGGCGTCACTTATTGGAAGTCACGATTTCACCAGTCGTCTAAAGTAAATTACGCTCTGCTGTCTCCGACATCCCTTGCGTGTTGCTGCTGCAAGACCGTGCAGCTCTCCGCGCAGGAACCCGAAGCTCTCAAGCTATCGATTCTCCGAAACTCCATGACGTTGACCGTCAACGGGCGACGCAATCTCAATAACAGCCAAGCTACCACCCTCGAAACCATAAACAAAACCCATACCCTGACCCCCGTAGAGTTCCGTAAGTATTGCTTACTATATCTCCTTACAACCTACTTCTTCCCTATATACATTCCGCCCTCTTCCAACCAAACCATCCAGCTAGAGGTCTATTCATCCATCCATCCATCCATCCATCCATCGATCCAACCTACCAGCCAACAAACAAACAACAATGGCCTCCCGCGACTTCTTCGCCAACCTCCCCCCGCCGGCCGAATGCCTCGCAATCCTCGTCGGCACCGCCGAAATCACCCTTTTCGGCCTCGCCGGCTTCGCAAACCCCTCCTCCTTCGCAACAGGCTTCGGCCTCCCCCTCACATCTTCTGACGACAAGACCGCCTCCCTCGAAGCCAACACTCCCCACGAATCCAGCCAATCCGCCAAAACCCAACGTGGCCTGACCCTCGCTCTCGCCGCGCGCAATGTCGAGAAGGGCCTGACATTGCTGGCGTTTGCGTGCTACTGGCGCGATCGCCGCGCGCTGGGAACGTGTGTTGCCGCCGGGTTGATTACTACTGCTGCGGATTACTTGGTTGTCAAGTGGTATGGAGCCAAGGAAGCGGCGGTTGGACATGTGATTGGGATGGTGAATTGTGGGTTGATTGGAGGCGCGTTGTTGTATTATACTAGGGATTCGAAGTGGCCGTTGTTGGGATGAAGGGTTCAGTCGACCAGAGGGTGGTTGTTGAAGGGGGTATCTGTGGCTTCGTAGACAAGGAGATCCTCAATGATGTGTAGATGGTGGTATGGGTGATGGTTCGTTATACTGTATGTTGTGTTTTAGACAAGAGAATCCTCAAGGATGGGGGTTTGGATGGATGTGTAACTTTTCTCATTAACGGGCTAAATTTGTATCAAACATTCTCGCTTTTACAATATGGACTTGTTCTTTTTTGTGGGGGTTCGGTAATCATGTAAACGTGCTCGGACATCAAAGACAGTGATGCCAAAGAATTTACACGTTCAACTCGACAACATCGCCATCGAGCTGGCCCTTGTACTTCTCAAGAGCAGCCTTGACCTTAGTGGAGATGAGCTTCTCGACAATCTCGGGGCAGCGGCCGACGAAGCTGCTGGGGTCGGTGAGGGTGTCGATTTCGGCGAGGATGGGCTGGAAGAAAGGCCTGACCTTGATGCGCTCGATGAGGTCGTTGTCTTTGCCTTCCTGCTTGACGACAGCGCCAGCTTGGTGAGAGAGAACACGAATCTCCTCGTGGGTGTCCTGGCGGGAGTAGCCCTTCTCAACCATGGCCATGATGATGTTCTCGGTGGCCATCTGCATGATTTTGTTAGCACTCATCCCAGGCTTGAGATGTACGGTAGACTTACGAAAGGCAGCTCCATCTCGACTCGCCTCTTGATGACGGCGGGGTAGACGACGAGACCGGAAGAAATGTTGTTCAACTGTGTAGATACTGTCAGTGGATGTTTAAGGTACTATCATTGTGCGCACAACTCACAAGCATGATGCAAGCATCAGCGCAAAGGAAACCTTCGGGGAGAGCGATGCGCCTGATGGCGGAATCGTCGAGAGAGCGCTCAAGCCACTGAGAAGCGTAGGTCTGTTCAGCGTCGCCACCGAAGTTCCTCAGCTTACGGCCGAGCGAGCAGAGACGCTCGCTCCTCATGGGGTTGCGCTTGTAAGCCATAGCAGACGAGCCGATCTGGTCAGCCTCGAAAGGCTCCTCGATCTCCTTGAACATGGCCAAGTGCCTGATGTCGCCACCGATACGCTCAGCAGTGCAGCCGAAGGAGCCAAGAGCGTGAAGGATGTCGACGTCGATCTTGCGAGAGTAGGTCTGGGAAGTGCTGATCTCTGCCTCGTTGAAGCCGGCCTTCTTGGTGACGAGCTCGTCGAGCTTTTCGACGAGGCTGTGGTTGCCCTTGAAGATGGCGAGGAAAGAGCCCTGAGTGCCAGTGGTGCCCTTGACACCGCGGAACTCGTTGAGGAGGTCATCACGAGCACGCTCGAGGTTGCGGAGATCGTAGAGAAGATCGGTGATCCAGAGAGATGCACGCTTGCCAACAGTCACGAGCTGGGCAGGCTGGCCGTGAGTGTAACCAAGGCAGGGCAATGACTTGTGCTCCATGGCAAACTGAGAGAGACGCTGAATGACGGAGGCCAGCTTGGGGATGACAAGGTTCAGGGCATCTCTAAGGAAGATCTACAGACGTCAGCTTTCGTTCATTGCCAGGGAGTTCTGGAAAGCGTACTAAGTCGGCATTGTCGGTAACGTAGCTTTTCAATTGTTAGTCAAAGTGTTCAAAGACTACAAGTCTAAGAATGGACACAACAATCCATGACCATCACATACCAAGAAGTAGCACCCCAGTGGATGATACCAGCAGCCTTGGGGGCAACAAGGCCGTAAGTGTGGACGTGAGCCATGACATCGTGGCGTCTGCGCTTCTCCTCGAGAGCAGCAGCAGCGAACTCGTCGTCTTCAATGCGCTGGTGCTCCTTCAATTCAGCAATAGCCTCCTCGGAGATATCGAGACCGAGCTCGCGCTCCGACTCGGCGAGGTAGACCCAAAGCTGCCTCCAGGTGCTGAAGCGGTTGCGAGGCGAGAAGAGGTACTGCATCTCCTTGGAGGAGTACCTCGAGTTGAGGGGGCTGAACGCATGGGTTAGTATCGCGCTCGCCCGGTGATTGTCTCAAATCAAGAAGAGCCAATGGCACCGCTGCTGCCGCGGTGTCGAGAGGCGAGATGCTCGATTCCGGCGCAAACATACTTGGCATATGTGTCCAGGGTGGCCGACATGGTGATGTGTGGTGTGGCTACCATTCTGGTTAATCGCTACGCTCGGTCTCGAGGGAAAAATATATGACAAGTGACGCACTAGCGAGATGTGCTACAATGCCTCTGACGGATGAGAGGGATTGGGGAAGGCAGTACAAAGACGACTGGTGATGGGAGAAAAGGATTGGATGTGGCAAGAAAAGGCCAGAGCAACACTGATATATCACGACGGAGTCAGTAACGTGCTGGGAAAGGATGGATGGTGCATACACTTGGAGGCGGCCGTGCTTCGTGTGGAGTACCTCTGGCTCATTCTCACAATTTTTTGTCGCTCCAGTTCCACGCGCACCTGCGTGATCGGCGAGGTGGGCGCGATCGATTTTGGCACGAGTACCTGAGAATACGCCGTACAGTCTTGGAACTACGCCTGGCTAGCCCGCTACATGCCCCGTCTCCTCCAACCTCTGTCTCCAAATTTGGACTGTTCCTCCACATACACGCCAACCCTGGTTTCCTTCTCCAGCCTGTGCCGCATGCCGCAGTGCCCGGTGCCCCAAGTCTGGCCTCTTCTCTGTGGATGCCAAGTACTTCAACTGCATGTGTATGATCACCCCAGCAGAGACCACCATGTTCCCGCCTGCCCCAAAGGCATTCACTCCCACATGTCTCCATCTCAGTGCGCTGTGCACCGATACCGCATGTTGCTTGCTGCGCGTCCGATGTTGGCCAGACGCTTCGATCGGCATATGAATCCTGTCGGTCAAGACAGAAAGCCGTTGGTGACGGTCTGTCTAGCAGCACTACTGTGTGTGCCGTGGTAACAAATTTTTGTCACTGAGTTGCAGGTGAAAGATCCGTTTGTTGCTTGTCAAAGGTGTGATATGGAGCAGTCGCATGGTGTCGACCGCGCTTGTCGAAGACTGCTTGCTGCCGTGGCACCGCATTCTCGACCGCTGTGCAGCAGATCTATGACTTGCCAAAGAAGCTCTTCGCTGTCTCCATGAGAGGCTCAAAGATCCATTGGTTGCTGTGACGGCCGTAGTGCATGAAAGTGGGCTGGCCTTTGTTGTCGCTGCTGCGTCGCTTAACGGTGTTCTCATTGCTGCTGTTGACGCGTCGGGCCATGCTGCTCTCCGACTGCGAAGACGAGGAGGAGTTGGAGCGCTTGAGACCGTGTTGGGTGGACATGGTGTATGGTCCTGTTCTTGTGTGGAACTTGGATTGGTAGTCTTGATGTTTGCTCTGAAGGCCGATGATCCGAATCGATATTGATGATTTGTTCTGAATAGATCACCAAACACCCTCGACGACAGGGCTTTCCCCTCCTCTTAAATACCACATCCTACACCTTCCTCCACGCAGTCACAGACACGAATACGTTCCACCACCGGAAGCAACCTGCCGTCGCCGATGCATGGCCGCCTTGTCCGTCTGATCCTACACACGCCTATCTCACCACTGATTGGCCAAATGCGACTCCAAGACCGGTCAGCCCGATCAGCTGAACGACTGCTTCCCCGCTGGGCTGCAGCAAAGGGCCCCAGGCTAGCGCGGATGAGGGTGCCGCGCGGGTGCGCCAAGGGGAGCGCGGACGTTGATTTGGCAATGCGCTTGTCGTAGGGCTGAAGGCAGATACGATCCCTTGGTCCCTCCGACTGGTACAGGCTGGTACAGAGCTGCATGATGTAATCACGTAGTGTTTCCTGGAGAGAGCAATCTGAATGCATTGGTCTGAGATACGAGGACTTGGTGCGCAGGCATAAGCTGGACCACTCGCTCGTTCAAGACCCCACGCGCCTTCGTGCTTGTCGGCGGTATCTCACATTATTCTCACCATCGACTCACAGACCTCCTGCTACCACCGTCCTCGCCGCCCTACCCGTCGCAACCACAATCCGCCATATCCAAGAATCCACGTCACCCAAACCCAATACCCACACCCCCGGCTCCTTGCATCCGTCAGCAGCCCTTGGCAAGGCTGTACCAAGCACCAAACCCACATGAATCTCAGCACTTCACCTCGTACTGTAGCTCTCACATGACCTGCCGTCCTGCAGCATCAATATGCAGGGCTTCGAATCCCATTGGATGTAGCTGGCCAAGCCGAAGCGCGGCCTCAGAGATGCATGCTGTGAGAGATGCACAGAAGGCGACGGCGTGCATGGAAGCCATGCACGGAAGTTCACGTGTCGAAGGCGGTGCGTCTGTTCATGTGATCTGTTTGCCAATCTACAAATCCGCCCTTTGACAGGGTTATCACTCTCGAGGCCGGCGAAGTCCTACGATAGCCTTGCATGCGCGTTGTCGAGGCTTCGATTCCCATTGGACCATCTGCGGCCTCTTGTGTGCATTGTGAAGGGTTTCGTGCGATCGACGCCTTTTGTGGGAATGGAAGCATGTATGGAAGGAGTCATCTGTCAATCTTCTTGCCCTGAGTGGTCGTGCATCGAAAGACTAATAACGCGGCTGAAGCATGCATCTTCATGCCCGTATGCGTTGTTGCGTCAATTTCGTCGACCATGTCATGTCATGTCACGGATCACACAATCGGTACCCATCCGCAACTAGATCAGCGGCTGCTCGTGATGGCTTATCTACTCCAAGGCAGCAATTCTCGAGCCCGTCTGATGGCACCGCACCTATCCCTTACGAACTCTCGGTGATACCACTAGCCCAAGCAAGGTCCTCCCCAATAATCACTCTTCTTTGAGAACCTTTTTCGCAGCATCGTGCTGCGCCCTCTGACGACTTCCATGCATGCTTCCATGCATTAGCGCAATCTCCTCATGCAGGTGTTGCGGCTCAGCTGTGTAGCGTTGGCACATGACATACGTCAAGTTCGTCAAGTGGCCCTTTCACGTCTTGCACCGACACCGTAGACCCGCAGCTCGTCTTGGGTGCTGTAGTGGCAGAAAGATGCATGGAAGCCTGCAACCGGAGCTGTGCGCGTGACTGGCAGGATTCGTGACGAAAGGCCGATTGAAGTACCTCATCCTACCGTATTGCGAATCGTGGGAAATAAAAACTGCATGTCACGGGACCTTGAGACGGAGCAGGAAAGTGAGGACAAGTGAAAAAGCGCAACCTTCGGTTTGTGCCGTGCTGGCCGCACAAAATGTGCGCGGTGCGTGCGTGTTGATCAGTTCGTCGACTACAACTACAATCAAAGCGTCAAGACGAGGTTAAACTATCATATACCAAGCCCCAAATCCCCAAAACAGGTGAGTCCAGGTGCTCTTACATCCCAGCCCCCAAACGTCCCAATCTCTCCGTAACAGCATCCACCAGCGCCGTCTCGCGCTCCAGCAGTCCCATGACCTGCTGTAAGCGTTGTCGTCTGAACTCCGAGCCAACACCACCTCCAGTCTGTCGTTTCTTCTCCTGTTGCTCTTCCTGCTCTTCCAAAGAAAGCTGAACAGCGCGGTTGGCTTGTTTGACAAGCTGGTCCTGCATTTCGTCGATCTCGGCGAAGCGGGCGGTCAAAGTTCCCTCTGCTGCAGTCTTTCTTGATGAGGAGCGTCGGCTGGCGGTGCCATTGCCGTTACTTGATGGGCTATTGGGAATGTGAAGTAGCGCGTTGGGGGAAACTGGCGCTGCTGGGGTCGTTGGCAGAGATTCGACGCTCAGAGAAGAAGGCTCGCGAGCCAGGCTAGCTTCCAGGCGGTTCACTTCTTCTGCAAAAGCACGTTCTTTCGCGCTCAGCTCTTTGCCACCCAGCATTGCGACCTTCTGCCGTAATTTCTCGACACGCTCGTTGAGGTTCTTTGTGTTCGAGTTGGCCACCATGATGCGGTGATCGAGCTTCTCTGTGCCGTACATTTGAGCGTCTTCGATGACTTCGCCGTGGACGCTGGCGCCGAATGCAGCTTCACCGTCGCGTTCATCGTCACCGGTGACGGCGTCAACCTTCGCGGCAATCTCGCGGGCCTTGGCGACCTGATCATACAACTCAGAGCGCAAGCGTTCGCAGCGGCGGAAGAGATCGGCGGCTGCTAGGCCTAACTGGTTAGTCTCGTGTGATAGAATGCGATGGGCGTCTGTGATGATTTGCAAAGATTCTGGGGAGAAGCGGAGGGGTGCTTTCAGGTTCGCGCGAGCAAGCTCGGTCGAATTTGGACCCAAGAAAGATTGGATCTGAGATTGAGTGAAGAACTCCTTCGCCGGTTGGTATGGCTCGCGTGGTTCGGGCGGAGGAAGGGCAAGCTGCTCGGGCTCATAGGGATGAGAAGGAGACATTGGCAGCTCTAGAGTGGCAGCGTGTGGTCCAGAAGGTGTAGTGGCCAGTAGGAAGTAGTCGAGACAAGCGTCCACGATGGCAATCGCGGCTGTCGGGACGGTCTTGTCGTTCGTGTGTGCTGACAAGTCGATCGGCTGTTCGATGAGAGTGGAGCCAGAATCCAGCATGACATCTAGTCTGAACTCTCCGCCTGCATCTGCAGTGTTTGCGAGCTCTGCCTCCAAATTGCCAACCCACGGCTTGAAATCCAGCGTGAAGACACCTGATGAAGTCGTGACGAAGAGTTCATATCGATCGGTAGGAGAAGCAGTAAACGCTGGCCACGAGTTCCTGGTCGAAGACTCAGAGCTCAGGTCCACACTCTCAAACACAAGTAAGTCCTTTCCTTCCTCGTAATCGTCCATTCCATACGATCTACTGCGCTTGACAGGCAGCCACTCGGCCTCGATGCCATCAAGATCCAAGCAGACGTGTACCTTGTCAGTGTTGGTAGCGAGACAGACCATGCCAATGCTCAGTCCCTCCTCACCCAGTGGTGCATCCTCCAGATCTTCTCCAAACAATTCGAATCGGTCGATCGTTGGCGCGATGACATGAATGTCGGTAATCTCGCCAAAGTCTGGCTCCGGTGACAAAGTGAAAGGCCCTTGAAGTTTTGGTATGGCGCCCAGTCTCTCCGGTCGGGAGTACACCTCGATTGCGTCGAACTCAGTCTCTCCAGGCAGCACGTAAGGTTCCTGCGCATCAAGCTCCGCAAGCCACTTCTTTTGCGCGTCTGCAGTCCTCTTCTCACTTTCCAGAGCATGCGAGTCATGCTGGATTGCGCGTGCCTTTGCAACGACCGAAGTGCTCAAAGCAGGCAGCATAGTTGCAGGCGCGCGGAACTGGCTCGGCAGGAAAGGGCTCAAAGCGTATGTGTCGCCTTCTGTCATGGCAAACCAAAGTGTCATGCTCGACCACCCATTTTCATCCTCATTGCCAGAACCCCCGAAAGTGGCAGCCGCGACCTGCATTTCAACCTCGTCGGGAGAGAAGCCTTTCTTCACACCATACTTGCTGGCGCTAAAATCGGCGTTTGTGGATGTGGCGTTTGCAAGTTTCTTCAAATCGATCGCGACAGCTGGTTCGTCGAAAGTAGAGCGATTGTTGATGTCCAGCTCCCATTGCCTTACGCAGGCGTCCTTTGTAATGGTGATGAGCGCCGGGATGCCGGGCCTGGAAAGAGGATGCCACAGAGCGGTGGCTAGAGGAGCCTGTTCGAGCACGTGTGCAGTTGGGCCGACCTGGAAGGCTTTGAGGCGGATTTCTGAATCGTCGCCGCTGCGAAGGTGGGCGGAGGCTGGTAGGACGCAGACATGGCAGGTGTGGGCAGTCAGAACCGCGAGGAGGGTGCCATCGGGGGAGACAGAGAGCTGAGTGATGTTCCAAGGCGAAGGGAGCTTAAGGACCTGCGATATTGAGTTAGCACATGTCTAGCAAGTCGATCCTCGCATTGAAGATGCGCAAATCAACATACCCTGTAGCCTTGACCGAGTTCACTCGTGCGACCATCTGCGTCTGCGTCGCGCAGAATATCCAGGTCACTCCATCGCAACTCTTTTCCAACCGCGACAAAGACCTCAGTGCCGCGGTGTGCAACCGTCCTGCGAGTACCTTCAAAACGCTGCTGAATGTCCGGCTGCTTGGACTGGAAGAGATTGAAAGCCGGTTTAGGCCTCGACAGCCAGTCGGGTGTATACGACAGCACTCTAGGCATCGCGGCGTGTGCTCGTAACAATTTGTCGTAAACCGTTCACGTGCCCTGGTGAACAACGAAGCGCTTCTTCAAAGCAGTCTGATGTTTTGCTAGTACTGTAACTTGGAGCTCGGACCAATGAAAGCGCGTTCGTTCACATGCGCTCATTGCGACCAGCTTCAAGACCAGCGACCTTCACCATTACCTCCCACCAACACCAAAATTCAAACCACACACCATGCCTCAGTTCCGCATGGGCAGCACAGTCGACCGGCTCGACCGGCCGAGCTCCTACGCCACGGCAAAGGTACGGTAAATGTATCTATATACAATCCTCCCCACCACACACCAACCCACCCTCTCAATCACCAAGCTAACCTGGCCTTCCGCACAGTACAAACGCAAAGGCAACCGCCGCCACTCCAACTCCGACAACCGCGCTCCCTCCCCAGACCCAATGGAAAAGCTCCAAAACGCGACAACCCTCTACGTCGGCAACCTCTCCTTCTACACAACCGAAGAGCAAATCCACGAACTCTTCGGAAAATGCGGCGGCATCAAGCGCCTAATCATGGGACTAGACCGCTTCCACAAAACGCCTTGCGGCTTCTGCTTCGTGGAGTACTACACTCACCAGGACGCGCTGGATTGCATGAAGTATGTGGGCGGCACGAAGTTGGACGAGAGGATCATTAGGTGTGATTTGGACGAAGGTTTCGCGGAGGGGAGGCAGTATGGACGTGGTAAGAGTGGAGGGCAGGTGAGGGATGAGTATCGCGAGGAGTTTGATCCTGGACGTGGCGGTTTCGGAAAGAAGATTATGGAGGAGAGGGAGAGGTATGCGGATGAGTATGATTGAGTGTGGAAGCTGAGTTCTTGAGGGCGGGGGAGGAAAGTGCGCTGGGAATTAATTTGGGAGCTCGAGGAAGACTCTGGGAACAGGACTTGCCTCGATGAGCTCATACGGCGTTTTGGAGGCGCCGGGAAACTTGCTCAAAACTTATGGAATATTGCGATGTTGTCTGTCGAGTATTGGTGGGTGTAAAAGTGCGAGGTCAAAAATGCACGTTATGTAAGAAATCTCACTGGAAGATCGAGTCGAAGCACGCGTTGTACGGAATCTATATGATGCGACACATCTAGTTCTAGCCTTAGGTCTAGCCAACCTATCTGCCTGACATCCGTCAAATAGATGCAAATGGTGATTTCAACAGAACGCCGCCTTCATGCTTTTCGAAATCCGACGCCGAAGACAAACAAATTTCTATCATCTAATACGAGATCAAAAACCTACTCATTGCTCCCCTCTCGCAGCCTTGACGACCTCCCCGATCCACCAAGCATGGATTCTCTCATCGCCCGTCAGTTCAGGATGGAAGGCCGTGCCAAACACATTTCCCTGCCTGACAGCAACGATATCTCCATCCTCTCCCAGCGCCTCCGCAGTGGCAGCTTTGTCCCTCAACGCCCTCGCCCTTCCAGGCAAACGGCCAAGAATCTCGACGGGAGCTTTGGTGGCTTTCTTCGCCGGGGCAGTCACGACGTGTGACTCGTCGGTGCCACCAGAGAGAGGAGAGGGAGAGGTGGACGACAGAGTGGAGAGGTCGGCGGCGTCAAGGACTTTCTCCACGACAGGAGCTCTGATGAAGACAGAGTGGAAAGGATCTTGACCTTCGAGGAAGGACAAGTTGAGAGCAGCTTCAAAACTCTCAACTTGCCTGCCGAAGTAGTTCCTCTGAACTCTCACATCTAAGCCACCCAGCAGCTCCTGCCCCTCAGCCCTCGTGCGATTCGCACTCTCAGCCAGCAAGATAAGCCCGGCGCAAGTGCCCCATACAGGCTTCCGCTGGACTTTGACAAAGTCCCTCAAGGGCTCGAGAAGACCGCAGCGCGAAGCGATGAGGCTTATGGCCGTGCTCTCGCCGCCGGGGAGGATCAGAGCGCTGCACAGGGAAAGCTCTTGGGGCGTGCGGACTTCGATGAAGTCCAGAGTGGTTCCGGCAGGCAGGGATGGTGAAGCGGTCTGCTCCTGCTGAGTCAGAGATGATGCTGCGCGCTGCAGGAGGGTGATGTGCTCTGCGAAAGCGCCTTGCAGGGCTAGCACGCCGATCGTGAGAGTGCCTTGTGCTCCTGCGGTCGAGGGAGGATTGTCCGAAGGGTTGGGGATGGGTGCGGGCTGCATGATGATTTGCTTGGATCGTCGAGCTCTCGTCTCCTCGTTCCGGGAAATGGGTAGATCGGGATTGCCTGGCGCTAGACTTGAGAATACAAATCCTGAGAATCAGATCTTCGATGACTTGTAGCGAGTCAGGCCTATGGTTGTTCTACCCAGTGCTTGCTATACGGCTTTGCTGGCGCGATATTGTAATAGTGGACCGTGTTGCTGCAAGTGCCCGATTCGGAAACTCAGGCTATCACGATGCTGGCGATCTCTCTGAAACCGGGCGAATATTGAAAGTGAAATGTGAGACTCGTTCGCATTGCTAGCACAACCGCTGCAGTGACAGCGCAGAGGTGTGTAATCGGAATTATTACTCAAGGGTTTGAATGACGCATTGTCGGGTACAGCCGGCGCAAACCCACGGTTTAACTCAGCGACTTAGGGACGGGCTGGTGATACCGCAGTGATAAGCACGTGTTGGAGGTAACATCAAGACGTCAAAAGACGGGCTGCGACGTGAGGTGTCAACGTCAGAGACGAAAAGAGATCAGCCGTCTTTGATCGTCGTCTGTCGCAACGGCTGAATTGAATTTGGCGGCTTCAGCGATGCAGTAGCACGGCTTTGCTTTGGAGCTGTTGCTGGCTGGCTGTTGGCTGGCCGGCCGGGTTGCTCCACTGGCAGGCCGTCTGTTGCATGCAAGCACATGCAGATGTTGAGCGTCTTCGAGCGAGATCTATAAGGCCCTACGGCCTGGACTGCGGCGCATCGGACAAGGCGGAGGATCACGAAATCTTGCTGGAGATACGGTGTGATGTTGCGCTGGCCGGCTGCATCTTGCATGCGTATCGACAGCATCAGTCATCGACACGAATATCAGCATTTCTCAAACCGGCACTCCTTGGTCCCTCGGCGGTGCAGAGATCGCGTACACGTGAGGGTGAGCATGACGTGAGGACCCAACCTGTCTGTTTTCAGATGCTCCTTGAGCAGTCTCAGCGCGCAGGCTGGAGGCTGACGGAAGAGGCAATGAGGCATGTCGCTAGGCGGCATCGATGAGACATGGCCGTTGGAGATCCGGAGCGGCAGGAGGGGGAAGGATGAGGGCACGGACAGGAGGTGGTGGCTTGAGGGTCGAGGAGAGAGGCGCACCTTGCCCGCCCTGCTGCCTCTGTGGGTGTGAAGGCCAATGTGCGCTCGATATAGAGGCGGGAGGGCCGTGTTGACAGGATCGGCGGCTGCTAAGGAGGATGGGGTGCCGAGAATAAGATGCGATTACGGGCCAGGGCGCCTACAAGCCATGCCGCATTCTGTCATGGCAGGCCAACTATCGACGCCGATCAACCGTATGAACCATTCGAGCCACGCTGCCAATCGCGCTGGTCCTGCTCGTGTATTCCCCGCGCGCAAAGGCAGCATGGCATCATTACTCGAGCGCATTGCGGATGGGTTTCGATCGTGCTAGCAGACGCTAGCCGATGCAAAGGAACGGGCGGCAGGCTCTCGCAGACTAGGTAGCATGCTAGAGTGCTCTGACAGTAATAATAACGGTGCCTTCAGCAGTCTGCGATAAGAATAAATCAGCCGGACGTCCGCCGTGCAGGCTGCTTCTTGTTTCGTCTCACGTTATCCGACTCAGCGCGCAGGTCCGCAGCCGATACGGACAACACACACACACACACACAGCCAAACCTTAGCATACTATCTGAGCCCTGCCGGTTGCTATTACTATCGACCATCTGCACTCCTCCTTGCTGCGCGCGTGCCTGTGCCGACGCCGTATTCCCGCTTCAGCCACACCCTCGCTCGCCTACCCTGGCCGCGCTTGGTCTGCACTACTGCCACACTACCACTACATAACACTCCGAGCACCCTCGCTCGACTCCCGAGGCCCGCCAACTGCCCGAGCCCTCCGCATGTCCACACCTCGCAGTCCTCCGCTCCTCTAGCAAGCATGTTCATCGACACTCGCCGCACCGCCATGGCAAACGGCCTGCCCACCCCGCCCGACAGCGCTGGCACCAGCAGCTGCGGCGATCCGTCTGTCACCACATGGCTGATCGACACGCGCAAAATCTGGCACGGCGACAACATCTGGTCTGCCCACGGCGCAGCCAAGGCCCTTGCCCTCGTCTCCACCGAGGAACAGAACACCATCACCTCGAAAATGTTCATTGCCGATGCGCGCATGAGCCTGGCCTCCGCTCTCCTGAAGCGCCTCTTCATTAGCAAGACCCTCGGCATCCCATGGAAAGAAGTCAAGATCGCCAGGAAAGGCGACGCCAAGCACGGCAAGCCCTGTGCTGTGGATGCCTTTGGTGTCCCGATTGAGGGCATCGACTTCAACATCTCCCACCAGAACGGTCTGGTCGCACTTATTGGTTACGACGGAGTGTCACACGGCGCTGCGCACACTTTCGGCAACCCACTCGGATACCCTTCGCCCTCGGCCGCCGCCAGCAACGATGTCACCGTTGGCATTGACATTGTCTGCGTCAACGAGCGCAACGACCTTAGCACCATCGAGGAGGAGGGTCTCGACGGCTGGGTGGACATCTACGACATCATCTTCAGCGACGAAGAACGCTGGAGCATGAAGTACGATGTCGACTATGTGACCATGCTTGACGGCACTCACCTCGACGCACACGACCTTGGCCGCAACGACAGGTGCATTGCACGCAACCAGAATCTTCTTTTCCGCACACCAAGTGGCAATCAAATCTCCATGAACTCCGAGCAATTGATCGAAGCCAAGCTTCGTCGCTTCTACACCTACTTCTGCTACAAGGAGGCCTACATCAAGCTGTCCGGTGAGGCTCTTCTCGCGCCCTGGATCAAGGCTCTCGAATTCTTTAACGTCCGCTCTCCCAAGCCTGGTGTCCAAGCTCGCTGCTCCACTCATGGAACCTGGGGTGAGGAAGTCGAAGATGTCGAAGTTCACCTCCACAAGAAAGAGGTCAGCGATGTAAAGATGAAGATCCAAGCCTTCGAGGAGGACTTCATGATTTCCACTGCGATGCAGGGTGACGTTGAAGGCCTGAAGGTCCCTGGATTCACCAGTCTCAACATGGACGCCGACGTCATGAGATACGCACAGCAGAACCTGACCCAAATGGCAAAGTCGCCCTGAATGAACCATGATATTAGTCGTGCGTGTTGACACGCGCATGGCTTCCCCAAACCAGCAACACAAAATGGACTTCGGCAGCAGACAGCTCCGGTCTTGCCATGTCTTTGTCTAATGTCTAATAATTTGCCGGAAGTCACTGCAGCTTCGCCAGGCAAACACAAGCCACACGCGCAACGAACATGCGTCTGTCTCACAGCAGCCAGGATGACGCCCCTGAGCTCGCGATAGGAAGATGAAAAAGTCACTTCCCACATTCTGCGCTTGACTTTTGAGCATCGACATGAAAACTTTAATTCGACGTCGGGATCGCAAGACATCCAGTGTCACCTGCCATCACAAGACAATAACGGCACGATGCTCACTCGAACACTCCGCAACCTCGAACAAGCCCGAGGCGGTGTTCGCAACCGCACAACTACAGCCAACATCCTTCAGGCACCTGGCAACGAAGAAGTTGACATGACCATGCCACTAAGCAGCAATCAAGCACCAGAAGCAGGCGCCGTGGCCAATTCCTCAAACCCCTTACCTGCGCCTGCAGTGGCTCCAACCGTGGTCACCCTCACGAGGGACCTCAACACTTCAACCGCCCTTCTACAAAACCTACGTACCCGAAATTCCATCCTCGCAGCGGACATCGCCCGTCACCATCGCGAGACTGCCGAACAGCGCAGCAGCAAAGGCAAATGGAAGGTGTTGGCGATCATCTTGCTCGTCGTCTGGGCGTTGTATCTATGGTGGTGTTGGCACATGTGCGTGGAGATGGAGTACATTCGGAAGAGGAGTGGAGAGGCGTTCTCCGTACTGTGAGACTGATGAGAGTTGGAGTAATGTAATTCTGAGAGCTGGGTTTCGCGTTCTTTCCAAAACTTGAGCGATGGGATTTTTCGAAATGGAAAGGGAAAGTTGTCTCCCACGAACGATATAGATTGGTGAATATTGGATAGATAGAAGGAAAAGATGTAATACCAACGTAAATAAATTCTTCACCATTCTCGCCCTTTGCAATCTCGCTGCTTGTTTTGACGGACCACACGACCATGTCCCGTGCGTCGTGGCTTTTGTAAGACTGCAGAGAGAGTGAGACTACCAATGTCATGCCTGGACGATCGCCTCTCACTCTTTCTCCTGCACCGGAAAGACAGAGAGACACAAAAACCCCTGCTCTGCGTTTTCCTCTGCTCTGTTATTGTCCCCTCGCGATGTCAAACCTGATAAGGACCAAATGGAGAAGCACAAGCTGCCTTAGCCAGAGGAGGTGAGTTTCATGCTCTTGATCGCGTTGCGCGCGTGAAAACCTACAGAGCGAGAGCGACGGCTTGGACATGTGGGTTTGATAAGTCAATTTATACATAGTCGTGGCATACACGTTGCTTTTTGGTCTTCTACCTCACTACCAATAATGCCCATGAAATGTGTCGCGGCCAGTTGAGAAGACCAGTATTTCTTCTCTATTCTTTTCCACCACTTCCTATACAAGAAAATGTCTTCTCAACCTACTCCAACAAGAAGGGCCCGTTGGTTTGATCACGCAGAAAATCACTCCTTCGGCGGTATAGCAATAATCCATCCTGTAACCATCGCATCCGTAGATCCATACTGGAACATCTAGTCCTCAGTAAGATCACCGTACTCCCACATACCCCTCCTCTCGCTCTTTGCCACGCTCTCTCTCTGCTTCAAATCCTGCAGCAGAGCAACGTTAGCGCGCTCAAAAGGCTTCAGCTTCTTGGGCACCATAGCAAGACCCTCGCTAATGACCTCGGCGTTCAAGCTGTCGGTCTGGTTCTTAGCCGCAGGGTCAAGCAAAGTGATCCACATGAGGTTGTTGTCTTTGGCGTCGGTGAAGTCGACGTTGGCGACGAGCTGGCGATCGAGGGCGATTTCGTTGAGGAAAGCGACGCTGTCCGACAGGTATTCGGGCGATGTCGGCACTTGGATGAAAGACAGGGCTGCATCAACGGCTTGCGGGCGGAGTTTCTGAAGTCCGAAGCGGTCGGTGGGCAGGGCGCGGAGGGCGCTCCAGGGCTGCTGCTCGGAGTTGCCGTAGTCGATGTAGACGACCTCGGAGGTCTTTGCGTCGCGATCGTTGCGGCGCACGCGGGCGCGGTACCACTGGCCGTCCTGGGAGAATTTGGCAGAGACAACGTCGCCTGCTTTGGGCGGCTGGGGGAGCGCTTGGGAGTTTGAAGGGGAGAGGTTGAAGGTCGCGAAGTCTTTCATGAGGGTGTCAAGGGAGGCTTTGGAGGTGCCGAGGAGTTGGAGTTTGAGGCGGCCGGTGGTGGGGTCGACGTGGGTGATAGTCACGTCTTTGTAGTCGCGCTTAGGCGTGGGAAGGACATCGTTGTGGCCGTTGGTGTCGACGGGTGCCTCTTCGTAGTCGTCGCCGTTCTCGGCGGCGTCTTGTGATGGGTCCCAGCTGTGCCACATACCTTTCCTGCCTTCCTTTGCTTTCTTCTCGGCGGCGAAGAGCTCGGCGGCATTGCCAGTCTTCTCGGCGCTGTAGGCGTGGACAGATGCGAGACCTTCCTCGACGAGGAGCTTTGCAAAGTTCTCACGGTTGACGTAGAGAGTACCGATGAAGCCACCAACCTTGTCATTGTCCTCGACGTCAATCTCGACGTCACGCTGCAAACAACGCTTGTTGGCAAAATCATGTGCTTCTTGACCGAAAGGCTCGGCGGTGTCTTGAGGACCACGAGCTGAGCGGGGAGCGCGGATGCCACCAAGGACAAATGTAAGCTTGGAGTTCTCGCGAGGAATGAGAACAGTGAATCTGCTGCCACTCTTGACGAAGTCGACAATGGCGGGAACGCGCTTCTGTCTCGAGAGGAGGGACATCTGACGCTTGGCCTTTTCGAGGCTCTCGCTGTGGTCGACGTATGCCTGTGGCTTGGGTGCCTTGGGGTTCCACATGCCCTTGCCTTCCTTCTGTGCAGCCTCCTCAGCAGCGAGGAGCTCGTCATAGATCGGGCTGCGGTCGGTATCGTCCATGCGGTGGCGGATGACTGAGCAGTAGCCCGACTCGACCATCATGAGACCAATGTTCTTGCCGTTGTAAGAGATTGTAGCCATCTCGCGCTCGTCGTAGCCCTCGGTCGCAGGGCGCTTGCCGTCAATGACCACCTTCACGTGCTTGCCGATAAGTCTCTTACGGAGAAGCTCCTTGGCCTCAGCGCCGAAAGGCGACTGCTTGGGGTCGGTGGGTTTGGGTTGGCGGACGCTGGACAAGTTGACGCGCTTCTCGGCACCGTTCTTGTTACGAACGTACAGAGTGTCGGCGCTGAAGACTCGCGATACAACGGCCTCGATCTCACCGCCTGTGGTCCTCTTCTGTGCAACGTTGTTTGTGAACAGACCTTGTTGACGCTCCCTGGCCACGCGCTCAGCCTGGCGCAGCTTGCCCATCTCAGCACCGAGCCATGTTGAGTGGTGGTCAACGCAACGTGCAAGACCTTGTTGAAGCAAGAATTCGGCGATGTTTCCTACAGGATGCCTGACCTCGCCAACAAGAAGCTGATTGGGAGAAATGCCTAGTATGCGCACAGAGACGCCTCTCTGCAATATTCTGTCCTCGACGAATGATTGGCTCTCATCGCCCCAGGGCTCTGCAGGCTGGGAGCTACCATCAGATGGGTTTTTTCTTGCAGTAGCAGGTGCCTTGATACCAGCAACAAGAACAGTGGTTTGCACATGGTTTGTAGGAGTGACCATAAGCCTGCAGATCAGCCTGTCTCCGCTCAGGACCCTCTCGACGATAGCATCGATGGGCTGTCCATTGTACTGCTCAGCAAAAGCCTTGGTGTCTGGTAGCTCTCTTGCGCTCTGAATGTCTTGCACCTTCGCCGCCCAAAGACCCTTCTCATCAGCTCTTGCGTGTGCCTCTAGCGCTTCCAATCTTTCAAGGAGCTCAGTCGATTGCGGGTTCTCGGCCTTCCTGTCGGCGTCGTCTCTGAGCTTCGCCCAACCCTCGCTGACAATTGCGTCGGGAAGCAGTTGGCCGTTCTGGAGTTGGACAATGCCATAGTCGCGGGAGCCACCGGTCTTTTGGGGGATGGTGTAAAGAACGCTGAAGCGGACGGTCTTGCCGACACACAGCTTGCGGATGAAGTCGCGGGATTGGAATGAGCCTTGCTCGTCGTTGTTCAGGCGGGGAGCATTGATGAAAGCCAGGCTGAGAGTGCGTTCAAGCTTGCCCTTTGCGAGGATCAGAGTATCGCCGGAGAGAACGCTCTTGACCTTTGCTTCCATTGGGGCAGCCATGATGGTGGTGGTTGTAGTAGATTTCGATGTGGGGGTCGAGTCAAGCTGGGGTTTCAGGTACTCGAATGGAAAGACGAGACGAGAGCAGGTGTTGTGTATTGCGGTGTGGTAGCACTAATGTGCGGTGCCAATGGGTTGCAAGATGCTCTGATTATACAGAGAAGAGAAGAGCAAAAGCCAATCAAGCAAGTGTAAGGAAATGTGTTGTGCGAGTTGGAGATCACACGACCGAAGAGTTAAAGTACCAAGGACAACGTGGCGTTGGAAGCAGCACGAATCGAATCGTGGGGTGCAGCGGCGATCTCCTCTTGAACCCTGCTTCAAGTCCGAGTATGGAGCTCTTCGAGGTAAGTAGGTAGCACTGGCTTCTCGTCTTGTATATAGAACACTCAATCCGATGGGAATTGCTGCTTGATGCATCCAATGATTGGATGCGGGAGATGCTACATTTGAGTTCTGGTCGAGGTCGAAGGCGCAGAGTGACTGGCGAAGCTCACGAACATCGAGGTCGCGCGCGGACACTACAGGCGTCTCCAGCATTCTACGATCTACGAGCTGGGAAAGGGCATGGCACGATGGTTGGAAGGGCATTGAGTCCAATTGTTTCAAATCAGTTTCGTATTCAGGCTATGGAGTATCTTGCTCTCAGTGTGATCAATCGCCATCACCTCAGTACATTCGCCGTAACATTCACCACATATCTGTCTCTGGTGTCCATATTCGGGCGATTCCAAGCAAAAGCAACGGCAAAGCACCATCTGGACCACCAATCTGTCAAGAAGCTCGCCGTCAAATTTCTTTCAAAGTCTCTCATATCAAAAGCAAAAACAAAAACGCCAGACAAGCCAAGCGAAAGCTGGCATGGGCCGCGTGCAAGGAGCCGAAGCTCTTGGGTATTGTAGTCGTGGCAGGTAGCCTGGGTCGTGAAGGCTGACGCCAGGTCAAGTGGAGAGGACAAGCCAAGCAAAAACTGGCAGGTGTCGCATGCAAGAAGCCAAAGCTCGTGGGTATCGTGGGTCGTAGCAGATGGCTGACCAGCAGCCATGTCGTGAGTATGCATGTTCGTGAGGATCAATGCTCGTGAAAGTAAAATTCTCGTGGGTACCAATGTTCATAAGTATGACGTTCAAGTCGTCAAAGTGTTGACGTTTGCATCAACGATTGTGTTGAATTGTGAAAGGGCACCAGAGAATGGATGTGGTGGTGATGGTCGTGGAAATCAAGAACGGCTGCGGTCGATGCGAGCGTCGAAGCCCATCTGCTCAGCTTCGTCGTTGAGGAAGCGCATGATTGCCATCGGATCGTTCTTGGGGTCCCTGGGGCGTGAGGGAGGAATAACGGTGCTGCGTTTACGAGGAGCCGGAGTGGGAGTGGGAGCAGCCTCGCTGTCGACTTCGGTAGCTTCCGGGTCTTCGATGCTCTGAACCACATCATCCGGGCCTGGGCATGTGTTGGCGGACTGCGAAGCGGTAGCCAAGGCAGCTTCTCTCTCCTGGGCCTCCAGGGCGGCTTGAGCCAATCTGGCGGCGCGGATGATCTCCCAGTCAGAGAAGTTGCGGTCGACATCGTTAACAGTCTCGTTGGGCTGGATGGGATTGATGAGGAACTCGACAGGGACGAAGACAGTGCTGGTGCCATTGTCGATCTGAGTCTCGGACCAGGCGATGACAGCCTCGATGTCGTCGTAAGTGGCGGTGGCGGTCTTGCCGGGAGTCTTGAAGCGCTGGTTGAAGGCCTCTGCAAGGGCTGGCGGGAAGGCTTCCTCAGGCTTGACCTTCTTGGGATCCTTGGGAGCAGGAAGAGCAGCAAGAGCGGCAGCCTCGTTGTTGTTGTGCTGACGCAGCAATGCGAAGTAGCTGTTGAGGCGGTCGGTGGCGCCCTTGTCGAGCTGGATCTGGAAAAGAGCATCGGGACGCCAGAGCCTGAGGCGAACGAGCTGGTGGCGCAAGTTGTCGATGACCTGCCTTGCGAGCTCGTCGGCAGTGCCATGCTCAGCGGCGTACCTGGCACGCTGGTAGTCCTTGCGACAGAAGAAGTGCCAGACGTCGTTGGGAATGAGCTTGGTCGGTCCCTTGTTGCGACCGAAGAACTGGCTGATCACCTTGCGACCCATCGGGCCTTTGCCGCTGGTCGGGTCCTTGGTGTCACGTGGAACCCAGGTCATGCCTGTGGTGCAGCCAAGGTTGGCACACGACCATGGCTTCTTGAGAGTACCGAACTTGGGGCATTCCAGTGAGAATCCGTGATTGCTGGGCGTACCCTCGAAGGCGTGCTCGACGGCGTACTCTGGAGTCTTCTTGACCTTTCCGTTTTTGGTGATGACTGGACCGCCCTTGGTCTTAGGCTTCGGCTTGTCGCTGTGAGCAGCGTCGGCATCTTGAGTCGGAGCCGGAGCAGGAGCAGGAGCAGGTGCGCGAGGCGGGTTGATCTTCAGGCGCTTGGTGGGCTGTGAAGTGTGCTCAGTGTCGCTGCTCTCTGCTGGGCGCTTGGCAGGGGCGCGAGGTGGGTTGATCTTCAAGCGCTTGACTGGCGTTGAGGAAACGCTGCTGTCAGCATCTGCGGCACGCTTCTTGCAGGTGGGCTCGGTGTCTGCCGGGACATCGTTGGCCGAAGATGTCTTCTTGTCGTTCTGTGCCTTCAAGCGCTGCGGAGATGGCTTTGCTGGCACGGCGTTGACAGTGAACTTGGGCTTTCCGGTCGACCTCATGGCTGGTGCGGACTTCTTCTGCGGCACCTTCTTGGAGGATGCGACGGCAGAAATGTGAGTGGTGTCGGTGGCGGAGTCAGAATCGACGTAGAGTTCGTCAAAGCTGGCACCGCGTGCTTTGTGGAAGGCAGAAACTTTAGACTTGGATGCGGCCGATGTATCGACCTCGTGGTCAGAGGCAAACTTGGAAGCAGCCGATGCGTCGACCTCGCGGTCAGAAGACACAGAGGCGTCAGATGGAGCGGGACTGGGCGACCTTGAGGGGCTGGTAACGAGAGGACGCTTTCTGATGAGGTGAGTTTGCATTGGACCAGACTTTGGGAGGTTGGACTGAGGGATCCTTCCGTAAGGGTAGATGTTGCGGTCAACGGTGGGTTTTGTAGTCATCTTTGCGGCGCCAGCGCCGGAAGAGATAACGCCGTTGTGTTTGGTGCGAGCCATTGGTGAATGGGGGGATGCGTTTGAACGGGTGAAAGATGATTGGTGTTGCAGGGTAGATAAGTAAATTGTTGACAAGGCAGTGAAGATTCTGGGATAGCTGAGATGGTGGTGGATGTTTCGGTGGTGAGAAAGTTCTGGTCGAAGATGGGTTGGCGAGCGACCTTAAGTATTGCGAAGAGGAAGGCCGTCTGACAGTCAATAGAACAATGGCTACAATGGCACGAATCTCGAATGCTCTCGTGCGATCATCATCCGGCGCACATTCAATAGCTTCGAGGTTTGCCGCACCGCCAACAATAGCCACTGCGGCTGCGCGTGGCCGCCCAAACAATAGGCAATTGACATCTGAAACGCTCTCCATATTCTGGGTGGCTGGTAGGAGGTGGTCGTTTGACAATGCTATTGTCCTCTTCACGTGGCTCGTTTCAGACGGGAAAGGCGCGGCGCTGATTGGCCGGCTGTTGCTGGCATGAGAAAGTGAGGTGAGGTTAGAATTTGCGAGTATGCGATGCGTTGCGACAAGATCGCCCATTCACCGATTCATGCCTGGATTTCCGAATGCGGTATTGTCCATCTCACACAATTTACCAGGCTCAAACGGCTCTGAGTGGTATTAGGGTGTTTGCTGTAAGTTCGACGTGGACGCCGGACGACCTCGACGACATGACATGAAGTCGCTCACGAGCGCACTCCTGCACGCATACACGGCCGCGAAGCCATGTGCCGAATAGATCGAGAGTCACCGTCGTATGTCTTTCAAGCTCATGTTTGTCCTCAGCGTCCAATCCACTGGGCGTCACAGCACATTGTAAAAGCGTGCAAGTGTGTCATACGGCTACTGCCCGGGTGCTGCGTTCTCGTCAGCATCATAGTCCGAAGAAATAGTGGAATTCCACAATCCACAAGTGCTCGTACTTACAGCTTGAATGGCTCCTTTACCATCGGGCTTCCCTCAGTGACCAGCAGCCTTGACCGGATAATTGAGCACCCTACCTCCATCGTGCGTTCTTCGCATCTCTTTCGCTGCTTTCGAGCTGCTTGCCCAGTCGTTGACGCGTCAGGCATTGGCTTTAGTAGAAAGCCTTACAAACAGGTGTATTAAAAAGGGTGATTGCACATGCAGATAAGAACCGAAGATTCTGTTTACCTCCGAGCAACCATGTGACAAACGGAAGCTTCATTTCGATCATGCTCACATGGACGTGGTCCTGTCAACCGGACTCGACCGGACATTGAGAAACGGCCCGATTCAAGTAGACATGTCCTGGCGTGGTCGTTTATGGCTATACCGTAGCATCGTCTGTCAAGAGATCAAGCTCTAGCAATGTAACGGAGTTTGGTTAGTGAGAATGTTGAGGGCGAACCGGATATTGGCCAGCTATGAGCAGAGCGTAGACGAAAGCTATGGACACGAGGCTTCATGTTGTCGCGCAGAGGCTGTGCAGTTAGAAGTAGGTTATGCACGCAGCTCCACGTGAATATATTGGGAACTCGCTTGGCCGGGCCGTACTATACGACGCTCGTCAGCATGGGAAGACGCATTTAGCGAGCTCGGGACAGCCAATGAGCCATAGACGAGTTCCAAATGCGTGGTAACACAGCATGATCGCCTGTGGGATGCAGGCCAAGGGACGGGATCTTTGAGCTCCTTGGACAACAGCACAGCTCATATCAGCTCACATTCGCCAACCCGACCTTCCAAAGGGGCATCATGCGGAAGATTGGGCGATGGTGCGCACTCTGCTGTGCCGTTCACGCATTGCGCGGGTGAGAGGCGGGCCAGTCAGGTAGGCTATGCTCAAGGAGGAGCACATAAGGCAAGGTACAGGCTGCCTTGCTCGTCTCGCCTCGCATGTCCATCCCACGCCGAACGAGATGTGCTACTTCCCTTTCGTAGCACACCGCTGGTCCGCTACTGCTGTCGTGGGTGTGTTCTCTGCCTGCCTGGAGCACGCGCTCATCACAAAAGCACAAAGACTGCCTTGTCAGCGCCCGTCGACTGTCTTGTCTTCGGCCTCATCTGCAGCAACGTTCTTTGATCCGACCTGTATTCACTAATTGGCCTTTTTTCCCGCTCATCAAAATCCTGGCAGCTGCGCCTTTGTTTGCAACGCACCGCGCATTTGCAGCACGCGAGCACCGCAGCACGCGACGCGCAGACGGGCTCGCCATTCTTCGCCCACGGACAGCTCTCCGGCAATCAGAATCGGCGGCAGCGAGAGCATCAGCGTCACCGTTACTCGGCGTTGACACTCCACTTCACGTCACAGGGCGGATTCACCCATTCGACAGACCCCACTATCGCCAGCGAGACGCTTCAGAAGCCTATCAACCACCCGCGTCTCTGACGTGCCCGCCCTGAAATCAATTTCCTCTACTCGCTCCTTCACCTCGATAGAAGAACACCAAGCACAAGAACCCTACCAACGAAGCCTTACCTGCAAGTACCCGCAAGAGCATGAGCTCGCAGAAATCGGATCTCCCCATCCGCAGCAATGGAAGCAACGGCCACGCTGCCGCTCTGCATGCCGCCATCGATGACCTTCGCTCCGGAGGGCAATCTCAGCCTGGCAAGATTGACCTAAAGGATCAAAAGGGATTCCAGACCGACCCGTATGCCAGTCCTGCTGTTTACTATGGCGCCAGCCATGGACCGCGAAAGACAGTCAAGGGTCGGGCCATGTCATCTGTAAGCTTACCGCCTATCCCAGCCCTATTGCAGCGTGCACCACGCGATCCCCGTGCACATGAGATACAATGGAATGCAGAGTAATAGATGGACTAACCCATTGTAATCTACAGATTGAAGGACAGAGAGACCCCACGTTGGCATCAGCGCCTAGCCGCCGCACAAGTGTCGACCCGCAAGCCAGTGCACCTCGCAAGTTCCTCGTCAACGTTAAGGCAACCCTGGAGACACTGCTGCAGCGCGAGGATTCCGACAAAAACTTCCAGATCACGATTGAGGACAAGGGCCCCAAAGTGATCAACCTCGGCACTGAGAGTTCGGCTGGATACAAGACGCAAGATATCCGTGGTACATACATGCTGAGCAACCTGCTGCAAGAGCTCACATTGGCAAAGCAATATGGCCGCAAGCAAATTGTGCTGGATGAGGCCAGGCTGAACGAGAATCCTGTCAACAGGCTCTCTCGCCTTATCAAGGACTCTTTCTGGTCCAACCTTACTCGTCGTATTGACGGATCCAACGTCGCCAGAGTTGGCAGAGATCCCAAGGATTGGACTGACGATCCCCACCCAAGAATCTACGTTCCTGTTGGCGCCCCAGAACAATTCCAATACTACACTCGTATCGCAAAGCAACATCCTGAGATGCGTTTGGAAGTGATCCAGCTACCAGAGAGATGCGATGATCCAGACTACGTCCGCGATCTCAATGAGGCACCAGGACTGCTGGCGATTGAGATGGAGCGCGTGGCTGACACGCCCGAGGGCGAACCGGATTATCGTGGTCTGCCATTCGTCGTTCCAGGCGGCCGCTTCAACGAGCTCTACGGTTGGGATAGTTACATGGAGACTCTAGGACTACTGGTCGACAACCGTGCAGATCTCGGTGAGGCTATGGTCAGACATTTCTGCTTCTGCATCAGGCACTACGGAAAGATCTTGAACGCAAACCGAACCTACTACCTCTGCCGATCTCAGCCACCGTTCTTGACCGACATGGCTCTTCGTGTCTACGATCACATCAAGCACAAGGATTACGCACTCGACTTCCTACGTAGAGCCACTCTTGCTGCTATCAAGGACTACTACAACACGTGGACTTCTCTCCCACGTTACGATGCAGAGTCTGGCTTCACCACGTACCATGCCGGCGGCAGAGGTGTGCCGCCTGAGACCGAGGCTTCCCACTTCGAGCACGTCTGCGAGCCGTACGCCAAGAAGTACGGCATGACCTTCAAGGAGTTTGTGAAGGCATACAACTATGGTGAAGTGACCGAGCCCGAACTCGATGCATACTTCGTTCACGATCGTGCCGTCCGCGAGTCCGGTCACGACACTTCGTACAGACTCGAAAACAAGGCTGCCGACCTTGCGACAGTTGACCTCAACAGCTGCTTGTACAAATATGAAATGGACATTGCACGCACAATTCGCAACTTCTTCAACGACAATCTTGAAATTCCTCCTGAGTGGCGCGGCGACAAGCAAAAGGATAGCACACACGAAACGTCTTCATCATGGGACCGCAGAGCCCGCAGGAGACGTCAACAGATGGACAAATGCATGTGGGACGAAGAGAAGGGAATGTACTTCGACTACGATATCAAGAAGAAGGAGCACACCGGATACGAGTCGGCAACTACATTCTGGGCCATGTGGGCTGGTATCTGCACACCTAGGCAAGCAACCCTTATGGTTGAGAAGGCACTGCCAAAGTTCGAGAACCTCGGTGGCCTAGCATCAGGCACCGAAGAATCTCGTGGCCCTGTCGGTCTATCTCGACCCAACCGTCAATGGGACTACCCCTTCGGCTGGGCACCGCAGCAGATTTTGGCCTGGACAGGGCTTCTCAGGTACGGATTCGAGGAGGATGCACAGAGACTGGCGTACCGCTGGATCTACATGGTGACGAGGGCTTTCGTCGACTTCAATGGCGTTGTTGTCGAGAAGTACGATGTCACCAGCCCAACTGATCCTCACCGCGTGACTGCCGAGTACGGCAACCAGGGTTCGGACTTCAAGGGCGTTGCCACTGAAGGGTAAGTTGTCACTAATTTCATTTCATTCTTCAACAATTCGCTGACAAGCATTATAGATTCGGCTGGGTCAATGCCTCTTACGTTTATGGCCTCCAGATCGTCGACACTCACATGAAGCGTGCTCTCGGTGCCATAACAGACTGGGACACGTACAAGAAGGCGACTGCCGGCGAATACCTGCTGGAGGACGGCAAGCTCTCTGAAGAGGCCGACAAGACTATCCGAGCTGCTGTTCGACGTGCATCTTTCATTCAGGCCGGCAAGATGACACCAACATTGGAGTCGCCGAACAACGAACAGAACGGTACCTCAGCAGTGCTTGACGGCCACAATGGTCCTCACCCTTCTAGTGAGCACGCCAGCGGTTAGGAAGCGCACTTGACTTCGCCGACTCACTTGCCTGCACATGATGGCCATGGCGCCTTGTTGCCGTTGCACGCGATAGCCAGTTCCAGGGCTAGCAGCGCAGAAATTTCTGTGGAAAAGATCAATGTGTACGCAGAACATGCGACCGCACACCACGGTTCTGCTGATCACCATGGCTCGACTGAAGATCCAACACCACAGCGCACACAAACCCCTCGCCCGAAACCGCATCACGGTCACTCGCACCACCATGAGCAGCACGCAGAGCAAGCGGGCCGGCGAAACTCACACTAATGCCCTCTTCATGACACTTCTGACCTGTAATCACCGATACCCACGAAAACCCTTGCCGATCATTCTCTCCTGACGATAAAACCATACACCTGCATATACGACCTAAGTGGCTCACGAGCGACCGAATCAATTCTTACGTTGGAAGAACAATGATGACACTGCGCTGATCCTGTTAAATCCCTCTTTGCCTTTGGCGAACATCTTTTCTCTGCTGCTTTCGTCGCTCCTTTGCATTTAAGAAAAGAGATAGCATACATACACCGAAACCTAAGAAGGCTAGCTTTAGCTTCTCTGTCGATAGAAAGATAGACTGAAACACGGAAATGGTCCTTGTTATTTCCTCCAGCTTGATGCCTATACATCATCATGTTGTAACGTATCTTCGTCAAGATCTTGATCATTCGTCAACGCACTTCTGGCTACGAGACCACAGCCCCAATTTTCAACAGACCTCACTTCCCACTTCGACAGCATCTGCAAACATGTTCCCTTCTCCCTCCTTTCCTTGCTCCTTGACGCCATCGTCATCCTCGCACTTCACTTGTTTCACCTTCTGCTCCTGTTCCTCTTCCCGCCCCAGCTTTCCCTCCTTCTCCCCCACAGCACGCGCCTCCTCCTTTCCATCCCTCTCGCTCTCCTCAAATTCTCTTTTCCTCTCGCGCACCAGACTCCGCTCTCTGGAACTCTGCGCCGACCTCGCGCCATCTCCTGGCTTCGCTTGTAGGTCGAACGTCACGCTGCGTTTCCGCGAGCGGCTTCTGGATGCGTTTGCGTTGGAAGAGGCGCGAAGAGCGGATGTGAGGGTTTGGGCTTGATAGCGAGGCCGGGAAGATGGAAGATGGGAGTGTGATTTGGAAGATTGGATTTGGTTTGGATTTGGGGACGGCGTGCGGCTGCTGCTGTTTTCGTTGCTGTTGCGGCGAGGTTTTGATGGTGATGAGGGGAGGGACGGTGGTGGGGTGTCGAGTAAGGTTTCTGCGGTGGAGAGTTGTTTTTCTTTTGGGAGTTCTGGTGCTTCCTCTGTTTTCTCTGCGGTAGTCGTGACTTCTTGGGTCGTTCTCTCGGGGCTTTCACTCAGGTTTCTGTTGGGTGATCGTTCTATGTAGACAGAGGCGACTGTTGATAATACCAAACGCGGCCGTTCCACATCATAAGGGAGATTTTTGCAATCGGTGTTATCGTAATTCTTATCTTCGTGCTTCCAGATGTCTGCATAAACATTAGTGGGCGCCCCAAACACCAACACAGCGTCAGCACTTACAGCTACGAATGAGCTCTCGAGTGAGTGGGAAAAGCGGGTCTGTGAGGTCTCGAAGTGAATGTGGAAGACTCCAGCTGTCGAGCATACTCATGCACGTGAGAACGCACAAAGCTGAGGCAGACAACCAAGCATTCCTGGCCATCGCATATCTAACAATCGCCGAAGTGACGTCCTCGCTCGCGAAGTCGATGACCAGAGACCTCGTTTCCCAAGCGGCAACTGTGTTTCCTGTCATGAAACCGCAGGCCATGAGAGCAACGAAGAATTGAACGACTTCGAGGGTAAAAGCGTGCTGTTTGTACAGACGTACTAACCGCTTTTCGTCCTGGTGACCGATGGATCTTTCGCGGAGCATGGAAGTTATGCACAACAGCAGCGTACAAGGAAGAGCGAGCGTTTGCGTCGCGATAGCAGACTCAAGGTGGGTAGATGGCGGGAATTCCATGGCGGCTGACTGTGGACAAGGCTTTGGCTCAAGGCCAGGCATGTGTTGGAGCGCAGTGCATGGACCGAAAATGCTGGTGGGAATATACAGACAGGAAGAAGCTCCAGCTTGCTCGTGTCTGACCTTGCACACCAAGACAGGTGATAAAGATGTCGTTTGGTAGGTTGCTCATACTTGCCTACAGGCCTGGCTATGCGGAAGCATGCACATATGTCTCAGACTTGCGACGGCGTGACAGAAGGCCGGATGCTCCGTTTGTCGGGTCCACGTGTTTTCATGTTGTTGTCTATACGTTATCACCGGCGCAGAAGTCTTCCTTGACAGGCCCTGCGTGCTCATGTCGAAAGACAGGAAATTGACAAGGAGTTGGTTCAGGACATTCGTCCAACGCCACCTCGCTCCGCAGCAAGATGCATGCCAATAGTGCAGGGACTACATGTAGCTAGTCATTTAGACATCAAGAACGGTATCCGATCGATCTTATTCGTTCTTTGTCTGTCGCTGTGACCACATGCATGCTTGCATATTCGCGGGTATCGATGTAATTCAAGTTGACCAGCAAGTGAGAGGTTGAAACGCTCATGTGACACTGGCGGCGTGCAGAGGTGGCAAGACCTGGCTGGTACACCGGAAAGGGTCTACGGAGACCATATTCACGAGGGTTTGGCTGTATATTGATGGAATAGCCTTGCATCTCGCAATGACAGTGAGATGAATTTCTACGCCTGTATGTAGATGTTCTGCGATGCTGATATCATCTGGTCTCAGCATGCGAAACACCTCCGTACTGACGTCGTAGCTTGGAAAAGGGAAGCTCGGACATCTAGGCAGTTTTTGGCGGCCGATCCATCAACCATCAACGCAACTTCACGAAACGCCTGTCTGCACACATTGCCTGCGACAACCCCCATCACCTCCGCCCACCGCCACCCTCTCCCACTCCCGCGCAGATACCCCCAGCCGTCGTATCTGCAGCCAGGCGATCACACTCATCTATAACCCGGCACACTCCGAACCCAGTCCGCCATGGCTTCAGCCCGTGCTACCACCGCCGCCGTGCAAGATGCGACTGCGCACGTCGCCGGCGCAAGCACCTCCACCTGGGATCGCATCTCGAGCTGGGCCTCAGACAACAAGGTCGCCGCGTGGACAATTGCCGGTGTCACCGTCGTAGTGGCAGGAGGCTCCGTATACTACCTGACGCGCCCTGCCGAGGCGCAAGGGTCGACCGGTTCCGCATCATCAGAGAAGAAGTCGGCGAAGAAGTCTAAGAAAAAGGCTGCGAAGAAGGATGCCGAGAAGGCCGCAGAGGAGGGCGCGGCCGAGAGCAAGACTGGTGAGTCGCAGTGGTGATTATTCTGGTAAACTTCCAATAACTAACTGGTTGAGCAGCACCCAAACCAGCTGCGGTCGAAGAGCAGAACGATGATCTCCCAGAAGTCACCGCAGAGTCCGTTGGCCAATTGACTGAGCAGCAAAGAAAGGACTACGCCGCGAAGCTTAAGGCTGCCGGCAACAAGGCTTACGGCAGCAAGGACTACAACCGCGCTATCGATCTTTACGGCCAGGCTATCCTCTGCAAGGCTGATGCTGTCTTCTATTCCAACCGTGCTACCTGCTGGAACGCCATGGCCAACTGGTCAAAGGTCATCGAGGACACCACTGCCGCTATTACTATCGACCCCGAATACATCAAGGCCCTGAACCGTCGCGCCAATGCATACGAGCAAGAAGCGCGCTACAGCGAAGCTCTCCTCGACTACACCGCAAGCTGCATCATCGACCAATTCCGCAACGACGCCTCTGCGCAGGCCGTGGAGCGTCTGCTGAAGAAGGTCGCCGAGTCCAAGGCCAAGGTCATCATGGAGGGCAAGGACAAGAAGCTTCCTTCACCCACATTCGTCTCAAACTACCTGCAATCCTTCCGCGACAGCGGCCTTCCCGAAGGCCTTGAGGAGACTGCCGACCTGCCTGAAGGTAGCGGCAAGGCTCTTCTGCGCAAGGGTCTCAAGGCTATCAAGCTGCGTACTGGTGAGGGCTACACCGAGGCTGCTGAGTGCTTCGAGAAGGCTATCGAGGCTGGTGATCTTGAGAAGAACGAAGCTTTGGCGTACAACATGCGTGGTACTTTCCGTTACCTCAGAGGCGACGGCGATTCCGCTCTGGCCGACCTTAACAAGTCTCTTGAGATCGACCCTTCGCTTGTGCAGTCATACGTCAAGCGTGCTAGCATGCACCTTGAGCAGAGTAGGATCAAACACGATATACCCATTTTTCAATCTCCATGCTAATTTCTCCCTCACAGCCAAGCGCGACGAGGCCGCCCGTGACTTCGAGCTCGCCATCGAGCACAACCCCAACGACCCTGACATCTTCTACCACCGCGCCCAGCTCCACTTCATCCTTTCCGAGTTCTCCATGGCTGCCACCGATTACCAGAAATCTATCGACCTCGACTCTGACTTCATCTTCTCTCACATCCAGCTTGGTGTCACACAATACAAGATGGGCTCCATTGCCTCTTCCATGGCAACCTTCCGCCGCTGCATCAAGAATTTCGGCGACAAGAGCGATGTGTACAACTACTACGGTGAGCTTCTGCTCGACCAGCAGAAGTACCAGGAGGCCGTCGAGAAATTCGAGACTGCCGTCGAGATGGAGAAGAAGATTGTCGGCGAGAAGGGCGGCGGAATGAACGTCCTTCCTCTCATCAACAAGGCACTCGCCCTCTTCCAGTGGAAGCAGGACTTCTCTGCTGCTGAGGACCTGTGCCAGAAGGCTCTTATCAGTGAGTGATACAGCTCCAAGACTGAAAAGTATAGCATACTAACAATTAATCTACAGTCGACCCCGAATGCGACATCGCCGTTGCCACCATGGCTCAGCTCCTCCTCCAGCAAGGCAAGGTCACCGACGCCCTCAAGTACTTCGAGCGCGCTGCCGAGCTCTCCCGCACCGAGGGCGAGATCGTCAATGCTCTCTCCTACGCTGAGGCAACCCGCACACAGCTCGAGGTCCAGGAGAAGTACCCTCAGCTCGCCAGCAGACTGCAGGGCATGGGCGGTCCCCCTCCTGCCATGAGGTAGAGGAGAGGATATTCGTCGGCGAAGAATGTGTAATTGTGTAAGTTGAATCGGGATTAGAGAAGGAATATGGCATTTGTATTTTGTCTAGATGAGCCCGAGGCATGATCTTGAGCAGGGGCAGTAGTCGGTACGTCGGTCGCGGCTTATGTCTTTCGTTGCACTTTGAAGAGAATATCTCAAGGAACCGCGAAGTGGAGGGCGAAAGGCAAAAAAGCGCATGAACCTGTATAATAGTTGTTTTTTGTTTCCCATTCTGCTTTGGTTTTCGCACCATCCCTCTCAGCACAACATTTTATGCCGATTCGGAATATATAACGCAACTTCATCCTTGGATGTTTCTGTCATGGACAATTCCTGCTGGAGAAACAATGGAATCTTGCTTTTCATCTCTATACATCTATAAGTCTAGTCTCTTGAACACAAATTCCGGCTTATGACGAGCAGTACATCGTGCGCCCTCTATGAATCAACCCTGCCAGCTTTCGTAAAATCGTAAATCACTTCATCCGGACACCCCTCGCTCGAGAAAGAAAACCCCTCCTATCCCTTGATAAGACTCCAGAAATGAACCCCATTCGCCAACCCAAGCAACAAAACCACAGCACCCAGATCCTCAACCGTGTGCGACCTTGGGCGCAGAATATCAAACACTTCGCTTCGACTGCTATACACTATCGCAGCAAGCAATATCAGCGCCCGCAGAAGAACGTCCATCGCGCTGACGAGGACTGGGAAACCTAGCGCGAAGCGTTCTGCCAGGAAGAGTTTTGTGCAAGCGCGTCTATAGCCTGCTCCGTCAACGCAGTGCGGCGAGGAGCGCGCGAAAGCGTCGAGTTCGGAGCGCGGGAAGGCGCGGATGTCGGTTGTTGTCGTGCTGGGATCTGGCTGGACGGCTGGGTAGGCTGGTGGAGCAGGCGGGCAGCGTAATTGGCGGAGAGTGGACCAGCGGAGGGTTTCGAGCAGGCTGGAGTTGGGAGTTTGGCTGGCTGGAGTGGCTTGTTTGATCGCGTCTAGGAGTAGGGGGAGGAGGTGGGGTGGCTCAATGATTACTGTGCGGTTCTTCTCATCGGTTGCTAGAGCTTCGCGGTCGAAGGCCTCTTTCGCGTGCGAGTAGTGCACGAAGCGGCTGTAGAAAGCCGGCGAGAGAACTTTGATGGTCAGGGTGCGTTCATGCTCTTTCTCGCGCAAGTAGCCGGAGCTGTAGAGGACGAGCTCGGAGTCGTTGTGATGGGCCGCTGAGTATACGATTCGGAGAGGTCTGTCGGCAACTTCGACTACAGTTGTCAGGAAAGCAGCAAAGTAGGCCGCTAGATCTTTCTCTTCGTCGGTGTAGCTCCGACCGATGCTTGTTGAGGTTACTTCAGGGCGGAACCAGACGTGGAGCTTCTTCTTGAAGAAGAGGTTGAAGGCTTGTGAGACGATTCGAGGGAAGGTGATGAAACCAACCCACCACCACGATGCTATGAACTTGAAGAGCGCGCAGTTGTCGATGGTCACGGCCGAAGTTGGAGGTTCGGTGGAGAAGACGCGGGCAACAAGCTTTGGATGGTCTTTACCCGACCGGAGGACGATTGTGTTGTCGACCTTGACGTGGCCAAATTGCTCGAAAGCGGCCAGTGGATCGATCGCACGAAGAGAATAGCTGCCTTTGCGGCTATTGAACGGTGAGACATGGAAGTCCTTCTGCCAAGTCTCTCTAAAGTACAAAGCATTGTCTGTGTGCTCACCGTCGGCAGGTTCGAGGTCGGGATCTGCGTTTCCGGATCGAAGAAGGTAAAGTCTCCGTTCGTCAAAGGTGTTGTTGACCTCAAGAACCATATACTTCAGCTGTGCATCGCCGTCATAGATATACCAAAACGACACTGGATTGAAGCTGTAGCCCATGAAGCGTGGCGCTGTGACGAGGTAGGCAAAGCTGTAATGCCGTTCCGAGATGCCATGTCGCTCCAGATAGACCTGGAGCTTTTCTGCAAGGCTAAGCTCTGGACTTTCGCGAAAGAGGTAGTCAGATGCTCTAATGTTGAACCACGAAGCCGGTGATCCGTCGACTGACAGTGCCTTGCTGCTGCGACCAGCCATGCCGACCGGGATACCGACGAACAAATAAGAGTATGCAAAGCTGTGCTTCTGAGGGAAGACTCGAGAGTGCGTAGTTTTGCTTGGGATTAGCAGTGGAGGAAGTAGAGCCTCTTCGATATCAGCTTCACGTCTCAGTCCACGATTTTCTCGGTCCTCGATCTGGTTACCTCGATGGACGATGCTGCCAGCTGACAGTCCACAGAGAGCCAACATCGAGAACACCAGGATATAGACCTGCATCGCTTCGTCGTTGTAATTTGTCGATATCCAATTGTAGATCCTAGGCAGCGACCAGAAACCAGCCCAAAGTGTGTACGATGCGTGCAGAATCAGCATCATGAATAGATCCTGCACCCATGTTCCATCTCCCACCCATATACGGATAGCCCATGCTGGCTGCACTAGCAAGATCCTCGCCACAAATGTCCTCTCTGGAGGAGTGAAGATGCTCCACCATAAAGTTGAGAAGGCCCAGGTCAAGATCAACAGCTTCTTCGTAGGCACACCGCCACCATCTTGGGGACTGGCGCCAGCCACAGCTACGCGCATGGCGACCTGTTCGACTGCGACCTTCCTTCTTCTCTGGCCTTGAGGCCAATTTGTCAAGCAGATCTGACCGTACGATAGTCTTGCATATCTTGAGGTCATCGTCGACTAGATCAAGGCGGCTCCTCCCGCGAGATCAAAAACGCGCCAAGAGGTCAAGATTGATCTCAACCCTAAACCTACTAACCATTGATACTTAAAGTCACTTCTGCGTGAATTGATTGAAGCGGTTTATCAAGACGAGAGATGACGCCAGCTTGATGCAACTCCTTTCCTAATTTCTGTCATTTGCTATTTGGCCGGGCAGAAAGACCACCTGAAGACGTCGAGGATCAACCATCCAAAGTAAAAGTCTTCCATGATAGACTTATGACAAGCCCATCATCACTTTCGGCTTTGCACATCACTTAAGATGACCACAAAAGCAATTCATGAGACGATTGACGAATTCCATCTATTCACAACATTCCGGCTAGACAGCACGCTTGTCTCGAATGCCACGCACACATCCCTTTGCGGTGGCCACCAGACTGACATCTACCTCTTGCCCTATCACTTCGACCGGCTCAGAGCTGCAGCTGAAGCGTTTGGCGGCTTTCATTATGCCGAAGCAATGTCCAATCTCGGCTTATTCGAGCGAGAGCTACACCATGGATTTAAGAAAATGAGGTCCGAAGTGCCGTCGGAGGCGAATACAAGTGTTGTGCGACGGGGAAAGGTTTCATGGTGGCCAAGCGGACGACTAGAGACAACACTGCTTCCGGTCGCCCAGACTTTTTCGATCTTACTTCCTCGCTCCTTCGACTTCAACGTTTCTGCGACTCCTACTTGGACTATTGTGCTAGACAGCCAACCGACAGAGATGAGTCTATACTCTGAGGTCAAGACATCACATCGTGCAATATATGATAGAGCAAGGCAAAGTGCCGCACTCAGTCCGACCTCGAACAAAGAGGTCTTACTCTATAATGCCAACGGCGAGGTCATGGACGGCTCAATCACAACCGTGTACTTCTTCCGAGATAACAAATGGGTGACGCCGCATTCTGGCAGTCTTAAAGGCATCACCAGGAGATACGCCCTAGAGAACGAATTGTGTTCGATAGCCAGTCCTGCTATAAGCAAAGAGTCGCTCGAAGATGGAGAGACTGTATGGTTGAGTAACGCCTTTCGTGGCTTTTTTACAGCTACTTTTCGCCTAAGGTAACAATGTTACAATGCGCGGACAGAGAAGACGATCAAGCAATGAGAATCAACCCTTCACTGGTTGCGACGTTGCGGCTCATCGGGCGATACCAATCATAGAATCAGTAGAGCTGCTCTTGGTGTTTCTATTAGCCTTAATCACCACCTTGACTGCAGCATCGTACAACATGGTTTCAAGAGCCTGCGGTTCAACACCATTGGGCAGATACTCATTGAGTATCTTCCTGGTCTCCCATGGGCATGGGTCGTTTTCCGGGCTCAAGAACGCGAACCGCTCCATCGGTGATAGGTTGTCGAAAGTAAGATTTGGTCGATCGACAAATACTGTTCTCGATGGCATGCTGATATCATGGGACCCTATCATTGTACTGAATCTTGGGACGTCGAGAATGTGGAATTCAGACGTCATTGTTGACGAAGGCCCGTTAGTCTTTTATCTACTTGTCAGATTCGTCCATTGTCACACGTCTCAAATGGTAAGAGGCTCTTGGCTCGTACCGCTGATAATGATATTTCATGTTCTCGTAGCGCAGACTCAGACAGATGCGAGGTCGTTTGAGTAATTGGTCGGTATTCCCTACCGTCGCTACGCATACCGACTGCAGACATGTCTTCCGATACAGCTTTTTGGTCATGAAGGCGTGAAACGAGCACACTGTATGCGTTGACCATAGAGTCTCCATGCCAATCGTTCGAGCTGGAAACCAGCGAAACCTCCAGCTCATCCACCTACATATATTTGAGGCGCAGATAGTTACAGCGAACGCAAATTGAGCATAAGATAAGTGTAATCCAATCATGATACTCACTTCGACTGACAGCATTGAGCATCCGACTTCCGCGCATGTTTGCATTTCCTCTTGTGCTGCTGTAAGACAGCGTGCGATACCAGTGACGCGGTATGTCAACCAGGGATCGGAACTTCAAGAACCGCATCCATGTCACACCAGATGATATCACAGGTGACAAGCTAATGCGAGCTCTATCAAGGAGCATGATCCCCGTTACCTGATACCAAGCCTATGGGTCGGCATTTAGCTCCGCGGCCTATGCAGTGTCACACCATGGTTGCCGGCAACGGATCAGTGAGCCGGCGGCATATCAGCAGCAACTCCATGAGGCATATGCAGGCAATAATCGCGGACCATGCTCCCCTCCACCAATCCCAAGGTAAAACACAACTTGAGGTATCGAGCGGTCCCATTGGGCTCGCTATTGTGCAGTGGAACATGAACGCGAGCATCCGTGCCACCATATCTCCTGAGCTAAACACCTGTCCCTGCAACAACCTGTGCACGTGGTCATCAGCTGGAAACAAGGAGTATGCCCGTAGCTTCGTTCAAACAAGCTTGTATCGGCACCTGCACTTCCGCAATGCAGTATTATCATAATGGGTCTGGTGAACCTGGTACATGGCCGCACAGATGCTGGGCGTCCATTTGCGACACGTCGTGAACGCTGCTCATCTGAGTGCTTTGGCATTCGAGACCGGTCATAGCGAACCAATTTTGTGGGCTTGCAACAGGACGGCGGACGTTCCACTTGCAGTGAAGTACACCTGATCGGACTCGAGATTGCTACCTCAACCGAATGCCGCCCAAGTCTCATTCTCAAATATATAAGAGACATAGGAGGGTATAAATTACTGAACACTCTAGCAGCAGTCAATACCATATAAATTCAGACTTAGCGCGCCGCTGGTACCCACCTTCCCAGGAGTGCAGTTCTGAGTCAGCAGCGATGGCTGACTACAGGACGAATAGGCATGGAGGCATGCTAACATTATGGGTGTACGATGATATCCGTGCAAGCGGCGTGCAGCGCGGTAAGAATCGACAACAGAGCATGGAAACCCAGTCTGGTGAACTTCAGCTCAAGGATGCGGTAATTTGGTGAAGGGATCCTGACGAAGATCATGACCGTGGCGCAGCGGTTGCCAATGCGGTGTATTTGCCAAGTCAACTATAAAGTTCCATGATCCGGAAAGAGGGGCGAAGATGTCGGGTCGATTTGGTGAAGCTTTGTGTTTGGGGCGATTCCCTCACAGCACGGGGGACTGACTCCAGTGACAGATGCGAGCATGCAGGTTCGGATATACGTAGCTATAACAGCCATGGTGTTCAAGAATAGAACAGCACGAGCTATGGAGAAGAACCAGGAGAATCGGCTTGCAGAGGCCATCATACCGCATTGCCACATAAGTAACCGAACTTGTTGAGGCAATTTCTTCACTATTGCCCCCTGCTTAGCCCATCGAAGAACGAAGGTGCTACTTTCATCCGAAAGGCCTGTTTAGTTAATCTTGTGAGCACAACCACGGGAGACACCCCGGCGTCTTGTTGACGAAGATCGTGACCCTTGGGACAGCGATGACATTGCAATGCCATTGCCAAGAATATTTTGCCTACGTATGTGGCAGATTATGTTGACCATTCTCTCGACCCAGGAACATCATCTCTTCATCTGGGGCTGTGCATCGGTCATGGTCTAGAACCAAGCCTGGGCATCGCGCGAACGGTGGTAAAGTCGCGCTCGTGATGCCCTACAGCCAAAGACTAAGATACTAGGTCGCTCGTAGTGGTCCGGCGCCCTCAAGTCAAGGGTCAAATCGTGCGTGCCCGCATCGTAGCCAAGCGTATACCTGATCAAATATAGAAGTACATGTCAATCCTGAAACTTTGTTTTGCTGCAAGGCAGATGACCTCAGACCTGGAGTGGCATGTACCGCTCCTCAAGCCTCGTTCTTGGAGTGTTGTTGTGGGTTTTCAGGAACCATGGATGACGGAACAGCGGCGATTGGCTCAAAGTATTTGACATTTGGAAGTCTTGACAGCACAAGAAATGCCATGCGCTTGGAAGATGCTCGATCCAGACTGGCGTAGATGACAAGGGCGATCGACATCGTGCATTCGGACAATAAGGGCGGTGCCGTTCCGTAGGATCTGGGTTTCTTCAAACATGCGAGAAAGTTGATCTTTGGACGATGAATGCGATAGCACTCAAATGATCACACCGATGGAGACAGAGCTTCTCAAGCACTACTTCGTCGTATAAAGAAACCATTCAGATTGTCTTGAAGCCGTTACGTATCGAAACTCGGACTGATATCGTGTTCACTCGACACAAACACTTTCTCAGTAAATTTGAGACGACACTGTCGATCGCCACCCAGGTTTGGACGGGAGATCCCAAAGCGGTGGGTCCAAGGATTTCCAAGAAACTTGGGATTGATCTGGGGTCTTGGGAGTGTCTTTCGTCCGAACTCTCCCCATCGACAACACCTCAGTAGCGCACTGCGCCCCAAGGCACGCACGCTTGGAGAATGAGACCGTTGAAGACGGACGCCTGGCATTCGAATATCCTTTGGAATCAATTGCATGGCGGCGGCCTAATGGGATGTGTCGTCTATGCTTCTGACATGGGCCAAGTGCCTGCGGGCGTACTTGGTGTTGATGGAGTGGATGCACGGTTGCAGTGGTGAATGGTATATAGTGGCATAGATTGTCCTTCATCGATCAATCGCATTCATTCCCACCACACAAGTACTCCACAGCACAAGCACTCCAACTCTTCCCAGAAATCCAATCAATCACAACAACTCCATCACAATGAAGTTCTCCCTCGCAATCGCAGCCTCAATGGCTGCTTCCGCCATGGCCACTCCCATCTTCGGCAAGCACTGGGAAGAGAAGTGGGGCAAGGGCCACAAGAGTGATGGTAAGTAGTGGCACATCAACCTCTCTCACAGAAAGCAATGTTAACTGACACCACAACGCACCAGTCTTCAAATTCACCTCCACCTACGAAGTCCACGCCACCCCCGACCAAGTCGTCGACGCCAACAACACTTACACCGGCGGCCTCAAAGGCGCCTCGGGCGTGTACAAGCTCGGCCTCAACAGCGAGGAGAACTACATCTGCTACAGCATCACGCTGTACAACTTCCGCGGAAACTACCAATCCCCCGCCACCACCGCGACCCACATCCACGAAGCGGTCAAGGGCAAAGCCGGCCCTCCTCGCATCGCCTTCCCCAACCCTGTCGAAATCAAAGAAGGTGTTCGCCGCAGCATTGGCTGCATCCAGGGCACCAAGGATGGTTTCGTCACCGGTGTGGTGAACGCTGCCACTGGCAAGGACCAGGGCTTTGGCTTCAACGTCAAGAAGATCGAGGAGAACCCCAAGGGCTTCTTCGCCGATGTTCACTCTTCTGAGGCTGTGCCTGGTGCCGTTCGTGGCCAGATCAAGTACTAGGTGCTGAAGGACGGGGACAGTGGGCCCAGAAGATTGGAGGAAGTAGCTCAAGAGGACAAGAATGAGGTGTTATTTCGTATCGTCACACATGATCTAATACGTAATCAATAATCGATTTGGATGTTGCTATGAATTTTTTGTCACGTTGCTCTTCGTGCTTTCCAGTACTTGGGCTACGAATTGTCATCATTTTACCGAAATTGCAAGTTGGGACTCAAACCTGCGATGAATCACTCCGATGTGGTGGGCTCGTTCGGTAGAATTAGGAAAGCTGTAGTACAGAGCTATTTGCATTAATCCTGGAGACACCTGGCTATGGTGACGTCAGTATAGACAATAAGGAAATGGGTTGCGCGAACGTCAGGAGAACTTGTCCTAAGGACAAGATCATGAGCTCTTATCGCCTTGAAAGGCGATTATGAAACATAATAATAAAAAGGAACAAGCAAGGAGAGTTCGCTTGCTGTGGAGTCGATACACCCTTTCCAGTGGGAACGCCACGCTTCCCAAAAATGCCAAATGATGTTGAGAAATATGATGACAATGAAAATCTGCAAGTGAGACGCTGCTCAGTCGTACCATGCCGTTGCTGTCAAAGCATGGTGTTGTGAAAGAGTGTAGGGCTATGTCACATCATTTAGATGATGACTGGTGACTCGTCGTAATCCGCGTTGATTGCTTTCGGTTCAACAATCTCAACCTTCGGGGTTTCGACTTCGCCCTCGTCTTCCGAAGGGTGTCGGGGGAATTCGTCATCGAGTGGCGTGTCTGGAGGAATCGACTGGACCTCCTTAGCGTCCTTGAAAATAGAGGCATCATCTTGAAGCTCTTCCGCTGCTGCTTCAGCATGAGCTTCTCCTTCTGAGTCCTCCTCGAGTACACCGTCGACGGCGGATGCTTTGCCTTTGCCTTTTCCGATGGATCTCGTCCTACGGACAGGCTCTCCGCTAAGAGTCTCTGGCGCTGTCACGTAAATGTCTCCTTCCGAGTCTGTCCTCATTGGATCCTTTAGCTTCAGACTCTTCGCTTTCGATGCTGAGGTGGCTGCCGTGACATAACCACTCGTGTCGGTTTCATCGCTGTGTTGTTCGGCTCGACGTTCCTCGTGTTCGGGATGTTTGTGCAGAACTGGCGCTGGCTCTGTGTGGGGTTGCTTACTACGGAATGCCTCTTCGTCATGGCTAGGAGATGCAGGATCTAGTCCCTGCCACTTTGTCGGATTCCAGTGGGTTTTGTCCGTGGCATGTGCAGTTTCTCCCTTTCTCGCCATACTTTTGATGTCAGACCAATATTCTAACCGTTTGACTTGACCGTCTGCGGCTTCTACAGCCCTGCTGAGGTTGTTTGCCCTTTTGACGGCGGCCTCGTGTTGTTTCTTTGACTCCTCATCTGAATGCACGTGGCCAGAGAGACTTTCTCTACGCTCATTGCTCTTGTCGAAATGTTGAATGAGCTCAGCCAGCAGCTGTCGGCGGGATGACTGATAAATGAAAAGGGACATTATGTCGGACATGCGCTCCGACAAGTAAAACAGCTCATCGCCTCCTTGGCTGACGAATTTGCGAACGGCAACGAGCTTCTCACGATCCACTGCTGCTTTCCGCAATATAAGTACTAGCGTCCCAATGTCAGCTATGTCAGCATCCTGGACATTGACATCGTCGTCTTGAAATCCTCTAGCCCTCAATGCAGAATATGGCAGACTTCTGTTTGGAGATGGACCTCTGAGGGTTTTCGGGTGAATCGTGAAGTAGTCGGCGGTCAATTCATGACCTCGTTCTTTCGTCTTGTGTGAGGTGTCTTTGCGTACACGTTTCCGCAGCCATCTCCTCCGCCGAACGAACGAATGAAACCAAGGGTGGTTGCCATGCCAGGCGACGCCCTTCTGAAATGAGAAGCTATACTCCCAGCCCTCTTCGTCAACATCTCGACTCATGTCGACATACCAGCTCTTCCAATCCCATATCCAGCTCGGGTCCGGAACCTGAGCGTTGCGAATATCGGACGCTGATGTTCGGAACGCAGCATTCTGCCAGGGCCGAGGGTCGAAGTTGAGCAATGAGCTACTACTGAACATGGGCACGCCGAAGAAGAACGCGCCACGTTGATTCTCATACAGTATGTCAATAACGCTGTCCTCTTCGTCGCCGCGACCAAGTGTTTTCTTGCGATTCAGAGCTCTCTTTGCCCGTGCTTTTCCTCGCTCCAAATAGCCTCTTTGTACCGGGGTAGCTTCTTGACCCTCCTGCTGCGGAAGCGCGTCTTCATCGTCGGGAGCTGGAGGACCATCGGAGTAGCGGTGTTGTTGGTATCGTCGATACTTTTGTCGATTGACCTGGTGTCGTACCGAGTTTTGTAGAGATGTCCTGCTGATCTTCTGGAAGAGCGGCTCAGTTGAGCCAGTGTCGACTCTTGTCGCTACTCGTTCCGCATCGCTGTGGCCATCTTCTGATGTTGCAGCAGAGACACGTTCAGGCGTGGTGTGGTCAATCAGCGTGACCTGGTTCTGAGCCTTCAGTGCTGCAGCATCTGGAGTGTCGCTGACGACATGCCGTAGCGAGGACGAGCGAGACATGGCGATGCTGTGTCAAGGACGCCGGTAGAGGCAGATGTAAGGCAGAGCAACGATGAGCAGGGCTGAGGATGGGGAGAATCACTCATGCCTGCCTTGTGGTAGCGCGTGCGGGACACTAGGTCCTTCGTCTTGTCCCGTGCCTCGTCGCCGCGCTACAGGTGCTTGCCGATACCGTTGGGCGTTGCGATACTTGTCATGATCCACACGTGGTCGCCGCCATGTGGTGCAGTATGACAAGCAACGACGGCACGGCGCAAGAAAGCGCTCGCCCAGCGCTGACGATTCTGCGGTTGCCAGGCGTTGACATGAGGAGATGGCGATCTGCTGGCGGCGGGAGCGACTGCCACTAGTGAGATCTGCCGTTGGATGATGCTTGCAGAAGTTGAATCGGCACGTGATAAAAGCGGAGCCGTCTCGTCTCGTCGCCATCCCCGCGTAGAATGCGAGCTTGCGACGTCATACTGCTGCGTCTTATGATGCGCCTGTCGCGATTGGCCTTTCGCGATTGGCCTTGTTTGGCTCCCAGCCTCGCCAGCTATAGAGCTACTGCTTCCGCAAAATACCATCCATCTGCTTCTTTTCCATCCTCGCGCTCCATCTCATCATTTGAATACCACTCCCTCTCCCTCACCCAAACAAACAAGCCCCTCAGCCTATCACCAACATGTCCAGAGCTTTCAAGATCGGTGGTGGTATTGCCGCGGTTGGTGCCGGCTACTACTTCTACCAAGCCGGTGGTGACCCCAAGGCCGCACAGAAGAGGTTTGAAGGTACTCTCAACTCCAGTCTCTCATTGATTCTCTATCCCAATGCTGACCTATTCCACCACCAGCCGATGCAGCCAAGCTCCAACACGCCGGAAAGAACGACGCTTCCAGCAAGGGTACTGAGATCCGCAAGGACGCCGAGGTGTTTGCCGCCGATGCTGGCAAGGAGGTTGACAGACTCGCCGCTCAAGCCCGTGACGGCACTCACAAGGTCGATCAGAAGCTCGAGGAGTACAGGGCAAGAGCAGAGAAGAACATTGATCAGACAATCAAGAAGACTGGTGCCGAGCTGAACAAGGCCGTTGATTCATTTGACAAGAACGTGTCAGAGGTAAGTGCTAGACTGGCGTTGCAATATTGGCGAGATGAGCATCCTGACGTCGATCGTAGGGCGCCGACAAGGCCAAGAGCGGAATTTCCAGCTGGTTTGGCGGCAGCAAGTGAAGACCATACCAGTCGTGCTGGATGGATACCACGAGCGATTAAGAATGAACGGATGTAATGATATGGCTACTAATCAATATCGAATTCACTATTAACTTCTACTCCTGTGTCTGTTGTCGAAATGTCCTCGAGCTTACGTCCTTTGACTGAACACGACCACGTCGAACAGCAGCATGGCCCTTGTGATAGCACGTGGATCCACACTCCGACGAGATTGTTCAGTTGGGCGACGTGTTCTGAATAGTGAGAGAATCACGAGCGCGGCCACGTCAGCGAAACCCGTGTGTGGCCGTGATGCGGCTTCACGACTGCTGGCAACATGAGACTGCAGCGCAATCAAAACCCATCCCGCCGACGTGTACTGAGCCCTCGACCCAATTTGAAACACCAAGCATAGCACATTGCTGACCAGTTCTATTTCCAACATGAAGCCGATCAAGGCCCAGGAATCTGCTGCCTACATTGTGCTCTCGGTCATGCTGCAGTTCACTTCTCTACGCGTTACAGCACTTACCCATGCTAGACCTCTGACTGCGCATGGCGGGTTGCCGCTGTCACTCCACCATTCCGATACCTCCGGGTCGACTATGGATCCACACGATGCTGCAAGCGGTATCAACGCGACACTTCCCACTACGTCTACGAAGAGGCCTGAGGATACAGCCAAACCGTCACAGAGTGCCATGCCAAACAGCGCTGCAAACTTTCCAACACTGGAGTCGCCGAGATTCACCACAGCCACCACCACTATCAGCACCTCGACACGTATTCATGTGCAAGACGATACGGACACAGAAACGGGTACGGATCGAGATTCTTGCACTCGAGCATTCGAACCCTTCCAAATCGGCGAACGTGACTCTGTGCCTACATCGTGTTTCGCACTCGATCCCATCTCACTCACAGACGACCCAGACCCACTGTCCTCGCTACCGGACGTCTCGTCACAACACCCGTCTCCGACTCCGTGGACGAATTTCGATACGCCGATACCTGCGTCTGATTTGACCCAATCGATTCCCATCACCAAACCAGACTCGTGGAGCAATATTACATCGATCAACATCGGTACGCCCGACGCAAATAGCACTGTTGCTGTGAACGCCACAATGGTGCCCGGATTGCTACCGACAGTAACTTTCACTACAACGATCTGTTTGTGGTGATGTCTAGTTAAGATTCAGCTGCTTCTTGCAAATGTTTTGTTTCTTGCTATTGGCCCGTCGATAACGGAATTTTGGATCCATAGATGAGTTAGATGTGTCAACAGTGGTGTAAACCAGATACGCCCAATGAGGCCCGACGTGATCAATACATTTGTAGCAAGGTGGCCAGAAACCATCCTGTTCTTTCGAATAAACGATAATGGATGCATAGTGAGAATATCAGATAGGGCTACTACCCTTCCCCACCTTCTGGTCTTCGGGTCGCCGTGGTATGTAACTTTATTGTTGCCTACGAAAGATGATGTTCGGTGCAATGCGAGCCGAGGTCGCTTCGCGAACCGAGATTCAGACGAATATTTGATGGAATTGCCTACCATCAGAGCTAAAGTATCGCAAGACGGAAAATTAGCATGCCGTCAACACAGCGATCCTCGCGTAGGTGTCACATCTATATGACCATACCGCAAGTACGCTGCAAACTGTCACGATGTCGCTCAAGCTCATATAAACATGCTGCCAATCTTGCTAGCTGCTTTGTGGTTTACAAGGGCGCTTGCTACGCTCAACGCCATCGAGGAGTCCTCAAGGCTGACTATATCCAACGATCGTCTATTTGCATCAGTCGAGAAGTCCTCTGGAGCTATTGATCAGCTCCGCCTCGATGGACAAGATTTGCTGGGTACGAGGTCTGGGAACACTGGTATTGGCCCATATTTAGACTGCTATTGCACGACAACTGGCAATGGAGCATATACGCCAGGGCGAATAAGACCAACATACAAGCTTCTGCGAGGTACTGATGCGAGCAATACATCATGGGGCGGCGTGGTCATGAGCGAGACGTATCCACCTACTGGTCAGATCCTCGAGCAGTACTGGTTCCTTCGTGATGGCGAGACTGGCCTTCACACATTCAGCCGACTGGCCTACCACAATTCTACAACGCCATTCTTGCGCAATCTCCAGGAATTCAGAACGCTGTTCAGACCGAACACGCCATTATGGACACACCTTTCGACGAACGCGGTCCAATACGCCCCGCTTCCGAATCCCAACCCAGCCGCGGGAGGCAAAGGCAACTTCACCACAGTACAGGATGCAACTTGGTATCTACCAAATCGCAGCGATCCATATGTCGTTCAGGAGTCAGATTACTTCACCAAGTATACGTTCTCCGACATCTGGAGAGACCATCAAGTTCACGGCCTGTTTGCAGATGGCTCGACCAGTCCAGACGGATCAACATATGGTGCTTGGGTCGTGATGAACACCCGCGACACTTACTTCGGTGGCCCAAAGAACTCTGACCTAGTAGTAGATGGGATCTTGTACAACTACATTGTCAGCAATCATCACGGGAACGGCACTCCGAACATCACAGACGGCTTCGATCGGACTTTCGGCCCACAATACCACCACTTCAACAAAGGTGTCGTTGGGACCAAGCTCGAAGAGTCGCGACAAGATGCTCTGCAGTACGCGGATCCGGTTTGGAATGTTGAGTTCTACGACTCGATCGCGAAAGACGTGCCAAACTATGTTCCCACCTCGGGCAGAGGTTCTTGGAAGGGTAAAATCCAGCTTCCGCACGGCGCCAGAAAGCCCATTGCTATCTTGACTCAGAACAAGGTGGACTTCCAAGACAACGTCCTTGACACTACAGCCTATCAGTACTGGGCAGACGTTGACGAGAGCACCGGCTCTGTTCAAATTCCTCGCATCAAAGCCGGTACCTATCGTTTAACCATTTATGCAAATGACATCTTCGGGCAATACACGCAAGACGACATCACCATCAACGCTGGAAAAGTCACGTCAACTAAGTCCAAATGGGAAGCCGAATCTGCTGGCGTCGAGCTCTGGCGTATAGGCACGCCTGACAGAAGCAGTGGTGAATACCTCCACGGTTATGCCCATGATCCTACACACCCCTTGCATCCAGAGGAATACCGCATTTACTGGGCTACATATGACTACCCTACCGACTTTCCAGAAGGCGTCAACTTCAAAGTCGGAACAGACGATATTGCGACGGACCTCAACTATGTGCATTGGAGCGTCTTCGGCGGCAAAGCGAATTCCGTACGTCCAGAACCATATTATGGTAATGGCGACGTCAACAACTGGACGGTCACTTTCGACACGACAAAGAAAGATCTGCACAACAAGAAAAAAGCGACATTCACCGTTCAGCTTGCTGGTGCGAAGACTGCAGCTGGCAACACTGACGTCTACAATGCTACGGAGCCTTACTCGAACCTACCGTATACGGTTGTCGTCAACGGACACGAGTTGGAACCTTGGATAATTCCGTAAGTGTTGTACAACTGATCCAAAATGATACATTGCTGAGATTATATTGTGCAGATACTACCACAGCTCCTCGTGCGCCGTCCGATCGGCAGTCAGCTGTTACAACATTGCACACAAATTCGTCTTTGATGCAAGTCACCTGAAAACTGGAGAGAATGAGATTGTGTTGAGCCTGCCTTTCAATGGCACCAACTACGAAAGTGCCATATTGCCAGAGTCGGTGTACGTGCAGTATGATGCCATGAGACTCGAAATTAGTTGATAGTGTTGGAAACAATCGATTTTATGCTCTTGTTAGCGCTCAACTGGATGATGTCAATTCGCTTGGCCGTCAAGGAATGCGAAAAGAGCAATTAAAAGGGCACCTGTGATTGTGTCAGACCTGCCCATATCTCCTCTTTGTCGTGATCAACACTTACCAGCAGTAACGATATAAGAAGCCACCGTGAAAGCTGTCTGAACAGCAACTTGTGCATCGACTGCGAATCGAGCAATAGACACCGGGGCCCAAATCATAGCGAAGAGAAGCGATATGACAAATGGTATCATGCAAATGATAGAGACCTTGCTTCGATCCCAAGCGCGAACGAACTCCAAGCCCTCAGTATCTGTGTTCGAAAGCATTTTGTCGCTCTGGAAATGCTGTTTCGAGTCAATTCGCGTAGGGTCAAGGAAGTTGACAACATTGCAAGAAGCATTGCGGCCGAGGTCGAAGGTTTCAATACGGTCGCAGATGACCTGGGACTTGGAGCATATCTGGATCATGGACCACGTCAGAACCGCCAAGATTAGCGGAAAGGCGAGGACTAGAGACTCACCGACACTTTATCGATACGGACCAGGCGTCGCGGAATGATCACTTCTCCAAAGCCGCCCTTGTACTTCATCCAAGAATACCACATCAACAGCTGCTCGAAAGTCTTTGCATCGCTATTTCTCTCTGGTTTATCCTTGTCGAAAGCGATGGGCACAGATATGGCTTGGTCACCGGCGAAGATGTTGAGGTACACCACATTCTGGCCGTGCCGTCTGTACTCATCCTCCCAGGCCTGTCGGTAGTGGGCTTCAAAGGTATCTAAAGATACTGTACGCAAATGCAGGATCCAAGAAATGCTTGGTGCCGCTTTGTTGATTGTCGTCAAGACATCCATGCCTATATGTTTCCAAAGCACTCGCAGTGGGATATACAGAATCCAAGAAACCATATTGAAGCGCTGAAATGTGAGTAAAGCTTTATCGTATGCCAGTAACTTCCACAACTTGGTGAAAATATCGACGGGGCGCATTTTAGTGCTTTGGTGACCGAGCATCGTGTTGCCGTGAGCCATCTTGACTAGGTGTTGTGTCACGTGTTGGAAAGTATTTGGTATAGCACTTGTTATATGTTGTTCCTGTTTAGCCAGGCGATGGAGCTCGGACGAGTGCTGTGTCAATATATGCTACGTGCAACCAGAATGCAAACCCTTCGCAAGCCACGATGAGATGGCGAACACTGTCGCCTTCACGGTATTCGGGTGCAGATCGTGACCTAGCATGCTGCAAGTCACAAGCTGAGAGTTTGTGGCGACAACGAGGCGGAGCAATATCAAAGATTGTGACACATCTAATGCAATGCAGCTAAACATACAGCCTGCGATTGGTAGCCTTGATATTTGGACAGCTTTAGCGAATTCGTGGCTGCAGGGGAAGGCTATGCGGGCACCGCTAACGAGGCTGTATACAGGTTGCCACCGCTACTACGCACTCATCCACGGCTGAGAAGTCTTGAGATGTGAGTGTGGCGGATGACTTGCGGGCGCTTGCAGTAACGTGCATGCAATGCCATACGATTACCCAAGGCAATTTGACGCGCGAAAGGAGATCTGCTAACAGAAGCGAACATTGATCTTGTAGTCATGGGAATCGTTATATCGTCATTCGGCTAACCCAGCTTCGACATCATACAGCACATCTGTCCTGATAACATACTTCGCAGTCGGCTGACCCTCCTTCTTAACGCCCGTACCTTCATGCAATAGACTTCCTTCAGTCTCGCCATGTGGGAACATCGCCACACTGCCCTGGACAGGCTTGACCGAGTACGCATTCATGCTGCCTTCTCTCGCGCTAGGCAAGAAGAAAGTCGTCTCGCCAGCCTCAAACTCATCGTTCAGGTAGACCAAAAATGTGAAGAGCGAAGACTGCTTTCCCGAAGGTGGGGAGTGGTCGTAGATATATTTACCTTCCTCTGAAATTCCAGACGGCGGCCAAGCTCCATCAATGTGTGCGCGATATTCGGCTCCAGGGACGTATCGGTAGACTCTGAAGCGCCTGTTGATCCCGCGGACTTTCTTGCCTCCTACTTCGGTGGGCACAAATGGTGAGACGCGAGACCAGAGTTTGGAGGCGAAAGCAGGGTCGATGATCCAGTAGAAGTTGTGAGCGAGGATACTCGATTCTTCCCCTTCCTCGGTGATAGGTGCGTCAGGTTTGAAACCAAGGTTCTCGCCGGCTGCAATGATTGCCTCACACTCACTCGGCGAGAGGACGTCTTTGAGCAGATGTAGATTAGGTACTACAGGGTGCTGATGATGTGTTGTGTTTGGAGGAGTAGAGGAGAGTGATATGGCGTTGTCTTCTGAAGTGTACAACACAGCCGCATGGAGATTTGGAGGCTTGCGCTGAGCTCCAGGTGTGGTATCCAGGACCTTGAAACCAGCGGCTAGACCAGGATTGGCTTCCAGCAACGTACGGTCCATGACGCTATTGTACACTTTCCTTCTGGGAGCGCTGTCTCTGAGGTTCCAAGTCTCTCGTGGAATAATGGGCATCGAGTGTGACATGGACATGGGCTTTGCCATCTCCACGACCGCATGATCCGTAGGTCCAGTAAGACGCAAGACAGCATCCAGTACCAATAGAGCCTCTTCCTCACGCGCAGTCCTGCCTCTTCCATCCTCGTCCAACATCTCGGCATATCCACTGACAACATCCAGATCACGGACCCAGCGGCACAAAGCTCCCAGCTTCGGAGTCTGCCTTCTTATGCCCATCTCTGCCAACAATATCCTTGCCTCTGTGTATTTTCCATCTGCCAGAGCGCCACTAATCTTTGCTGTGAGGTTGGTATCGTCCGACGTCGCATTCAATCCAGTCGTGCATGCCTTGCTGAATTCGTACACAGTAGTACGCAAATCTTTACAAGCTTTCATCTTAATCACTGCCGGGTTTGCTTTGAGAGTATTGAGGGTGTCGATCGCGAGTTCGATATCTTCGTCGCAGAGACCAATGCTGGCAATGGTTTTGGCCTGGTTGTCTGGTGGGGGTGTGATGGGTTCCTGGCCTGCTTTTTGGCGCTTCTGTGCCTCCAGCGCAGAAGATTCGGGCTGCTTGCGCTTGTTCTTTGATTTGGCCATACTTTTGGGTATTTCCTTGGTGGGAGCAGGTTCTCTGAGCGGGCGCAAAAGCACTTTGATCACAGGACGAGTGCATCAAAAGCCAAAAGTTCGACAAATCAGGGTCCATCTGCAGGGCCAGGAATCCACTCACTTGCCGCGTCGGATGCACCATCCGCATCCCTCATAAAAGCAACAATTAATGGAGGTAAATTACGCCTCAATATCGAGCCTATGGACAAAATGTAGCGTGGGACGTGTCATCAAGTTTGCTTTTGAGTCGATTATGAGTTGAACGATACATCTGCAATGAACGGTTACAGTATGCGGAACGTAGTCTTGGAGTGCAGAGTACATGAAATAATATCTCAACGAAAGATTGTTGACCAACGCCTAGAAATGCCAATTGCGCCTTTTGGTCCCGGATCAGCGAGCCTCCAGCATCTTCTCGCCCTCCCCTCTACCTCATGCTCACACTCGTCTGCCTCTGCATAACGCCCCATTCCCAAACCTTGCCGTCCTCATCGCCAGTATACACCGAACTGGCCATCGGCAACAAAGCCGTGATACCAGCATGTATATTTCCACCATCCTCTCTCGCCATGTCGATGTGGTTGAGCCTGTTCACAAGTTGCAAGTGCCAAGCACCATCCGAAAGGGTAGTCAATGCCCACACATTAACCACGCCGTGCGAATGTCCTGTGAACAACAGCTCGCGCTCGACCCATTCGTTGGCAGCTCCGTTATAGAATGCGCAGCAAAGTATCTGGTCGTCTGGAGCCTCGCTGATTTTTTGCTCGACCAGAAGGTGGCCGTTGAGCGTGAAGAGCATTAGGTGCGAGCCGCGGCAGAGTGCAATGTGCCCGCTTGTGTTGCTGATCTGGGCTGCTTGTACTGCTTTGTTCGTGGCTGGCAATAACGCGCGGATGCAGTCGTGGCGGTTGAGATCCCAGATGAGGACTTGGCCATCTGCGGAGACTGACAGCAGGGTGCTAAAGACGCGGCTTGCAGCGAGAATGGTGACGGGTGCGCGGTGGCCGAAAAGGTATGTCTTCCACTCTATCTCTATAGCGTCTCGGGTCTTGTTGACTGTCCAGATCGCCAATGTGCAATCTGCACCTGCAGTGATCAAAGTTTTGCTGTCTGCAAACGTCGCCGTTGTCACTGGACCGATATGCGTGTTCTCGTAAAGGCCGAGAAGTCGCTTCGTGTTCGACGAGAAGAAGCGCAGACTGTGATCGGCGTACCCCCACTGAATATAGCGATCGCAATTTGGTAGCATGTTAAGCATACAAGGACCGCAAGAGAGCAAGCGATCTTGCGTCGGTGAGAAGATGAGCTTGGCCACTTTGTGATCAGTCTCCAGATGGGGAGCTGGAAGCCTGGTGAGCGACTCGGCCATCGTGTCCAATCTGGCAGTGTTGAACTTCTCTGTCTCTCGGCCCAGGTGAGGGCGTGGGAACACCTGGTATGGGGTCTGACCAAATGAGTGAATGATGCCGATAGTTGCCAATCGCTCCACTGGGTCGTCAATGTTGTCCAAGTCTTTGGCACCGCCATAAGATAAATGTTGGAACACATTGGTGGCCTCAATAGCAGCCTCACCTCTCTGCTTGAATCCGAATACAAGGTCCACCCACTGGTGAAGGTGCTCACTGACGTATGCACTTTCTAGAGCCTCGCGGTGTTTAGCAATAAAGATGTGTGGATCTCCTTTGGCCCAAGGAGGGAGCTTCACATCGCCCACGAGTTCATCGCTGCCTTGTTTGGCGCCGAAGTCATAGCCGTTGATGTTCGTGAGAAATTCAGGTAGGTAGTAGAATTCTGGCGTGAGCTCACGAACATCGGTCATGTTCTCACGAGAAGCTGAAAGCCATGCTCGCTCGATGGAATCGAACAGTCTATCCGCATGGTCGAACTTGCCACCTTGTAACAAGAGATAGGACTGTACGAAGGGCTGCATGCGGATCAGATAGGATGTGACAATCATTGCGGATGAGTAGTGCGTTCCGTAATGGAAAGGGGGTGCGTTCTCGTCGCCCATCTCGGCGAATTGTTTGTATCGATCCTTATAGTCAGCTTCTCGGAGTGGTGTCTGGCAGCCCATCGGCTTTGAGAAGTCGCGGAAGGTGTTCGGGTTGGTCAGATCAAGCTCTTCGCTGGTATAATCAGCCAGAACCCAAGGGAATACAGGGTATTGGGTCAGATCGTTGAACGATCTGCCAGCCATCGTGTTGATCAGCATCAGGTATTGGAAGTTAGACATGTCGCCTTTGATCCATTTCTTGGTCGCGGCAAGTGAAGTGCCGCCTTTGATCACATTTGCGAATCTCGATCCGAGGGTCTGAGGCGCCTCCTCTGGGTTACGAAGATTGTCAAGGCGCCATGCATCCTCACTAGCGACAGTAGTGGTACTGTGTACATGTGGTGCTCTGCTGACAATATCACTGTACAGCGCATCTCTCTTGATCGTACTGATGCATGTCAGAAGGTAGCTTCTTCCGTCCGTGAAGAAGACTTCCAAAGAGACGTCACGGAACAGGAATCGTCGTTTCGAAATACTGAGAACCTCAGACCAGGTCCAGTTCCGGCTAGCTTGTTCTCCAATGATGTTCTTACTTCTCTGAGAACCGACATCCTTGCCAGAGATTAGTTGCAAGTAGGGATCCTTTTCATCTTCGGGCGCTTGTGCGACACTAACGATTTCGCCATCAGACCTTTGGAAGAAATTGTCTTGCAGGTACAGGCACTTCTTGCCAATGACAAGCAATCCTTCACATGCTTCAAGACCAATGATGCGAGAAATGTTGTAAAGTTGTTGCACCATATCGCCACGCTGGAGGCTGGTCATGACTTTGCGGTTCTTGTCTTCAACAACGCCATCCTCGCCCTCTTGTGGGTCTTCCACCATCTCAAAGCCACCCTCCAGAAGCTGGGAATTTGAGATGGAGTCGCCCCTTGATCGACCTTCACTTCGCTGCTCTGAGGTGCCATCGAGCGCTTCTGTGGCTGGAGCATTGGTCGCAGATGACAGTATGTCGTCCTTCATGATCCGTGGAACCTGGGTATTTACGGCAAGCTTGCCGTTGTTGTGGTGGCGCTCAGAATACTTCCTCTTTGATTGATAGACCTCTTGGTTGGGTGTCTGGTCGGGCAAGGTACGCATCCTCATGCGGTTTGCACCTTCGGTCTCATCCAGCTGCCATCTGGTAGTCTCGGCGTTAGCGTCCAGTCCGCAAGGCTGTCGCATGAGATGCTCCAATCGAGCGAAAACAGTGAAGATGACATGCACGTTTTCTTGATGATCTTGCAAAGATCTCTGCAGCTTCAATTTCTCTTGCGCATGCACATTGGCACGCCAGTGGTTGGTAGACACTTCGTAACGCTGAAGGAAATCGTCGACACTTGCTTCTTCAGTTTGCCACTGGCGCAATTTGTCTTTTCTTTTGCTGAGTCGAGCTTTCGCTGACTCTTCGTTGCGGCGGTTCTCGTCGCTGACAAATTCGTCCCACGGCTTGGAGAGGGCATCTACGAAGATGCCGTCGAGACTCTTGCGATTCTCGTCAACCCAGGCGATGAAGTCTTCGTCATCGAGCGACACGAGCTTCATGAAGCCTGTAGACAAGTGTCGCTGCTCCGTGCCCATGGCATAGGTGAGCAGAGTGGCGGTTTCGGTGGGCTTCTGCATGAGCATTGTACGCCACAGGCGCGCAGCCGCAAATCGTACTGAGCGCACTGATGTAGTGAGCTTCATGTAGAGCAGATAGCAGATTAGACGGATGAATGGAGTTTCCTGGTTCTCTGTCGAGAAGAGGATTGTTTGCCAATAATTCATTTGGTCCAGGAACTCGATAGCTTCAAGCTCGTTCTCCGACTCATCAAGTTCTGAGAGTCGTAGAAGCATGACCCTGAGGAAGACGATACGCATGGTGTTTGTCGCCTGTGCACAGAGACGTACGCTCTTGATTGCCGCAATGTCTGGTTGTTGAAGGTAGTCCAGCACTTTTCCAATGAAGTCGATCACTGGTTGAGCGCCATTGATAAACCAACCCTCGAAGACTGCTTCCGCCATGTGAAGGCAGAATCTCCCGAGGTTAGTCAGCACTCGCGTATCCTGTAACAATGCCTGATCTAGCTGCAGATGGTTCCAAAGCTGTGACAGCGTGTGCACCAGAACGTAGGACTCGAAGTAAGCCTGATGCTCACGGAAACCAGGAGGGACCTTCAAGAACAGCCCAAGGCCGTTGAAATCCTTTTTGTTGCAGATTAAGTCCAGGAAAAGATTGATGCCAACCTCAAGCAAAGACTCAACGAGCGAGTTGCCAACGTTTAGTTTCACTGGCTCCATCTTCTTTGGCACCATGGTAGAATTAAATCGTGCTTTGGGCGTGTTCGGTTTGCGTGCGCCCTCGTTCACGAGCACGAATGACGAGAGTCGCCTTGGTGCGGCGACCCGCTTGTTAGGCGACGGTGGGCGCTTCTCTTCGCCCATTTGCAGACTTCTAACAGAAGGTGGTCGTTCGCCAACGGAATTGGAGTGCGGACGCATGACAACTTCCTCTCCCTTAAAGGACAACGAATCCTTCTCGGCATGAAACTCGGTTGCTGCAGACAGTCTATCCGATCCAACGATGACAGGGTACAAGACGAATAGAATCTCCTGAATGTAGCGCGAACTCGAGGCAAACTCACGGAAAGGTGCGCTTCGTGTGTATAGATCGCTCAAGAACTGCACGATAGTCTTGACGACCTTGACATCCGAGTCCGCCGGCTCGTCCGTCTTCACGACGTCTCTTAAGGCGGCTTCAATCATATTCATGATGGGCTGTAGCATCTCCGGATGGAGGACGTGAAGACTATCGTCAACCTGAAGGGCCTCGACCAGACCGAAGACTGATAGACTTTGTTGTAAAGCTTTTGCTTGGACATTCCGTCCAAAGAGCATACCAAAAGCGAGCGTCCAGATCGCGGGACTTCTCCAGAAGACCTTCAGGCGAGCTTTCAAGGTCACAAAGCCGCCATTCTTATCAACGAAAGATGTCTTGAACTCGGTGCCGATGCTGCTAAGACACCTGCAAATGATGCGGACCGTGAACTCTACCACGCGAACATCGGGCTCGGATAGCATATGCGACAGCCAACGTGGAGGTACGGCTTTCACAAAACGCTTGCAAGCGACTGGACTACGATCATCAGAAAGCACATCGGTCAGTAATTCTAGAATGTGAACAGCAAGTTCCTGTCGCGTGACAAATGGTCTAGCCGGTGGCGGATGTACTCCTCCTGGAGTAGATGGTCTCGATGAACCTCTGCGTGCCCACGACGCGGCTCTTTGTCGGATTTTCACTGCGCTTGCAATGCTCTTGACGGATCTTGACTGTTGTGCCCTTTCGTCATGCAGCCCGAAAGCGATGTACATGGCCAGATCTTTGTACGCATTATGGGCAGGGCCAGCGTCAGTGAGTGCTCGCAGTGCCTTCAAGAGAGAGTCCAGGCAGTCTTGTGGGACTTCTTCGATCTTTAGTGCCTCCGCCAATCTTTTCAGTACTCGCATCCTGGTCAATCGTTTTTGGTTGAAGCCATGGTGTTTGTTGCGGTGTATGAAGTGAACAAATTGAGTGTAGTAGACCTGCTGTGTCTCTGCGTCACAGCGTCTCCAGGTGTCGAAATCGACAAGTAGGACGCGGTAGCCCATAGGATTCACGATCATGGAGTTTTCAGGTGCAGCCCTGTCGTAACCAACAAATTTGAGGATCAAGTTCAGAAGGTCCAAAGGGAGAGTTTGGCGCTCTTCAATAGATAGCAAGGTCGATGTCTTCCGTGATGTGACGTGGGATGAAGAAGCACCAGACTCGAAACCAAGCTTCTCGCGTATGATCAGGGCCAAGATGCCAAATCCGTTTCCCTTCTCCATGGCTTCACTGATTCTCCAGCTGTCCTTCACACATTCGAACATGATTTCGATTGCTTGCAAGAGAGCAGCTTTGGACGTTGCAGACTCAACAAGCCTAAGCAGTAGGGGCAGACAACCCGAGAGGCACCAGGCAGTATCGTCCAATGGCTTTGGTACCACGACGATGGGGTTGCCCTTGAGCACTGCAGCGCCGTAATTCCTGCCCAGCGCGTCGCTGATGGTGGGTATTGCTGTGTTGATCGCAACGGCTTCGCCTGATTTGACGAGTTCTTCGTAACGCGACCTTGACACCTTGTTGAGTCCATACTGTGCTACCAAGCTTCGGACATTGGACACATTAGGATCGAGTATCGCCATTGGAGAGATGCCCAGAAGCAGCCGTGACTCTGGCATAACATCGCTTCCTCGGCTTTCCGTTGCAGTCACGATTTCTGACTTTTCTGATTTATCAGGATGTAAAAGCTCATTGTAGCGGTTCAGTTCAGCAGAGGCCTGATATGTCAGTAAAGGTCCAAGACAGTCTTGCATGTTGCCATTATATCTTGGACCAAGCTTGTGATGAACTGCCACAAGCTCGTCTGTGAGCGGAACTTGGTACAAGTGTGCGCTAGCCAATGACCATCGCTCGGTGATCTGGTTTCGTCCCAAGCGAGCCGCCAAGTCGGCAGGTGTTCCAAAGAAGGCTTGCACTGCTCGTGCCTGTCGGCCTTGGTTCCGCATAGGCAGATCACGTGGATGAGGTTCGTCCATTATCGGTGTCTCGGGATATCCGATCTTGACCTGTTCAGAAAATTCTCCGTCCACAAACAGCATGACCGGGCTGTGTCGGGGATCTGCATTTGCTCGTCGATGTACAATGGCGATGTGATACCATCTTCCCACCGCGAACTTGGTGGACTTGAATCTTACGCTGGGCTTGGAAGATCTTATGGACGTCTGCAAAATGAGTGACCGGCTATCCCGTTCAAGATACGCAAGTAGGAAGCAAGTCTGTGTCTCGTCGAAGGCTCCAAAAAGCGTTGTGTGGGTCTTCGAATCAAATTCATCAAAGCGGAACCAAGCTGCTAAGGAGTAACCAACGCTAGGTGGAAAAGGTCGAGGCAAGCTTTTAAGCTCAACAGAGGAGTGTCCAGACTGTGACAAATCGAACTGTACAACAGCGGGGGCTTTGGAAGCATATAGAATATCTAGCAACAGAGCTCTCGCATGGTCTGATGCACAAGCATGCTTGAAGAGGAGTGCCGCATCATCAAGGTTGCTGGGTCCGAATTCTTTGATCAGGTCGATGACTCTGCGGGCTGCATCACGACATGGCCCGGTTGTATCGCGGTTTAGCCATAGCGGCAAAACATGTGAAACTATACCAGTCTCCCAGAGCCCATGTCGGTTTCGTAAGCATAATTCAACGACAGCAAGAACCTGTGCGAGAAGATCCTGGGCCAGTGCAGACACTGCAGTGTTGCGTTCGGAATTCCGGGTCTCGATGACGCGCAACAACAATTTGATGGACATAGCACATGCTTGAGGATGAATAACGGTTTCATATCCTTGCAAATTGCTCTCAGACCCAGTGCTGTCAGTAGGAGTCGGGTCGCCTTCAAGTTTCGATGAAACAGCTGAAGCCAGTCGGGTACCGTCGTCTTCGCCAAACGAGAGTTGCAGGAAGCCAGTGAAAAGGGTGACTAAGAGCTTGGCCTTCTGCTCACATTCTGGCTCGTCAAGCATAGTCCCTAGAAGCGTTGAAAGGCTGACTTGCAGCACAAGCCATCCGTTAAGGCGGTCTACGAAGTAGCGTTCATTGCCCCGATGCCGACGGAAAGCCGCAGAGAGAAGTAGTAGCAAGCTTGCCACAGCTTGTGCGGAGGACAAAGCAGTCAGAGTGGTCTCATCGGTCCCGGATTTACAAATTTGTTTGATAGCTTCGAGGATACCTCCTAGGCCTCCGCCACGCCTGAAGACATCTTTGTTGGAAGGACTGTCTGCGATCCCACGTTTGAGGTCGCCGGCGATGGTGACGACTTCTTCACAGTCATCGTCTTTCAAGATGGGCGATACTGAAATGAGCTGGCGACATAAGTCGGCAATACCAGAAGATTGCTCATCTGCATTCAAACCACGAGATGCCGCTGTGGACGACCTAGGCCGACGTATCTGGCCAGCGGTCAAGGCCATGTCGTCGGTCAGGTCTTCTTGATTCAGGCGAACATGCCCTGCTCATGCTGCTCAAAGGCAAAGCACAGAACAGGCTAGCATATAGCGATATAGCGATAAAGGTTGCTCAGGTGCTCAGCTACTCGATGTAGCGCGGGCGGCTCGGCTTGGCAGAGCGCTAGAGTGAATGTGAGCGGTGGTGAGGTTGAAGGTTGCCTGATTTGGCATTCACGGTGTGAGCCAGGCCCAAATTCAGTTTGCTGCCATTCACGCTTGGTAAAGCCTGGCACGACACTGTATGGCTCTGGAATCGTGGCTGCAGACTGCTCCTTTGCCGCGCGTGTGAAACACTGGTATCGACTTGAGCGTGGATGATGTTCGGGCTGTGCAGTGGAAAGCATGGACTCCAGCTTGCCGCCGCGCGTGAGCCCGCTGAGGCTGTGTGATGCCATCACTTCTGTCACGATAAGGCAACAGCAATCCGCATCTCGACGACTAGTCTATAGTGTCTATGTACCTTGTGTGTATGTGACCATGAGCGGCTACCTGGTTGCGGTTGGGGCACCTTAATGGAATGTCTACCTAGGTACTATGTAGCGCACAGGCATCCCAGCTCACGTGATAAGGCGCAATCTGGGAATGTATGATGTCGTGAGGACGTTTATCCGCGACTTGTTGCACTGGTTCCAAAGGACTCGAGCAGGCACCACTATCGTCTCGTATCGCATCATTACGTTCTGCGCTGCGTCGTCAAGGTTCTCACGTTGTCTGAAGGTTTTTTCAGCTGCGGAAAAGAGCCATCGAGCAAAGGAGAATCGTATCAAGGATGGAGCCATCCCAATCCTCCGCAAAGTCGCTCAGGTACCAGCAAGCTCCAGTGGAGACCGTGCCACGACTTATGTGAGTCAGTCGATGTGGCGCTTGAGTAGATCGCTGTGATAACCGATGGGTACGCTCGCTCACGCGCCAGGTCTCACATGGATGCCGACGAGGCTCCCAAGGGATATGGCTACAAGCTCTACATGATATGATACCGAATGTCAAGCGATGCATATTGTAACATTGACCAGACTGACCAGAAGGATTGCTTCGAGCAAATAATGGCGTGCGATCACGAAGCACAACTCGGTGCCTGCGTCTCCCGTTTCCCTATCAACAGACAGCCCGAGCGCAAGCTCTCCCCATGTTGCGGCTGTACGGGTGCGGCTAACGGGACCCAGAAACGGATCGTCGTCATGAGGCAGGTACCTTGGCTCGCGCGCGTGACACCTCATTGCACCGTCTTATCAGTCGCCGAGCACCTCAACCTGCTTCCTCTCTTCTCATCAATCACAGCTCCTCTCATCACTCAATCCGTCCATCCTTTCCATCACAACTACATCGTAATACACTGTCCGTTTCCATCCACCCCCTCCACATCCTGCCCATCATGCGTGGCGCCCTGGCTGGCATGTCGCTGGCGACACTTGCGACTGCGTCGCCTGTGCTTGTTAACAGCATCCACAACGATGCTGCTCCCATTCTCTCTGCCTCCAACGCAAAGGAGATTGCAGACAACTACATGATCAAGTTCAAGGACCATGTCACCCAGAACTTGGCTTCTGAGCACCACGACTGGGTGCAGGACCTCCACATCAAGACTCAGTCCGCAAAGACCGAGCTCCGTAAGCGCTCGCAGACCCCGATGGTCGATGACATCTTCAGTGGTCTCAAGCACACCTACAACATCGCTGGTGGTCTTATGGGCTACGCTGGCCACTTCGATGAGGATGTCATTGAGCAGATCCGCAGACACCCTGATGTAAGCTAGCTCTCATCGAACCTCGGCATTACACAGACGCAAGCTAATCACTACGCTCACAGGTCGAACTCGTTGAGAGGGACCAGGAAGTCCACACCCTCGGCTCAGACTCTGAGATCGAGAAGAACGCCCCTTGGGGTCTCGCCCGCATCTCGCACCGCGACAGCCTGAGCTTCGGCACCTTCAACAAGTACCTTTACACCGAGGACGGTGGCGAGGGCGTCGATGTCTACGTTGTGGACACCGGCACCAACACTGAGCACGTCGACTTCGAGGGTCGTGCGTCATGGGGCAAGACCATCCCTCAGGGTGATGCAGACGAGGATGGCAACGGACACGGTACACACTGCTCCGGCACTGTCGCTGGCAAGAAGTACGGTGTTGCCAAGAAGGCACACATCAAGGCCGTCAAGGTCCTCCGCTCCAACGGTTCTGGCTCCATGTCCGATGTCGTCAAGGGTGTCGAGTATGCCGCCGAGTCTCACCTCGAGCAGGTCAGCATTGCTAAGAAGGGCAAGAGAAAGGGCTTCAAGGGCTCCACTGCCAACATGAGCTTGGGTGGTGGCAAATCCCCCATCCTCGACCAGGCTGTCAACGCTGCTGTCGATGCCGGTATCCACTTCGCTGTTGCCGCCGGTAACGACAACGCTGACTCTTGCAACTACTCTCCCGCTGCCGCTGACAAGGCTGTCACCGTCGGTGCCAGCACCCTGGCTGACGAGCGTGCCTACTTCTCCAACTACGGCAAGTGCAACGACATCTTCGCTCCTGGTCTCAACATCCAGTCCACCTGGATCGGCAGCAAGTACGCCGTCAACACCATCTCCGGTACCTCCATGGCCTCTCCTCACATTGCTGGTCTCCTCGCCTACATGCTTTCTCTCCAGCCCTCCAAGGACTCTGCCTTCGCTGTCGCCGATATCAGCCCGAAGAAGCTTAAGGCTAACCTCATCTCCATCGCTACTGTCGGTGCCCTCACCGATGTCCCCAGCAGCACTGCCAACATCCTCGCCTGGAACGGTGGTGGAGAGTCCAACTACACTTCCATCGTCGAGAAGGGTGGTTACAAGGCCGCCCACCGCTCTTCTATGCTCGAGGAGGTTGAGGCCGAGGCCAAGGTCGCCGGCCACAAGATCTACTCCGAGGGTGACGACCTCGCCCACAAGGTCGCCGAGCTGACCGAGAAGGTCGAGGACCTCATCTCCGAGGAGCTCAAGGATATGTTCCGCGAGCTCAAGCGCGAGTAAGGAATTGCTTCAACGATTTATCTGACGGATAGTCACGTTAAGAGCTAGGCCGCAGCACAGGCTTGGCTATGTGCATACACAGTGTGTTTGTTCTCTGCATAGACTGGATGCTGCAGATGCGAGCTTTTTATGATTTTATTGGATTGGGACTTATCTTGAGGCCTGGGGTCTCCCATTTGCATTTCCTCGTACGCCTTTGGGCCACATGTATACATGTACGCAGAGTAGCTGGTTGAAATTGCAAATGATTTGAATGTCATGTCAAACGTCCTTTGTGTGTATGTCATGCCATCTGATCATCGTTCTCCTGTCCTGGTCGCTACCCGATCGCGGAGTTCTATTGTTATCATGATGCGCACTGTGTCTTGATTCCATCACGAGATGCTCTCGCGGAAGTGCTCCTCGACTTGACAGTCTGTTCTACAAGGGACCTGCCCAATTGCGTAAGTCGGTGTCGCAGCTTGATGTGCGTAAAGTCAGCGTGCGCCAGCCTCGTGGCAGCATACGGTCATTGAATGCCTCTACACAAGCGCATCTCGCTGACCACTCATTTCGTTCCGGTATCTAATACTTGGTCTCGACAACGCCCTTATCATGTTCGACAAGCGATCTCGCTCACGTGATGGGCCGGAACCCTTCAAATTGCCCGCACGACTCCACTTGTCGGTTGTGCTGGGGAAGCTCCACGTTGCGCCAGTATCCCTCGTCTAGGTTCAGTCTCACCTTGCCTCTGCACCACCCCACGCAACGACAACATGGCGGACTTCGTAAAAGGCTTCTTCGGAGGCGCCTCCTCCGTCTCCTCTGCCGTCCCCAGTGATGCTGGTAAGGACAGCCTCAAATCGCTCATTCTGCTTACAGCATACTGACATTGGCCCGTATAGACTTCGCCGATTTTGCGACAGCAGCATCACCATTGGCACCTTCGCACGCGGCCTCCTCTATCTCTTCAGGCGCTGCAGCTGCCACCCAAGCTGCTGCTTCTTACCTGGACCCGAACCGCCCTTACACTGCGTGGTACCGTGTCTGGGAGCGCGCTACTCTCGCCGACTTCTACCAGGAGCTCTTTATCATCCCGATCATCCTGGTGATCGTCGTTGTCAACATCATCGGCACCCGTGCTAACCGCACTCGCGCGAAGAAATGGGCTTCCACTTACCTGCCAATGCTCGACAGCGAGTATGCTAGCATCGGCTTCGACCAACGCAAGAATGCTCGCGTGTCCGACGCCAAGGAGGGTGGTGTCGCCGGCAGCACCGATGTTCCTGACGATATGCTGAAGGAGAAGAGCAAGAGCGAGTACATCTCTTACTGCACTGGAAGGCAGAATGTTGCCTGGTTGGACATCAAGATCACTCTTTACAAGCGCTACAACCCGCTTGCCTGGTTTGGTGAGACTGCCTTGGCTTTCTTCTCCGACAGCATGCCTGATCCCACCGAGAGGGTTGAGGCTACCGCATACTGCTTTGACGGCAAGGAGAAGACCCTTCTCCCCTCTGCCCCCGCTAGCAAGGACTCGACTTACGACGGTTTCGTCTTCGCTATTGTGCACAAGGACAAGATGAGGGGTCTTCGCGATGAGCGTTACGATATTTCTTTGACCTCCACCAAGGACCACCCCAAGCTTCCCAACTGGGCCACTGTTATGAGCGAGAGTGCCGAGGTCACCGAGGCCATGCTCACTCCGGAACTCATCAAGGCTGTCACCGACGCTGGTCAGGATCTCGAGGCATTCATCATCACTGATCAGCCTATTGATGCTCCCAAGAAGTATGTTCCTTGTTATTGAATATGCCTATTTAGACCGCCGCTAACCTCTGTACTCCAGACTCGACGACCTGGTCCCCCGCAAGCGCGTCTACCTCTCCATGCGCCTCAACCCCAAGCCAACCTCGACTTCCCTCTTCGCTGCTTTCCTCCGCATGCCCGACCACCTTGTCAGCACCGCCCACTTCCGCCCCGAAGCTCTACGCAAGGTTCGCGTCACCCGTGAGGACGAGGCTCGCAAGCTCCGCAAGATCGACGACGAGGAGAAGGCTGAGGAGCGCCGTGTGCAAGCCGAGAAGCTCAAGAAGGAGGAGCGCGACCGCAGACTCAGCAAGATGAACGCCGAGGAGCAGCGTAAGTTCTTGCAGAAGGAGAAGGAGGCCGAACAGCGCAAGATGTCCAAGAAGCGCACTACTAGGGCTTAGTTGGTATGTATTCGCCAGCGGCTTTTGTTTGTACAAATTCTGGAAGGGCAAATTAAAATATCGAGGAGGCTTATAGCTTTGCTTAATTTCTTTCGAGGGGCTATGCGCTCAATTAGCGATTTAGGTGTATCAAAAACATAGTGTTTAAACAATGCAGGGCTGATTGCACGCAAAAGCAGTTCAGCTGTGCCCTCATTGGTCACATCGATGTCAACGATGCCAATCTCCATGAACAAGTATGACAACAAGTTTGCACAATTGGTGGCCTGATCACGAAATAGGATCTTCCTTATAAGCCGCTCCCTCGACAGTTCTGTTCAACAGCGCCATAGCACACACAATCGGTATAATGCTGTCATACTTGATCTGCTTCGCAAGCGTTGCGCACGCCTACTCATGTATCAATTTCACAACTCCGATCGCCGTCGCAGCACCTTCTTATATACCTGCTTTCTCAGAATTCGCGAGTCACTCTGATGCACTACAACTTTTGGTGGACATCTCTAGCAGAACGCCCGGTGATGTATTTGCTGGATCGGTAGACATAACTAGCACTTTCACCATCGATGCTTCTTTCTGCACCGAAGAGATCACATCGATCGCAGCCCAGGACGTGCAAGTCCTGACCCACGGTCTCGGTACTGACAAGTCGTACTGGGACTTTGGTGGACCCGGCAGTAGGTACAACTACATCCGCGCCGCCACGAAGGCTGGATATGCAACACTGCACTGGAGCCGTCCCGGTACTGGTCTGTCAAGCTCTGGCGATCCTTACAGCATTCTCCAGACGGACATGCAAGCCGAAATTCTCATCGAGATCACCAGACGTCTCCGCTCTGGCGAATTGTATCCGGCCTTGCCCAGACCAAGTGGCCGAGTGTTACACACCGGATACTCATATGGCTCAGTCCTGACCAACGTCCTGATCGCCAAACGTCCTGATCTGAGCGACGGCGTAGTGCTCACTGGTCTCTCGCACAACCTCGCTTTCAGCACCAGATACGGGATCGCTACCGGTTTCCATCTCGCCAAAGAGAATCGACCTGAGCTATGGAGAAATTATAGCACAGGGTTTTTGACCTGGGCGGACGAGTCGGCGTTACAATACAATACCTTCAAGCACCCGTACTTCGACCTCGAGGTTCTTGCGACGGCTGAAGAGGAGAAAGTGCCATTCGCAGTTGGTGAGCTGCTCACATTGGGCGTACTGCCGTTGATTGCACCGGAGTTCAGGGGACCTGTCCTGGTAAGTCCCTCGAGTTCTTGTCTCGCGACGAGCACAGAGATGCCTCGCAGTCACACGATCGTATAGTGACTGATATGTGTGTGCAGCTTACGACTGGTGACTCCGATACAACCATGTGCGGAGGCAATTGCACTTCCATCTTAGAGCCAGCTGCAATCGACTTCCCTGCTTCGACCAGATTTGCGACTTATCTGCAGCCAGATTCTGGCCATGCGCTGAACATGCATCTCAATGCGAGTGCTTACTTCGACGTGATCATGGAGTTCCTCAGCGAAGAACGCTCACAAGGCGGTCTAATGGTGCAACAGTAGTACGACGAAGACTGCTCTTTGAACCAGCAGCGATGGCAATCGGGTAATTTTCAAACAACGGCGCTATTCGTGCTCATGTGTGAGTAATGTTGACATCCTGGTCGAGTAATCGTTGTCGTCAAAAGCATTCCGCACGTCCGCTGTTGACGCCTGATTGTTTCACTGCGCGTGCATGCATACCTCCCAGTCGGAACCCTTGGAAAATGGAATGTGAAGTCAAGTACTCGCGTCCACTGATGACTACGTTCTTGCGCAGTTCCTGGATCTTCACCTTTGACCGATGGGATTTGAATTTGACACAGAGCTAAATATGCCATCTTGCATTCTGTCTGTACATAAAAGTGCTAGCATTATATGGCTGCAGGTTCTGCTCAAGAAAGAAAGGGCGCAACGAGCGTGTTCATATCTATGCAGTGAATCCAAAGGCGCAGCCAATGACGATAGCAGACATAGCAAGCGCAGTGCGAGAGACCGAAAGGCTAGCAGAGTCACCGGTGTAAGTCTCGGTTGCAGCATCGGAAGTAGAAGTGCTGTTGCCGTTCTCGGTGGTGGAAGAGCTGTTCGAGGCTGCCGAGAAGCTGGGAGAAGTGGTGGGCGCAGTTGCGTTTGAGGCAGAAGAGGGAGATGCAGACTGCTTGCACATGTTAGTATACTGAGCTGCTGTGACGAAACATGCGTTGTTCGCTCAATATGGATAGACTGACCGTGGCTGCTGCGCTGGAGGCAGAATCGCCACCTTCGAGCGGCACGTAGCCGAACAGGCCGGCGTCCTTGGAGCCGCAGTTCTGGTCCGGGTAGCCAGGGCACTGTTGGTCGCAGCTCTCAAGGCTGACTGTGTCGGAGGGCTTCTCGTTTGAGCACCAGCACTCTTGGTACTGCAAGACTGCGTAGGCGTACTTGCCGACACACTTGTCGTTGCACAGGCCAAGGGTGTTGTAGATGTCGGAACCTGAGAATCTCGAGTTAGAATGACTGATTTGATCATCACGGATTCGAAACCCACGTACCTTGATCATTCTTGACTCCGGTGTTTTCCTTGGAGCAGTATTCGACGGTCATGTTTCCAGCTCCCTGGGTACCAGACCACTGGGCGACAGCTACCGCCTGGGTAGCGAGCAGGAGAGCACTGCAAAGAGAAGTCTTGATTGACAGCATGGTGAATAGTGGATATTAAGGAGTGACTTTATTCGGAAAAATAGATAGATGGCTAAAGATGTACGAAAGGGAAAGAGGCTGGAGTTCGATATATCATATGCATCCCTTGCATGGTAAGACTAATTCGAAACCTTGACGATCATCTGAGACAAGAGATTGGCTGTTCCACCATATGCACTAGGCGAACCCTGAATTTCCCGGCTATACTGAGGGGAAAGCCTTCACTGACATCACTTTCGGCTGCGTGAGGCCGACGGTAGGTCTAAGTAGGAAAGCCTTGCTCACGTGTAGGCTTCACCACTTCTGTAACTGTTCACAAGGCTGAACTTAGGGGCATTTTTGACAGGGAGCATCGTCCCTAGCTTCGGCTTTGGTTCTCAAGCCCAACGGACATGCTTGCTAAATACTGCGCACGTCCGCCCGTTTGAAGATGCTGGTCATGCTGGAGTACTGCATGGGCAAGAGAATCGGTCGGGCGGAAATGAAAGACTTACCTCCTGTCGATACTGATGGTGTTGGAGTGAAGATGCATCTCTGCGAGGCCACGTCTAAGCGACGGGCATCGTTCTTGGTAGTACGGGCACAATTGAGTCGCTCAGTAAAGTCCCAGGCGCATCCTAGTTAAGTCTGTTGCCAAGCTTGGAATGGGAGACATCGAGAGGAGCGAACATGCGGGAGCATAATGTTCCACATCGTGCTGCAAAGACCACTACTAGAAGGACAATGTATATGGCGACTATTTCGTACACTATTGTGCTGCAGTAAGACGTATAATCATGTGCGTAAGAACTTCGTCGTTCCACTTCGGCCATCTCTTGTGAGGCTACGTTTCGCGCCCTGACAGCAAGCGTGGTATCGCATCAGAGGTCGACACCGCCATAGTCCTTTGGCCCTGGTATTCGAATGTCAAACAAAGTCAGACGTGAGAACTGACTTGAGCCATCCTATACTACTCCCACGCATATATTGCCTCACAGCTTGGCCCCATACATTCGCATGCTTGTAAAAGATCGATCCCAGGTGCACTTCCGGTATTCATCCTGTCAATGGCTTGCACAAATGCTCTCCTGATCCCTCGTCTTTAAATTCTGACATGGGATATTGCCACGAGGTCACCGACAGGACAATAGCACTTGATACGGGCAGCCGGTATGAAGTTTGCTATTCAACTCTCAAGAAGACCTCCTCGTATTAGTGGATCTGATATACGCATCCATGACATCACGCTTACATTTGATATGTCCAGCGTGTCGTCTTCATCAGGCCTCCCGTCAAATGGTTTATGGACAAATGGCGAGAACATCTTTGGTGCATCAGTCACCGTCCACTATGGTGGCAGAATTTATCATCATCATCATCATCATCATAATGAGACAAACACATACTCACATTGACTCGGACCGCGATTTTCCCTGGTCGAAGGAGGTTGCTATCCAGGCGCTTACCCAATCGCTCTTCGAAACCAGGAACGTTCTTGTATGCATCGATGAGCGTCTTCGACATGCGAGCTTTTGTGCTAGGTTCATTGGCAAAGCAGTTGACAAAGGCTTGCATGACATGGGACTTGCCACTTTGGCTCGGTAGCAGAAGCATCATATCCTCATTGACAAGGTTTACCATGATTCTGAGCACTTCGATCACATCTTGTGGTGGTTTGAGACTGAAGAAATCTTTCGTCATCTCATTGCGTAGCCTGCCCTGGCCACTTTTTGTGTCGGCGTGAGTGGTGAACGTGGTTGGGTATCTGCCCGGTAAGGAGAACGACCGTAACCAGCTGTACATTTCTTTGGCTGCAGGCCATGCCACTTCCTCTGCTCCAAGAACTTCGTCCGGGTGAGTTTCCATGGTCTTCCTCCGGTGTTCGACCTGTTCCGAGTAGGTTTGATTGATTTCGATCAATTCTGGGGTTGTGATGTTTTCTAAATCCAGTCGATATATTAGCCATGCTACTGCGAGCACTCTTTAGATCTTCAAGGCGACATACTCATGCGTAGGCGTCACTCCGGGCGAAATGGCACTGGCTTCAGCTTTGGCTCGAGTTGTATTTGGAACTCCTCGCGAGGGTATATGGTTGCAAACCACGGAAGCTCTTCGGGGATTTTGCGTATACAGTAGAACCCTAATCATTGTCAGGTTCGACGTAAGAAATAGAACCAAAGAGGCCTTACTGCGTTCATGTCAATTAGCTGCTCATAACGTGCTTGTACGAAGCTGACACTGACCACCTTTTGTACTAGCAATCAGGCGCATGGCCATATCGTAAAGTCGAGTGAGTAGGGTCGTTGTGCTTGTTCGTCGTTCGATATCAACCAATCATGGAACCCAGCGCTCGCCTAACAGATGAATGCACCAGATGACTGCTTTGAGTTGGTGGAAGATATTGCTGTTGGCGGATATTACCCAGCCTTGAATAGTTCTGGAGTGCCAGATATCGCAACGATGGTCAAACAGTGCGGCCTATCACGAGTGCGCAAGGTGCAGTGACTATGGATTGGTGTGAACATGATTTGCCATCCGCACCACGACTCACTTTCACCTTAGGTTTCCACATACATCTTGCGAGCATCCCAATGCTATACCTCAGACGGAAATATTGTGCGCCACGCTCCGTTGCGCCAATTTTTCGACTCCGCTACATCCCTTCCAAGACACATCTCGTCCATGCCAGCTTTTAGAGCATAAGACGACCCTTTATACATACCACAATTCATTATGTAAGGTTTGGCAATGACATTGAGATGGCGACTTGTGTCCACCCGAAGCACAAAATATGAGTGCTCTGTTTCTCATGTTCATTGGCGAGTGTCCAATGACTGCTTTTGCAGTGTATTGCAATGAGCTATGAGCTCCAATAAGTCTCATCTCTAGTATCTTCGATTGGCCTTGACATATATCAGCTAATAGAAAGGCAAGTCTTCTCATGGAGTCGCGACCCTGGCTTTTAATCATGCCGTGAGGATCAAGACCCGGGCAGACGGTATAGAGCATGTGAATGCGAGCGGCTAGGCTCGAAGTATCACGGCATGCTGAGCTCTGCCCAATCAAAGCCATACCTCTGAATCTGGAATTGTTGTGCCATCATTGCAGAGCTTAGATGCCTGACGTTGAAACTATTGTGGCCACACAGCCTGGTTCGGGACTGCAAAGGAGAGGTTCCGCTTCCAAGCCTGCAGCCGCCTGACAACAACGCCACCTTGAGGCTGTACTGCATGAGTCCATTACTGCCTGGGTACTGACCATCCACAACCGAGATTGTCATCATCATGTGAGCCAATAGCACATTCATACTGTAAGCAGCGAGCAGCAAGGCAGGTAAAAATCCACCCATACTCTACACGATGGTCTGTATACAAACGGCTAAAGATCTATCGGCATGCGAGGCATTATTGTTCGGGCTGATCAGCCTCGACTGTCACACCTCGCTAAACCCTGCTCGATGTGACCCATCCAAACCCTGACCTTGATGTGCCGTCGTTGCATGATTGCCCTCCGGCCCTCCGTCTCGGCCCATCTGGACATATACTGGGCCGCTTTGCTTATTTCACACTTCGCTGGCTTCGGGATGCCAGAAGCTGGGTGAATGGGTGAGTGCCGATAGAGCGGTTAGACTGTCGATGATTCTGGCGCATCGCTGACTCGCCACGTCATGGCTCTATTGACTGGAGCCTGAGCCTGGATCTGACGTGTTGCCGCGACCAAATGCGCGCATGGCCTCTATGTCCGGTGCTGCTTGCGCGTGGCGCACTTGGTCGGGCAAGTGTTGCAGCCTCGGACAGCTGCGGTGGCCAAAATACATTATTGATGTGCTCCGCCCTGTTGAGGCGTGTTCCGATCTCGCGCTTGAGCATCATACAACAAGTTCCGCATGCGCCTCGCCTATGTCATGATCTGAAGGACCTTTGCGGCTACTTACTCTTCATTAATCACATCCAATATTAGACTCTTGCAACTACTTATCACTATGCCGCACACGACGTCTCGCTATGGCAACAGTGACGGCTCCGATTACGAGGAAAGCAAAGATTCATCATCAAGATTAGACATTTCCTCAGATGCTTGGATCTCTCGACAAGTATTGCAACTTGAGGGCGAGGACTTCGCAGGGTTGTCTGCCCTTTACATTCTGGCAGAGCTAATGCGTCGAGTCGCAAAGATGGAGATGGATGCACAGCTTTTCAAGACCAAGGCATTTTCGAGCGCTTCGTCGCCACTATTCGAGCCTTTGAGACCACTTTCAGAAGATGATGAGCAGATTGAGATCAATTCAAAGGTGATCTCGAAGTATCGGCCATGCCACTACTTTGATTTCATCAGCGGCAGCGGTCTTGGGGGCTCCTGTGCCGTTATGCTCGGCGTTATGCGCTTCACGGTCGATGAAGCTATCAGGCAGACAGAACTCTTGCTTACAGGCGTGGTGCCAAAAATCCCTCGAGATGTCATGTCTGCAACAACAAGCCGACGAGCGAAGAATTCTTCGATGCTAGAACGCTATTTACGCTCCAGTCTCGAGGAAATTCACAAAACTGTCCCGGATTATCAACGTGACACGGCCGATGATGCAACAAAAGATACAGACCTCTTCACAATGTGCGCAGATGACTATATGTGCCAGACGTAGGTGCAACGAGATTACTAACAACGCTATCTTTTGCTGATGCATGATAGGATTGTATTGACCACGCACAAGGAGCGCAAAGGCATACAAAGACCATTTGTATTTCGCTCATACCGCATCGGCCCAATGTCAATGTCACGCAATGCAGATGACGACACAACTAAGATAAGTCTCGTCGATGCATGTCGAGCCTCACTTTCCGCACCCTCTCAATTCGAGAGCGTCAAGATCTCAGGTCTCAGAGGATCGTTCCGAGATGCGAGCGTGACGATACCCAACGCTGCACACGAGACTTACCATGAGGTACTCGACAGCAGCGGTTCCCGGATCAAATTTTTGTTATGTTTAGGGCTCACTTCGCCTGCGACTTCGACTAGCAGAACAAACTCGCCAGAGCGAATGTCTCCAAGCAATCTCGATAAGTCGCTTGCCACAGAGGCCAAGGAGAACCACTTCAAATACCACAGATTCGCAGATGTGAATTTGACTTCTTCGCTTGCGGGAGACTCGCAATCAAAGATTCAGGCCACGAAAGTCAGTGCACAGCAGTACTGCCAAGAAGAAATGAACAGCAAAGCCTTGGACAAATGGGCTAAGCGCCTTGTGAAGTACAGGCGGTTACGTGCCGAAACGACTCAATGGAGCGACTTTGCTGGGCTTGCGTCAAGGAGTCCGACGTCGGATTTGTATCGGTCGGATTACTTTGATGTCTCAAGCAAGCTGGATTCAGGCCAGCTCGCTTAGATGATTGAGGGTGGATGGCTCTTTTGTTACTTCTGGGCAACGCGCATCCACGCACAGTGTAGTGGTTGCATATATACGGATTCTCATTACGGCATTTCCACGCATTCTTCCAAAGCTTTGTCAGTAAATTTCCCAGGCATGTACAACAGCCTGATCCTCGGAACGCCCCACGGCCTACTTGTCCAACACGACAACAAGAGGCTCCAAGTGAGTTTTTTGCGCAGATCGATACGCTCGCCGCCACGATTCTTTGATGAGCTTGGCATGCGGTAAGTAACATTGCAATGTGGCGGGATGTCGAAAAAGGCGCCATCGAGGACTATGACATTGTAAGCACGCTGATGCCATTGGGGGTGACTGACGAGACTTACAGTCTTGATCGATGCGATCTGGTTTTATCACTTTAAACTCCCCTTTCTCGTAGGAAAGAAGACGTGTGTTTTCTATGGCATCGACGCTGCGAGAGCTGACGCCTCGTCTTTCTCGTGGCGTGAAGGTAACAACCCGGACAGTGTTCTGCTTGATGCTTGACTTATCAAATATTGCGTGGCCGCGAGATGGAGATGCCAGTCGTCGACGATAGCGGACGTCTAGTTCATCCGAATCACGTGAATCCGGTGTTTGAGATCTCTTCTCGCTCCCACTTTCGGTCACTACACCTGCAGACGCAGGCTGCCCGTTTTGAGCCTGATCAGATGAGACCGTACGCTCCACCATAGCGTCGGCGTAGGCACTGAATTCTGGTCCACGCAGTCTATCCGTGCTTATGCGTCTGTCAAACTCAGATGGTGTGATCGAAGGGATGCGGTCCAGCCCCGTTTGATCAAGTGGTTGCTGTGTGGAGACTCTGATTTCGGGAGTGGTTGAGTCCTTCCGTGAAGTAGATGAGCTGTTGTTGATTGCGTGCTGCTGTCCATCGAGATCAAGCCTGAGCACGTTAATCTTCAAGCTCTACAGTTACGAGCATGGACGACTTACATGAGTTTCGTGGACTCCTGACTACCAACAACGTAGCTGTGTCCATTCATTCCGCTATTCTCACACCCTGCGGATCCCCTTGGTAGGCCTGGAGAGATGCGGGTCTGGCCCACTGATTCCCGGCCTGCCATCCTCTCAGCAGCTTGATTGGGAGGAATGGCCTCGGGAGGCGCTTCTTCTTGGCCAGAAGTAGAAACTGGAAATTCTTCATTCAGCGAGCTTTTGGAGCTTCCCTCAGAGATTGTGTCGATTCGTGTCATGGTTGGCGGCTTTCGCGTAGAGGGTTTTGGGACTTTCAGGGTCGGATTGCTGTCGCCGCTTCTCTACATATGGTTAGCTCATACTGAGGCCAGAAGGTAAGGTTACTGACAGTCGCTTCTGGAAAACAATGTTGACAGTCTTGCGTGGTGAACTTGCTGAAGCACTTCCATGCGGATGCCAAGATCTCCCCTTCGTTGTCGCCGAGCTTCACATCGAGCATGGCTGAGATCATATCCAAGGATTCTGCCACGTTGTTACTCAAATCATCAACAGAGGTCTTCGTGAAATGCTCCGTTGGCAACTGTTGAGGCGAGTAGGTGGCAAGAGCTTTCAATTTGCCAATCCATGTCTTTATTGTTCCGCGGCTGAGGGCCTCGGAATGATCACAGCCCCGGACATCCGGTCTGCCACACAAGTGCTGCCAATATTCCAGTGAGGTCTTGCCGAAAGCTATGCTCACCATCTCCAGGAGGACACAGCCAAGTGAGAATATGTCTGATTCTAGGCCTCTCTTTCGCCCGTCCTTCACACTTTGCGGTGCATACCTGGAAGTATACGCTGTGGCGCCGGTCGTGACGACGAAGGTTTGGTCTGTGTACTGTTTTGCGATGTCAAAATCGGCTAATATGATCGTTCCATGTTTGTCGATCAAGACATTCTCGCATTTTATGTCTTTATGCTTGATGGGAGATGGTCGAGTGTGGAGATATATGACAGCTTGACACAGGCAGGGAAGATAGTTCAAGAGCTGGCTTGCTTTGACATCTCTCGTGAACCTTGCTGGGGGCTTGGGGCGCAAGGCATTGTGCTCCGAAATTATGTCTAAGAGCACTCTAAGACTGTAAAGTGCCAGTGGGAACAGCAAGAGGCCGTACTTCCTTTCACCCGGTCGGCTTTCGACATAGCTCCCGACCGTTGCGATGATGTGCTTATGGTCCAGTCCCGCGAGTAAATCATACTCTTTTTTAATCTTTTCGTTGAACTCTTCGGTGTTAGCTTCGTGGTCGCAAGGCATAAGCTTCAAAGCAACATGTTCCTGCTGCCCGTCTTTTTTGAGTAAGACGACAGCCCATATCTGGGACTTTTCGGTAGATTGTATATGTTGCTCATGCCGTCGGAATTCTTTTATGGGGTTTTCCTCAACGACGGATTTGTTGACTTGTTTGAGATTGAGAATGGAGTCCAAATTGGAGTTGCGAGGAAGGGGTGGCCAATAAAGTTGAAGCCTAGATGCACGGTAATCGGGCAAAGACATCATGGAGACTGGTGCTATCGGTTGCTTGCCGCGATCAGCATCTGAAACCTTTCTTCGCCGTGAATGGCGATTCAGAGATTTATTCGACACTTGAGATTCTTGTGATCCTTGTGAATCCAAAGTGTCTTTTCGATTACCGCTCATACGACGATGTCCTATTGAACCGGGCTCCACATGAGAAACAGGCTGTCTTCTATCGACCAGAGAACTAGGCCGGGGTCTTCTTATATCAGCACCGAAGCTCCGGGGACTTTTGCCATCCCGCGATATCCGATCCAGTATCTGGTCTGAAGGTAACGATGACATGATAACGACCGCCTGCCTGCTGATGGATGAATCGTGGATGCTTTTGTGATACAGAGAGGAACCGCACAACCTCGAGCTACCCGCCCGAGGGGCCGCCGGTGGCCAGGGAATTAAGTTCGAGCTGCGTGTATTGAGGCAGAATCAGTGCTGTATCTTTGGAGGGCAAAGAAGCGATTATGAAATCTGTTGTGCAACACAAAAGCTTAACGACGACAGGCGAGTCATACAGAGCTCCCAAACCAGACTTTGTCTATGCGATAATATTATGTTCCAGACTCAAGCAATACACCACCTCGCAATCAGGCTCGCATGAGGAGTAACGGAACATGCAAGCCTGAAGCACGAGGCTGAGCCGATCTCACCATTTCGAGTCGCCCTCTTGAACGTATTGGTAAACACCAATAAGCTGCGCAGCGGCGACGGCGTTTGGAGGCCGAATAGACGGGTCGCGCTTAGCGAAAGTGCATGCAATACTGCAGAACAGGGCATCACGCTTGACCAAACATGTGCCGGTCCTGCATTTACCGAGCCGTGATGGCTGTTCAGCTGATCTACCATGCGCCTTTTCAGGTGAGTTGCAGGCGGCACAGCCGAAATCCCAAATACAATCGATATGGGTCTCAAATATTGACGGTGATGCTCATCTAATGCCATATATTTTCCACATGCCGTGTATTTTCTAACAGCTTGCACTTCACGTTCAAACGATTGAACCATCATGGAGGCGGTCGGGATTGCTCTGGGAGCTGCGCCGCTGGCCATACAGGCACTAGATGGAGTCAGGAAAGGTCTTGTACACCTGCCGGTTGCAATACTTAGTTTTCTCTAACAACACACAGGGTTCGAAATCTTTGAAGATGCCGCACTCGCAGACCGCCAATTCCAACACTTCAAGATCTGCTTACACATGGAATATGCACGCATCAGCGAGTGGAGCGTCATGACTGGCTTGCTGCACGCAGAAGGAGACAAGACACAAGCGCTTCGTTATGACCGACAGCTGAAGCATAATGGCTCACTGGTGGTTGCCGCCCTTACGCAGATTCAAATGCTGCTTCGAGACCTTCGACGGACGGAATTGACGTACGACTATCTCATCGAAGAAAGTCCTCTCGCCAGCCCGACCTCTGATTCCCATCAGCCTGTGCCCAAGAAGTCCAGAGACATCGCTCAACCAGATGCTGGTGTCGTCGTAGGCGAAATTCTGGCAGGCGAAGACATCGTGCCAGACCGCAGGCAGAATTTCATCAAACGCACCTGGAGGGCAGCCAAGAAGCCAATGAAAGACCATAAGCGTTTCTGGTGGGCCATTCGCGACACCAAAAAGTTCGAAAAATCGCTGGTACAGATCGCTGAATTAATAGACTTCCTCCAGGAGATGCTGACTAAAGACCAAATGACCAAGGTGCTGGAGAGCACAAACAACCTCAATCTCATGATGCTGCAGCTGGCCAACGATATAACTGAAGTGAAGGCTGTCCTCTGGGCAGGGGACGCGAGACGACCAGCCGCTCTGGCAAGTTCGGGGGATGGTCTCGATGGTGAAACTCTTGTCGGTGATGTTGACGAACGCGATCCTGCCCACTTCTGGCGTGAGGCTGCGCGTTTCAGCATCGACATCGCTGAAGAAAGTGCCACTTTTGCGAGCTCGCGAAGGTTGGCTCAAGAGGACGTCGAAGCAATCAGGTATGGAGCAGACTTCGATGGTGGAGCGCGGACAATGGCGACTATGGCAAGAGGTCAAAATGTTTGGGTGGAGTGGAGGTCGTTCACAGTGGAGAGTGCATTCAACCGTGCTCCTTGCAAAGAAGATATCGAGCGAGTCGAGAGGCTCGTATCACTGCTTTATATTCCCAGAAAGCCGGTCCAGTTCTGCGTCCCCCGTTGCCTAGGATATTTCCAGGATGGTCCATCGACAAGATTCGGGTTGGTCTTCGAGCCACCTCGCGATGAAGGCCACTCTCAGCCAATCTCGCTTCGCGCTTGCTTCGAACACAGACAGGCAAATTTGAAGACCAAGATCTGTCTTGCCCAGCAACTGACCCAATGGCTGATGTATCTGCACGTCGTCAATTGGATGCATAAGGGCCTTAGAAGCGCGATCGTGCTATTCTTCCTCAAGGGAGAAGTTCCAGAGGATCTTGGAAAGCCTTTCGTGACTGGGTTCGAGTACTCAAGGATCGCGAATCAAGGCACCACTCTTGGTCCGACGGCAGACGACATCCAGAGAGCGTTTTATGTTCATCCGGATTACCTTGGATACAAGGGCCAACTCGGCTTCTTGAAAACGTATGACATTTACAGTCTTGGTGTCATTCTTATCGAGATTGCATATTGGCAGCCAATCAGTGATATTTACCGATTGACGAAACCGACCACACAAGATGACGCAGAAGATGAGCTAGAGCCTGCCATCAGCGATATCATAAAGTTTCGTGAGCAGACGCTCAATGGAGAAAATGGAATTCTTCATCACATCTCGATGGTGATGGGCGACAGCTTTCACGCGGCGACCAAAGCGTGTTTACAAGGCATGTCCGGCCTCGGTCTGCACCAACAGGCTGAACCGGCTGAGGGACAGGTCGACGAACAAGCTGATGTTCGCGCTCTCGAACAAGCTGTTGAGCAGGGCGATGTAGAAGTCGCTGCGGACATACAGCAAGGGTTCATCGACCAGGTGATTGATGTTCTGAAGCAGATTTCGGTATAAGTTGTTCCATTCCGGGTGTCACAAGTCCTTTTGTTCAGTCTAGGGATCGATCAAGAAGATACATGCGCACATCTCCGTAGATGCATGCCTCGTCTGGTCCAGCTTGAGCACATGCACTTTGCGGACGGAGGCCTCGTAGATCTGCAGTATGACGTCAGGTACCATGTGCGATATCGAGGTACATGTACTCCATGTGCACCATTGCAATGATAACCACAAAAATTTACATAGAGTCGCAGAGAAAGAATTCAACAAGACCGATTTGCATAGCATCAAGTCACGCAGCACTTATCATCAGAAGCCGACACCCTCGACCACATCTTCCGACTCCGGACAGCCTCAAAACATCGGCTTTCCAAAGACAGTAACCCGCAACTGTGCCGATGCAAACATCGACCCCTCTTTCGAGTATCCCATTTGGATTGAGCCGACAAGTAGACACAAGGCAAGAGTGGTAGTGCATGTCAGAGCTCCGGTGGCCACATTTGTCCGGGAAGTACAAATAAGTAAAAACCATTGCGCCCGCCCGCCCACCATGCCTTCCGACAAAAAAATCCAGTTCACTTCCAAACTCGACATCAAGAACGAGTACCTCCACGAGAAAGTCACAGACAACTCGACCGGCGAAGTGAAAGTCACAGACGTGCGCGAGCCCCACTCGTCGACTTGCAAGACAACCGTTACCAGCAATCCGGTCAAGTACGAAGCAAAAGGCGTTGAAGAGCCACACGTCACGGAAGGGGAAGCAGTTGAAGTGAATCCTGCCACTGTTGGTTGCGATACCAGCCAGCTATAAACTCTACCACCTCTCATCAAAACAACGCCAACTACCACAACCATGAGCACCGCTAAGCCCATGACGATTGTCCTCGGCGGTGATGACGCCGGCGTCGGCTACCGCGCTGCCATCAAAGCCGACCTCGAGAAAGATCCTCGCATAGCCAAAGTTCTCGACGTCGGCGTCCTGTCGGCCAGCGACAAGACCTCTTATGCCCACCCGGCCGTCGAAGCCGCTCAAATGGTTGCGAAGGGAGACGCGGACCGCGCCATCTTGATCTGCGGCACTGGACTTGGTGTCGCAATTGCGGCGAACAAGGTTCCTGGTATCAGAGCTGTGACTGCACATGACAGCTTTTCGGTCGAGAGGAGTATTCTGAGCAACAATGCGCACGTGCTTTGCATGGGTGAGAGGGTCATTGGGCTGGAGTTGGCGAGGAGATTGGTGAGGGAGTGGTGTGGATACCATTTTGATGAGAAGAGCGCGAGCGCTGCTAAGGTCCAAGGTGAGCATAACTAAGGTATACTCTTTGGGGTTTCTGCTGCTCGTGCTAACACTTTTCGCCAACAGATATCATGGACCACGAGAAGAAGAACTTCGCGCAAGGTGCTTGAACGTGATAAGATAAGAGCAGACTTGACGAATTGCGCAGAGTTGGCATGATGGGCATCCTCTAGCATCGCATCAATGAAGCGTTCGAAATGATAGATCTCCAGTCGTAAGGAAACCTGTGCCTTGCGGTTCCACAAATCAAGACAACCACCACAATTGCCTCTCGCATGGCAATGTAAGGCGAGGAGCTTTTCGCGGATGTGCCTAGCGGATAACGCGGTGCCTTGCTGCGCTCTGATTCGTGTATGTGTGTCATTGGCACTGTAGTCAGTGGTTCGGCGTGCATTCATTGCAATGCGAAAAAGACATGGTTTGCTGAAAGTCGTGGACCCGACGGACGCTGAAGTGTTCGATCAGTTTGCCATGATCGCGAATTTCCCGACCTCGGTCTCCATGCTCCGTCCTTCTCTCATTTCTGCTGTCGTCATCAGTCCTCCAGGTAGAATGTAAGCCACGTCAGTCCGTGGTCCAGTCTGACTCTCGCTGCCGCTGAATTGACTTTTGTCAAGATGGTAGCCAGCCGCCAGTCCACACCTGGTACATCGCACAGCATACCTCTTTTCGAAACCGTCATCGAGCTTCAAGACGGTAGCTTTGTCATCGACGGAGAGCGCTTGCATGGTAAGTGACGGCTTAGGTGCGGAGGCGAAGTCACCAGATGTGGCTATGGCAGCGGCATCGATTTGACGCTTTGGCAGGTTTTCCAGAGGCGTGGTCGTGGCGAGGCTGAGCTGAGTACAGAGGCAGTGGTAGGTGATGATGTTTGCTGGGCTTGTGGTGGAGGTGGAAGCGCCATTGGGGTTGGACTCCTGGGTGGCCATGATTGTATGCTCGTTTGTCTCTGGTGGAGTGCTTGTTTTGCTGCGATGGTTTGCTCGGACGTGTATGGCTTGCCGGTGTATAGAGCTACGGGTCACGGCAGACGTATGCAAACATACAGCTGTTCCGTCTCTGTGAACGACGACGACAACAACTTCTTCCGCGGATGCGCATTTTAGGGCATGCACACCTGAGGCTGCCCGCTGCCTGCCTCTCCGTGCGGGCGGCGTCTGGAAATCGACTAGCAGGGCGATCCCGCCTCGTCCAAGCGCACATGCTACGCTTGTGTGCCTGCCTCGGTCCAAATTGGAGCTGGCTCCCAGACACACACAACCAACCCTCCCCCGACGGACCGCGCGCAACACAACGAACAATCCCAATTAAGCCCTCCAGCGCCAGATTGCCAGGCCCGCACGCGCCTGTCGCTCGGTCAGCTGCAAGCGGCAGCAGCCTTACGCCCGTCATTGCATCCTGCGCTCGGCCGGCGCATCCACTCGCCTCCACGCTCGCTGCCGAAGCCCTGGGAGAGCGCTCCGCGTCGACCGGCTTCACCTTGCTGCTCCCCGCATTAGCAAGAGCAGTACGGTATTCTTCGCAATCGATAGCAGCCTGTCTGGCCAGGCCCGTCACCGAGCTTGTGGGCTCGTCTGCACCGCGCGCCGACGCCGTTGTGTCGTCCGGTCCATCCTCACCGGCGACGCGACTTCCAGCAACGCCGCCAGCCGGCCATACCGCGTGCGCCGCCAACCACCATGGACGACCAGCGGCCGATCGCCAACATGGGCGCGCCTGTCGGCCTTAGTCCGAGCAACACCGCCAGCGACGTGCCAAAGGAACAGAGTCCCGGACATCCCAGCTTTAGAAGGTGCGGCCTCGAGATGGACGACGATTGTTGCTAAGAGTGACCACTGACCGCCTGACAGGCAACGCGCATCGCGAGCTTGCGAAGTAAGTTCGTCCAGTCCCCGATCCCTCCGAGCTCTGCTAACATCTTGCTAGACATGTCATGCACGAAAGGTCCGAATCTCCCATGATCGCGTGGTTGATTGCGATTGTACTTACTCTTCCTACAGGTCCGATGTGACGCGGCTAGCCTCGGTGTACCGTGCACCAACTGCGTAGCATTCTCCATCGACTGCAAGATCCCTACACCCAAGCGTAAAAAGACTTCTGGAAAGAAAGAGTCGGAAAGGTATGCTTCTGTACAAATGTCGTCGACGCTTGCGACGCTGACCACCTGTTACATAGCGAGCGACGAGGGTCATACGGCTCTGCGGAGAACTCACCTGCCGCCGTGCCTGGAGCTCAACCCCACCGCCCGTCCATTTCTGGAGGTAAAGGCATACCCGACGAGATTGGTGCAAACACACAAGCTGGGTTGCCTGCTACAGAAGCGCCAGATGGATTTGCCTCACAACAGCGCACCGCCGACAGCACCTATCTTCACTACATGAAGCCTAAATTCGCGCGCGCACCCATCAAGGAAGCAGGTCGCGTAGCATATCTGGGCGAATCTTCCAACTTGTCTCTGCTTGTCCAGGACAAACACGGCACGACTGACGTAGTCCACTACCCTCTACCAGAAAATGTGCGAGGAGCGAGAGCCAGGGTGAACGAGCTGGACAACGTCGAAATCGACATTCTCCACCAAAGAGGAGCTTTCCTGCTGCCTCCTAGGGCTTTGTGTGATGAGCTTGTGGATGCATACTTCCAATGGATTGCCCCAGTTGTGCCTGTCATCAACCGGAGCAAGTTCATGCGACGATACCGCGACTCAAAGAACCCGCCCTCGCTACTTCTACTGCAGGCCATTCTTTTGGCCGGATCTCGGGTGTGCAGTAATCCTCAACTGATGGACGCTAACGGCTCCACAACACCAGCAGCCATGACATTTTACAAACGTGCGAAAGCCTTGTATGACGCGAACTACGAGGATGACAGAGTTACGATCGTCCAGGCACTAATTCTACTTGCGTGGTGGTGGGAGGGACCAGAAGGTATGCACTGCTCTTTTCTATTGATAATCCGGGCTTTGCCTCGCTACCCGGGACCGCGAATGCCTGCTTCTGAGCTTAGAAGCATCCGGGAAACGCCAATGGCTGAATTCGCCGGCACTCCTATCAAGCTCGTGACCAAGCAGCATTGCGATGTTTGGTTTGGACAATTGCAATCATTTGACACTATTGAGTAATGGGCAATACTGACAATGACCTCGTAGGTAAGCACGAGCGCGTGCCTGGCAACCCCTTAGCAGCCTACTCTGACATTACGAAAGATGTGACCAAGAACGTTTTTTATTGGAGCAGAGTCGCCGTCATCGTTGCTCAAGGCTCGGGCATGCACAGAAGGTGAGCAGCACTTGGCGGGTCACATTGGAACGGGACTAATTATAAAACAGCATTGAGGCTTCACAACTCAGCAAAGCCGACAAGCGGCTCTGGAAACGCATCTGGTGGACTCTTTTCACCCGCGATCGATCGGTCGCGGTCGCTCTCGGGCGACCAGTCTCTATCAACATCGAAGACTCTGATGTCGAGATGGTGTCGGAAGATGACTTCATCGACGACGAGCCCGATCGACCTGCCGAATACCCACCCGATCCTATACACGTTCAGTTCTTCTTGAACTATGTCAAGCTGTGTGAGATCATGGGTCTGGTACTATCTCAACAATATTCAGTAGCTTCCAAGGTCCGAAGAAATAATGCGCTTGACCTGACGCATAGTGATATGGCACTGGCAGACTGGCTTCAGAACTGCCCACCAGAGGTACGATGGGAGCCTCAACGCCACCATTTCTGGTCAGCCTTACTCCACTCGAACTATTAGTACGTACTACCCCTCCACGTGATCGCGTCATTAGCTTACATATTGTAGCACCACCCTTTGCCTTCTTCATAGAGCACACATGCCACCTGCAGGCTCAGCAGAGTCTCGGCAAGCCAATGGTCTCTTCGAGGAACCTGCCTATCCGTCAAGGACCATCGCGTATCAGGCTGCGGGCATGATCACATCAATAGTCGAAGCTTTACAGACTCACGACCAGCTGCGGTTCACACCCGCTTTCATGTAAGACAGACACAATCCACGGAAGGCACAGCCATGTGACACGTTACTAACACATGATGTAGTGTGTACAGCTTGTTCTCCGCGCTCATCATGCACGTTTATCAGATGCGATCGTCCAACCAGTCGATAGTGTCGGTCACACAGCAACGAATCACCATTTGTATGAATGCGCTCAAAGACGTCTCGAAGGTTTGGTTGGTGGCGAAGATGGTGCACACCCTATTCGAATCTATTCTTGGGAACAAGGTGCTCGAGGAGCGATTACAAAAGGCTGCTGGTAGACGTCACCAAAAAGGGAGACCAAATGGCTACAGTGGCATTAAAACGAAAGACCCTACACCGACAGAGTCCTCGAACGGCAGCAACAAGCGCAAATTTGAGGATATGGAATTTGGGTACTCGAACGGCCCACCAGCACCACAGATGTCATACGAGCGATCTAGACCGCAATCTCCTGCCATTACACCTTCGCGCGAGCTACCACAACAGACGCAAGCACAGCAGCAACAGCAAATGCCTCAACTTTCTGCCACCAACGACGGCCCTCCTATGAAGGCTACAGATGCTTTCATGGGTGCGTCTCGTAGCAATACGCGTCCCACCACGCCTTTCAACCCATACTCGATCCCAGGGACACCACCAGACCTCTTCTTGCACACTCGCAATTCCCCAAAGATCTCCGACAATCTTTGGCAAAATTACCAGCCAGATCAGCTCTTCCCGCCCGAAACCAACGGCTTGTTCCCTCTGCAAAGCCCGAATCAAAACATGGTCGACCCTGCTCTGAGACAACAGCCACCACCTCAACACTCCAGTCACTTTGCGCCACAAATGCAGGCCCAGCCGCAGCCTAACATGTCTCTGGAGCACCAGCAATCGCAGCCTATGGCGTCAAATATGTCATATCACCAGGATCCTACCGCTTGGGCGCAATTGCAAGCAATTTCGGGTCAACAACAAAGCGACGATCAATACAGCAATTCCTCGTACGGCGGACCAATTGTACCTACCACTCTCAATGTCGGTGATTGGTTTGAGTTCTTCGGCATTCCCAATGGCGATATGGACGCGCTGGCTGGAACCTATGGTTAACGCATTGGACAAATTGCAACTACCATGCAGCGTCGAAGCTTTGTAGGCTAATGGCACTTTGCTGACACTTCGATCACGATTCTTATGATACTACACGTTGAAGCATCAGAGGTTCTGGGCTCATGCTGGACGCAGCATCGGGTGCTGCCGGAGACCTTGCCATTGGGCGGAGGGCTATCGAGATGATAGAAAGGGAGAGCAGTGCGGCCACATCACGCACTCTCATGACGATATCAATAGATGACTTTTCCGGTCACGAGCACGACAGGTAAAGGTAGCATGCTTCGAGTGGATAGAACACGCTTGAATCGATAGTTTAGACACCTCGGCATAAAAACAATCAGTATTTGCGGTCAGTATGGGTTCTGCGGCCCGCTTACGTATCTTTTTGTCCTTAGATTGCGTCCCAAGTCGATTGTCTCATTCGCACATTCACACTTGTGTATATGCATGTGTACATGTACATAGTACTTTTCTTTGGATTTCAGGCGTTGGTGGATCTCCAAGGGTTGGAGTTGGTGTTAAGATAAATGGTTTCAGCCCCATCTCCGCGTGACTTCTGCTTGATTCTGCCATTGGATTTGTTCGGCTGTGTTTCTCTCGCTCTTGTGATATCCTTATGGCGTCCGAAAGGGTGAGTCGTGTTGGAGGATGGCGAATTTGGTGAACTCGAGTACTTCAGGAGGACCGCCAGATTCACGTAAACAATCCGTGTAGTGTATACATGTAGTTCCGATCCAACACGTGAAAAATTCAGCCAAATCATGCACGTCACATGTGGATATTAGTATGGGATCAAACAATCTCATTGACGGAACATTAATCCTCGTCGAGAGAAATGGCCCCGACATCGTCCTATCAGCAATTCACGCTGAAAACTGCTAGGCCGCTCCACTCGGGCGCTGGGGCTACGAGATAAGGCTTTGGCTGGCGGACAAGCATCTGTGCCAAGTGTGCCTTCCTTTACATCTCTTTTGTGAAAGTCGATCACTCGAGAACAATGTTCTCATGGGTACTATCGAAGGCGTTGGAGGCAGATGCTGCTCTCCGTTGAATGCTTCGATGATCCGAGAAGACTGGTCTCCCTCCTCAGCAACCCCAAGTGTCTCCATGTTCTCCGCGAAACGGATACGCGTGGAAGCCTTTTCCGAGGTAATTGTTACCTCATTTTAGGGCTCTACCAACGGCCTGTTGGCCCACCGGCGAGCACTCGTATCTATATACCAACCCGTCTCACGACCCGGCTCGTGACTGGCCATGCATTCTGCCACCCCGCGATGCGATCTTCGGCTATGCAACATGCTAGCAACAAAGCGGCATGTCCTTGCGAGGTCAAACTCTCGTCAATCGGCAGAACTGCATGTTGTTAGTAAGAGCAGTGTATAGTCTATCGATAGATGAGCTCTGCTTTCGCCGAAGAGTAGATTGGCGGACTCAATGGAGAGGTATATACCTCTTGTAGACCGCTCTTGTTCTATGTGCCTGTAGCTTTGACCTGAATACGTCAAATTGTCCCTACTCTCTCAACAGGTCCATTGTACATCGATGATGGACGACCACGATCATGAACTCCAGAAGCCAATACCAGGCGGCGCGACCGACGAGGATGCGGCTCTCAACAGACTTGGGTATCAACCCGAGCTCAAGCGGTCCTTCGGCCTCCTAGGCATGATCGGGTTCAGTTTTAGTGTAGTCACCAGTTGGACGGCACTGTCGAGTGTGTTGATCATTGGAATTGAAAGCGGCGGACCACCCGTCATGATCTGGAGCTGGATTGGAGTCTGCTTGTTCACACTCTGTGTGGCTTACAGCATGGCTGAGATGTAAGTGTCTCCTTGGGTTGCGTTCCGTTCGAAGCTGACTTTGGCAGGTGTTCCGCATACCCAGTCGCTGGCGGCCAATACAGCTGGGTGGCTGTCATGGCTCCACGACCTATTGCTCGGGGCTTCTCTTACGTAGCAGGCTGGTTCATGTTGATTGGAATCCTCGCCATGGGTGCCACGAACAACTTCATCGTGGCTAACTTCATTCTCGGACTGGCCAATCTATGCAACCCGTCGTACGTGATTGAGCGTTGGCACACGACTCTCGTTGCCTACTGTGTTGGTCTTGCGGCTTTGTCTTTCAATACTTGGCTGCCCAGACTACTGGATAAGGTCTCGAAAGGCATCTTCATCTTCAACATCAGCTCGTTCGTGATTGTCATTGTTGCCATTTTGGCTTTGAACGATCACAAGCAATCGGCCAGTTTTGTCTTCTCTGACTTTGTCAATTTGTCGGGCTTCAACCCCAGCTATACTGCGGTGTTGGGATTGTTGCAATCTGCATTCGGGATGTGCTGTGAGTGATCACCAGTCGGGGACATATGTGATTCAAAGCTGACCGGCTATGATGAAAGGCTACGATGCACCGGCTCACATGACCGAAGAGCTCAAGAACGCCAGGAAAGAAGCACCTCGAGCTATCGTACTAGCAGTCTATGTAGGCGCTTTGACTGGATTTATCGTAAGTCTGCTCTCGATGTGACATTCCAAATATATGTAGCTAACCGATTCTCCACTCTAGGCACTCATCGCACTATGCTTCTGCATCGGCGACCTAGAAGCCACAGCATCAACATCCACTGGCGTTCCTGTCATCGAGATCATCCTGAACAGCACGCAATCAGTCGTCGGTGCCACTTGCTTGTGTGCCTTGATCACAGTTATCGTCTCTGGAGCATCCAACTCACTGACAGCCGAAGGCGGCCGTGCTGTATACGCCTTCGCTCGTGACCAGTAAGATGCTAGCCCGCTCAGACATACTCTCGATCATTTGCTTACATTCTCTCCAGCGGACTCCCCTTCTCCGACTTCTTCAGCAAAGTCGAGCCCAAGCGCAGCGTCCCCGTGAACGCTCTATGTCTGACCGTGTTTGTGCAACTGGCCCTCAACTCAATCTACTTCGGCACCGTAACAGGCTTCGAGACAGTCGTCTCAATCGCCACTGAAGGCTTCTGTACATTTCCCCCCATGACCTGTCCCATCATTACAACCAATTGACATTCCATAACAGACATCTCCTACGCCATCGTCCTTCTCGCCCGCCTCGTTTCCCTCCTAACACCTAACCCCAGCCCAGCCGTAAAGAACATAGGAGGCGCCTACTCACTCGGCCGCTGGAGCGTACCACTCAACGTCCTCGGACTCGTCTACCTACTTTTCATCGCCATCACGTGCAATTTTCCCACAATCTCGCCGGTCACGCCGGAGAACATGAACTACACGTCTGCGGCTGTGGGGGTGATCATGGCGATCGCGGCGGTGACTTGGTTGACCACGGGAAGGAGAAACTTCCGAGGACCCGAGAGCGGAGGTGTGATGATTGGTGAGGAGATTGTGGGTGTGCAGCCTCCGGTGGTAGAAGAGGTTACGACCACGGAGGAGAGGAAAAGGGAGAAGCAGTGAGGTAGGGTTATGAAGAGTCTCATGATCGCTTGTACATTGTGCCTTTGTATGCGAAACCAGTCCTTCGTGGTGTCTGTCTTCGTTCAAGATGCGTATGTAGGATCCCAAACACCCTCAGCCTTCTACACAGACTGCTTTTTCATTCCTGCTGCATAGTCGTGTAATCCAGAGCCAAGACCCCTACCGAAAGAATACACGCTTCGCTTTACAAATCTACCAAGAGAAAGAAAATTGTAGAACAGTCACGAACCGAAATCGTCTTGTCTCTCATCTTCCGCCCTTCCCACCGGCAGCACTTCTCGTCGTCCGTCTTCCCGCTGCAGGAGCCGAAGAAGTCGTGGTCTCAGCCTCACTATCCTGGCAATCACTTCGAGAAGCCCGTGTGCGCTTAGCAGCAGGCTTCGCGTGGTTGACAGGAGCTTCTTGAGGCTGGGGCAGAGCTGGCTCGTCGAGCGACGGAGCCCTGCTGCGCTTGCGAGAAGTCTTCGTGTTCACCGGAGGTGGACTTGGGATGACGATTGGGGAGGTCTGTTTTGATGCTGTAGGCTCCGTGGTTGTGGATGTTGTTGTGCTGCGTTTTGATCCGTCGCGCGGGGTGGATGTTTTGTGATTTGGAGCCAGTGCTGCTGTTGAGGCAGTCCTTGATGCTGATACTCTAGTTTTTGGAGTTGTTGTTTTTGATCTGGTGGCTTGAGCTGAGCCTGAGCCACGTGGTTCGCCTTTGCCTTCGTCATCTTCAGCTTCATGTTGATGCTCCTCGTCATCTTCTGCTTGATCCATCTTAACGCCTTGGTCTGCAAGGAAGCCCTGGAAAGCTTCACCACCTCCATCTTTCTGCCCGAGTAACAAGCTTGCCAACCCACCGACAGCATCCTCACCGTCTCCCTCGCCTGATAGCATCTGCGCTATTGCATCTTTGAAGACGCTCTCGTCGACGTCGCCCAAACCACTGTCTGCGAGTCTTTGTCGCAGTACATGCATAATCACGTCCTGATCGATGCCTGCTGCAGCAGGGTTGTCGCCTTCCTCGTCCTCGTCCTCGTCAGACCCAAGTTCCATCTGATCTTCTTCGACTTCTAGAGGCTCCTCCTCCCCTTCTTCATCTTCTGCCTCTGCTGCCCTTCGCATATCCGCAGGCATAATCTTCTTGTTCTTGAGCGGCGACTCCTCTCCAACTCGATCCGGAAACCTCTCCTTCCAATCCGGCAGCAGCGCAAACCCTCCCTCGCCATGCACCTTTGGCGGCAAAGGCGCCAGACGAGCCTCAAAGGGCACAAACAGAACATTGTCTCTCGGCTCCAATCCAGCATCTTTTCGTCTCTTCTTGACGACCGCAGCCTCGCCCTCAATGCCCGAACTCTTCCTCTTCTTCCCAGGCCGTACGCTGTCCAAGTGTTTGATCCTCGCGTCCCAATAACTGTCACTCCCGTACTCTAGCTCTCCGAAATATTCGTACACGTCGTACTCGAAGCTCTCCATTGCGATCTCATCGTTGACGCCCGCGTAGCCCGGCGACGGGACTTGTGTTTCGGCTAGTTCGTCCTGCGACGTTATGTGTTAGCAAGCTCCTACTCGCATCGTGTATATGGCATGCAGCGATCCTTTCCCGTGTGACGGCCATTTGGAGCGCTCGTGTGTGCAACATGCAGCTTCCCGAAGGCTGACAGCCCGGGTTCCAAGTCGGCGCGGGACCAAAAGATTGGATGGTGGGCTTGCAAGCTTGGGTACTGGTAGAGACTCACTGCTATGGCATAATCGTCCTCGACATAAAGATAGTCGTCATCGTCGAAGAAGAAGGTATCGTCCTCGCCGTAGTCTTCGTCGGCCATGCTCGCCTGCGGCTGGCCGGTCTCAGTGGTGTTTCGATCTGTGCGTAAGAAGATGATCTAAGCGTCGCAGCCGCGAGTGGTACTGGAAAGGTCTTGTTTGAGGTTTTAAGGTAAACAGACGCGACGCAAAGACTCAAGAAGCAGGTTGATAGTTTGACGTGTAGCAGTAGGTATTGGTTGCTCTTCCCCAAAAGCCGTTTCGCGCGCGTCAAATGCTTGTCTAAAGTTCAATCAATCAAGGGTCTCAGCGGACCGAGGCCTGAGCTTGAGTTAGACCGCGAAGGACGTCATCGGTAACACCTTGGACTTACTTGATTGTATTGTATGTATGGGGATGGGAGTCGTGCTCACAAGCGATCGTCTGATGACGATACATCGAGTAGCTCAGCTCTGACGGTGCAGCAAAAAGAGTCACGTTCTTGCTGCTTACCCGCGGGCCAACGCAGCCGTCAAATGCCTGTAATATGCGGCAGCAGCATGTGCATATAGCTAGGCAGGAAGGATACATGTGTACTCAACATCGAGATACGTCCATGGCATGTATGTTGCTGTGTACAGAAATTCAAGACAATATGGAATTCGGTGAAGGAGAGAAGATGCATCGAAAGAGAGTGGTGTTCACACACACACACATATATATATATATCTTACTCCTCTTCGCGATACATACTCGTAAACAACCCACCCATCCATCCCACCCAACCCATTCGTTCCATGTGAGTATCTATCCAAACCAAAAACCAAAAAAGCAACGCTGCGTTAAAATCGTTCGTCACAGCCTCAACGAGGGAAGAATGATACCTCCTCGAAGACTCGTGCCGCGTATTCTTTGTCATAAAAGACACCAAACGCAAAACAATGTAAATGCAAGCGATGTATCGTGAGGCGTCGCGTGGAAAGGGTTCAGAGCTGGCCGAGACCAGTGACCCATACGACAGCCCCGAGAGAAAAGAAATAAGAGAGCTTAAGAGGTGTCTCAGAGAACAGACGATCTCTTCTTCGATGCCCGGGTTTCATGCAATGCACATCAATGCTCCTCTGCTCGCGCTCCACCGGTCCACCTCTTTCTATCTGTGATTCGCCTTCTCCTAGAAGGTATCACTTTGCAAGCTCTCCTGACTCGGCTGGCTGCCGCGAACAGGCTTTCTCCTGACAGTGCCATTAGCAGCAGCCGGTGGCGTCTGTTGTTGCTCGGCAGCTGGAGCCGGGCTCTTGGCACCCATCGGCCTAGGGCCAGTGAGTGAGTTGCCGCGGCGGGCGCCACGGACATCGACGACACGGGCAGAAGCCAGCTTGGGGGTGACCTCTGGTGTGATCTATAGGCGTGCTGCGTTAGCTTTTGTTCTTTGCAAATGAAACTGTATCACATGGGTGAAGGACTTACACGTCCACTGTCCGTCTCAAGCGAGTAGCGCACTTCCTGGATGGGCTCGAGCAGGTGCCCGGAGCCGAGCGGCGATGAGTAGTACATGCCCGCACCTCCGCCGCCGTAGGAACTGTAGTTTCTCGCGAAGCCGCTGTTGCTGTACTTTGGCTCCCAGTCGTCCTCCTCGTCTTCGTCATCGTATTGGTCGTGGGTGACCTTGGGTGGTGCCTGTTGCTGCACACGCGGCTGAGCTTGAGCAACGTCAGGCTTGGCCTTGGAGGACAATGGGGAGTTTGTCGGTTCTGTCAGTGGCAGACGGTTGCGGTTGAGGGCGCCGGCGCCAGCAGATCCCCAGTTGGCCGGGTCGAAGTCTGAAACAGTCTGCTGGCTGAGCGTGCTGTTGGTCACGCCGTCATCCATGATATGTGCGTGAGCTTGAACATGGTCCTCAAGTGTGTTCTGGTGACGGCTGGTAGGACCCTGGCGAGGCTGTGGGTGCTGCAGCAGGAGTGAGTTGCGATGGGCCTGGTATTTGGGATCGTCGAACTCAGGCTCGGTGAAGTCAGCGATTTGTTGAACAGGCGAGTGCTGAGACTGGTAGTGCTGTTGTGGCTGCTGTACCTGCTGGAATGACCTCGTCTGGTGTTGGTTGTAGCCATAGTCATCATCGTCAAGGTTGCGTGAAGCCTCGGAGGGAATGAGAGGCGACGGAGTGCGGGTCAGACGGCTGCCCTGGCTACGCATGCTGCGAGCATCATTGTTCTGCTTGGGCCTGCGATCACCATCGATTGTGCTTGCATAAGAAGAGTAATCGTCATCCTCTTGAGGGAGGAAGTCTGCGCTATCGTAACTTTGCATGGAGCTGGCACGGCTGCCGCGTGAGATAGGCCTCATGTTCCTTGCCATGTTCGGGCTTTCCACACCAGTAGGATCCGGAGCCGCAGAGCTAGATGTCGTCTTCGACCAACGAGAGATCTTGGGAATCGCTGCAAAGATGGAAGAGCTGTTGCTCTTGTGCTTGCGGTCCTTGTCGGCAGTCCTTGGGGTCATATCGTTTCCTTGCGAATTAGGTGTGCCACGTTGCGGAGGGGTGTGTGTGGGCGTCATGCCTCCTCGCGCTGGTGAGAGCAGCTTCTTCTCGTGTTCGTACTGATGATCCAAGACATCACGTTCGTGAGGTTCCAGGTAGCTTTCATTATCATCGTCGTAGTGTCGTTCCGAACGCTCATCTTCATCACCTTCCATCACAGTGCTGACCCTGTTAATGGAGCCCGGGCGACCATCGTACCCAGAGTGGAACTGGGTCTTGTCGGCCCTCGGAGTAACAGAGAGGTGGCCAGACTGACTTGGTGTGCTGCCTGTTCCTGCATTACCCTCAGGCTCATAGCCTGAATCGGGCGCAGCGCGAAGCTTTTCATACGAATCCAAGCTGTCGCTGGTCACGTTGGTGTAAGAAGACATTGGCTGGCGCGCAGGTATGACACCTTGGTGCTTGAGGTCTTCGACGTTATCAAGTACTTGCATCAGCATGTCCTCAATTCTGGCAAGGTCGCTGGCACTGGCATTCTTGTTGCCCTTCAAGCCTCTCAGTGCCCGGCTGAGAACACCCTTTCGCTTCGTCTGGACATCCTCAGAAGACGTCTGGCTTTGACGTGGCGTGCGTGGCGAGCTCAAAGGTTGTGGTCGTGGACCACCAAGAACACGTTGCACAGTCTGCTCGGCGTCGCGGTCTGTGTTCGCCATGATCATGCGATCCTGGTCTTTGATGAAGTGTCGCATCTCTTCAAAGTTCTGGCGCATCTCTGCGGCGCTGCGAACAAGACTGACCAGGATCTCCGTATCTCTGGCGTTGCGTTGAGCATCCCGAACGGTCAAGTGATCCATCAAAGCGACGATGTCCTTTGACTGGATGTTGTCCATGCCCTTGCCGGTTGAAGCATCGTAGAGCGGTGAAGCCATGCCATGAGAGCCTCCACTGATATGTCTCTGATGCCTTGGATCACTCATGAAAGGGTCGTCGCCGCCATCAGGGCCATTCATAGCTTTATTGAAAGCCTCGATGTCTGCGTTACCATATACTTGTTGGTCCGCTTTGGGAGTAAGCGCGCCGGCAGATCGGTCGTGTGCTGTATCATATCCTTCGTCACGAAGCATAGCAGGGCTTGTGGGCGTGGCGTTGCGATCGATTTCTGCGCCATTGTAGCGACGTACGTCGGGCGTAAGCTTACCATCGCGTTCATCAAGCTCACCAGCATAGCGACGAGTGTCTGGAGTGAGCTTGCGTTCTTGATCGTCATCCCTTTCGACTTGGGTGAGGTGGTGGTCATGAGCTTGTCCACTCTGGGCGCTTTTGGCCAAGGCGATGGCTCCAGCTGCAGTGATGCCTGTGCCCAGAGCCATGGCTGTCTTGCCATTACCACCTTTGGAAGAGCTACTGCCTGGTCGTGCAAGAGGCTTCACTTCTTGTGATGGCGATGGAGTGTATGGCCAGGTTTCCTTCCCAGAAGCATCCCCACCAAGAGGACCTTGTATGATTGAAGGGTTGGTTGATAGCTCCGACTTGGTGTCATCAAAGTGGCCGATCTCGGGAAGTGGATCGTTCATGTCAGGGAGACCACTGGCGCCCAGCTTGACAGAATCTCCGCTTTGGGGACGGTCCTCACGTATGCTCAATGTCTCGCTCTGACGCGGGGAACCAAACCGCTCAGGACTGTTGGATGCCAGCTTGTCAGCTGCTTGCCCTTTCAAAGCTGCCCATCGATCCTGGCTCGGACCTGATTGACTGAGCGAGGATCCAACATAAGAAGCAGGGTTGTCCTGTGACATATTCCGTGTATGTTGCGTCATGCGTTCGCTGTATGTACCATTCGCCTTTGCAGAGCTGCCAGTCGTCGTTGATGAACCGATCAAGCCACTGCTTAGAGTAGATGGATCGACAAGAGATGCAACGGCGCTTTCCAACCCTGCTGCGTGATTGACGTATTGCGGATTGGCACCGACACCACGGACGTCCTGGTCTACAGACAGAAGAGTTGAGTCGGGCTGGCTGTCCTGGGTATAGGTGGAGAAACGCTTGTCATCAGCCTGGCTTTCTTGAGTGAAGGTCGAAAAGCGGTTCTCATCTTCAGGGTAAGGATTGGTTTGATATGAGGTCCTGTTGGTTGTGGCATCGAGCGAGTCACGGTACTTGTCGTTCTCCAGGTGTTGGCGCTCGTACCATTCATCGACAGTTTCGCTGTTTGGCGTAGAGGCGCCGTCACGCATATAGGCAGGATTTGGTCGTTCCAGTGGCGTGGTGAATTCGTCCCCACTGCTGTCCATAGCCCGGATACCCTTTCTCGTCCGTGCGTGTTTGCCAGTAGGCGAAGGTGATCGTAGCGAGAGCGGTGAGTCTTGACTGTCGCGCAATCTGCCCACGGATGAGGGACGAGATGTTGCACTCGTAGGCCTGAGCGGTGATGGGATCAGGGGCTCTTCGTACTTGTTTCGTAGGCTTGATACACTTTGAGCTGGGCTGCCAATAGAAGGTCGCGATGACTTTTTGCCGTAGCCATCTGCGTCAACATGTTGACGATTGTTGTAACTTCGAGCACCTGCTGCACCAAGACCTGCAGCAGCGAGAGCAGCGATGCGTGCTTTCGTTGTTGACGAGTTGCTGTCAGGACTGCCAAGATTGGTGTTGTCGTGGCTCATACCCAAACCGCGCGACATCGAAGTTCTGGTAGGTGTACGAGATGAAGATGGAGACATAGATGCGTCAATAGATCCTCTGGAAGTCTCTCGTACAGGCGTGTGAACTTCTTCGGTGAGTAAAGAATCTCCTGGACCTCTGCTATCCGCCGACATTAGACTGTCGCGCGTGATATCCGAGTCGTTGATTTTGCTCGCCATTGGCATTGGGGGCACAATTTTCTCTTTCTTGAGGTACGCGTCGTCTTCAGCAGTATCGGTGAAGCTGGCAGACCTTTCGTGAGCTCCTTTGCTTTTGGTCCTTTTCTTACGGCGTTCATGGACGTCGGCTTGCGAATCGTGGTGTTTAAGAGCTGCAGCAGTGAGAATGCCACCAGCCAGGGCTCCGGCAGTGGCATCGCGGGCACGATGTCCACTCTTGCTGGATTTGACCTTATTACCATCTTCGTCCAGGTAACTTTCGCCCTCAATAGATAGCCGACCAGATGACCTGCGGCTCGATGATGGTCGGTCCCTGCTAGACTTGCGTCGCTTTTTGTACTCAGAGTCACCCCGAGACAGAACAGTTCCAGGATCGTCGCCGTCACGATTAAGAACAACCTTTGGCCGATTTGTGAATTGCGGCGTACTAGAAGATTTGCTCAAGCTCCGACTCAAACCGCTCTTCTCATCGCTGTGAGATGTTGAGCCACGCCTCGACTCTTCAAATGTGCGGTGATTTCTGTCGATCTTCTGATCTTCTTTGATGGCATTGATTTCCGGCAAGATCATTCTTTTGATCGTGTCTTCCACCATTTCGAGAAGTTTGGGGTTGTTCGTCATTCTGGATCCTTGTGAGACACTTGAGCCACGCGATGTTCGGCTCGCGGTTGGATTCGATGAGAGCAAACTGGACTCGACACCACTGACGTCGTCATCCAGACGGTGCGATTTGGAAGAGCGCCGCCTCCGGTGGCCACTGTCATCGTAATCACGACTGGAACGCCTGCTCTTCCCTGATGGTTGATTCAATTTCTCCATGACCTTCTGTGTGATCCGCTCCTGGCTTGCACTGCGGCTTCGATCGTTGGCTGGTGCTTTCAAGTATTCTGCCTCGCTAGCAGTGATGCTGCCTTCGAGCTCAGATCCGCGAGAAAGCTCGCTTTCCAAGTGACTGCCTTCGACCATACTGTCGGCTGGCATAGATGACACGTTGGAGTCGACGGGCGCGTACAGCAGCGATTCTGGAGATCGGGCACTCGACAGGTCACTAACGTTGTTGAGTACCTCGACTTCCACCGGTGGCCGTCCAGAAACGTTGCTCTCAGACGAGTGAGATATTTCTGTGCCCTCTACGCCCTTTTCTTCTGGGCGCCTGCTCGTCAGGGAGATCCGACGAGAGTAAGATGGTTTGCGATCCTTTCCTATACCCGTGATCTGCACTGCATCCTGTCCACGGCTTCCTTTTCTCGAACTTGGTGTGACCCTAACTCGGACGCTGGGTTTGTTGCTGCTTTTGTTCGGACCCTTGCCGGCCTCGAAATACTCGATCAACAAGCTCGTCTGGCTCTTTTGGCGGTGGTGGTGCCGGCCCTCTTTCTTGCTGCTAGGGCCGCGATGTGTGCTAATGGTGATGGGACTGCCGTCCTCGGGGATGGAATAACTTGTTTTGTCGGTTTTTGTGGTCAGATTCGTCGCAACTTCGGTTCCAAATCCGCTAGAATCGTCCAAAGAACTAATATCAGTCGGCGCCGGGAGTGGTGGACGTCGGGTGTCCAGGCCCATCTCAACCTAGGATCCTCGTTTGGCTAATCGATGCACGTTGATACATGTCCCGGTGAGCAATGGAGTGGTGCGCGTGCAAACGGGCGAGAACGATAAGGGTGCGCGGAGGCCCGTAGCAGGTCGTCGCACAGTATGCCGGGTCCGTGGCACGGCGGGGCGATGCGGTGGAGCGGGTTGCGGAACGATGTTCGTTGTGCGGGCGGTGGTGCAGTGGCTGGTCGGCGGTTCCAGGTGCGTGCAGGGCGGACGGCAAGGTGTATGGAGGTGCTGTCGTCTGCAGCGGTGGTGGACGGGCGATGCTGGCCGCAGACCGAACGGGCGGAGTGAGAACAGTGATGTCGACCGGGATGGTGTGGTGGCAGCGCCAGGTCGAGTGTGGAGAGAATTGCAAGCTCGCTCGCTTGCTGCTGCTGCTGCTGCTGCTGCGTTGCGCTGCGCTGTCACGGGCGGGTGTGCCGAGCTACTGCACTGCACTCGGCCAACCCTTTTTTTCGCGTTCTCACGCGGCTCTTCAGGTTTGGTCGCAGGTTGAGGCGCAAGGCGAGACAGGCACGGCGAGCGCAATCTGGTTGCGACTCGGCCTTGGGCACGCCGTACCAGCGACGAGCGCGGCAGCGAGCAAATAACACACCCATGCAACACCCCCGGCTCGCACGCTGGCCTGCGCGCAAACGGTGGCGGGGACGTCGTCAAGGGAGACCCGTTTGCTGCTCCACTTCGACCTTGCGCCTAACCCGACTCGAGCTTGCTTGTCCTTCGGTGCCGCGCGCCTCGATCCGCCCTCGTCGTACCAGCCACGGAGCGCCTATTCCACAGAGCAACGGTGAGAGCCTGAGCTACTCATCTCCACGAGAGCGGCGCAACGACGATGCTGTTCAGGTCGAACCCATACCAGGATTCGCCTGCAACGCGTCCCACGTGGATGGACCGCTTGCCGTATAGATGACCAGGCGCCCTCGCTTGCATCGCCGTCATCCGGCTTGCATCGAACAAGGTACTGCTCAGCCGTGTCCGTCCAAGCAAGCAGCATCAGCCCCAGCGACGTGACGTGACCACTTTGACTACTGCACTGCTCCCTACGCCTGCGAACGGCGCCGGCCGTTCACACAACAACCACCCCAGCCCATCGCGTCTCCGCTTGCGTGCGCATGCATCCATGCATCAACCCAGCTCTGTCCTGCCCGCCGGCTGCTCCGCCCAGACAGCCGCCGCCGCTGCTTGATCAAGCCCACAGGATCGCTGTGCTCGGGCTCTCTGGACTCTCTCAAGGGACCTATCGCCTTGCCATGAATCTAATCGGGAAGATCACACCGCTTTGACCCTCTCCATAGTGCTATTCGATGGTGTCCCCAGCGTGACTTGCGGTAAAGTAAACAAATCTCATCTTCCAACTCATTTGCAGCATACTTTCACCAATCGCCGACATGTGACCGATCTCAAGGTTCTTCATGCAAGTTTGTGAAAAAGTCATGCAGGCCAGGCCAGCACTACAGTGCGTTCCCAGCCACCGGAAGGCGCACGCCGGTGCCGTCACGTCACTCCCATTTGCCGGCAGACGGCCTCGTGGCGTGCCACGACAGAGTCGTGCGAGCCCGAGACTTCATTGATATTCCTGCAGCGTCATGCAGAACTTGCGGCTTGTAGCTGTCGGTGAGACAGCTTATTCGCTGCGCTGGGCGATTGTAATGTTCGTGTGCGTCAGCCGGACTGTAGATACACGACGTCAGCAGCGAACGGGAGTCGTGATAGAGCTTTTGGCGTTACTATTGGCTGCGAAGTCGATGCAGTGTACCAGCCTCTTTCTTTCTTCTATGCAAGCTCTTGCATCCGGCTAGCCGCCGATGTGGCAGTGTGGCTACTATCTTCGCCTGGGCCTTATAATCGTATACTATGCATAGACGGTGGACTGAGGTCAACGTCAATGCCAACGCTTGCTTCTAGAAGACAAAATTAAGGATGTGAAACATCCACGCAGCTCTTGTCTCGTGGAAGGCCTTCCCTACGTCGCCAGCATACCGAACCTCCGTACTCAAGCTTTGCAATTCGCCTGAGGTCATTGCATCTGTTTTGTTTCTCTCTGTCGCAGCACGACAATTCACGTGCTACATCATAGTGCCCATATCTCTTGCACAGTCCTCTTGCCGACCGCTCCAGTCAACGCGAGCCCTAACGTCCTCCACCGGGAGCAATACTATGAAGCAGTTCTCTCCCTATCGCCACCTAAACCGTCGTGTCATTCTTAGACCTTGCATCGTCCGCCTGAACAGCTTTCCAGTCAATGCGAGCCCTAACGGTTTATGCCCTCCTCCATACGCATCATTACATGTAAACATTGAACGCCCAGGCATCGCCGACCCGGGCGGTCGAATGCTTCACCCACATTATGTATCTTCCATCCCATTCAACCCTTGATATACATCACTACTACATGCATGTAAACCATGACCGCTCACCTCCCCTCCCACTCAACACCAACCCACCACCCTTCCTCTCCATCCAAATCAACCTCCCACCCCAAACCCCTCACACCAATAACCCCACCTATCCTAACCTCCCCCCTCCCCTCCCCAACAAGCAAACACCTAACTCTCTCACCACCTCCGTCATCTCTCCTTCCCTCAATCCTCCACCCTCCCTTCCCCATAGCTTCAGCTTTCTCAACTCTCACCCGAAAACCCCAACCCCCACTTTGAACCGTCTGCGTCTGCGAGTACGAATACGTCACATGCTGCTTCCGACTCGCCACTGCGCTCTGTCCCGCCGCGACAATCCAGCCTTGAACAGTCGACGCTGTGCCGCCGGGGACGAAAGCCGCGCCTTTGCGGTGAGGAGAGAAAGCTTGCGGAAGAGGATTGGCGAGTGGTGGCGTTGGTGGGCGGAGGAAAGCTGGACGCAGAGCTGTGGGACCAGCTGTAGAAGTTGAGGTTGAGGCTGAGGCTGCAGGTGTATGTGAAGAGAGGGCGAAGCGCGGATGTGTGGTCTTTTGTGGTGATGGGAGGTTTGAGTCTAGACGACGGCGTTTGGGTGAGAAGGGAAGTGAGGTCCGGCGCTCGTCCTGCTCTTCTTGTAGTTCGATCGAGGGCCGGACCACTTCGTTTTGCTCCGTAGTCAGCAGCATTTCTGTGTCGTCTTCTTGCTGCTCATCGTCTTCATCGTGCTCAGCGTCAGACGACGCGGCATCTTCGACATCCTCTCCGACGCGAGGCGGTCGGAGTGCATGTGCTAGGCTCGAGCGGGGTGGCGAAGTAGAAACATTGGTCTGCTGCGCGGTCGGCTTCGGCTTCGCAAGAGAAAAGCGAGGTGTTGGTGCAAACTGTGAGGCAGAAGGAGGCAAGTGAGGCCGCAGTGGACGGTGTGGTGAATTGACGAGCGGTGCCGATGGAGCGTCTTGGTGGACCGTTGTGCTTTGCTTGAGGCGTGAGAGCGGCTTCGCTGAGCTGTTCGGCGACTGTTGCCGGCGAGCTCCAGGCAGGAAGCGGTGAGGTGAGGGTGTCTGCGGACATGTCAATAAATGCTTGTCGTAGCATTGATGGTTGGACCTGATTTTACCGCTGGTGGCGCCATGCTCTGCGGTCGATCAAGTTTGACGCGTTCTCTTCGCGTTGCTCCGATGCGGTTTCAGGCATTCATTCATTATTGAGAAGATAGATTCAGATCATTGATGCTGATATTTGATCTCGGTGTTGCAATGTGCGAATTGTTGTTGCTGGTGTAGTTGTTCCGACACCCAGTCTTCAAGCCATGACATGCCGACATGCGGTTTCGAGCACACAAATCTTCGAGATTACATCAGACATCAACACAACAACGGCGCAGACTCCTCGCAATTCATAGAAAGACGTGAGTCGAGTGTATCAATTGACATGGCTAGGAATGTATACCTAGGTTCCACTTTGCGTACGTTGAGATCGACTTCACCATGAATCACACGGCCCAGTGCGGGGCGTGGACATTGTCCAGATCATCGACTACGAATAACGGACTAGCACAACTGCATCATGAATCCGAGACTAGGGATAGATACACTGTGTTACTTACCTTCCACCCGGAAAAAGCATAGATGTTTGAGCACTTCACAACGTCTGGTTTCTCAGCTCATGTGATCCAGACAGCCGTTCACTTCGTTTGATTTTCGCAAAATAGCACTATCCAAAGATCGCTAGCCACAAAATCCCTATGAATGATAACACATCCAATTCACAAGTCCCGGGCTAGCTTTCCGATATTGAATCCTCCTACACAATTACTTCGTCCAAAATGCAGGCTCGAAAGAGCGCAGTCCCGCTGCTTTTCCTCAAACAAACACACGCATTACCATCGCAGGGTGAAGGTGAAGCGACTAGCCTCTACGCAGCTCCTCCTCCAGGTCGTTGGGCATCATGCCGGCTTGCATCTCCTGCGGCCTCGGGTCCTCGTAGCTTCGGGTCTCGTATCCTCCGTCAGGGATAGGGACTTGCTGCTGAGGCTGGGCATGCTGCGCGTGCTGAGAGTATTGCGGGGCACGAACTTGGTGACGGAACCTCCTGACCTCGTCAAGAATCATGGCACGCATGTCGGGTACTTCGTCCACGGCCTCGAAAGCGAAGTCGAAGGTTGTGGGGCAGTTGGGCTCGTCTGAAGCGTCATGCCAGATCGAAAGGTAGCGGTGCTCGAGAGCTTCCTCGACTGTGATACGCTCGCTTGGGTCGAACGCGAGCATGCGGTCCAGAAGGTCGAGGGCGTCGGGGTTTGCGCGCGGGAAGAGCTGGGCGAAAGGAATCTTCGACATGTATGGCAGGTTGCGGACATACTCCTGGGCTCTCGGAGAGCCAATGCGTGCGAGCGTTGACTCAGAGGGTGTTCCAAGGTAGTGCAGAATCTGATTGAGCTGGTCGACGTAGTCACGACCCTTGAAGAAGGGCTTGCTGCCGAGGAGTTCGGCGAGGATGCAGCCTACCGACCAGACGTCGACTGATTTAATGTGTTAGTGGGCCACTTCTCGGCTTGTGATCCAAAATTGACTTACTGGCTTTGGTGTAGCTCTGGAATGAAAGCATGATTTCAGGTGCTCTGTACCATCTTGTCGCGACGTATTCAGTCATGTATCCGGCGTTCTCTTCAGGGTCGACGCTGAAACCTCTGGCCAGACCGAAATCGCAAATCTTCAGCTCGCAGTCGGCGTTAACGAGCAAGTTACCGGGCTTGAGGTCGCGGTGCAGCACATTGGCGCTGTGGATGTATTTGAGTCCACAAAGGATCTGGTAGATGAAGGACTGGAAATGCGCGTCGGTCAAGGGCTGACCGGAGCGGATGATAGCAGCAAGATCACATTCCATGAGCTCTGAAATAACTTGTTAGCAGCAGTTCCTTCCGATTTGCAAGGAGCCTATTTGCACTCACCTTCATACAAGTAAGTCTCGTTGAAGTTGTCCGGTCGGGGAATGTCCATATCGTACAAGCATGTGATATTCCTGTGACCACGGAAGTGCTGCAACAACTTGATCTCTCGCAAGGCGCGCTTTGCGAGAATCTTCTTGGAGAAGACATTGGTGACCTTCTTGATCGCAACGCCCTCGCCAGTCTGGTTGTTGCTTGCGGCGCAGACGATGCCATAGGCTCCCTGACCAAGCTCTTTTGTCACAGTGTAGCGCTCGTCGACGATGAAGTCCTGGTTGAAGACCTTGAAGACCTTGCGGCCCGCGAGCGAAGGGTCACTCATGGTGAAAGTGGTAGTGTTTGCGTGGGGTTGCTCCGTAGGATTGTCGACAACGGAGGGAGGGTTTGCGGGCAGCGGCGGCGGCGGCAGGATTCGAGTATTCGGGCGCGGTGTCGAGCTGCAGGACGAGTAGCTTCGACCTTGGGACACTTGTCGCCTGTGTGCTTAAGCGAAATACAGTCGGATCGGCAGCCGAGCAGCTTAATTCAAAACCGGTGAAGTGGTGAAGTTCGAAGTCGAGTCCCACTTCTGCTGCTGCTGGTGTGAGCTCGAGTTTACGCTGCTGCCCCACTTCGGTAGGGCTGGCGGCTACAGGAATGCCCAACAGGCGATTACAAGTGCAAGGGGTAGTTTGGTGGGTGAGAGCAGGCCGTGGCCAAACGAAGAAATGGCTTCTTCAACGCGGCATAAGACTTATAGAACAGGTAACGTCACAAAAGGTACGATGAGGCTGACCATCTTACAGTCAGCCAGCACAGCCTACACGATTCAATCGGCAAGTGAACCACGATCGGCTCGCAGCTGTGCCCTGAAGAGTCCATGAGGGTCTCTGTGGGAGGCTGTGATAGGCCAGGAGAGTGGAAACACGCCTGTTTTTAGCAGCACCGAGCCACGGACTTGACCGTGGAGGAGCATCAGCCTTTTCGGCCATGCCACGCCACGCCCGCTGCAATCAACAAGAACACGTGCGTAATACGTGCCCACTCTACACTCGATGTGTCTGTCTCAGGAGCGTCTGGAGCGACTGACTCGTTCTACTTGCTGTACATTCCCAATCGTATAAGGGATCATTGCTGTAAAATACGGTGAAGATGCACAAAGCAACGATGTCAGCACTGCCGATCTGACATGACCTCTGCCCCGATTGGGACAGACCCCTCTTGTGGATCCCCAGCGGCCATCGTCTGTACATTCGAAGTCAGCAGACAAACAGCTGATATATCGCTGTAGACTGCCAATGTATGGCAACGGAGTGAATACCTTTGAGGAAGACATGCCGACTCCTCACTTCATGCTCTCCGCATCACCTCCACCTATCAGACCACATGCAACACGCGTGCCGAGGCAGCATGTGTTTGCGAGCTGCAAGCCCTCAGGGTCGTTTAGCTTAGCTCGTCGCTTACCATGAGATCCAGGTAAGTTATCGCGCTCGCTTCTCTCACTACCACGACCACCTTGACGACCAATACTCCTTACGACGTAAACCTCCACAATGATCTATCTCAAGATGGAAGACCTCCCTCCGTTCACCAATACTCCAGTCGAATCTATTCCCGCTATCCATGCGCGCATCACCACCAAATTCCATACTCACACTACGCGACCTATCGAGTACCGCCAGAAACAGCTGCGCGCGCTATACTGGGGATTGAAGGATGAGGAGCCTGCGCTTCTGGAGGCTCTGAAATTGGATTTGGGAAAGAGCGCATATGAAGCCTACCTCGCAGAGGTTGGGTGGGTCTTGAACGATGTCTTGTTCATGGAAAAGAATCTGGAACGCTTTATGCGCGATGAAAAACCCGAGGACATCGATCTGCAGAATATGGCACTCAGGCCCAGAATCAGGAAAGATCCTCTCGGTGCCGTCCTGATCATTGGAGCCTTCAACTTCCCTCTTCAACTTTCGCTGGGACCACTCATTGGTGCTATCTCTGCGGGATGTACGGCTGTGTTGAAACCGAGTGAGAATGCGCCGAATGCAGCCAGGATTATGCAGCACATCATTCAGAATTCTTTGGATCCCGATGCGTACCAGGTTGTGCAAGGTGGTGTCCCTGAAACGACAGCATTGATGGACCAGAAGTGGGACAAGATCTTCTACACTGGTTCTGCAAATGTCGGCACCATTATCGCGAAGAAGGCCGCTGAGACGCTTACGCCTGTCACCCTCGAGCTGGGCGGCCGTAATCCAGCCATCATCACCAAAAATGCCGATGCACGTCTCGCAGCACGAAGATTGCTTTGGGCTAAACTTATGAACGCAGGCCAAGTCTGCGTCGGCCAGAACTACATTCTCATTGACAATGAAATTCTGCCTGCCTTCATACACCACATCAAGATTGCTATGCAGGAGTTCCATCCTTCCGGGTCTGCGGATACTCCCGACTATGGTCGTATTATCAACACCAGGCAATTCGAACGCCTCACTGCACTCTTGGCCAGTACTGAAGGTCGCATCCTGTCTGGCGGTGCCTCCGATGCCTCAACGCTTTACATCGAACCCACCGTTGTGCAAGTGTCGTCTGCATCCGACCCTCTTCTCGCAGAAGAGTCGTTTGGTCCACTCATCCCGATCCTGCCTTTCGATGACCTCCCCACTGCCATCGCCACCGCAAACAAGATCCACCCAACGCCTTTGGGCATCTACCCCTTCGGCACTCGCGCAGAGACCGACCTCATCCTTTCGCAAACGCGCTCCGGTGGCGCCAGCGTGAATGATGGATTCTTCCATGCATCAATCCCAACGCTCGCTTTCGGAGGTGTCGGAGATAGTGGACAAGGTGCCTACCGCGGCCGAGCGAGCTTCGAATGCTTCAGTCACAGACGCAGTATCACAACTACTCCGGGCTGGGTTGAAGGCCTGCTTAGCGTTAGGTACCCGCCTTATACTGACGCCAAGCTGAAGAAGTTCAGAGGCATGAGCGAGAAGAAGCCGGGCTTCGATCGCGAGGGCAGAAGCAGAGGCGGTAGGGTCTGGTGGGTTCTGGGACTAGGAGCAAAGGGTAAGACAGGTGCGAGTTTCAGATGGGCTATAGTTGTGGCTGTGGCTGCGGTCATGCTGAGGGTCATGGGCGGAAGATCGTAGTTGTTGATGTTGATGTTGACGTCATCTGATGCTGGCTGGTCCCCCAAATTTGCGGACTTCACGCATGGGATCCTCGGTGTCTCTTTGGTGCAACCATAACTGTAGCCGTATTGTTTCTGACGAATTTCATCACTTGCGAAAAAAATAACGAACCAATTCATGTGCGTGTATAGTCTCAAACAAACCTGATCGTCGTGCAAAACTCTAGCTTCACGGTCACGACCGGCAAAATCGAACGATCCAGCCAACAATGACCTCAGCACCCATAACAACAGCCTATCGCTCTCTTCTCCAACGAGGTCGACTCTCGACAGATAATCTTCAAGCAGCTCTAGTCGACAGACTCGCCCTCCTCCAAAATGAGCTCTCTTCACCACAGAATCAACAATCAGAACAAACCCCGAAGATTCACCTTCGACAACCACGACAACCACCACCTCGTGGCCTTTACATTCACGGCGGCGTTGGCACGGGCAAATCCCGCCTCGCAGACCTCTTCGCCTCCACTCTCCCTTCCCAAATCTCCCGCCGCAGAATTCACTTCCACGAATTCATGCTCGACGTGCACCACCGCCTCCACCTCGCCCGCTCGCAAAGCCACTACGCCGGCGACCCCTTGGTGCAAATCGGGCGTGACGTCTTCCTCGAAAGTCGCGTCCTGTGCTTCGACGAGTTTCAAGTCACGGACATCGCGGACGCGATGATTTTGAGACGCTTGTTTGGGGCTGTGTGGGCGAGCGGAGGTGTGTTGGTAAGTACGAGTAATCGGGTTCCGGAGAGGCTTTATGAGAATGGACTCAATCGAGAGTTGTTCTTGCCTTTTATCGGAGATTTGAGGCGGCATTGCGACGTTTGGGAGGTGGAGGGGAGGGAGGATTATCGGATGAGGGGCGTTGGGGAGCGGATCGAGACGGTTTTCCTTCAGAAGAGTGCTTTTGAAGAGAGTTTGCAGGCGGAGGTGCAGCTTTTAGGAGAGTTGGAAAGGCTTGAAATTGCTGTTTCGGGTGGGAGGTCTCTTTCGGTTTTGGCTGCGAAAGATGATGAGAGCGATGGGTTGGTTGTGAGTGCGACGTTTGAGGAGCTGTGCCATGCAAATCGCGGGTCCTCGGATTTCATCGCGCTCTGTCGTCGAGCGAAGATGCTTTACGTGAGCGGCCTCCGTAAATTTGGGCGAGACGAGCTGGACTTCGTTCGTCGGTTCATCACGCTCGTAGACCTGGCTTATGAGGCCGGAGTGCGCATCTTCTGCCTCTCTGAAGTGCCGCTGGTGGAAGTCTTCGCGAACATCGTTCCTCCTAAAACAATACCGGTTGAGGCGAACGTGAAGCGTCAGATGGAGAATAACATGACCGTCCGTGGAGAGGGCGGTGCCAGCTCTAGCATGTCGAGCACTTTCTTTGGGGATATGGAGTGGTCGGCGACCGGTTTGCGAGAGGCTTCTTTGGCGACCGGTGGTGCGGGCGAGACTGATGTTAGATTCGCTGTAGGGCGGGCTGTGTCGCGTCTGTTTGAGATGGGATCTCCGAATTATAGAAAAATGGATTGAACACAGTGGTTCTTAGTAGAGCGGAAGTCATTGTTGTCATGTACTACAATACCATCATGACCAACTGACGCGTAGCCGGCTCCGAGGAGCAGGGACGGTGTCTGCATCGCAGTCTAATGACCTGATGAGTAGAATGATGGCATAGAGCCAAGGTGATGGACTTGGGTGACGGTAAGATACTCCTTGTGATACTGAAGCATCACAATCGTGAATGCGCCTAATGATGCTGTCAGACTCACTTGTGAACAGCATGATTTTCACTGAGATGTTTGAGGACTTGGAGTGGCACGCTAGAGTGTGAGGACGACCCAGGAAGCGCCGAGTAGAGCCTGTTGTGACCCTGAGGTCATGCATAACAAACTTCTTGAGCACACCCTAGTATACTTTATGTCGATCACGTAGGGCCGTCTTGCAACCCGTCCGAGTTGTCGATTCAAGATATACGCTTGTGAGACGCGATGCTGACGAATAATCACAGCGGCTGGACACTTGTGGTAAGAGCCGACGAGATTTCCAATGGATGTTAAGGTTGACGAGGGTTGTGCAGGGTGAGATGCAATAAGTGAGTCTTAGATGCTGGTCTTATGGGAGGTCTCAGCCATGGAGAAATTGTGGCTTTGATGTGGCTTGAGATATGAGAATCGTGATCTAGATTATGAGATCATCATGGCGATGAGTCTGCGCATCGTGCTGTATTTCTCGCGCGATCGCCATACATCTGTTGCGCAACTGACGTCGTTGTTTTCGGTCTTCGGCCACCCTGGGAAACATCGGGAATTTGGTCGATAAGCATGGACAAACACGATAGTGAAAGGCGGAACGTCGGGACTTTCTCGATTGGCACCGTGTCTCTGTTTATGTGGGATTGATCAACGGGTTTCACTCTGCAAAGTACCTATGGAGGAATCTAAGCCCTGTGTATCTTCCTCCACGTGGGTAGTAGTGTTTGTTGTGATGCTCGATCTGGCCAGCCTCAGAGCTCTGTCAATGCAACATGATTGAGCAGTGTGTTACAAAACGCAGCTGAGCATTCAGGCTCCCTTGAGCAATGATAGATCCCCGTATGCAGCTTACCGCCTTGACACATGATATCACTGGTGGCTGCAGCGGTATACCCAATAATGCCAGTGCTGATGCTTGGGCGCGAACGCCTTGAGGCTGACAGCTGGGCTATCCTTGCGCAAATGTGATTTGATGATGCTGCGCGTGGTAGCTATATTGAAGTGCGGTATGGATATCGCCGTGGATTGCCTTTCTGGTGACGTCGCACGCCAATCCCAATGTCTTCTACGCCAGCATCGCCGGTGTATCTTGTGCTCACAGCGTGAGTCTCCTCTTCACGGGTTCTGCGCTCGCGGCGCTGATGGCGGGGGCAGACGTTCAGCTTCGGGCCAACGCGCGCCCTCTCGAACGCGTGCCCCAGCCACTCGAGCAGCACGGCGCGAGACAAATAGCCACGCTTGTTCGAGATTGCATGCAGCACTGCCGATTCAATATCGGCCCTGCCATTTCTTTATCGCTGCCCGCGTCTGCTGGCGCTTGCGCTGTCGGCCATACCACAGCCATTGGCAGGGAACGGGTCTCCGAGTGCTGCTCAGCCATCATCGACAATCGCCCGCCGTATCGGACAATCCTCCACCACGCGTTTTAGCTTCCGGGTGTCGATGCGGCGCTACTGCTGAGCTAGCTACGCAATACCTCCATCAAAACACCGCGTCCCTGGACCAGCCTATAGCTTATACTTTGATTTCAACTTGCTGCCTGGAACCTCTGAAACCACCAAAAACCGTTCACCCAAGTGCCACCCAGCGGTACACAACGGTTGTTTGTCTCGAACGCTCTCCCGCTCTGGGGTATACACCAGGCATCGCCTGCTGCTATTCGAGATGGCTTCCAGACAACAGCAGCAAGTCCCGTACGCTGCGGGCATATACGCAGACATGACTGTCGACGGACCCGAGATTGGCACGCTGGTCATGGTGTGTGACCGCGCGAAGAACTTGCCCAACAGGAAGACCATGGGCAAGCAGAACCCGTATTGTGCCGCACGACTCGGCAAGGAAGCGAAGAAGACGCCTGTTGACAAGAGAGGTGGCCAAACGCCCAGGTGGTATGTTGTTGATTGCACTCCAATGGCCTCAACGAGCCATTGGCTATAGTATCCTTGACTAACTCCATGTCTCTTAGGGACACCGAACTACGATTTGTCGTACACGATTCTGCCGATTACTACAACCTTAAGCTTTCAGTGTTCAGCGAGGACAAGAGGACAGATCTGATTGGCGAGGCCTTCGTCGACTTAAGCGCAGTCATTGTCCCTGGTGGAGGCACCAACGATATATGGCAAGGCTTGACATGCAAGGGAAAGTATGCAGGAGAAGTCAGACTGGAGTTCACATTTTACGACTCGAGACCAAAGCCGGAGCGCTCCAGGCGTGGGAGCATAACTGCGACAGAGGATGGGATGGCGGCACAAAAACCAAAAGTCAAGAGGAGACCAGTGCCTGTTGCGGCTCCAACATCGATGGGCAACACCGCCGAATCAATTGAGAACTTCCCCAACCCGACTGCGAGGGTACGGAATGGCCCCAGAGAACTGTCTACGCCGCCGCGAGCTCCATCATTGCCACCTGATGCTCCGATGCAACATCCTGGGTTTGATGGCTCGCCCGCGCAATTCAACACACCACCTTCCAGTACACTCTCGCAAGAACCATACGGACAACACCACGAACCTCATGATGATGGCCAATACGCACAGCCTGACTTCCTACCACAACTACCGCCCACGCCTCGTAGACAAGTTTTGCCTCAAGGCCCCTCGCCCATGGTCTCACATGCCCACGGACATCATAGAGGACAAAGTCACGGCATGATGCCTCACGCGAACTCAGCTCCAATCTTGCCAACAGTCGATCATGCACATGACCCAAACTATGGACTCCACACGGAGGCGCCAGAACCTCTGCCGGATCTTAACTATCAACATCAACGATTACGGCAGAAAAGAAACGATATCCCACCTGGCTGGGAGAATCCATACGACGACCCGTACAATGATCCATACAACGAGCAGCACTTCCAGGATGAGGACGAAGAAGATCAAGGTCCCCCACCACCTCCAATGCATACACACAGTGCACCAACTATTCCGCAGCACACACCTGGTCACTCGCCATCAGCTTCAAGATATAACGGGATGTCGACTCCACCTTCAGCCAGGCAACAATACATCCCCAATGCATCTCCATTGCAGAGTATCGAGCGTGGTTACTCCTCGCCTCAACATACACCGCCGCCCAGCTTGGGAGGCCGAGGTCGATCCAATGAGGAATATCAATCTTCACCTCCGCACCCAAGGAGCTATGACAATACCCCTGCTGGCATGACGCACAGCAACATGTCGTCCCCAGGCATGAGATCGCCCGCATCCAGGGCGTTGCCAAATCGACACAGCATGGCTGATATTTACCACACTCCTCCACCTCGACCACACCCGCTGTCTAAAGAAGTTCCAAGAGCCCGGAGCCGAAGCCCGATGCCACCGTTCTCAGGACAAGGAGATCAGGGTGATTACGACGCACAGTATTATGATCGCGGGGACGCTCCCATGATGCCGCGTGCGCACTCTCCTGCGCCTTCTGCAGCGCCTTATTCGGAGCGTCAAGCAAAGAACACATACAGTTTGCAACACCCAGTACGTGCCTTCGAATCATCAGATGGAAACCCGCTCTCTACGACGCGCCCACATACAAGCGCCGGCCCAACACCGCAGAGGCCTTCATCTCACCGAAGATCTGTTTCCCCAATGGTGTCTCCTACAGATACTGTCATCACCCCAGGAAACGCCGCTCCCTTCAGCCCTGACAGCTATGAAGTTCACAATCCAAGCACAGGGTCGCCCATGGCTTCTGGCCATTCCGTCAATGCACCCTTCCAGATCCGGAACGATCATGGGGGTGCTCCACCTCGTGAAGGCTCCAAGGGACCCATCGTTGGCTGGGACGGTCGTGAGATAGATCCTTCTGATCATCTTCCCGTTGACTCCTGGGCACCAGAGCCCGAGAAGAAAGCTCCGACCAAGACTTATGGTCTTGGTCGTAACAAAGACTTTGGACCTCGCAGCCAGAACGGCACATCCGGCGCAGGCACTCGTCTTTCGAACGATACTGTGATCAACTTCAGGCGACGCTCAACTGCTGTTGGTTCGCCTCAATCTCAGCCCTCGCAAGAACAACATTCTCAGCCTGCCTCCCCAGCTCGCAACCACCTCTTCAAGCCACAGCCTAATGTTTCACCTCGCCGCTCGGCCGAGCCTCTGCGCGAACGTCCGAACTTCAACTCGACGCCACCAAGCTCCATGGGCTCTGTTCCGGACCCTTACACCAAAGAGTACTCACGTGGGTTCTATGAGAGCTCGCCTGGCATTTCTCAAGGTGAAATGGGCCGATACGATCACAAGCCTGCGCCAAGTGTCTACTACGGAGAGGGCGATCTGAGCAGAGAGATCGCAAACATCGATCTCGGCGCTCACACGGGAAGCACCAGGCGCATGTCCACTGTATCACGTGGAAGCCCAAGCGGCTGGCAGGGTGTCAGGAGCCACAGAGACAGAGGCTTTTATTAAACACGCACATGGGAATGAACTGGAAGAAACTTGAATTTGGAAACAGGACTATGCATTGGATCGGCGTTTGGGGAAATTGCTTTCCTTTTTTTTTTCAAAAATTGAAGAGGGTGACAGGACAAGTTCAAGAGTAGCAGAATGGATGATCTACATCCATGGCGTATCGTGCAGAGTGCAACTTGTATCAATAGATGAGATTTATTTCTTGCATTGGGTTTGGGCGGATTTTAGACAAGGAATGTCAGCATATCACTTACTTTGGATTCGCGCCGACCAGTTTCCATTCTCAGTGTAGTGACCATTTTTGGTGCAAAGAATGACCATTGACGCAAAGATAAATACGACATGACGACTTAGGTCCACAGATACGAACCTTCGTGCCCAAACCTCATCGTGGTTCGTTATATGTAGATATATGCGCTGCCAAACAAACATCGTCATATCGAAGCTCAAGCTCACCTCCCTTCCTCCGCCGAAGTTCACCCGAACCACCACCCGTCCACGTCCAACGCCTCCAGAAGCACATGTCGAGGTCGCCCATCGCTAAGATCCACTTGAAACCACTACACAAACACACCTCCACAGCTCTTCACAATGGCAAACGGGTATGGCGAATCCCTCACACCGATTCGCTTGGCCGTCGCTAACACTTCCAATAGCTGGAGCCTCCTCGTCAGCATCATCTTCATCGTCGTCTTCTGCGCGGTCGCATGGTTTGCCAGCCCCAAGGGCGAGAACCAGACGTACGTTCTCCTTTCCTGCGCACAGTCACCATATAGTCTTGGACACTGGGACAGGCTGCGCTCATTCTCTCGCAATACACCGTGGCTAACACTACCGACTTTACAGCGTCTGGCGCTCGACTCTCATCCTCTCTGCCTGGAGTTGCTGGCTCATGTGGGGTACGTACAACAGATATCTTGAACCTCTCGGCGGGAAGCTCATACTGACAGAGGTCTGCTCATGTAGCTATTACCTTCCTCGCCCAGTGGCACCCTCTCATAGCGCCCGAACGCGCCGACTTGCGACCTGAGTACAACGGTGGACCTGTGGCGTCGAAGGGCATGTTTTGAGCAGAAGAAGAAAGAGGGATTACAGACAAACAAGGAGTTTATATGGCGTTTACCTGATTGAAATGGGACGGGCCAAGTTTTGCATGGGTTGTTTTGATTTGAGGAGCGGGAAGTTCATGCTCGGTGAGGATTATATGCAGAGCGAGCGCTGTACAAATATGAGATAAGAGCGGTGACAACCCTTTTTCAGCTATATCATCATGAAACTACACTGTTCGCGCCACACATCGTGTCTGAATCGGGTGTCTTGGGGATCGAAGCAGGAGCAGAGTCCACAGGTGTGGACTTTTGAATACCATACGAGGTAGGAGGTATCAGGGGGGCATGTCGGGAGGTGCAGGATCTCAAGGCGTCACGAAAGCCTGGGACGACTGTTTGCGCGTTTCGCATTTCTGATGCCCGAGATTTTCATAGATATGTTAAGCTGGCATCATGATATGATATTCCATATGGCGAATCCGCCTTCGGACTCTCACACCAGACCCACGCTCTCTGCAAATCGCCACCAGAGCTCAATCACATCGCCTGTCTCAACGACGCCGGCAGCAGCAACGCCTCCGCCCACGCCTACCGCGCGTAGGATGCACTGTCGATGCATTAGTACTTGACCGTAACACTTCAAATTGCATGTGACAGCTTACCCATCCCACTCCCGCCCTGCAAACAGCTCCCACAGCCGCCAGCAGCGCGGCTCTTACGTACCCGCAATCCAGCAATATTTCCAACGCAGCAACATTGTTAATGATGACCGCCCACGACACAGCGCTTGCACTGCTCGGCAGATCGTAGTTCCAGACCAGCAACAAGAGTGGGAAGAGTTTTGTGAAACTTGACACCAGGAGAGCGGTGCTGATGAGCGCTTTGTGCGGATAGTAAGGTATCACTGCCGGGAAAGGACGAGGGAACTTGAAGCTTAGCAGCGTGCGGATAGGCATGTGGAAGGATGCCGTTTCTATTGCGCAGAGGGCGAGGAAGAAGAGGTACTGTAGTAGGATGGGCTGAGAGGCGAGGAGGTTTGATGGTCTGTCTGTTCCCGTTGACGTGATGGTGGCGTTGGTTGGGCTGGATGGGAAGGGTGGTGGTGGTGTCAGTGGGAGGGCTGGCGATGACGGTGTCGCCTTCTCAATGCGTGCCCATGTCAGGTAGACGTCGAAGAGGAGGAGAAGGACGCCGAGGCGCATGATAGAGGGCTGTTGGGTCTTAGATTGAGTGCCATGTACGCAGTAACAAGGAGAAGACTTACGTCGAAGCGATCATCTTCGCGGCCAAGGCGATTGAATAGAAGATGTCTATAGACCTTTGATCGCGTCAGCGATTGTCTTTGAACCAGATATATCTGTCCAACGAGCAAGAAAGACTCAAGAGAATAATAGCCCGTGTGTTTCAGAGAACAGCTTATTGCTTCGATTCACACGTTCCACTCAACTCGCTCGAGAGATTTCGATGACTAGACGGGACTTACCTGCGGTTTAATCAAGACCAGATCAATGAACAGCACAACGAAGTCATGCTCCACATATTTGTCGGCGAAGCGTTTGCAACGGGGGCATTGCGTGAGTCGCACACCTTTGCCCAGAGCCTTGTCATCAGCTTTGCTATAAGTGGTATACAGCGTGCTGACAGGATAGCGACATTCGATGCAGATGGGCATTGCAAGTACGTGTGGCGGCTACCTTGTCGCTAGTCCAGTTTGTTGGTAATGGTGTTGTGAAGTCGGGTAGGCGGCTCGAGCCAATCAGAAAGCGATCTTGAATTTGTGCACCAACGTCTTCTTTACCCATTGTGTCTTCACCTCATCTCACGATATTGAATCTTGGACGATCAGGCTCTGAATGCTGCCAGAAGTCTTTGCTTAGTAAGAGTGAGCTATATGGTGGATGTTACCAATTTCCAAACCCTCACGCCGAAGCAGCACATATGCCTCAAACTTGTCAATGGTTTTGAGTCCAAGTAGAAAGTAGGCAAAGGCAAGGCGGCCAAACGCTGTGCAAACATTTGATGCACTCACATCTCTCAGGGCTGACTAAACGTATGAGCTCGCTGCTTATTGATTATGCCAGTGTCGAGGAATGCACATTCATGTTCCACGAGCTATGCCGTCACATTTGACGATCGAAACACTGGCAATGCTCATTCGATTTTGCCGACTATTCTACATTTATCAGCCTCTTTGCCACCCTTCTGGATATTCACTGCTCAGCTCAAGCCAATCTCCATCGCCAGAAGTCTGGACAATTCCCAGCAGCAGCCACGCATGCCTTTCCTCAACAATAAATTCCTTCTTTCGATCGATCGCAAGTAACCCAGCCTCGGACATCATGCCATCAATCATGATCACGGTCGCGCTTCTTAAACGCAAGCCGCAGTCGAAACAAAGCAAATCTATCAGAAACAGATGCCACATGGTTTCATGCTCCTTGGTCGTTCTGGCTGGCACTTGATGAGCCATCGTCACCAAGTTCCAACACGAGACCAGCCGACATGCAGCAATCGAAAAGCATCTCACCACCACTTCTCTCCATGTCGTACCATGCTAATAAGTAACGGGTCCGAATGGCAGGCCATCTCTTGGCACACACACATATGGCCATGGAGAGAGTTCTCAATCGCAGGTTATGCTCCCTCCCACATGCACGTCCTCGGACTCATGCAACAGCAAAGCATACAAGCAAATGCGCAACAACAGCCGTGTCTCGTTGCATCTAGCGGAAGATCGAGACAAACCCAAAAAGCTCACACATATAGCAGCTAAGCAAGAGCGAGCGCCGGCTTCTCACACCCACAAGATAAGACCCCCATGTCTATAAATACTTTTCCCATATGATCTTCAGGAAAGGCCCGTGGCTTCTCGCTCACAGCAGTTCCGCGGCTTGTATACATGCGTGTCTCACCTCGTCTCGTTCGTATCTCGTTCAGCTATAGAGATCAGCACATGGGACGATATATCCATTTGAGATCCGCTCGTTTTAAGGTATCGAACCATCCGATAGCACAGAGCTGATATAATCGCCGTATGCGGCATTGAGTTTCAGACATATTGGTTTTCCAGAAGTCTAGAGGCTCGAGGATATGCATGCATGATGCTAGGTTCGTGAGGTGTCTTGGATGCACGCTTTCACTACTAGGACGAGTTTGCATGCATAGTCCGAGCAATGCGAACACACGACGATGTCAGGCCCGATTCACCCGAGAAGAAAATCCACAAGACAGCTTCCGGTCACAATTCGTGGAAACTGCTCATGAAGACTCTCCATCGGATCCCTTCCCCGGCCCTGTCGGAGGAGCCCCGTCGCGATCCAAAGCAAGCAAAATCCACTCTTGCTCTCAGATCAACGACGATAATAATAATAATATGAGAAGTCCAAGCATCGCGCTGGCGAAAAGTCAAAAACAAAAGAAAGAAAGAAGTCCAAAGCAACACAAACTTTCACGCCGTCGCGCCGGTTCACGTGGAGCGGGATTGCTGTTGCATGCAAGGACGGAAGGCGCACGCGGAAGGCGCCGCTGCAATATGCGGCACTTTCAAGTTACAGACACCTCAGAATCAGAAGAGGATGGCGCCCACTATGGCACTATCCTTAGCACTCTTCGTCTCCTGCATCAACTGTCTCTCCGGAGTCCCCGACTGTAGGAGCGTAGTAGTGCAAGTAACGTGTACCCACAGTGAAAGGATTCATTGCCTTAGCATTAGTAGTAGTAGTGTGCAAGTGCTCTTTCTTCTTGCAGCCGTCAGCCGGGTGCGTGCGCGACGAAGCCGCCGCTCGCACGCACGCACGCACGCACGCACGTCCGCCCCGCATCTGCATTTATTACGTGTGGGTCGAGAATCTCTACCGGGCGGTAGTAATGCGGGCGCCAGAACCGTTTCTGCTGGGCAGAAAGATAATCAAAACGGAGGTTTGTCTGCGAAGAGAAAAGGAAGAAGCTACGGAATCGACTCCGGAGGGTAAGTTCCGTTGGTCGGTGGTTTGGGAGGGTGTGTGCACCCGGGTGCTTGGTTCTGGCGTACCATGTACGTAGCAAATGATGGTGCTGTGAGCCGTTTTCAGAGCATAAAGATGGCTAATCTCTCGACATTTGTGCGGCCTGACGCGCGCCCCTTCCGTGAAACGTGCCTGATGATCAGATCAGATCTTCGGATGTCAAGAAGTGACGGATGATGTGGGGGAGGCGTTCCGCTCGGCGGCGGGCTTGGTAATCAGCGCCGCCTTGGCCGTCCGGCACGTGTTTTGTGTTCAGACGTGCGTCAGGGAGAGACAAACTCCTTCTGGAAAGAGGCAAGACCGCTGACGCCGTGCATGGTGGCGCTGTAGGGCCGAGAGACTAATTCGTTTTCGGCAGCTGGCATGAATAACGATGAGGGACAAAATGTGATAATAATACAAGGGTCAGTCGACTTATCGAAAATTGCGAGAAGGTTAAGTGTGTGGAGCGTAAGCGTGAGACATTGATCCTTTGGCTTTTGCCTGACAGAATCCTTCCAAGCCGCGGGCTGAAAGTCTGAGGGCCACCTGCGTCTCAATGCCGTATCAGACATCTCCTGGTCTCGAAGCCAAAAAAAACGACGATCGTTTTGTCTCGAGCGTTTGAGTCGATAAAATGGATCCCAATGAATTCAGGCGCAAATTCCAGGTGGTGTGCAAAAGCAGTTTTTGGAAAGCGTTGCGCGAGATGGTTCTTAGGGCTGGCTTTGATGCACGCGTTCATCGCACCTTGTGTGCTCGTCAATCATACGAGTATTGTTGGCCGACGTGGTCCGGGCTGCTCTCGTACATGTCGCCTTCGAACCAGCCTCCATCCTCCTGCATCAGTTCGGTGACATGATCCGGCATGTCCCGTTCAATGCTCATGGTTTTGAAGATTCCCGCCATGTCTCGCACGTCCACGTCCTTGGCGTCGGGTTCTCTTGCTGCAGACATGGCGCGGAAGTTGATGAAATCGCGCAGGGCGCGAAGAATGGGTGGGTAGCCTTCATCGTTTGGCAGCCACCAGTGGTTGACATCGACTCCCCAGAGATCAGACATGCGACTGCGCAGGCTGGCGGGATATATGTAACTATGACAGTTGTCAGCATACCTGGGTAGTCTCAAGTGGAAGGTGTTGGCGTCTTACCCATGTTGTTCCATCAGAGCAAACTTGCGCCTTGCCCAGTCCGTGTATTTCTGCTCTTTTGGCAGCAAAAGGCACGTAATGCCCAAACTGGCTTGGAATCCGAGTATCGCTCCTTGCGGTCCTTGGCCACTGTACTGGACCGCCTCAAACATCTTACATTTCTTCAAGGCGATTGCCTCTAGTTCCATCGGTGTAGAAAGAGTCGTTGAAAGTTGCAATCGAAACATGAGTTGCATCGCCCAGAAGTCGATCAGGATGTAGTTCATCGAGAATAGTTCGCCGCTCAAGCAGAAGTTGGGATCTCGGAAGTCTGTGATATCGTCGTCGCTGGGTGGAGGGGCATTGGGAAATGTCTTGATAAAGCAAGATGGATCCGTGAAAGTGGTGTTGAGTCGGTGTTCGAAATCGTCCATTTGGGCCGTCAGATCCTGGACTTCACGTGCGAATTGTTCTTCGGACTTCTCGCCCGTGCCCTTCGCTGCCAGTAGTAAAGCAATATCCGTTGCAACTAGTCTTGAGGTCGCGAACATGTCTTCGAAGCGAGCGCCGAAGTCGTGTGGCTTGTCCCTAGCTTGCTTTTTGTAAAAATCCGCGCATGCGTCGAACCATTCGCGACCAAGTACTGTCTTCCCTCCGGACATCATTCCAGCAAACAGATCGAATCGGATATACCAGCTGATGATCTTTCGGTGCGTCTCGCTTTGCGTAATGGTTTGTGGGGTGAACAGATCTGTGATTATCTGATGTGCAGCTCGCTGGTGGCTTAAAAGGTTCACCCAGTCGCCCAAGAATTCCTGTTCATATCTTGTTAGTCCAAGCTTCACTAGCAACAATCTTCCAATGACCCTTACCTCGATCGTTGCAAGCTGCAGTATCGTCAAAAGTGTCGAAAGAGAGTGTCTCTCAGTCTTTGCAAGCGACTGCCGTAATGATGATACCGACTTGTTATATGCATCAAGGAAGTCTTTCACTCGTCCATCCTCGCGTGACAGGGCATTATGATACGCCGCGAACGCAACAACAGCATACATGAGAGGCTCGAAGTTGATAGCGATTTCCAGGAATGTCTTTTTGAGGAAGTCGCCAGCGTCATATTTCCAGGAGTAATGGTGGTGTGAAAGGTTGTTTCTGTGGTACTTTAGGTAGAATTTGACATTCTGCGGAAGACTGGCCCATCTCGGATTCTGAGTGATGTCATCTCTGATTGTTTGTTTCGAATTGCTTCTGCTAGCTTGTGGTCGATGTGTTCGTGAGAGGATGGGAGGATGTTCTGTGGTCGGAGTAGATTTTCCGCTACGCGATATTGGAAGTCGGACACCAGGCTCTGAGACTGCAGAGCGAGGGTCGTCGTGTGCATCGGTTTCATCTTCGTCTGTGATCGTAGGCAGATGGTCTGAGTCTTCGCCCGAGTGGTCCGAGTTGCTGTCTCCATGCGGCCGCTTTGAACGTGCGCCAGATCTGTCAGACTTTGATGATGGCTGTTGATCTGGATACTCGCATTCACGTTTGCCCTTGCGACAGCCTGTTGAACGTTAGCAAATGTTCGACAATCAAGCCATGGACTTGGATGCTCAACTAACGTTCACACATCGGGCGGGTTTCATCGCACTGCAATAATGGTCAGAACTGGCTCGCAAGGCAGTCATGTATTCATACTACCTTTACTCGGCGTTGTCTGCAAGTGAAGCACCCACTGCGGGTACGTCGGTGTTTAATGTGATCTGCACCATGGGTCTGTCGTCTCCGAGAGCGGGACGATGGTTGCTGCGTTGCCGTATGAGGCGGAAGCATAGCGCCCGCAATGTCATCGTACTCAGAGTGGTAGCTGCCTAGGCTCTCACTTGACATTGTTTGAAGATGGTGTAAACGAGGTTGTTGCATGGAATCCGAAGGCATTATTTGTGGTTGACCATACGGGTTGTAGGCGCCGTATGGTGTCATTGGTGGCGGGAAGTGCCCGTCCATGGTAGCGGGTTTTCCGAGGTTGGTGGCTGCTAGGTACTCGAGAGGTTGTACACAGCCTATTCACATGAGGTCTCCGGGGTGTTTGCGTGGTAGAAACAAGAAGACGACGTCGTCGTGGCAAGGGTCCGGTGATCACAAGCTTGACAGGGTAGCGGCTCGAATAGCCGTCGACCTTGAGAGAGCAGAGGTAGTTGGGTGGCCCGCAGACTTAAGCTGTCGGCGGAAATACACTAGCGTCCAGTAGCCGCAGGATTAGTGGTGGAGGAATGATATCTGGCGAGACAGGTTAGCCTCGCAACGAACGGTCGTTCTGAGGCCACTGCACTACTGGATCCTCTCTAGAATCGGCACACGTTTCGAGGAGCCGGTTATGGCGCGAGCCGCCTGTCAAGGAGTGAGACGTCAGCGGGGGCTGATGGCGCTGGTGTATTGCGGTGATAGGAGAGCTTGATTAACGTAGAGGGTCCGCACACCGCTGAAACTGCATGCAAGTGAGGGTCGTCAACTGCTGTGGTACCAATAATCAGAAGAACGTTCTGGGCGGGCAAGATGGCGGCTTAAGGTTCAATGTCACTTACACTGCAGTCAGGACGTGGCCACGTCTGAAAAGGCACAGCTTGTAGTCTGTTGCGCTGCACAGGTATGGCGGATGATCCACAGACGGGATCCCTTTTTCGTTAGCCACCGCACAATGTTCGCTGTGACGAGAGCAATCGACGTGCACTACCGACAAGGGAAGCGAACGGTACTCAATCGGAGGTTCTGCCTGTTTTCGCGCCCGGTCATGATCGACGACAGGGTTGGTGTCAACAATGCGAGAGTCGCCAGAACAGAGTCAGAGGTCAACAAGGTTGGGTAGTGTAGTATAGCAGTAGGGCCACTAGCCGTGCACAGGCGAAGATCAGATTGTTGGAGATCGTCCGGTCGTCATTCAGCCTGTTACGAGTTTGAAGCTAACGAGGTGTCTTGGACGAAGAACGCATCAGGACGCACGCGAGTGGCATTACTGTCGTCAGCACGACAGCTGTTGCGCAAGCACATATTACAATGCACCAATGGTTTCAAACGATACTTGCGGTAACACACCTCTTCAAGACGATCTTCCACGAGCGGGTAAGCATTTCTGAAAGGGTCAATCAAGGTGTTGCCCTGGCTCTGCCCTGGCTCTGCCCTGTGCAGAGGGGCCATCCTCAGTCGGACACCAGCAAATACGCAGCATCGTCGACCGGAGCAGTGCCTGCACCGACGATCTGAGCTGGCGGCCTGAGCGGGCGTCTGCAAGGAAGACAGCGACCGTGCAACGAGATGATGGCGCCGGGGAACCAAGTGGCTGCAGCTGCGGGACGGCCTGCCGACGTGGACAGGTTCGAGGTGCCGCCGCTTTGAGAAGGGCCAGGGCGGGTCCTGACGCATGGAGATCAGCCCTGAGCAGCGACGTGTGGTGTTGCAGCGGCGCAGAAGGCGAGGCAGACCAGACCAAACACCACAAGCCGCTGCCACTCGATTGTGCGGACAGTGTCGTCGTCGGCTTGTGCCGTGACGCTCTGCTAGGCTGCCGCGAGCTCAACCTAGAGGCCGACTCAGGGTTCGCCAGGCACAAATCGAGGGCGCCAGCAGCCTAGGGCGTCTGGCGTAGGATGGCATCGCGCTCGGCAGCACAACGCTCCTGGACCGTGCATGAAGACGAATGCGGCGACGCGGTGGCAGCTGGGCGCATGTGATGCTGCACAGCACGGCGCCGGCCAGACAGCCAGCGACGGCGAGCCAGGCGTGTCTCACGCGCTAGGGAGCGTGGCATGATGACACCTGGGCGAGTGCACACACACACACACACACAGCGGCAGCAGGCGGCAGCAGCAGCAGTGCTTGTCTGCTGGGTGTCTGGGACGAGCTACGGCGGATTGGGCGCTGGAGGCGAATACGCAGCGGACCAACTGCCGGAGTGGTTCAAGTTTAGGCAGACAGGCTTTGCGCTTGCCAGGCCGCCGCAGCGCAGCGTTGGTAGCCAGGAGTCGCGGGCACCAGCTTGTGGAGAGTGCCGCCATGAGAAACGGTCGCCTCTGATCCATCCTGCGGCAAGCAGCAGCCTAAGGTAACGGTAGCCTCCTCGCGCCTACGCTGGCCCTGCACTGCTCTGCTCTGCTCCCACTGCGGCGAGCAACGATGATCACGAGATTCATTCCGCAATGCGCTGCGCCGCCCACGTGCAGCCTCGCGGTGGCCGGCCCTGCAACGCCGCTCGCATTGGCCTGCACATGCACTCGCGATCGCTCGAACCACCCGCTCGGGAGGCTCATGCGCCCAGTACTGTATCCCTCCATAGCGATCAATTGTTTTAGCAGCCAGCCACGATGCCGTCCCGGTTGCGTGCACCTCACACAGCACGACCCATACAACAATCATGCCCTGACGACAGGGATCAAGCCGCCAGGGCCACGGCGCGCATGGCAACTGACTTCTGTCTTCCTGCGCTAGCTACTTCTACATCGAGACCAATCTACCACCCTCGCCCTCGTTCCTCGTTTCTCGTTCTCTAGCCCTCGTCCTCTGACTCGCATGCGAACGCTTGAGGATTCGCCGTTGATGACGCCAGCCTGCGAGCTTACCGCGCTCGCGCGCCACGTGAGCTACAAGCTTCTGCCCTGTTTCAGCGTCGCCCTCTGGAAGCATTCCGCAACAGCACCAACCGCACTGCGACTTTGACCCTTTGGCACGCGGGACGCCTGCAGCGCTGAAATCAACGCTGCCGAGGCTTCTTCGGTGGCCTTCCGATATCCAGACCAATCTCCTACGTGGATCGAACGGCCCAAGCAGTGTGATACAATTCTACATCCCTCACTTTCCCAGTCCCTTGGATCTGATTGCCTTCGGAACTTGGTTGAGCGTGCCCTAAGTGCGTTTGGGACTTCCAACACCGGCGCATTCGCCGCATTGTACGTGCCCCCTATAGGCAGTCGGTCCAATCTGCGGTGAAAGAAGCCAAACCGTCTAGCACCTTCTTGAACTCCTCACTGACTCGATCATTGATGCACCTCAAAGGAGCGTGCCATTGTGACGGGCGCACTCAAGTATCAACTCGTGTTGAATCTTCGTCAAAGAGCTCGAGACACGTCGTATAGCCATCGTTCGAAACACACCACATCGCGGATCTGCAGCGAGGGTACATCCCAACAAGGACAAGCGAGGTACCGCCGTCCCTCGGCTCGTTCTTCACAAGAGAGCTTTGGACACGCAGTGTAGACGCCACTGTTCATCAAATTTCCACTAAATCCTTCGTCTCTCTCTGTTGCTCCAAAGAGGGAGACGGGGATTAATGTTGGAGTAGTGCAAGTCACGCAAACTTCCTAGCATGTGCATCTGTTGACGACATCAACAAGCGATCATCTACCAAGTTCCCGGACATGCCACACCTACAAGGGTATAAGGGCGTATTCCCTTGCGCTCTCAAATATGATGCGCCAGCCCACATGTTCTGGTACTATCGTTTTCTGTTGGAGCGCCCACCACCCTAAACGCAACAAATGACTATCTCCCAGAGATTCTGTCACATGCAAACAGACACGTGCCCAGCTATGGTTTTAATATCAGAACGGATCATGATGACGGCTCTGAGCCTCCGTCAGCCATGCAGCTTGCCGCAGAATGGCGCGCTCCTACGCTAGCTTGACAGACCAGGGTTGCTTCGCGAAGACCTGACGTCTAGAACCCGGCTTATGTCGCGCATCCTGACCTACACAGCCACCGGATTTCATAATACAGCACTATACGGTAGGCGGTCCGCGATTGCACACGAGTCGCGCGTCATCCTTGTCACCAAGCAGCCCGCCGCGCCCGTACACAGAAAAAAGAAACGAACAAGACACCCCTGCACAGTCTAGCTCCACATCTTCGCTCCTGCTGCGATGCAAGCTCGCATCATTGCGCATGTCGGGGTCTCGAGTCTACTTACCTGCCTCAAGTGGACTGACTCCGGATCAACGCCAAGTGGACCGGCTTAAAACTGCCCATGGCCTGGCCCAACTATACGGATCCGGTCAATGTCGCACTCAGGCCGCCTCTGGCGAATAGCAATATCCGGGATTACCGGACCAGCATGCTATCGAGTATGCCCTCGATTCAATGCATGGTGCTAAAGGACTTCGTTCGTTTCTCTTAATGAATGGTCTCCGCTCACAATTGCAGACTCTTCGCCGCGGACAGTCTTTGGGTGATATGTGTATATTGCAGCTATGAAGAAGCCCTCACTGCGGGTCGACCGGTACGAATTCCACGCGACGAGCTCCTGCCCTCTTCATGTCGTATCCGAGGCGTGGAGATTATTGTGTCTAACCTCGACCTGCAAGGCTGACAGCCTATTTCAGTGGTGCTCTCGCGTCTTTGCTTCCCCGAAACTCTCGAGCTCTGATGTTACATTTATTCAAGCGCGATGGATCAGGATCTCTTCTTAGCTGAGAGCCTCTCTTTGACATGTGATTGTTTCTCTTTCAGCATGGTCGTCAAGTCGTCACGAGTTGCACCTCTGCGTTCCGACATCCGGAACAAGTGGCCTTGTCTGCTGAGATTTCGGCAAGAAACACTATAACAGACTTTCAATAGGTCGATCTGGGGCCTTATGGCCGTTGTCGTTTTTCAAGGCGGGTGCATTCCGATACTAGAGCATGTTTGTCCTGCTTCCGCCTGAGCATCACTCGTTCATTTGTGCTCCACCGAGAACTACGCCGTAATCACAACATACATGTATGGCAACAAGGACAGAGCACGGCCTTGCTATGCAACTAGGACCAGTCTCGATCAAACCATATCAACATGCCTTCCGATCCTCATCGATTGATGGCGGATTGGACCGGAAGCCCAATACTCATTGTGACGAGATCTTTTCGTTCTCGCATACAAGTCGCAGCTTATTAAACATGCCATCGAGCGCCGATTTAATTCTGTGTGAATGTACCAACGAGATGCTAAAGAAATCTTGCTATCATCCCAATGATCGATGTAGCAGAACTGGCCGGCACGAAACTCCACCTCAGTGATTTTGACCACCGAGAGGTGCTCTACGCAGTCACGTGACGATTCACATGATTGGTAGGACAAATCTACCCAGTGCTCTTGAGAAGTGTTCACATTTTCGGGAAACGTCAGAAATTCATAGCATCTTGCGGAACAAGTTCCCAGCAAGGAAAGCATCGGCAAATGTACTTTTTTTGACATTTGTAAAAACGCTGGGCACATGCTGATCCAGCTCGCTGTCGCACTTACGAGTCATAGATCATGGAGATTCGTAACTTTCTTCTCAACTCCATCAGTCTCGCAGGCTTTGTTAGCTACTGTTCAATGCTGGCGCTTCCACACACACATCTTGCGGATGCCCGCCTTGAGCAACTTCATTTACATGACAGACCCGAGGTGGATGCGACCTCTTCACTTCGCCACAACACTAACCCTACACCGTAACCCGTTTCCGTTGATTCAATGTCCTTGTCTTACATACACGTACATGTACATGTAGCATTCAAGTACCAAGCAAGCTCCATGCAAGAGCCGCCCTTGCCTGCCGGAACGTAGACTGGACGATTTCAGCCGATCCTTCGGAGTCCAGCGTGCAACAAAAACCAGTCTTCGACCCAAAGTTACGCTTCCCTCCCACGAGAACATCACAGGAATTGGTGAACAAGCATGACCGAGGTGTTACGTGGGGTGGAGACGAAACAAAGCTTCAAAGAGCCAACTGGTTTCCTGGTGCTCTTCTACATTTGAGTAGTGAGTGGAGCAGCTCCCAACCCAGATTCCCAAGCATGAAAGGAAAGAAAGCTTGTCCAAAAGCCTGATCCTGATGATCGAGCCGCATGCACGCCGTTCGCGGTCTGTTCCCTGTTCCCATGTGTTCCCTGTGTCTCCTTGAAAAAAAAAAAAAACGAACTGATTCCCAATAATCCATACCATTGACCCGTAATCATATTCTCATAAACCATCAAAGTCTAACACAGCAAAGGAAAATTAAAAAATTGAAACTCCCGACTCTTTACTTCCTCTGCCACATCGCGTCGTCGAGCCTCCATCTTCCGTTGTCAGCTTGCGCCGTGTTGCTAGCCTCAGCTTTCTTCGCCTCGGCCGCCTTCAGTTCAAGCTCCTTGCGAGGCGTAGAGCCCATTTCGGCTACATGGCCGAGCAGGTACATGACGAAGCCAGTCGACAATGTCATGCTGAAGATGAACGTGCCCCAGACGACGCCTTTGTGCGGCCCCCATTGCTGTCGAAGTCGGCGATTCTCCCTCTCGGCTTCACGCTTGGCCCGGCGTTCGGCCTTGCGATCATGCCTGGAGCCAGAGAAGACGGGTTCCTGGCGCTTGACGATACGCGAACCTTCGGTGGAGACTCCGCTGTCCTTGCCGTTAGTTGCGACTGCGTTAACCGAGTGATTTGTGCTTCTCGACTTGGTAGCGAGCTCTTCTGCGATGTCGAAATTGACGTAGCCGGTCGGGCTGGTATAGTCGCTAGTGACCGGACGGACATCGTTGCTCGAGCGAGTTCCGTCAATAGGATTGATGGAGTTCTGAGTCTCGACTGGCTTTGCAGCTATCATGGAAGCCTTCGTCGGCTCCGCAATCTTACGAGGGTCCTGTGTTTTTCTCATAACGAGCTTGTCTTCGCAAGCGTGAACTATCTGGTAGCCACGCCACTGCTTCGGCAGCATACAAGCCTCCTGTTTAAGCCAAGGGAACTGCCGGATCCAAGGTTTCTGCATATCAAGGAGACCGAGAGCCTGAGATCTACTGATTGGTGTCTCTGTTGGTGTGGTACTCCAGGAGCTAGTTGTGGTTGTTGAGAACGAGCCATCTCTGTAGTCGTATCGGATCACTCTGTACAATGGTGGCTGCTGCCACTGCATGCTTGGCGACGCTCCAGGAGTCGATTCTGCAGTCTCCAGTAGCATGTCAAGTTCTGTGCCAAGACTAGCAGCGAGAACCTTCTCCATCTTGCTGATCCTGTTGGGCTTTGCGGCCTCGGCTGCATATTCATCACTGGCATACTTCACCTCTTCGTCTGCGAGTCGCTTGAGCTCAGCCTCAAGAGCACCTGGACCGAATCTGGTAGGGGGTTCAGTAGATACAGGAGCTTTGTCTTGCTTCCGAAGCTCCGCTTCAAGGTCGTCTGGTCTGAATTTGCTAGACTGTCCCGAAGAAGCAGCTTTGTCTTGCTTCTGCAGCTCCGCCTCAAGATCGTCTGGCATGAACCTGCCAGAGTGCTCCACAGAAGGGACAGCTTCACCCTGACTCTTCAGCTCTGCTTCTAGGTTATCTGGAACGAATTTGTGAGGCGGTTCGTGTACACCAGCAGACTTGCTCTGCTGCACGAGCTCTGCCTCGAGATCATCAGGCTTGAATCCTCCAGATTGTTCCGAGGAAGGTTCAGCCTCGATCTTACCCTTAAGCTCTGCCTCAAGGTTGTCAGGCACGAACCTCTGAGAAGGCTCGCGTACATCAGCAGACTTGCTCTGCTCAACAAGCTCTGCCTCAAGTTCATCTTGAGCCAAGCCCCGACGCGGTTTCCTGGTAGCACCAGGCTTGAGCTGATCTTGCGATGCTGAATCAAAGCCATTGTCCTTGTATGCGTAATTCCTATCAGCTTCCTGTTGCGTTTCGAGCTCGACTGGCCGCGCCAATTCGGATTCCAGGTCATCTTTCTTGAACGCATAAGCAAGCTTCTCTTGCTTGATGGCTGTGCCCGTGGCAGAGATCACATTGCCCGTAAGCTCTGCTTCGAGTCCATCGTCTTTGAAGGCGTACTTAGCATGCTTGTCGTGCCTTGCAAGAGCATTTTCAAGCGTGGCATTTTGCGGGTCAAGTGGTTGGCGATGACGAGAATCGATGGTCCCATACGCTGCCTCGTAGATCGACTTCACTTCAGAGACGAGAGCCTTTTCGCGGGCTTTCTGTTCAGCCTTCACAGAGTCCAAGATGCTCGACTGTGGCGATGAAGATGGCTGCTTATACCACATCTCGCTATCGGCAAATTTTGTAACATTCGGGCAGAAGTCTCCCTCACCCTGCATCTCCTTCAACTTGCTCTCCTTCGGGGACGATTTCAAGTCTGGGGCATCGCCAGTGGACTTGGTCAAATTGACAAGCTCGGCTTCAAGCTCCTTGATGCGCTTGATGAACTCGTCAGCATGGACCGAGCTCTGCACATATGCTCTCTCTAGCTCTTTCTGTAGGCCGGCGACCTTGTTGCTGTAACGCTCCTTAATCGCCTTGACTTGGACTTCGTTGGCGTTGGACTTTGCAGTAGTGAGTTCTTTATTCAAGCTAGCAATGTGGTCGCGGAAAGCGTCGGCATGAATCGAACTTTGCTTGTAAGCTGTCTCCAGCTCGGCTCTAAGAGATCGAATCTTGTGCGCAGAGCGGTCTCGATGCTCGCTCATAGCAAGTTTCTGGGAGGCCACCTGGGCTTGCAACATTGCGTTGGCTTGTTGCAATCTCGCAGTCTTGTCAGATTCCAAAGCTGATTTCTTGTCATCTGCGACAGCCTGTCGCTTCTGATATTCGGCCCGCCGAGCATGCATGTCGTCGAGCCAACGCATTGTCGAGGACTGTGGGCCTCTCGTGCGCATTACGCGTTGAGATTGCAGAATATCCACTTGCTCGTCCCAGTCTTTCGGTACGAGTGCAGGCTTTGCTATGGGCTCAGTAGACTCATGTGCCGCTGCATCATCAAGATCGAAGGGTTCGGGCTCGGCCTTGGACTGCATGCGCTGCACGGCAGGCTGCAGAGGCTTGACATGCTCGATAGATTTTGGTGCCTGAGCACGGCGGTCGAGAGTTGTCGGAAGATAGGCACCAAGCTGAGTTGCAGAGACTTCGTCAACAATCGCTGAGACCTGACTTTTGAGCTTTGTCACAGAGTTGTCCCAATCTCTGATCTGTTGTTTTAGAGCTCGCTGCTCGGACACCCAATCCTCTGGTATCACTTCTTGGACACTTCCACGGTGTTTTGGCTTGCCCATTGATGCGCGCACACCAACGGCCGTCAGCATATCAAGCTCGTTAGGAGACGGCTTTGAAGATGAGAGATCACTGTCTGCGGTAGACACTGCTTTCTGCCCGATAATGGCCGGTTCAACGTGCTCAGAATTCTGCATTTTCGCATCTACCTCATCGACATCTGTGGTAGTGGACTCGATTCTTGAGCGTGTTTTGGCAACGACAGGCTTCCAAGTGACATGTGCCGGCACACTCGTTTGCTCTTGTTGAGGTTGAGCTGGCTGTATCGATGAGATAGGAACCATGCGGTTGGATACCGGATCGTACTCGTAGCTGGTGGTCTTGCGGCTGACTGAGTCCCATTCCGACTTCTTGGTTCTGTTTGACTGGGAATCCCAAGAAGTGGAGGAGGCGTATGTATAAGGTTCTGTCTTCCCGCCAGTGGGTTTCGGTGCTTGTTCAGGTTTCCAGTCAGAAGCAGCAGTTGGCCTGCTCTTCTCACGTGAAGCGCTCCCATCGAAGGGCTCAGCTGGCTTTCCTGACTCTTCCCCTGAGACGCCGTTCTCCTCTCTTGTCCACTGAGGGAAAAGTGGGCTCCAGAAAGGTTCGAATCGCTTTCCAAACACGGCTTCGTAAGGATCGGCTTCAATGCGTTTGCGGATGGCATCTATCTGCTTCTTCCAAGCCTTTTCCTTGTCGCTGAGCTCATAGGCATCAGCGTTAGTTTCTTCTTTACCTTGCTTTTCTTCATTCTCGCTACATCTGCCCCATTTTGGTCTGTTTGTACCATCCCAGTGGCTGGCATATCTCACGTGCTTGGGTCCGATGATGGGTTTGACCTCAGCATCCCAATCAAATCGCTGACGACGGCGAATAGTCTTGAGCAGCTTTGCTCTGGTTTTGAGAGTACGGTGACGTATGAAACGCGGATAGAGAGGATCAAGGTGGGAGTCGTAGCTGGCAAGGCGAGGCTTCCACCCGAAGAGGGTACGAGTCTGGGTATACGGGATTGCAGAGGTGGAGAGAGTACGAGGCCTGATGGTGGCCCGAGTCGATGGTGTGAGCATCTTTGGATAACGAGTGGCTCTGGATATCGTTGTCGCTTTTGGGAGTGATGTGAGGGTAGGATCAAGTGGCACGCGCGACGTGACGAGGCGGCCACAATGCGTCAACGATAGGCATGTAAGTGGAGGTTCTAGAGGCAGAGAAGTTATGTTAGCGATACAATGCAACGATAGCGTCGTACAGCGGCAGTGAACGCGTGATGGCAGCGGTGTCGAGCAGAAGGCAAGGTCAAGTTGGAGCTGGAGCTGCTTCCATGTGCTACTTAACGTGCCTCACTTGCAGCAAGCAGGCAGCCGAGCTTGCTGTTGACCTGACCTGACCTGACCTGACCGACCCCGCAGCGGTTTCCTTATCTTAGCGCCATATGTCTTATCGAGACCACATTTGACTTCGTCACGGGACCGCCGCTTTGCCGTCTCCATCTCCAAGCTCCACTCCGTTGATCCGATCTGCGCCGGCGACTTCACATGCCTCTCGCTATACCTGCCCGTGAACACAACTGTCTTCTTCGTCAGCGCATCCAGTGTTGTCTCAGCCTACGAGAAGCTTCTACAGGTAGTCTATCACTCTTCTCGGACAGTCAGGTCGTAAAGAAACATCCGTCGATCATTACACTGCATAAGTAGCGCCACATACATACTATATCATAATAAGAAGCCTCCACCCATCATGGCATCACAAAGCACCAAACCAAGCGGACAAGACGAATCGTTCAGCAAGATGTCCACAGGCGATGTAGAGGCGATCGGCGCTCACTGTCAGATGCCATTCTGTCGCCAGTTAGATCTGCTACCCTTTAGGTGCGAGAGTTGCAAAGGGTAAGGCATGTCTGTCGCAATGTGATTCCCAAGCACACCCTCACTAACACAACATCCAGCAAGTTCTGCCTCGATCACCGAACAGAAACCTCCCACGATTGCCCCAAAGCAGGAGAATGGGCTCGAAATCGCGCAGCTGCCAACCAAGGACCAAAAAGCAACGTTCCTCTTTCCGCGAAACCGAACATCTTGACACACGAGCAACAATGCGCAGATCCAAGCTGCAAGACGCTGATCAACACTCCTCTTGTGACAGGCGTACACTGCGATAAATGCAATCGCTCATACTGTCTCAAGCACCGCTTCACCTACGAGCACAACTGCAGTAATCTTGTGCCTTTAGGCGCACGACCGAAACAGGATACACAGAAAGAGAAAGGACTGGCAGCGCTGAGCAAACTACGAGCATGGGGAGCAGCGAAAAAAGCTAGTATGCCAAAGGCACCGGTGTCGAAGTCAAAACAAGCTGCAGCAGCCCAAGCGCAAGAGTTGGCAACGCTTAAGCGGACAGCGAAGGGCGAGGCGAAGATCCCACAGGAGAAGCGAGTGTACTTGTTTGTGGAAGCTTCTTCGGACACTGTTACAGCCAAGGTGCCTAAAGGTAACTTCTTCTATTCGACGGACTATAGCGTAGGAAGGGTACTGGATTTGGCTGCGAAGAGCCTGCAGGTTGCGAATTTGAACAACAGAGTGGAAGGCGAGGAGGACAAGTTGCGGGTGTTCCACGTTGAAGGCGGAAGATTGCTTGACTTTGGCGAGAAGCTCGGTGGTGTGCTGCAGACCGGCAACACGATTGTGCTTTTGCGAGGTGTGGGCGCGGGAATGGCGATGACGCCAGATAAGACGAATTGACGAATGGATATGATGAATGCATGAAGATACCCCTGTTGCATTATGTGCATAGCGAACCATAGTAATAGTGGAATAGCAGGAGGAACGAGAGCTCTCCTCAATTCTTATACAGCTGCCATGAGTGCTCACTGGTCTGCAAATTCTTTCTTCGTGGTTTCCAAGATTGTTTCTCCGTCCATGTCTGATAGCACGAGCGTATCGTCTCGAAGATTGCCAAAGAGGTCTTGAAAGTGTCTCTATGCCTGACAGATCAAATTTAAGAGCCATAGCTGCTGATACAAGCATCATCACATATCTGATCATCTCAAGTCTGCGCATAGGATCTCCAAAATCGCCATGGCCGATTCAAGCTTCTGTGCCCGTCAGCATAAATTTGTCTCATTGCACATTGGACGCAGTCCCATCACTATCTCATTGGTACGTTCGATCAGAACCAGACCTACGACTGCCAGTACTCGTAAGCGCAATGAGGCTGCCACAAGAGATGCCAAGTCCAAATAATCGCGTTGTCTGAACGTACGATTATACATATATTGTTGATAGTGCTTGGTCGGCGGTGATCACTTAAGGTGGCATATGTCCGTTGGATCCTTGAGCTTACAAGCAAACGTCCTCGAGATCACGTGCAAAGTGCGCGCGTGACGACAGCCCTCCGCTATTTGCCCGCCGTAGATCGCTCTTGTAGTGTCGAGTGTTGTCTTCGATGGCGGACTTGATTTATGATGGAGCCGTGATCACGTAGATACCTAGGTCAAGCACTCTCGTCTACTTGTAAGTGACTTGTGGCGCGAAATCTTGGCGGAGGTTGCTGCGCCACTTTGCGGGCACGGCGGCTTTTTTGGAGTGACCAACAAGCGAAGCACCCTGACCGGCAGCAGGCTCACACATCACCACACACCGCAAAGATGGCAACACCCGCACAAAAAACCGTCGACTGGGCTGAAGATGGCGAGCCCGACCTCGCCGCCGCCATTCCCGCGCCGCAGGTCTCGAAGAACAAGGACGGCACCGAGACCGTCGTCACCATTTTCATCAACGAGGACGGCAAGAAAGTAAAGCGCACCCAGCGCATTCGCCGCACCGTCGTCAAGAAGAAGGAGAACCCGCGCGTTGCTGAGCGCCGCACATGGGCGAAGATGGGCGGCGAGGCTGGCAGGCCCGCGGGTCCCCAGGCAGATACCACCACTCTCGGTGAGAACATCATGTTCAAGCCTACGGTCGGCTTCAAGGCTGGTGGCGCACAGGAGAAGGCTCCCGAGGACGACAAGAAGGCCGACGCGCTCAAGAAGATGCAAATCAAGTGTCGTATCTGTTCCGGAGACCATTTCACCACCAAGTGTCCCTTCAAGGACACCATGGCACCCGCTGGAGAGGATGCTGCACCCGCAGACATGGCTGCGGTCGAAAACGGTGGAGAGGCTGCTGGTGGTCTTGGTGCTGCGACTGGTGGATACGTGCCACCTCATCTGCGAAAGGGTGGTGCTGGCGCAACAGGCGACAGAATGGGCGGCAAATTCGAGCGCGACGACCTGGCTACCCTCCGCGTCACAAACGTATGCCAAAATTCTGGTCTCATCACGATAGAAACATTTACTAACAAAATCGCCACAGGTTTCCGAATTCGCCGAAGAGAACGACCTGCGCGAGATCTTCGAGCGCCACGGTCGCGTCACCCGTGTCTTCCTGGCCAAGGACCGCGAGACCGGTCGTGCCAAGGGCTTTGCTTTCGTTTCTTATGCAGACCGCGCAGATGCTGCTCGCGCATGCGAGCGTGTGGACGGCTACGGTTTCGGCCACTTGATTCTCAGGGTGGAGTTTGCGAAGAAGGCCGACGACAAGCCCAAATAAATGGGGCTTTGGTAACGTGTGACTATGTTGGGGCATGACATGGAAGGGGGTTTTACTCAAAGCAGGCGTATTGAAGGGCATTTGGCGTGTTGCAAAAAGTGTTTACCCTTTACGACTTTTAGATTTCGAATCATACACGTCTTATTGAAGTGTCGATGTTCCTCCCTCGAAGATGCCCCGTGGCAGTGACGATTGAACCGCTTACATGAAGGCGCGAGATTGGACAGAGGCACAGATGATGTCTCTGACTACCTTTGGAAGATCAAGAAAATTGATAAGGTGAAAAAAGTGGCGAACTGGTACCATGCCAACTAGACCTTGCTACGGAAGAATCAAATCGCTTACATACAAACATGCTTTCGTCTCGTTAGGTCTTCACTGCTCACTGTTTAGAGCTTGCTCTTCGACACGATGGCAGCGTTGCTCTTCCTGATCTCATCAACAGCACCCTGGACCATCTCGTCAATAATCTCCTTCGCCGACTTGCGCTCGTTGACGACAGCGCTAGCCTTGCCCATGAGGAAAGGCCTGGCGTTGTCCATGGTGTCATCATCAATGTCATCACCCATACGCTCCAAGTCGTGCTCGACGGGAATCACGCCCTTGGATGTGAGCTCCTGAATCTCAGCGGCACGATTGGTCTCCCAGTTGTCGATGTACGGGTTCTTGCGAACGCGCAGAGGACGACCGGTGAAGATGATTGTGCGGACATTGTCGTCGAAGCCCGCAGTGCGAACAGCCTCCTGATGAGCCTTGGGTGCACCGGCCTCCTCAGACAACACAAAGCGAGTACCGACCCAAACGGCACTAGCACCAAGCGCCATGGCAGCCGCAAGACTCTGTCCGTTGAAGATACCGCCAGCAGCCACAACTTGCACATCGGCGCCCAAACCGCCCTTCTTGCCCTTGCACATGGCAGCAACGGTGGGGATGAGGACAGTTGTGGGGACGTCACCAGTGTGACCACCGCCCTCGCCACCTTGGGCGCAGATCATGTCTGCGCCGAGGGCGAGGCACTTGGCCACGTGCTTGGGGTGACCTATCATGTTCATGTAGAGGATGCCGGCTTTGTGGATGCGGTCGACGATGGCTTTGGGCGGCACGCCGACGGCTGAGACGAAAAGGCGAGCGCCGGAGTCAATAATGATGGTGACCAGCTCGTCGAGCTTGCCCTTGGTGTAGTCGTAGCTGTGGATTACTTGTCAGCATGTCGCCTCTGTGAGATGCTGGAGATTGGTCTGTCTTACTTGGTCTTCCTGGCACTACCGCCAACCTGGGGAAGAAGAAGATCGACACCGAAAGGTGCGTTCTTGTCTTTCAAGAAGCTCTTCAGCTCTGCGATCTGTTCTCTGAGCATGTCTGGAGTGTAGCCAACGCCTCCGATCACGCCAATACCGCCGGCATTAGTGACGGCTGCTGCGAGCTTGGGACCAGCAGCAACATTCATGCCGGCAAGCATGACGGGATGGGTGATCTTGAGCAAGTCGGTGGTCACCGTGCGGATTTGCTCTGGTGGATGTCAGCATGTTGTTTACATAGGTCTCCACATCATCAAGAGTGGCTTACGAGGAGAAGTCATGATTGCTGTAGATTTGTGGAGAAATCAATGATGCGGGATTCTTCAAGAGAACTACTCGTTCTGATATGTATAAGACAGAGCGACACCCTGGAGTGCGATGGGCAGCAAGTAGTTGTGGTAAGACGAGCTGCAACCTTGGTCTTGTGTCTTTAGGTCGCCTCCGCAGTTTGGAATGGCCTCGGACTCTCACGAGCCTCGGTAACTCTAATAACACGCTTACTTTGGATACACGGACTTTGCTCTTAGCGCGCTGCAACACGCGCACATGTCTGGATGTCTGGGCAGTCTCACCGTACTTAAGCGAGAGGGGCAACGTGACCGTAAGACTTAAGATCGATATATGAACTTGGGACATATGCAGCGCCTGGTGGTACCTCCTGAAGCTTATACTCTGTTTGAAAGAGCCATGTGCAGTTGTAACTTATGCACTCGCCTGCACCTAAGCAAAATTCCGTAGATACCCTTCCAACAGCTCTAAGAAAGATGCTCTTACTCGCTCGCTGTCCTCATACTGGTCGAACAAGTTCGACCTTTGGTACCTGAGCGTCTACAACAATGCCTATGCTCAGCTCGCGATCCCTGTCCGTGCTGTGTGTGTAATGCAAATGTTGACTGACAGGAAGTGAAGTCATGTAGCTGTGCTTTGCCAAAACGCGAATGATAAGATAGCAGTTTCCTACAAGAGGTTGGAAGTCCTCCATGATGATGCCAAGTACAACAGCAGATGTGCCATTAGTAGCATCCTGGCCGTTGTGATCTATGAGCTTCTTGTCGGTCAAGATCTGCATTACCGATACGAATCACTTGAAAATGATGATTATAGCACCGAAGATCATCGTGATAGACGTGAGCAGCGACAGTCGGTGTACAAGGCAGAGCATCCCAATAAGCTCTACTCTACTCGATAATGACGAGCAAGTCGCAGTCAGTTCCTTGCACCAGCGCCCTTCGCCTTTCGCGTGGGTCGCATGTGACGTTCGCGTCGGGCCGCTTGCCGGCGAACTCTCCACGCGTTCACTTAACGATTTAGATTGCTGCCTCTTGATAACGACTAGATATACTGACGCAGCATTTGAGGCTGGACCCTACAAGAGACTTTGTCTGAAGCCCAATTGTCTTACTCCAGCAGCAGTGAACTCACGCCTGATTGCATCTTACAAATCTAGTGTTAGTGTCTAAAAGGCCATGCTCAGACTCAGAACAGCTTGTTGATCAAATCGCCGCCAATAAGTCGTACTCAAAATGAGATGGCGCGGGCTAATGCAAGCTCCCTGGAAGAATGCAAGAGCCCACAATGCAGCGACCAGCAAGTTCTTCACTGGCGCAGTTGCAACCCGTTCTGAGAATTGCGGCACATCTGATAATACCTCCTCCCATCCTACCACCAAGACGATAGGGCCTTTTTCTAACCTTTCCTGCCACACATTAGAATCATGGTACGTGCGCGTCACGAATGATGCTGGATGTGTTGTACGCTAACATTTGTCCACAGGAGATCTGAGAACGGATACATTCGCAATAGCGATCTGAAGGTTTTTCCTGCCGTGAACCTGCCTTCTTCCTCAGAACAGTGGCGCGAGGAGCTTTTGCATGATATTCATGAGCCTGACAGCAGAGACATTCAATCCGTGCTGCGACACGCGCACGCTACGACAATTGCCACGCTCTCCAAATTTCCCAACGCTCACTGTGCGCATGTACGACACAGCTACAGAGATCACTCATTCTTTTGTACGACATCGCGCGAACATCCTCGTGACGCCTCAGGAGCACAGACTTATTTCAATCTAAGAATTAAACCCAGAGTGTACGAGGACATGTTTATAATTGGACCTCGCAAGTCAGACTCGGACATGAGGAGTTTCAACCTAGGCATCGGTATTCAGCTGCTGCCGAAGCCTGCGCTGTTCCTACCTCGTGCATCTGATGGTAAGTACATACCGAGTATGGAGCATCTCTCTGCGAAACTTGTACAAGGTCTCAGACTTGCACTCCGTGGTCGGGAATTCACCTCCCGTTCATCCTGGATGGAAGCAGTTCTTCTGCACCTTAAACACGCTATCAATCATTCTGCGCTGAACCGATACGTCAGCCTTGAAGGGCTCACCCTCTACAGCCCTGACCGAACAGATCTGGTCTTTACCACATGGACTCACGAGTATTCTCGCTCGGATATATCGCCATACTTCAAATCACTTTCCGCGGCTTCAATTCGCCGTGCATCCAAGCAACGCCACGAGGACACTCTGGGAACGAACAAGGGCGGTCTTGGTGCAGTGTAAGTGTTTCTTGGCTCCTGCTCAAAATGCAAAGACTAATCTCCTGCGCAGGACACGCACTGAGCAACCGCCTCGCGAAACGTTACGATATCAGGTCCACCCGTTCAATGTGACATTGTCTATCGGTATGCATCCACGGAAGTTAGTTTCTCTCTCTGATGTCGTTAGTCATTTTGAGGAGCGATGCTCTGAGTCTCTCACCAAGGATTTGGCCTACGTACTTGACAGTTTTCTTGATATCATGCAAGGATCCTCGAAAGATGTCACAGACCTTGCATCACTCAAGATCTCGCTGGAAACACCCAACGCTCTCCCTGATCTGAAGGCTCATGAACACACACCGGCGTTTGATTTGGAGCTCAAACAGGCCGCTACCATCGGGTCTATCAGCCTCTCACTGCGTGTGACATTGCAAAAATCATTCAATCTTCACTTCAAATCCATGAACTGGAACAAGCGACCCATTCAAGTGAAGCAGGTAACGTTCCAAATGTCTTCGATCGACACCGGTGCAGTAGCTTCGCTCAGGGACAAGCAAGCACAGGATCAGCCAACGATTGCAGCCGAGGCTCGACACCTTATCGATCGCGCTTCGTCTGTTATAGGAAAAGTATGCGAAGGCGTCGAATTTGACGATGTCGCACGTGTTCCAGGTATGCTCGCCGAGGCTGTGCTCAAGACCGTGTGTCCCAAGACCACATATCTCAAACTCGAGCAAGTCACTTTGACCGCCATCATTGGCGATGACCCGGTTGCTCTCACCAAAACTGTGTCTTCGACGGATCTTGACGCGACATCGTCTCAACCTCAACTTTACGCGCAGTACGTAGACAAGATTGATTTTCCGTCTTGCTATTCCTCGAACGTCACCCAAAAATTCAGCCCTCCTCAAATGTGAGTTTTCTCCAACATGCCAGAATATCTCTGAGCGGTAATTAATTGTTGATAGGAAAGCGAAAACCATCCCTCCGACAGGCGTGTTCCGACGATCAATGCAGTTCATATCGTCTCCTATCGTTGAATACGGGTCATTCAGCCCTCTCCGAGAACTGAACGACTGCTTTGAAGCCGCTCTGAAGAGTTCTCGAGCTAGCGATATGCTCACCTTGCAGGTCTTTGTTCGCAACGCTCTAGAGAAAGTACCAGGGGCAGAAGAGGCAGCTTTGATTTTAGAGCCTTCCGGCGAGTCTTCGGACTACTTGGAACTGCCGAATTCACAAGAAGGTCCAATGATGGCCGTGTTTGCGGATGGTGACGTTGTCTGCAAGCTTCAAACGTTTACAGAGATCTTTGCGTATCAGGACGATTCCAATCACGGCAAGCCCACATCCATGGTCTGTCGCGTATGGCTTACGGGAACCCCTACTAAACAGACAAATGGGCACATTGATGCCCACGCACAAATCAGTTCCATGCACGAAATATTGGCCCAAAGATACGCTGCAGTATTCGATGGATGCGTGTTCCGCAACGTCCAAGAAGCCGCGGATAACATCGCCGATGTGTCTCATAATGCCAGATCTGAGCTTGCGGAGCACATGAAAGTCCATGTGACCACAGTGGAGGTCGGCGTCGTCGAAGGTACTGACGATGGTCCTGTTAGCTCAACTCGAAAGAACAAGACTGTGTTCGAACTTGACGAGGACGAAGCAGGCGAGACTCTTGAATCATCTTTCGGTGACATTGTTGACAGAGACTTGGAGCCAACGGAACCGCGCTGTTCAGATGAGTCTGGACATGGTTACATCGCTTCGAAACAAGAGTCTTACACGCAACTATCGTCAGAAGAAGGCTCAGAGCGAAAGCACGCAGACGCACTTGAGAAGCTGCTTGAAGAGTTAGATCGCAAATTGCTGTCTATCACCACGCCAAACTCAAAGCCACAAGCAACAGGCAACGAGGCCTCGGACTCCGCCGAATATGTTTCGAGTAGAAGCAAGATGCAGCGCGGTGTTGTCATAGCGCTTGGTAGCAACCTTGGCAACAGAGTCGAAGAAATTGAGAAAGCATGCCGTGCGATCGACGCAGACCCAGACATGCGAATCGTCGACACGAGCTTCCTATACGAGACGAAGCCGATGTACGTTGAGGACCAGGGTCATTTCATCAACGGAGCATGTGAGGTAGGCGAAGCACCTGGCGGAATTTGTCGCAGTATATGATCAGAATTAATAAGAGATGACAGATCGAAACTTCGCTTAGCCCGATCCAGCTTCTCGATCGACTCCAAGCTATTGAGAAAGGACATGGACGAGTCAAACTCGTGGACAAGGGCCCCAGAAACATCGACCTCGACATTGCCATTTTCCGCGATGAGGTAGTGGATTCGGAGCGGCTTACTGTCCCACACATGTTGATGGATGAACGGGAATTCGTTCTCAGACCTATCATGGAGTGAGTTGGACCTGAGTGATCTCCGCGTGCGGCACTGACCATGATCTTAGTCTTATGGAGTTTCCCAAGTGGGTAAACCCTCGCACAAAAGAAGTGCTCAATCTTCCATTCCGCAGATTAGTCGAGGCCGGTCGCGCCAAACAGCCGCAGGAACTGATGTACACAGTCACACCCCTTGCCACAGATACATTCATGTATCCTCGGGAGAGGTGCCGTCAGACGCGGGTAATGTCGATATTGAATACTACACCAGACTCATTCTCAGATGGAGGGTCCAATGCTTTAGACCTGCAGAGCCTAAGAGAAACCGCTGCTGCTCACATAGCGGCCGGAGCTACAATCATTGATGTTGGGGGACAATCGTCCCGGCCTAACGCACCGGACGTCACAGCTGAAGAGGAAATTGCCAGAGTCCTGCCTGCCATCGCCGCTATCAAGTCGTTACCAGAGGCAGAAGGGGTGGCAATTTCAGTCGACACGTATCGTGCTGCCGTCGCAGAGGCGGCTGTCAATGCCGGCGCGCACATCGTCAACGACATTTCTGCCGGAGCATTGGATCCACAGATGTTATCGACCGTGGCGCGACTAGGTTGCACTTACGTCATGATGCACATGCGTGGTACGCCAGCGACCATGCAAGATCCTGAAAATTGCGTATATGAAGGCCATGTGGACTGTGTCGTCCACGAGGAACTGTGGCTCCGCGTCGCCCTTGCAATCGAGTCGGGCGTCAGAAAATGGCGGATCATCCTCGACCCTGGAATCGGTTTTGCAAAGACCGAAGAGCAGAATCTTGGACTGCTACGCAAAGCATTTGTGTGGAGAAATGGCGATTTTTGGAAATCAATCAATACACGTCAAAAATCACACACGCAGATGCGTTCCATGCCTCAATTATATGGCTGCAGTCGCAAAGGATTCATCGGCAAGCTCACAGGCGTGACGGAACCGAAAGATCGGATCCTGGGGACTGCAGCAGCAGTCACGGCTTCGATTCGCGTTGGTGCAGATATTGTGCGTGTGCACGACGTCAAAGAAATGACACAGGTAGCCAAGATGGCTGATGCTCTCTATCGGCACAAACACAATACACATTGAAGACGAGAAACAAATCACGCGACGAGGTCACTGCCATGAGGCATGTGTAAGCGGTACGGAGCAATAGCACAAACCTACGTTCCTATTGTATATTAAAACAGCATACATACCTTTATTGCATACAATCATAGCATACCTTTGATCATCGTCAGCCTGCGCACATCATCTCCCCAAGGCCGACATTGTCCACTCAGTTCTATGCCTAGTAGGACGAATATATCATCGACATGTTTTGGTGAGCTTTCGTTGATAATTCAAGAAAGTATGATGGCTCAAAACGGCGCACGAGCAATTCTAGAGCTACGGTCGCTGATACTTTCTCGGCATCGAGACAGAACGCTGGGTGAAGCTGTCGTTCTCACGAAGAGGTTGGCCACAAGGCGCCTAAATGTGGCTAGCACTTTGATTCACGGCCAAAAGCTTAGTCCATTCCTGTCTTCCATATCATACTTGAGCTATGTCACTCTCTGGCTTCTTCTCGTCATTCTAGGAGGTATTGAACTGCGGGTCAAATGCAGCCGAAGAGCGGTGTTTGTCGGCGTTTGCACCAATGTTGCTGCTCCACCGTCCCCGAACTCCATCTCACCTCACCCCTCACTCTGACCAAACGCATGGCTCCACTGGGACACCACGGTCTTGAGGCTAATTGCAGCCAAGTCACATGTAAGGTAACATTATGTCGTATTCGCTTCTCCCACTTTCACTGTCTTTGCCAGATCTTCTCGTAGAAACATCTTCCTCTATCACCGTTCTTGTAACCATTACACCAGCTTCATCTGCCAATCATGTCTTCTCACGCCATCTACCCATCCCTCCGCGGCAAAAACGTCCTCATAACAGGCGGCGCAGAAGGCATCGGCGCCGCAGCAGTCGAGCTCTTCGCCCTGCAAGGCAGCCAAGTCATCATCCTCGACATCTCCGAATCCTCAGCTCAAACCCTCATAACCAAAATCACCTCTCTGCCCACCTCAGAATCTCAACCCATCCCAACACCCATCTTCCATCAATGCGACGTCTCCGACCTCCCAGCCCTGCAATCTCTCGCCACCAAAATACTCCAAGACCACGGCACAATCCACATTCTAATCAACAACGCCGCCTCAGCCGGCGCTCTCTCGCGAAAAGACACTCTATCAACGACGCCCGAAGCCTGGGACTTCAACATGAACGTCAACCTCCGCCACATGTTCTTCCTGACACAAGCCGTAGTTCCCTCAATGCGAGAAGCAGGCGGCGGCAGCATCATCAATATGGGCAGCATAACGTGGCGGATCCCCGCCGTCGGCTTGCCAGCTTACACGACGGTGAAGGCTGCGATCATGGGATTGACGAGGACGCATAGTAAGGAATTCGGACCTTGGGGGATTAGAGTTAATAGTGTTATGCCTGGAGCGATTGCGACGGAGAGGCAGATTAAGGAGGTCTTGACAGACGAGTATCGTGCTGAGGTGATGGCTGCGCAGAGTTTGAAGAGGGATTTGGGACCGATGGAAGTGGCGAAGGTGATTGTGTTCTTAGCGAGCGAGGAAGCGAGTGCGGTTACGGGAAGCAGTTATGTGGTCGATGGAGGGTGGTGTAGTGATCCTTGAATTGGCTGAAAATATCAATGAATAAATATGCTGGCTGTATGATGAATTGCAACACAACAGGATATAGAAAGATCATATATTTTACGCTCGGAATACGCTGTCACCGCAGTACACGACACCCCATTCCGCTGGCTTGTATGCATACAAGGAGAAAATGTCTCAACCCTTTCCCAAGAAAACGCCAGTATTCACCCAATATTAGATATCACAATTCCAACAGCCTAGTCAACCTTGCCCTGTGCTTGGACGCCGCTGTTGCCGCCCAACAGACCGTCCATGGGCCCGCCTTTTTCGCTAAGCTTAATGTAGCCACCGTTCTTCTTGACGTAGCTTCGCGCGTAGATAGCGCCACCGATGAAGAACACGAGGAGTATGATAGCGCTCACGAGCGGATGAGATAGGAAGCCACCCCTAATGACCCACCATAAGTGTCCGAGCGGCGTTGTTGTAGATTTAGGAGTGAGGTTTGAAGGGTTGGAGACGATGCGGGACAGAGTTTCCAGGATCGACGTTCTCGAAGGAACAATCGGGTTGCCGGTGATGGTGTTATCCCAGTAGCGCTTGTTGGCTTCGTCGTTGATCACAACGCGCTCACCGTCGCGGACCGAGATGCCGTAGGTAGTCCTGACCCAGCGTTCCCAGAACACACCATCAACCCAAGCGAAGCCAACCTCCTTGCGCTCAATGTCATTCATATCGATGCGAATGCCCTTGGCAGACCTCAGGGCGCGCTCGTTGTTACGGTCTTCGGCCTCTTCGATGCGAAGCTGCTTGGCATCGCGGAGTTCTTGCCTGGCAAGCTGGAACGATTGGGTCTGCTTGTCAATCCACTCCAGGGCAGCATTCTTGATTTCACGCTTTGCGCTAGCAAAGTCCTCTGGGCGGTCGCGGGAGAGAATTCCGAGCACGACAAGCTTGCCGCCGTCCATAATCTCACGAGCGTTCGATGCTGTGAGCTCGGGGACGATGGGAAGCCAGACTGATTGCATCCAGTCTAGGACACGGCGGTAGTCGCGCATTGTCTGCGGTGATAAGGCCTCATAATACGAAGGCTTGCCGTCACGGCTGACAAGTAGACGCGGCCACGTGCTGATCTTGAAGCGCTGAGACAGAGCAACGTCGGAAGACTTGACCAGCTTTGCGTGGCCGATGAGAGACATGACCAGGCGCTCAAGTGCGATGAAATCTTCAGAGGTAGTGGCCTGGTCGTAGCAGTAGAGGAAGATGACCTCTTCCTTCTCCTCCAGCTCTTCAAATTCAGCGGCAGTCACATCGCGTACGCCTTCCTCGACTGCGAGAGTCCTCTGAGCGTACTGGATCAAGTCGCCCAAACCACGAAGACCGTTGTATTCGATGCGTTCGCCTCCACGGAAGAACAAGATTGTAGGATAGCCCTTGACTTTGACGTCGCGGCAAAGTCGCTTCTCAATGTCGCAGTTCACCTCACCAATATTGACTTGTCCCTCCATCTTGCGAGCCATACCCTGCCAGTTGGGAGCCATGTGCTGGCAGTGAGGACACCAGGGAGCGTAGAATTTGATAAACCAAGGGTCGTGGGTCATGGTGACCAGACGCTGGAAGGTCTCTGCAGTCAAGTCTTGACTTCTTCCCGCAGCGTTGGGGACAGGCTTTGCGATCTTGGTAGCTTGCAAGGTAGACTTTGTTGACGTCGGCTTCGCAACTGCTTTCTCCAAAGGTGCAGGTTCAGGCATTGGCTTGTCGACAGTGTGGTCACCAACCTTGGGAAGCTTCGGGCCACCCTTGATTCTGCTTCCAGGCTTGATCGTCTCCAGAGTCTCCTCAATCCATGTGCTCATGAAGGCCAGATTCTGTGCGCCAGTGTTCGCCTTGACCTTCTTGCCGTCTTTGAACAACACGACAGTTGGAAAGGCGCCGATTTCCATCTTCGCGCATGCGTCTCCATTCGCGACACAGTCCACCTTGCCAAAGTGGAAGTCGTAGTATTTGGTGAAGCTGTTCAGGTCGTCCTCGGTGCCCTGGGACTGGGGGACAGGGTCATCGGTGTAATAGAATTCGTACATGGTCTGCCATGTTGGCGCGAAATGCTTGCAATGTCCGCAATAAGGGCTAAAGAATTCGACCATCCAGTATCCAGACTTGATTGTATCTTCCAGATCGTCTCCTTTTATCTCTGGCGAAGGGGGTACCTTCTTGCCGTTGAAGAGAGTATAGTCTCCTGCCCCTCCGTCTGTCTTGGTCTTGCCATCATGGCCATCCAAGGCGCCCTCCGCAGCCGGTGCATCTCGTTTGAACAATCGAGGCGCGGCCAGCGAGTCAGTGGCTTGATTTGATCGTCCAGCATCTTGCCGTGCAACAGCCACTGATGAAAGCAGCGGCAGGGCGAGCGAGAAGAGGGATGATATCCGCATGGCTAGTTGTGTGTGCGGGCAGAAGCCCCTGTGCTGCTACAAGCGTAGCGCAATATGCGTATGTTGGTGTGCTTGCGTGGCCCTTACAGAATCCTGGGTGGGGCTCGCGTACGCTGCGACTGGGCAATCGCACGCGGGCGATGGTATAGCGAGCGACTGCGGTGGGAGGGTAGGGTACGCGGAGTAATTATGCTGGGTGGAGAGGAGTGCGGCGATTAGATGGGACGAGGAGGAAGAAGTGGTGAATCGCTGTTGCCCGGGGTGTTGCAGCAGCAATCAGGTCGACTTGCACGCCCAGAGCCAACAGCCAGCCAGCCAGGGGACAGTACGGAGATCCCGCGCGTGCCCCGTAACAAAGCGAGCGAGCCAGCCAGCGCCAGAGCCACAGCCAAATGGAGAAGAAGCCAGAGCCAGCGCGGAAGGAGGGCCGAGCCATATCTGCTTACTACGACATAGACCATACTACCACCACCAGCGGCGAGCTTGAGCAATAGCCTTCGGCGCGCATACTCAGCAGCACCTCCAACACCACCCATTGGATCTTCACATCTCTCGCAGCCATGAGACCCGCCCTCCGCCTCCTCGCCTCCGTGCAAAAGGCGAAGCCCAGCCAGTTCCTCGAGCCCGGCGCGCCCACTGGTCTTGCTGGTCTCCTCGTCCACTCTACACCTCGCTCCACCCTCCTCTACGTCTACAACAACACCCTGGAGAAGCTCAAGGCTTTCCCCGAGCACAGCGTGTACCGCCAGTCCACCGAGGCCTTGACAAGGCACCGTCTGAGCGTCATCGAGTCCATCAAGCCCGCCGGTCTGGAAGAATGGCAAACCCGCACACAAAAGCTCGTCGACGCGCACCCTGAGGCGTTCCGCAAGATTCCCATCTCTACCCCTTCAGGCGAGAAGGCTTTCAACGTTGTGTGGAAGCCCGAGGCGCTCGAGGGCATGGCCACTGCCGAGTGGGACGACGAGTACGTCCCCAAGAAGCCTTTCGTTGAGGGCCCTGCGACCGAGGAGCAGAAGGGAGGCCTCGACCAGGCATTGCAGAGGGATTTGAGGGCAGAGAACGCAAAGATTCCTCGCATCGAGCCCGAGCCCGCTCTCACCGTCGAGCAAATCACAGAGATCGAGAACCAGATCCAGGCCGGTCTGCTCGAGGAGATCATTCAGGTCGCCGAGGGCGAGAACCAGCTCGTAGACACTCTTGCCAAGAGCCAGGTGTAAGTTTGGACATATCAAGCAAACACAAAGACCTACAGCTTATGCTAACACATCCAACAGTTGGGAGGACCTCGAGGAGAAGCCCGTCGAGGGCCAATGGACGTACTTCGAGCGCGGCACACACACCGGCACCACCCAAAAGAACTAAGTGTACACGGAGTTTGGTGGCGAACAGACGGGTTGCTACGGCAGGCCCGCAGCTGCTTTGTACATATGTAATAGATACCAGCTAACGCGCACAATTTTTCCTCGCCATGGTCGCGTTCATCAGTAGCCACAACAGTGCTGCATTATTGGAACAATGTATTGGTCGCCACCCAGAGACGTTCACCTGAGGAGCTTAGCATATCGGTCAAAGTGAATGTGAATTTCAAATTCTCTCTTGCAGTCTCGCGCAGCGCCAAGGGTATGCATTTCGTGCGCAGAAGTGTACACATGCTTGAGATTTTCAAAGTGCCTGTGCTAGCATTTATCGGGGTTTGAACGGGCTTCACAAACCATTCAGATGCTGATCTGATCATGACAGAGCCTCGGTGATAATATGTACTCACGTTGACAAGCGAAGAGGAGTAAGTGGCTTTAGCAACCCTTGAAAAACCAACAGCTTCTCTTTGGACCTCCCATGGGAATACACTCATAGCAATGGGCACAGAAGTAAGACCTGCCATTGCGACCATTGAGATACTCAATCAAACACGCCAGAAGTCGATACATATACTTATACCGACACACATAGAATCGATACTGGCTGCTACGGTCATTGAGATGCCAATAGATCTATGTCGATTTTTAACGATGGCTACATTCATATCAACAGGCAGAGACATATACTCGGCTCTACCGACCACTGAGATCCCGACCACGCCTCAACAACTTTTCTAGTGGTATGTATACTCATACTGACAAGCGCACATATAGCATTGGCTTGAAGCACGCATCGAGAAAAATAGCCATGTCAAAATACCAGTGCTAATACCGACAGACACAGAGACTGGATTGCCTTTCATGACTATAATCATGTCTATAGAAATACTGTCAGGCTCTCAGTGACCATATACACTTATACTGGCAGCCACAAAAACCGGTTATGCTTTTAGCGGCCACTGAGATACCACCGAACCCTCATGCAATTCCTGGCGGTACATGTGCTTATACTGAAAAGGGCAGAATCAAGCTTGGCCTAGCGACCATCGAGATGATAGAAGGGCCACACTGACTTATGAGTGAATTTTGTTCTTTGTTACAGGCTCAGAAGCAAAATTTGTCGGCATGATCATTGAGGCAGACTTGTGTTACTCAATCGTGTATACACTAGTCGCTCCCGCGGCCAGCGATAGCCATCTGCACAATTCACCTATCGACGTACTCATCAGTATCTTAAGGGAACGGAAAACATCACGGCGAGCATTCTTTTCATACGTCGTTTTGCTAGGAGGTAAGTGCTCTGACATACTTGCGTGCGCACTTCCGCTACGCACTACTTCTGCCACCTCTTAACAAACTTCGAATCGTACTGGTGCAACTCGACCGCGCTCCTCTTCCTGCGCTTGTCAGGGTGCACTTCGGCAGCAGTGATATTACCGCAATCAGGCGTCTTCAGCTCGCGACCGAAAACATCTCCCATCCAGATGAGCACGCCATTTGACCACCCAAATCCTTCGACAACCTCGTACTCGCCGCCGCCGCCAGCAGCGTTGGTGCTGTTGTCAGCGTACTTCTCGAACATGGTGCCGTTGGCCGCTGGGTCCGCGCCTTCGAGCTGAGGCAAATCCTCAGTGTCACCGCCTGTTACGCGCCAGGTGCAGAAGGTCGAGTCGACGTAGCGCTGGCTGAGATTGAAAGCGAGCTCTTGCGTCCAGATGTAGGATGGGTCGTCTTCGCCGAACGTAGCAGGTGTGTTGAGCAAACCAGCCGTGACAATGTACTGGTGCGGCGGCCAAGCATTGGGCTCGTCCCACTGCTCGCCTGTCTGCAGGTTTGTAGCGGGGATGGTGCCGGCTTTGCGCATCAGCTGGTCGGCGACGGGAGCGTAGGCTCGCTGGACGGCTTGCGGGTTGTTCTTGAGGCGGTTGGGAGCAGCGCCTGTCCAGAAGGGGTAGAATTGTGCTACGTTAAAGGCCATCATCTGGCCTTCTGGAGCGCCGGCACGCTCTTCTTCGGTCGAGTCTGCATCAGCCAGGATGTAGACGTTGCGAGCGGAAGAGGTGAGGTTGTAGTCCTGTCCAGAGAGAAGGGCACCAGTCAGTAAGTTGTCTCAGACACTTTAGGGGCTATATGCTTGACACTTACGAAGTACCGGAAGTGTTCTTCGTCCCACATGATGGATGTCATGGCTTTGCTGCGGTTTTCGGCGAGTTCAGCCCATGCTGCGGCTGCGGTGGTATTACCTGTTTGGTTGTAGAAGCTGGCGATAACAACTTCGTTGTGGTAGAGGATAGAGTTGAGATCGACAGGGACAATCTCCTTGGTGTTGATCGAGCGCAGAGGGAAGTACACATCATTGACTGCGTCGCCGGGTGTCCTGAGCCAGCGAGACGAGTAGTCCCAGCCGGACTCGGCGCCGGAGGCAAGGTCTGAGTAAAGTGTTGCGCGCTGGCTCTCATTCTGTATTGTGTCAGTCATATAAGCAGTCAAAAGATCTTCTTATCGAACGAAGAGCGAGTTTAATGTTGACAGAGAAAAGTGAGAAAGTCATACTGCCAAATGTTAGCTATTGTACCTAGATGATGGACGTTTGACGTATAAACTCACCCAATGATGTTCCAGGGTAGATAATGCCGCTCTCAGCATAGTAAGACTCGTTGGTTGCGGTGATGTAGTCTTCGCGGTAGCTCTCAGGTCTTGGCTGAGTATTCGAGACCTCGTAATTATTCAGAGTGTATGTTTCTCCGTCGACTTCGACATCGACGCTGCGGTTATTTGTAAAGAATTCGTGTTCCTTGACAAGCGTCGGGAGAGCCCTTTCAATGATGCTGGTGTCGTTGGTGTATTCTACATACACGCGGATCATCTGCGTGAGGAGCTGGAAGAAGTCCCTGTCAGCGCGGTCAACGGCATCATAGGACAAAGAGTACTTACGGGAGGCTGGCTGCGGTTTTTGTAGTACTGCCTCGCACCATTAGGCATGAAACCGATCTCATCGATAATATCGAGGAAATTCTCAATGATGTTCCGGGCGATCGCTGTGAAAGATCCTTGAGTGCGCAGGAGTCCCTCGACAATCCAGAATGAATCCCAGTAGTAAGGTTCTCTGAAACGACCGCCAGCAACAACGAAGCTCCTGGTCACAGGGATGAAGGAGCTCACGCAACCAGTGCAGTTACCGGCGCCCACATACTCGCGAGTCAAGTCGGGCCAGATATCGATGACCTGACTAATGAAGTCGCGAACATCAGAGCTATTGACATGCTCTAGGAAGGTCGGATCTGTGGTCAAGTCTGATGTAGGGACAGGAGCAAGCTCAGAGCCAGCTTCACCGAAGTACTCGGACAGGAAATCATTCAGTTCGGTGTTGTTGCTCAGAGGCTTTGTCAGGTTCTGGAAGGCGGCGATAACTTCGTCTAGCGGGCGTTTCGTAGGCCTGGTCAAGGATGTCAGCACTCGGTCATCGGCCCTTTCGCTCCGATTGAACGTACAGATCGACGAATGTCTTCGAGTCCTCGAACGGTCGGGCTAACTCGATCTCCTTCAGAATCTCGCCTTGACAGTAGATTGGGCTGTCGCAAGGTGCGATAACTGAGCCGTTCTGGTAGAGAGCCGATGCCAATGGCAACAACGATAGGAGTGCCGTAGACAGCATCTTGACTTACAGATCTGCGGAGCGCGAGTTGTGTAGTCGGGCGTACTCTGGAAGCCTTGCTACGACCTAAAGCTTTAATAGAGCTTCTCGCACTGAGGGGCGCGTTCAGGCCATCTGAAAGCACCCATTCACTTGACCTGGAACGATGTCATCGTTGCCTGACATGGACGCCAAGTCAGGCCTACCACAATTTACGAGTGAGATGTGCAGGCACCGCGCCCTGCGATGCACGACGAGGCGAACCCTCACCAGAATATTCCCTCATTATGTGAGGGAAGGTGCTGAAGATGCCAGTCCCACACGTGCGCCAAGTCGCGTCGAGGTCTTGGTGTTTGGCTGCAAGGTGCCGCTTGCGTCACTTGCGTCTAGAAGATCTCCACGACTCCGCAGTTTTGTTGCTTGGCTGCTACCATTCTTGCCGGAGAGGCTGGGGAATACCGGAGACGGACGGAGGGTTGAATGGATGGCGGAACAAAAGCGCCGTTGCGGTGTCTCAGTGGCGTTGTGGCTCTGCGATGTGAGGAAGTATGCTGACAGCAGCCGCGAGAGTCCTGCAGAAGCAATGTGAATACATGAGGAGGAGTCGCAACACACGCTTTTGTACGTACGAATGGATTGCTATCGTGCACTGACTCTATCCATTGAGAATACCATGTCTTGTTGCCTTGGCATGCTACTAGTCTTACTCTCATCAGGAAGGTCGACGACTACGGTGGGTCATTCGTCCGCAATGTTATCAGTAAGGCATGATGGCGCTGGATGGCTATATGAGCAGCGAATGCGCATCAAGATGTGACTGACACACAGCCCTGATTTGCCGTTCTGCTGATCTGAAGATGATCAAGTCAATGCTCACTGGAGCCCTCATGGGCAGCGGCCTTGCCTTCGCCCAGACAAACTTCACGGGCGACATCCTGCACGGCTATCCGGTCATCTCGCACCTCGACATTGCCGACGTACCGGCCAATACTATTTCCCGCTACTGGATCTCTGCTGCTCAGGCTCAAGGTGGCCTTGACTACTTCATCCCAGTATTCGTAGCGAGAGGTACAAACAGCTCGCTGCACACTGGCCGCAAACTCTCCCTTTCGGCTTCGATCCACGGCGACGAACTCAATGGCATTCCTGTTGTGCAACGCGTGTTCGCGAGCTTGGGAGAGACAGTCTCTTCCGGTGCTCTCAATGGTACCATCATCGGCATCCCCACTTTGAATCCGAATGGAAACATCCACAACCAGCGAAACTTCTTCACAAGCTCCTCGAACGGATTCTACTACAATCTGAACCGCCTGATGCCGGGCGAGAGCCTGGAAGATGGCGGCGACCTCGCTAGCTCATACGACTTCTCCGTCTGGAACAATGTGTGGGGCAATACGAGCAACGTCGATATCGCAGTTGACTTGCGTGAGTGCTAGATAGAATACACATGTGCGCAATATACGCAAAGCTGACTTTCTGCCCTAGACACACTCTCAACCGGATCCAGCGGACCTCTGTGGGCCTATGCCGATTTCCGTCTACCTGGCGTCCAGCGCCTTGCGGAGCTTGCACAGCCCGATATCATCAAGATCGACCCGGGCGAGCCCGGCAGTGTCGAGACGACTTGGGTAGACAACGGCATCCCGGCGATTACGCTCGAAGTAGGCCCTGCGAAGGTCTGGAATCGCACGCTCATTGGCCGCGCGGAGGAATTCATATACCGCCTGATCGATGACTTACAGATGGACACGAGCAAGGCTGCAAATCAGACGGCTCCCGTGGCTGTGGATCTGTCGGAGACCTACAAGGCGACGAACGTGTCTAGTGTGTCGGTTATGCACAGTGGTTGGGTTGAGCTGAATGTCGTCCCGCTCCAGGACGTCACCGAAGGTCAGGCAGTCGGAACTGTGAGAAATTCTTGGGGAGATGAGCTCGAACAGTTGGTTGCGCCAGTGACAGGCAGAGTCTTGACCGTCCGAGTTGATGCCGCTGTCGAGCAGGGTGCTGGGGTAGTGGATGTGGTTTACAATGCTACCTCGACGGATTAGGAAATTGCTACATAAGCAAGCCAATGACAATGTGTATACATGAGGTCCTGCTAAATCCTCGCACGACATCTCTCACTGGTTCATATACTCACATACATTCGACGCTGTTGATACGGGCATATTGGTCATTGAGGGACTGTAATGCTTTCGTGAATATCTCAAAGGTGATCAATCAAGCTCTGGGCCTATAGCTGCCGATATTAGCATGAACGTGGATGCGATCCATTTCATTCTCGCAGATGGTTTCCAAACAGAGTGTAGTGATAGCATACAGTTGTTGCGCTGAAGGTCTCACATGCAGCTGGATATTCTGTCTCAATGGAGTTGGTGATGTTCATAGATTTACGGCTGATAGTCAAGGCGTAACCACCCCAGAAGATCAAGTGGCAGTGGAACTCTAATCCAAAGTCACCGCCACTAATATGAGCACTGAGGCACCCTAAATCAACATGGACCTGGGCGTGAGAATAGTACATGTAGATGCAGTCAAGATTGTGAATCACAATAACCCCAACCCCAACCCCAACCCTGTTCAGTCTCAGCGCCTGGATTCAATCCGAAATCTCGAGGTGCATGCATGTGTACATGCGCATGTAGCTAGCCCTTGTACTGGTGATTGTGGTCATACAACGTGAAAGCTAATATTGAACGCAGTCTTGCATTTAAGCACCTGGACCGCGAATGACGTGAATGTACAAGTCGCATCCAGAAGATGAACCTGAACCGGGTGAAACCGCAGTTGCTTGCAAGCATATACTGTGTGGTCATGTGGTCTCTTTTTTCAATTGTGGTTTGATCTAAAAAGCAGCTACGTGTGCATATCCTGCATATACTGTACTTATTGTCAAGATAGACACATAAAATGGTAGCAATTGACGCGCCGGTAGAGAGCACATGTGCCGCTGGAGTGCGGAATTCGTCCATCGACGTTATCGTTATCGGGTGCAATAGCAGGCGGTACAGTCTGATAGCTCAACAAGAAGCGGATACCGACGGTCCGGTCGGCGACACAGCAGTGCGTGGCCCGTGGAGTGACAATTCCACAATTCTATAGAGTCACACGTGTGTGCAGGCTCACAGGTACCCGTGGCTTCTTCCAGCAACATCAATTTTGATGGTATCAGATGAGGATTTTATTTTCGGAGACGGGCCAGAACGCTTGACGGTCCCAGCACCACGTGCTGTAGACAGTAGCGGTAGCTGCCGCGGACACGCAGCACTGTTCAAGGAATCAAAACAAAGTCGGTGGATGATTGGGTGCTGACTGGAAGAGGGCATGTGTTGGATGCCGTTGATAGCACCCGATCTGCAGAAACAAGCCTTTTTAGTCAGCCAGATTAGCGCGGAATGGCGTTTTAGCGCATAAATGACGTAGAATCTCGCGCCAAACAGTGAGCATTTGCAGACCGAAGACCCGTGAGGACCGAGCGGCGAGTTCTCTCCATTATTCTGCTGAGGTCCAGAAGTGCCCAATGCCATATGTACCCGTAGACCCGTCACAAGTGGGTGCTTGCATGTTTTTGCCTTTCTCCAGATCTTCTCTCACACACCGGCACGGGCGCATTGGAGGCTCGTTACCCACCAACCCTTGAATTGACACAAGCAGCACTTCGTCAATATGAACACCGAAGATGTCGCCAGGCTTCGTGCCGAGCGAGACGCCAGCCCTACACGATGGCGACAGTACGATCCAAATGACGAGATGCGCGCAAGCTGGTACGCTGCTCACCCAGACGATCCTCACCAGTGCGAAGCTCAATGGCAGGATACAACGACACAGCCAGCACAAGAAGAAGCAGAGGATCTGGCGGCGGCAGACCGACAAGGGAGTCGTGCTTCAACATCCTCAAGCTCCAGTGTTGGCTCAAGGTCCAGTGTGGCCAGGCGTGTACCAACTACAAATACCTTGCGGACAATCTCCACGAGACAAGCTGAGCACGACATATCGCGCCTGAACACCGCACAAAGAGATCGCGCAGTCCTTGCATACCTCGAACGACACCCAACTGCCATACAACGCATCGATGATCATCGCTTGCAACATTCACAGACTGTTGGCACAACCAAAAGCAAACCTTGGAAAGAGCTGCCTGACTTTGGTGGCGGCAAAGAATACCCACCACTGCTGCCGGACAGAGAGGAATACGTTGTTGAGTTCTCCGGCCACGATGATCCATCTCATCCCCAGAACTGGGCAACGAAGCGCAAGATGATCATCTTTACGATTCTCGTGTACAATTCGCTCACCGCGACCTTCGCTTCAGCTGTCTTTTCGCCTGCGGGAACCACAGTAGGTACCCACTTTGGCGTGAATCAGCCCACTGTGACACTAGGAACTTCACTCTTCGTACTTGGCTATGCCATTGGACCTCTGTTTTGGGCGCCAGTCTCCGAGTTGTATGGACGAAGATTGCCTGTTATCTCAGCCTCCGCTGGTTTCGGCATTTTCATGATTGCAGTCGCCGTGGCCAAGGATATTCAGACTGTACTGATCTGCCGTTTCTTCGCCGGTCTCTTCGGTTCTTGCGCTCTCACGATCGTACCAGCTATCTTCTCAGACATCTTCAACAACGAGACGCGCGGTATGGCTGTTGCCGCTTTCTCTGCCAGTGTTTTCAATGGTCCCCTGGCCGGCCCTCTGATCGGTGGCTTCATCACCAAGAGTTATCTCGGCTGGCGATGGACTCAGTACATCCCTGCATTCATGGCTTTCAGCTGCGCTATACTAGCACTATTCCTCTTGGACGAATCCTATCCCCCCATCATCCTTGTCAGCAAAGCCAGCGAGCTACGCCGACTGACTCGCAATTGGGGAATCCACGCAAAGCAGGAAGAAGTTGAGGTTGACCTGAAGGAGCTGGTCACGAAGAACGTCAGCAGACCATTGAGGATCCTCATCGGCGAACCCATCGTGCTTTTAGTGTCCATCTACATGGCATTCGTGTACGGAATGCTCTATTTGTCTTTGACAGGCTACTCTATTGTCTTCGGTCAAATTCACGGCATGAGCCCCGGCGTTTCCGGTCTACCATACATCGGCATGATCATTGGCGTCATGATCGGATTCGTAGCCATCATCCTGACCAACCCAAGCTACGTCAAGAAGTTGAAAGCGAACAACAACATCCCCGTTCCCGAGTGGCGTCTGTTTTGGCCAATGATCGGAGGAATCAGTTTCACAATAGGTCTCTTCTGGTTCGGATGGACGGGATATACGAGCAGCATTCCTTGGATCGTCCCCACGCTTGCTGGCCTGGCTCTTGGATTCGGAATCTACACAATCTTCTTGCAGTTGATGAATTACATCATCGACTCCTACCTGATGTTTGCAGCCTCTGCCATTGCCGGCAACACCATGTTGCGAAGTCTTTGTGGTTTCGCTTTCCCCATGTTCGCGACCCAGATGTTCGATGGTAAGTCTTTGAAACCCTCTCTTAAAGCCTCCCGAGCCAAAAGAATTCACTAACGACTCTCCAGGCATTGGTATCAACTGGGGCATGACTGTATGTGGCTGCTTCTCTGCTCTACTCATTCCTATGCCATTCATCTTCTTTGCGTTCGGCAAACGTATCCGCGCGAAGAGCAAGTTCGCACCTGCACCAGATCTTAAGCAAGACGCAAAGCGACGAGACGAAGAAGCAGGAGGCACAGTCGGCCAGACCAACAAGGAGAATGCTGAAGCTCCTGCCGTCGGCATGGGCTCCAGCGACGAGAGTACAAGTGAGAAGAAGAGCGTACCATCCTGAAATGGTCGCGGTCTTCGCGCTGATCGGTGTACAATTTTGGACACTACAGACAAAGAGGGAACGGAGAAGCCGGAGGCGTTTACTTTCTTGATTATACCACGATTCGAATACGATGATTTTAATACTGTCTTACCGCACATGTCTGCACATGATCTTGCGTGTTTTGATGCTCATATCAGTGGCCCTATCTCTCGGCTGTGGTCTGTTGCCCTTGAAATATACTCGAATATATGCTAGTCTGATAGCGAACGATGTGCCTCTGCCACCTGGTATCCTCCAGAGGTACTCATAATGGCCGTCGAGAGCGTAAACCCAGATTCAATGTATGACCAAGAGCCCCATCCCCGGCTACTTACGTCCGATAGCCATCAAAGATCTTCCCTGCAGCGTGCCAGGAGCCTCAGGGCACAATTCCTTGCACTTCTCAACGGCAACCTCTTTGTAACGCTTGACCTCGTCATCAGTCATCTGCTTCGTCAGAGCGACTGCGTGCGGCAGCTTCGTGATCAGGAACTCTACCAAACTCTCATGCTTCTCAAAGCGCATAGTCACCGGCACCCTCTCGCTATGCACATCCTTGAAACCCGCAGTCTCGAGCTCCTTCTTGAGTAGGTCGACGTTGCTCCACGCTTCCGGGAGCGTGGCTAAAGTGAGGTCTGGACGCACCTTTTCGAGAGTGTACATGAGATCAAGCCATTCGCTACCCTCCCAGGAAGTGCAAGCCGTCAAGCCACCGGGCTTCAGCACTCGCAGAGATTCAGTAAGACATTTCTGGGGATTAGGCGTCATGAAGTAGACCCAGCCGGCCAACACGTGGCTCTTCGAGTCGTCAGGCACGCCTTTCAAATCCATCGCATCGAGGACTTTCGTCTCCACGCGCTCCCACAATTCCTTCTTGTTGCCGGAAGCGATCGCTTGCTCCTTTGAGCTATCGACTTGCTTGACCATGCCATCGCTGAAGTCAGATGCAAGAATCGAGCAGTCGGCTGGGAGTTGGTCGCCGTACAAGTCGATGATGTGAGAGGTAACCGGGCCTGGGCCGCAGCCGTTGTCGTGGATGGCGGTTGCTTGGGACAAAGGCAGGATGCTGTTCACGCGCTCGAGCAAGACTTTGATGGCTGCTACGCCGGGTCCGGAGCTGAACTCCTTGTACTCCTCGGCCAACCTATTCCAGTCATCCCCTTTGGCTGGAGAAGAGCGGCGTTAGTGGATGCTATTGACAGAGGTTTTCTGTGGGCATTTGTGGACTTACTGTCTTGGAGTTTGAAGGTGTTCCCTGACGACATCTTGCTGATGAGAGCGAGTCTACGTTGTACGGTTCGAGGTTTGATCGTGGCGCTGGCAAATCGCGTTGGTAATTGGCGCAGTCTGAGAGCTATCTTGAATCCTTGTAACCGAGTATTGTGAGTATTTAGCAATGAGGATGAATGTGACGGTTTTAAAGGACGAACATGATGATTATATATCTACTTCTGCGGGCTCTAACGCATTCCAGGTGACTGCTCAACACAGACGTCGCTCGGAGACATTTTGATGGTTCCAAATAATGTTTCCGAGACGAAGGATGTGAGCTGATGAGCTGGCGTTCGCTTTCAGCTCTGCCACGCTATTCCTACCAAGCAGAAGCCACTTACAAATCGTGCAGCGAGTCTGAAACCGGCCTTAACGTCTGGGTCGGAGCATTTTTCTGATGTCCCACTGGAGAGATCCGTTCGCCTATTTCATATGACAAACTGCAGGCGGTGGCCGTGCATGATTACATTCCCACAAAGTGACTTACAATTCATTATCACAAGTGTGCACATACTAGTTCTCAATGGCCGACATAATGACTTGTTGTTCCATGACCAACGATACCAGCATATTACTTGCAAAGAGGGAGGCATTTTGTCACCAGTATCTCACTGGTGCATAAATCATAATTTGGACTGACAGCTGCTTGTACCAGCAGCACCGGGCCAAGTCATTGACAGGGTTTACTCTTTGAAATACAACAACTAATCTAGAGGCGGACTGACGCCGCTCGCAGAAACGCCTCGCTCCATTATTCCTTCCTTACGTCGCGTGAAACACGGGGTTATCATACATGTTAGTCTAGTTGTATTGAGCGTAAGCGGCAGTAGAGTTGAACTTTAGGCCACCACGAATGACCTTCTCCACGGCGCTAAGGAAATCCTTCTCAGTGGCAACCTTTCTCCTGGCACGAATGGCAAACATGCCCGCCTCGGTTGCTACTGAGCGCAACTCGGCACCAGTGCTGTTGGGGCAAAGACGCGAGATAAGCTCCCATCTGATGTCACGCTCAACACTCATGCTCTTCGCGTGGATGCGAAGAATGTTGGCACGGCCCTCCATGTCGGGAAGGGCGAACTCGATCTTCCTGTCAATACGTCCAGGTCTCATGAGGGCGGGATCCAGTGTTGAAGGTCTGTTGGTAGCGAACATGACCTTAATGTTGCCTCTGCTGTCGAAACCGTCAAGCTGTGTGATAAGCTCCAGCATAGTGCGCTGAACCTCGTTGTCGCCACCCGCACCGTCATCGAAACGTGCACCACCAACCGCATCGATTTCGTCGAAGAAAATGATGCAAGCCTTCTTCGTGCGGGCCATCTCGAACAGCTCGCGGACCATACGCGCACCCTCACCAACGTACTTTTGCACAAGCTCAGAACCAATAACACGAATGAAAGTAGCGTCGGTTCTGTTGGCAACTGCACGAGCACAGAGTGTTTTACCAGTACCAGGAGGACCGTAGAGCAGTGCACCCTTAGGCGGATCGATACCGAGGTTGACGAAGCGCTCTGGCGAGAGCAAGGGCATCTCCACAACCTCACGAAGCTTCTCAATCTGCTCCTTGCAACCACCAACATCGCCATATGTGACATCAGGCTTGTCCTCGACTGTCATCATGGTGACACTGGGATCGATCTTGGGCGGTAGAGGCAGCATAATCTGATACTTATTGCGGTCGACACCAACGCGCATGCCTTCCTCGATATCCGTAGGACTCACGCGCTCACCAAGGTTGACAACGAATTTAGCGATCTGCTTGACGTTGATAACGTATTTGCTCTTCTCGCTGTCCTTCTCGTCGGGGATAATCTTGGTGCATCGTGCGACTTGTAAAGGCTGCTCTTCGCTCATGCGCTGTCGGTCGGCGGCGATATCCCATAGATGAGGTGGTGCGAGACCTGTGTCCGACTCTTTCACACCGATCTTCTCGTTCACTGATGTTTGTTTGTCCTTGATGTCTTTCTCGAGCTGCTTCAATGCTGTGGCGTACGGTGCGGAATTGTAAGTCTTGAGGACTTGGATATCTCTGAGTTGCACATGTTAGTATCCCGTTCACGGAGCATGCTATGCAACCAAAACGTACTCGTCTGTGAGAGGTGCAATCTTCTTCTCCTCCTTTTCTTCGTCATCAAAGTTCTTCTGGTGCTTCTCCCAGTTCGCACCCGTTGCTGAAGGCATGTTCGCGGTGTCTCGTTGGTTGATGAGTTGTCGGTAGTGAGGCCGCGATTGCGAGTGTCGTGTTGCAGGAGGCGGGACGTGCGCTCCAGGCCGGCTTAATGGTGGGTTTGCGGCTCGTGATGCAGGTTATTATCGGATGTGATGGTATTGTTGGAGCCGGTGGTGGATTAAAGTAGAGTCGATTTGCTGGATAGAGGTGTCGATGATAGGTGCTGGTGTTTGGTTAGCAGCCAGCGCTCTTGCTCTGGCGACCGTCATCGTGCCTGCCTCAGGCGCGAACGTCAAGCGGCGGCGGGGAAGGGAGAGGCAGCTCGAGAAATCGCGAGAGTTTGGACGTTTCAATCGAGGAGGGACGCTTTGAGGTAAACGAAGCATATCACCCAACCAGTCATCCTTACAGGACACCGATTTCACCAGGAAGTCACCTCGCTTCTCGGCCGAAAACCACATAATCCTTCACAATGGCGCAAGGCGCCAGCAGCAACGCCGGCAACAATGCCTTCAAGGACAAGGAAAAGCCCACAGCCGTCCGCACAGCCAACATTATTGCCGCACGATCAGTCGCAGATGCCATAAGGACGTCTCTCGGCCCCAGAGGCATGGACAAGATGATCCAGACTGGCAAGGGCGAGACCATCATCACCAACGACGGAAACACTATGCTCAGAGACATGGCTGTCATGCACCCCGCCGCGAAGATGCTGGTTGACCTCGCAAACGCTCAAGATATTGAGGCCGGTGATGGTACCACCAGTGTTGTGGTCATCTGTGGTTCTCTTTTGGGCGCAGCAGAGAAGCTTTTGGCTAAGGGCATTCACCCGACCATTATCAGCGAGTCTTTCAACAGAGCCGCGGCGGAGGCTGTGAAGGTACTGGAGGGCATTTCTACCCCGATCAACATGACCGACAGACAGACACTTCTCAAGGCGGCATCCACCTCGCTTTCCTCCAAGATTGTTTCGCAAGAACCTAAGCTGGCTCCTATGGCCGTGGACGCTGTCCTTCGCACAATCAACCCCAACAACGCACAAAACGTCGATCTCAGGAATATCAGGATTTTGAAGAAGGCGGGTGGTGTCATTGACGACAGCGAGATGGTCGAGGGAGTTGTGTTGAGGCAACAGGTTGTCAAGAGCGCGGGAGGCCCTTCACGGATAGAGAAGGCCAGGATCGGTCTGATTCAGTTCCAGCTCAGCCCTCCTAAGCCTGACATGGAGAACCAGATTGTCGTCAACGACTACAGACAGATGGACAAGATTCTCAAGGAAGAGCGCACCTACCTCCTGAACATGGTCAAGAAGATCAAGAAGGCGAAGTGCAACGTCTTGCTCATTCAAAAGAGCATTCTTCGCGATGCAGTAAACGACCTTTCACTTCACTTCTTGTACAAGCTTGGAATCATGGTTATCAAGGACATCGAGCGCGACGAGGTTGAGTTCCTTTGCAAGTCTACCGGCTGCAAGCCCATTGCCGACATCGACAGCTTCACTGAGGACAAAATGGGCTCAGCAGACCTTGTTGAGGAGACCAGCAGCCTTGGCTCAAGAATCACCAGGATTACTGGCATCAAGCACACCAACCCCAACGCGGCAAAGACTGTCTCCATCGTTGCCCGCGGTGCCAACCAGCTCATCCTCGACGAGGCCGAGCGCAGCTTGCACGACGCCATGTGCGTTATTCGCTGCCTGGTCAAGAAGCGCGCACTTCTGCCGGGCGGTGGTGCACCTGAAATGGCTGTTTCCACACACTTGGCTAAGGTTGCAACTACGGCAGCATACCCCGACAGCATCTGCTGGAAAGCCTACGCCGATGCTCTCGAGTTGGTGCCTGTCACACTTGCTGAGAACGCAGGTCTGAACAGCATCAAGGTTGTCACAGAGCTCAGGGCACGACACGCCAAGGGCGAGACCAACGTCGGTGTGAGCATCAAGCGTGGTGGCGTCGGCGTCATGGGCGGAGAAGACAAGAACGCGACTGGCGAGGGTGTTATGCAGCCTTTGCTCGTCAGCACAAGCGCCATTGAGTTGGCCAGTGAGACGGTGAAGATGATCCTCAGGATTGACGACATCGCCCTGTCGAGATAGAGTAGCCGACAGTATGATAGACGTGAAACGGATTGACATAACTGTATGACACTCTTCGCAGCAACTTGGCTCACGCGTGATCAGCTTCCCCCTTGAACACATTGACCCGTCTCCGACTTTGCCTGGCTTTATTGTGGTCATCTGACATTCCTTGCTTATCGCAGCCTCCCATCGCACCTCGCCGAACTAAGATACTGCTACGGTATTCCCCAGACCGCCTTCCCCGAGTAAATCATCCAGCTCCAAACTGCCTACTAGGTAAGTTATGAGATGCCGACTCATCACCATCACCAACTGCAGGGCCCAGCGGCTGACATCGGCTTTACAGCCTTATCTTTCTTCCACCTTACAGTACCTAGAGCTGTAGCTGCAGCTCGGCTGTCAACATCAGTCCACATGACTGACGTCGCGCAAAACCACCATTCGTCAAGCTGGGTGTGAGGCAGGCGTCTATTTGCCTGCGCAACTGCAATCGGCACGATTCTTCGCGGCTTCGCTTGCATGAACGTCTGCGCTACCAAAGCCACTGCTCTGCGCCTCTATGCATAACAGAGGTCACAGGGCCTTGAAATTGAGCCCAGGGCTGTAATTATACTTTCCATCTTGTCCCACGTGGAGAGCTTCTAATTGGCGAATTGACTCCGGTGAACAGTCTCCCTAGCACACTGGCGATGCAATGTTCGTAGCATCTCACACAGCCCTGTCAAATCCTGTCCGGTACCTCGTCTTGACCTCGTCCTGACCGACTCTTTGCGTCTAAGCCTCGGGCCAGCGCATCGTTCAGACAATGATAGGCTCGACATCCGACCATCCCGTCGAGTCACCCTGGGACGAAGTACTGTACGAGGTATCGCATATTGTCCTTTCCCCGCATGTTCACATGTCACAATGCATACACTGGAGTCGCCGGGACAGCTTCCATGTGGCTACGCCAATCTTTGCAGGCATCGCCTGTGATGCACGTTGTCCGGCTGCTCGGATGCCGACGAGATGGGCTGCCCGATCGCCTGCGTCCGACCACTGTGCAACTGTCGGTATAATCGTGTTAGCCTACGGCATTATATTGTTATGCCGCGAGTGCCTTACAGTAGTTTAAGCGCTGGTTGGATAAGCGCTGCTTGTGACTTGAGAGGGAGTCTCGGGGTGCTGGGCAGACTGGCACAGATATGAAGGGCTTCGAGCTGCTCGCGAGGATGTCTTGCTGTTCCTCTATTTCTCCAGGCTTGTGAATTTACTCGCACCATTATCACTTTACCGTCCTGAGTGACACACTTGACAATAGCTCTGTATATCTGCGCGTTCTACCACCGAGCTGATTCTTGTTTTGCGTTGTGCGATACGCACTTCAGCATCCAGACATCGCGTCTAGGAGGCGAAAATAACATCCGTCTACTATCACTCAAAGTCCTGTACCTATGCCACTGAGCAACGGTCGCTCCTCGAAATATCGCTTACCCAACAAGTCCGGCGTCAAGAAATCCAACAGATCTCGCAAGACCAAATGCAGATGTGCTTGCACTCGAGCTCACTACATGAGTGAAGTCAAAGACGCTGACAACGATATTGCTGATGTACAAACCCCGACTCGAGGCCGTTCAATCACACCGAAATTCGATCGCACAAATGGCAATGGCAGGCTGTACGAGGCTAACCAGATGAACACTGCTGCAAACGCCTCGTACCCGACAACGGCTTACTCTGTCGAAGGCGAGGAAGGGCTAGCAGCCTACCAGATGGAAGACATCACACGAATGGAAGTCGACGGCGCAGGATCGAATCACGCCAACGAATCCATCCAGCGCTGGCTCAGCCAACGCGACGTCTCTGGGCACCGGTACGGCATATCGAACTCACCGAAAGCTTCGATGTTCGTCGAATCCAGCAGCACTATGGCGCCCAGCTTGGCGTCTTCTGGCTACCTGCCGCCAGGTATGGCGTCTTCTAGCGACTTACTTCCTTTCACGATGGGTGGCTTCGAAGGAGGGACGGACGTCAACACGCAACAATGTGCTTTCACGCCGCTGTGGCTGACGCATGAGCAGCGATACTGTCGCAATATGCACCTGGGAGCGGGGCTCGAAGCGGGCGCTGGATATTCGCCAGAGCTTGATATGTCTGGCGTTGAGTGAACTGTCAACATGAGCCTTTTTCTTTACCTATTTGATGGAAGTGTCGCAATGGCGCTATTGGGTTTTTTTCTTTCGCAACGGCCTTGTCTACTTTTGTGTATCTCATTGTTCATGGAGTCTGCTGCAGGTACGGCTGTGATCTATTCTGTTTTCTTGAGCGAAGCGTAAATTTTGGGCAGGTTGGACGGTATACGTTCTGTATAACACGATCTGTAGCAATTTATGTATGGATGAATTGAGCTCACTTACCAGGGTTCTCTGTGCGGTATCGCCACTTGGCTGGCTCGAAAACGGAAAGGAAGTGACAAGCTTGTGCGGGCATCGACTGACCTGCATTGACTTGGAAATGTCAAGTGACACACAAGCATCTGCAAAATTGAGTCGATCGAATCGCCTAGATCTGACTATGCAAATCAGTTCAAATTAGCGATATGCTGCGGAATTCCATGGAGAAGCCCAGTCAGACACTGAATGTCATGTTGCTCACCGACCCCTTGGACCCAGGGACCGGTGGAAGACGTTCGCCAAGTCGCGTGGGGAGTGCTTCCATCGAAGCGTATTTTGCTCGCAGGACGCCACGAGCAAAAATGAGCGTCTCGACAACAAGAGAAGCATGGGAACCGCTTGGCATGGCTTGGGAAGAGATGTGTATTTATTGAGGGGATACAGCGTCCAGGGTGTAACAAGCGAAAGTGTATGAGATGCACATTGTTACAAGGCTGCTCTGGGCCGACGCCACAGAGCTGGCGTTGGCGTTCGATTCATGGACCTCAGCCTGGGCTCGCCACGTGAGGAACCGAATGGGCGCTCCGCGTTTCAAGACTCTACTACTATGGGCCCTGGATGTCAAATGGCCAGGAATTGCAAAGCGGTTGGATATTTTTGACGGTGTGCGTATGGTGTGGCAGCTGTCGTCGGGAAATCGCCGTAGCTCTGGCCTAGGCCTCAAATGCATACACAGGAGGTCTTGGTATAGCGATGTTGGAAATACCAATCGACTGAGGCCGATGTACGGAGCAAAGTCCTCTGTGACATGTGACTGGTTATTCGCGTGCCGTGAGTTGTTGTCCAGGGTGCCTGGTGCGCTCTATTAGTGTCGGTGAGGCTGAAGAGCTGAACGTAGACGCCTGTGCCTAGTCTGAATAAATATCCTGCCAAGTAGACTGGGCACTCTTGCACGTTGATGCTGTGCTACAGTATTGCTTTAATCAGTGTTCTGATCGATATGGAGATTGGCCAATGGCGTTGCTGTATGACAGCTTGATAAAGGTCCGACAGACTGGCTCCCGTCGTCATGCGAGAACACGACCAAGGGACCGAGCGAGGAACTCGGCTATCGCGCCACTGAGCTCGCAGCGAAGATCATGTACAATGAATGATGCAGACGCTCGTGCCGCGGGCGTACAGAGAGCATGGGCTGATTTGGATGCACATGAAGTCTTGGAACATGGTGAATTCATGTTGCGGACGACGCCCACGTGGCGGCTCTCGATCGCTTGGCTCTCGCGAAAGGATATCTGGTGGCACAAGTCGAATACAGCAGTAGCAAGATGCCACCGGTCCAGAGCCGGACAGCGTTGTGGGAGACACCCCAGATGATGCTCTCCAGGATGCAGGGTGCCTGCGTGGGGAGAGCTAGAGGCGATTGCCGAGAGGTCGGTTTGGCGATTCGATCTCCCCAACCTCGACTCCTCATCGGCTTCAACTTCGCCCTTTCGAGACTAGGCCGGCGGCAGGGTTTGCCTCGTCTTCACTCCCGGCCCCGCGCAGAGCGCTCACTGCACCCATCGCACCGCGCAATCACCGCAGGACTGCGCACGCCTCTGTCTTATCGTCTCCTGTGTCCGGCTGTGTCGCTGCGCAGCGGTGAAGTCACCACAGATGCATTGCGATAAGCCGTTAAGCCCTCGTAGGCGACCCCGAACGATGAAGGCTGGCTGGACCGCTACCCTGAGCACAACGATTGGTCGTGTATCAGTCGGTGGTAAGCTTCGTCGGCACCACTCTTCCAGACCACGCGGGCAGCAGAGATGGCTGCCACACGACGCCGGCTGGGGCGTGGTCCGCCGCTCTACCGGCGCCGTCCAGAGCTCACGACCACACGAGCTTGACTCAGAATCTCGCCAATTGCAGCAGCCTGCTCTACTTTCCGCGGTACGCGCACACTTGTACCCATGAACACATCGCAGCCAGCCAAAAGCCTCTGGCGTTCTTCGAGGCGAGCGAGGCCACTCCGACATGCGCTCATGCCTAGCCTTACTCTTCGATCGGCTCGACTAAGCCTATCTTCGCAAACACACGGCTGCTCCGCACGACGAATCGTAGACTTTTGCTGGTCCGCCAGCAGAGTGTGTCCGTCAATGTCCGTGATCCGTGCATTTCGAAACAGCAACGCGGTCATCGAGCCCGGCCCTTTTGGTATCTGCCATGGCGGCCATACTGGCCTCTTTAGGGTACCATCGAAGGTTTGTGGCGTATCAGACCGCGCTCGACTGTCCTAGATCATTTGTCCAGGGATACATATCTCTTCCATTGACTGCCATGCCGAAGTCCTCTTTCTTTTGTGTTATGGTGCTGGTCTCCTCAACTCTAGTATAATACCACTGTGTTCAGGTATCCACGCTGTTAACCTCAAGGGTCACATTATTGTCTCATCATCCCAACGAACCACTACCGAGAGACGGATTACGAAACCCCACTCCCACATCGGGAACAGACAGACTGTACCTTCCTGCCATGGGTCTGTCATCCTTCTGGACAGCGATCAAGAAGCCGCGCTTCAGCGACTCGTCAGAGTCTCGCAAGCACGTCGACCGCGTCTACGATCATCACGACACAGTCTCACCTGTACATGTTGTGGGCGACGAGCCACCACACCATTTTGATTCGATTTACGATACCCACCACCACATTCTTCCAAGCCAAAACAGTGGTCCGAAGAGGCATCCTTCCTCGCCACCTCGAATCCACAGCCCACCCTTGAAATCAAAGAAGCACAGCCTGTGGAAGAGTGCCTCTCTCAAAATCAAGCCAACCCAGACATCAGACGCCCTCAAACACGAGAACAGCACAAAGCGAAGAAGTTTCTGGCAACAGGAGCGCAAAGAATCCTCTACAGCACCTGCCGTTCAGCCATCAGAGCCCCGCCCTAAAAGAGAAGTATCTAAACGCCGCAGTTTCTGGCGATCGGAGCCCGAGAATGACCAGCTTCTGCCAACGAATGACACGACCACAACAGATGTCACGGCCAAACGCTCTAGTCGCCGTCTGAGCTTGCGCCGAAGTGTCTCAAGCCAGAGCTCCAAGAGGAACTCGTTGCGATTCAGCTTCCTGGCTAACGGTGCTGGCGATTCCGACGACGAAGACATCCCTGCGGTTCCTGCTATCCCTGCCAACATACAAAGACAGAAGTCGAGAGCAAAGGACCCAGGCCGCCACATGAGTATGGGAGCCAGTGGCATGGTCCAGCCAGGCACCGCCATTACTTCAGATGATGTTCATGGCACATCAGCGCCGAAATCGAGGAACTCTCTCAAGCGCCAAAGCCTCTCGAAGCTTATGACCAATCGCAAGTCCACCAGCGATGTTCACAATATCGATACTCCTAGCAACAAGCGCAAGCGCCGCTCTTGGTTCTCTGTCCACGGCTCCGAGTCTTCGCCCGAGACGGCCGTCCCTCCCATGCCTACCCTCTACAATGCCTCGGGTGCACCAATGCAGCCCTCCGAGGTTGCCTTCCACACTTTCCTCCACAATGCCCACAATCGCTCAGTCAAAACACAAGCCGCATCAGATTACGAGCGCTTCCTCAGAGCCTCTCGTGCCTACGATGCCTCAGTCCCAACCCCTCCCCACCTCTCACAACGCAACAGCCTCGAAGTCCACGCTCCTCGTCCAGTCTCCACGGCAGCTCCCACCGCCCTTCCTCAAATCAAGCCTCGAAACCCAAGACGTGCCAGCCACTGCCGCCCGAAGAAAGCACATCGCGAATCCGACAGCTCAGGCTCACCGACCAGCCCGAGTATGCTCTCCAATGAACAGCAGCGCGAGTGGGCCAAGCTCCGACAGCTTATGGACGATGGTCGCTCTCAGCCTTCGGGCTCAGAAAGCAGCGACAACGGTCTCGAGGACGATGAAGGTGTCATGGGCATGCTGCGCCAGCTCAGCAGAGATGAGGATGAATATGAGAAGACTCGCGCCCGTAACGAGAAGCGTCTTCGGGACCGACAGAGATACTTGGGTATTGGCGCTTTTGAGAACAAGGATGCCCTGGCGGCTCTGGAGGCTGGCGCAACGAGGAGATAAGTGTCAGGCTGAACATTTACTCTTTGAGAGATCGAGGGGGACTGAGACATGGTGACGATTATGAGTTGACGATGACAAGATGCGAGCATTACTTTTTCATTTGTTATTACCTTCGTTGTGATCAGACTAGTCTGATTTCCTACACTAAATACCCACGTACTGGCGATGAGACGACTGTGCCAGACGAGCAAGAAGGAGGGGCGTTTCTATGTTCTCACGGACATGGAGGCGTCCGAAATCATACATATGTACATATAACAGCACAAGTGCCTTTGTACCCAAATTTATCTTCGAGCATGCTCTCTCCTGTCTATCTACCAATCGACTGATAGTTCGGTCCCTGTTGGCGTTGGCACGGGCCATTTCGTGGTGTTGACTGGAGAACATTGCCATCATTTCTGAACAGCTTTCGCAGACACAGCGTCAGGTGAGAATTACTATATTCGCTCGTACCACCACAAGTCACTCGCGGTAGCTGCTGAAACCTTTGGGCGGCCCGATCAGTAATAGTGAGAAGCTCGATGGCGATGTAAGCACGCCACTCATCGTCAGTATTGTGGCGCCAGCCTGAAATGCGGTGTATCGTGGCGCTCCATAACCATGTTTGTCGTCAATGTCTTATCGCTCATTATCGCAACATTGCCTGGGTAGGATAATTTTCGTAGCGCAGGATTTTTCGGCGATCTCGGATGGTGGCATGTAGTTGGTGCAGAGATGCTTGTCGGCATTCTAAAACTGGCAATATGTGCAGTTGAAGGAATATCCCTCAGCTGCGCTTGCGCATCTGGTCGAACATGTCTTTCCACTGTTGGTCTTCGTCATCGTCGTCTGGCTCACTATTGTCGCTGTCTTCTGCTTCCTGCTCGGGCGCTTTTGCAGCAGGGATGTTCAAGATTGCAGCAACCTCTGCCGCAGGGTGCACTTGGTCGGTATTCGACATGTCAATTTTCGGCTCGTAGCCTTCAATGGCGGTTGCGCTTGCGAACTTGACTTTGCTCATGTTCTGCGGCGGTCGGGAAGAAGGCGTCTTCTCAACAATGAAATCCGTCATGACTTGATCTGGCCTAAGACTCGCGGCCTGTTCTCCTCGTTCCAAGGCCAACTCACTTCGCTCCGCCACTCGCTGCTGGACGTGGCGTATCTTGGCATCATCGTTGGCATCGGCTGAGGCCGGCACAAGGTGTCGGTCGTCTTCGTGCAATACTACAGGAGCTTGCTGACCAGGCACACGTTCCCATGCTGGCACTTCGCCTAGCTGTGCTTTGATGTAAAAGCCTTTTCGCATACAATCGTTGCTGCACCAGTCGCCAGCGCCTTTCTTGAGCTTCCACGTCTCTGAGGGCTTCAAGTGCTTGCCACGAGGCTCGTTGGCACACAAAGGGTAGCCACACCTGCTGTCGATGCGGCGTTCCTCGACCAGCTCATCAAAATTCGAGGGTTGAAAGATCTCAACGAGTTGAACGAATTGAGTCGCATCCTGGCTGGTAGGCTCGGATGAGCGCGGCAAGTCGAGAAGCAACTCGATGTGCTTGAGAACTTGGTCTTGCGTTTTTCTTTGGTGGTCAATCAGCAGAGCATGTTTGATAGCGATGTCGAAGTGGCGTTTCTTTTGCGCTGCGGCCTCAGCCTCGGCTTTTGCGGCATCGTCTATTGCTGATGACGTGGCCGCTTCGGCCGTCTTCGCAGGCTGTTTGAGGATGGACTTGCCGGGCGTCTTCTTGGTGGCCATCTTGGAGGGCGAGGATGGGAAAGTGTTAGCGTGCGACGTTAGACTCGGCTATATGCTCGATATCTTGATATTGGCTTCTTTAGCGCAGCGGCAGTTTAAGCTTCATATGACGACGCCTAGCGTGCTTCCGTCCTGAAGGCAGCTCCACGACATCGTCGACTTCACCTCGCCGCAGCCCCACGTCAACGCTCACCGCACCACTTGCCCTCGTTGCTGTGACTGCTTGGCCTGTCCCTCCTGCAACACTCCCCAAACAAGAAATCTGGTTTCAGCTCGCCCTGAAACACCCTCTCCCTCCCTCCCTATCCCCGACATCCCAAGAGGCCATTGCCTAAACCCGCTTGCTTGCTTGGGAGCTCCACGTCGGCCCGCCATTCCTCCCACCACATCACACTCCGTCTACGTCTCTCTTGCATACATCAAGCATAATTACAGCCCGGCATGACTTCGCTCAAGGTCAAAGCCGTGTATGAGTACACCAGCGAAGAGGCGGATGACCTCAGCTTTCCAGTTGGCCAGATAATCAACATCACTGAAGAGATCGATGCCGATTGGTATGAGGGCGAATACACGGACGCCTCGGGAGTGAAAAGGACCGGTATATTCCCCAACAACTTCGTGGAGAAGTACGAGCCCGAGGTTCCCTCAAGGCCCAGCCGACCCGCCAGGCCGAAGCAAGACACTCAGCCAGCTGCTGCTGCGCCGACAGAGCTTGAACCCGCGCATGAGCCTGGGCCTGTGCAGCAAGAAGCACCCAGGGAAGAGGACAATGCACCTCCAGTGCCGGCAATCTCGAAGCCACAGCCGCCGCCTGTGGCCATTCCCGCCGAAGTGCCCCAACCCACCGACGAAGTACGCTCTCCGCCCGTAGCTGTCAGCGAGAGAAGTCCGGTCGCTCAGGGCGAATTCCCGTCTGCCCCAAAACCTACTCCGGCGGAGCCAGTGGCGGCAGAGTCTAGTAGGAAGCCGCCGCCTCCGGTTGCGCCCAAATCCAATGCATTCAAGGATCGCATTGCCGCCTTCAACCAACCTGCTGCGGCACCTGTCATGCCATTTCAGCCGCAAGGCCACAAATCTCAGCCTAGCAACTTCATTAAGAAGCCCTTTGTTGCGCCACCGCCAAGCAGCCACGCCTACGTCCCCCCTGTAATCAAGCAGGAGCCTCAGCACATACCTTACCGTAGAGAAGAGGACCCCGAAATCAAGCAGCGACAGGAAGAGGACAAGGCAGCAGCTGAGGCTGCTGGCTTGGGCGGAGAGTCACAACAGGGACAAGAAGAAGATGACGAGGATGCGCCAAAGCCTCAGAGTCTGAAGGAGCGCATTGCCTTGCTCCAGAAGCAGCAGGCTGAGCAAGCACAGCGTAGAGCTGGCGGTGGAGAGAAGAAAGAGAAGAAACCACCCGCAAGGAAAGCATCTGAAACGGCTCCGGAAGGTGACGACGACGAACTAGAGCGTGTTCGCAGTCCAGGCGATGAGCGTCAGAGCCTGGATGTTTCTCGCGATCGTCCTCGTGTACCATCTATTCCGTCACATGCACAAGAACCGATGTCTCCTCTGCCAGACGCACCACAGCATGAAATTCTCAGTGGTGGTGAAGAAGCCGACCAATCCGCGGCTGGGGAAACTACGGAAGATGATGCTGGCACCATCGGACCGGATGATAGCGATGCCAAACCTGGGCCACCACGTCGAGTTTCTACTGCACCAAAGCAAGAGGCAGATGTTGGCGATGAACAAGACACGACCGAGGATGCCGAAGAAGAGGAAGAGGAAGAAGATTCGATGGACGAAGAGACCCGCAAGCGCGAGGAATTGAGACAGCGCATGGCTAAGATGAGCGGCGGCATGGGTATGGCTGGTATGTTTGGCCCTCCCGGAGGTATGCCTATGCCTGGCAAGAGTGCTCCCAAGAAGCGGACGTCCACAAAAGAGTCCAACAGGCAAGCATCAGGAGACACTCAGAGTCCAACTAGTCCATCTGTCGAGCAGCAAAGGATGCCCATGATGCCGATTCCAGGCATGCACCGCGTGCAAAGTCCACAGAGCGAAGACCCTCGCCGCTCCATTGAGAAGGAACGCGAACCGGAAGCACATCCAATCTCTAGTCAAAGGCAGCCAGACGTTGTACCCGATGTGGAAGACGTGAAGCCCGAGCCTTTGCCTCGGGCTTCGCTGACTGAGGAGCGTGGTGCTCCACCTGTGCCTAAAGGTGAGCGAAATCTTGAGCTAGCGCAGTTGGAAAGATTTACTCAGCGCTCGTACAATTGTTCGGACATACCGAGAAGCCCTACTTGTTCGTCTTCGGCCAATGTACATGCCAAGCGACAGCCTGTCGCAAGGCGAGCCATGAGTAGGTTAAGCTTCAGCTGCCGACTCGAACACCAAAAACCCTTGAGCATAACGATCCGATGCTAACAAATCTGCAGAACGTCCTCTGTCCCAGATAGCACCCCCCGTTCCCGGAGACCGTCCAATCGCGCGTCCACCTCCTAGTCCCCCAGCACCCGAATCACGACCCGTTCCACCACCACCGCCGTCCGCCGCTCCTGCTGCCATGCCTCTTTCACCTGGCCCCGGCTCTGAGTCTGACGATGAAGCGTCGATTAGGCATCTTTCTGCTCAAACGCCGACTGCAGAAGCGCCACTGCCAATCAGAACTGCTCCACCTCCAGTTCCTGCGCAGCGTGATGCTCCTCCTCCCCAGCCCAAAAGAGCATCTTACTTTGGCACCGACGAGAGTGCGCCACACACAGCACCTTCCGAGAGACGAACCAGCCGCATCCCCCCAATTCCTAGCGGCAGCCCACTTGTTTCGCCGAGACCGCCGCCTCCGCCGCCACCCCAGGTCCCGGCTCCTCAGCAGGCAGCGTCGGCAACTGAAGACGATGAACGCGGCGAGAGCGATTACGAAGGCGACTATGATACCGACATCGCATCCAGCGCGAAACACAAGGATGCATTGAAGTCGCACACTCGAGATGTCAGCTACGATGGAAGCACCACGGCAGATGACACGCCAGTCACATCACCTGTATTCAGTGCTCCTCCGCCGCCCATACACAGAGCTGTTCCACCACCGCCACCACAGGCGGCACCTCGATCGAGACCCTCAATGGACACGCCTCGTGCACCACCACCAGCTCCGCCTCAAAGAGACATGTCTTATGACTCTTATGGTGGTGATTACGATCCTTATCGCTACAAGGAATCCAGCAAATCTCCGCCACCGGTCCCTGGGGCCGTTCCGATCTCAGCTCCTCCAATCCCACCAAGAGAGGCAGAAGTCGCTAAGGATGAGAGCTCGGATGACATGTACTCTGCTTCTCCGCCAAGGAAGTCTATGGACCGTCCCCCGCCTCAACCACCGACTCAACCCGAGCAACAAGCTCCAATGCCTCCTATGCCACCGGTCTCACAACCAACACCGCCTGCACGTGCACCACCCAGGCAATCTCTTGATGTGCAACGTACCCCAGTGACTGGCAGGCGATCTATGGATCAAGGTAGACCCGCGAGTGACAATGGACAGATCGCTGGCGATATCAACCTCAGCCATGAGACGCCATGGTGGACCGCTGAACAACCATTGCCACCTGTCCTACAGAGCCGCAAGGGCGTTGACATCTTGTCCGAGAGTGAAGAGTCCAAGACATCGAAACGTGGCGGACGCACTGAAATCAGCAAAGATATCTACATCCTCTACATCGACTACAGCCAGACCATCATTACAGCTCGTTATGACTCCCAGGAACCCGCCAATGTTTCCCTGGAGCAACGACACGAGCCTCCGCCAGCCAAGCTCCGTCAAGATCAGCTTGAGACATACTGGCAGCGCTATGGCGCCAGAATCGCTGACACTGCCGCTTCTCTTGGTAACAGCAAGAAGGACTCGACAGTCGGCGACGGCACGCCGTTCGCTCTCATCTCCGACCTCATCAAGGCTCAGCCCGAAGCTCTTCACCCAGTTGGCACCCGTGCTTTCGGTGCTCTCGTCTACGCCAATCTCGCCAACGCCTCGGTCATGCAATTCGACGAGATCCGCGCTGGTGACATCGTCACGCTGCGCAATGCCAAGTTCGAGGGCAAGCACTCCGGTCCTATGCACCAGAAGTACAAGCAAGATCTGGGCGCCGGACACGTTGCCATCGTTGCTGAGTGGGACGGTACGCGCAAGAAGGTTCGCGCATGGGAGCAGGGTAGGGAGAAGGCCAAAGTCAGGATGGAGAGTTTCCGCTTGGGAGATTTGAAGAGCGGTGAGGTGAGAGTGTGGAGAGTTGTGGGTAGAGAGTGGGTGGGTTGGGAGGGCGAGGCTTAGATGCATCGTCGACTTGCCGTCAACTCTTCTTCCCTTTTTTTCTCAATTGTCAAAGGTGGCGAGATTCTTGGCCCGCAAGGCTTCTGTTCTTGTAGATATGATGATGGTTGTGGGTAAAGATATTTCGTAATTCGGAAAGAGAACAATACATATAATTTTGTCTCTCTTCTTTCACTCAAGTATTCTTAACTGAGCACATTTTGGAAACACGGATTCGCTCAAGCCAATCTGATGATCATCACAGTAGACAGACGATGGAACATGTAGAAGCACGGTGACGTAAGAAGGAAAAAGAAGCAAGCCTGGGGCCTCACCAGATATATTGTGCCATCCGCCCAAACACAAAAGAAACTGAGACTCAACCAAAACTATAGCTACTACATAACAGACTACTCAAAAGCTAGCTTATTCGCATAATGACAGACCGTGAAGAGAAGGAAAGAAATAACAGTACGTTGGCCAGCGAGAAAGGAAAATCCCAAATCGAGGAAATCGGTCCAAGATCGTACACAGGCATGCCGCGCCTTTCCGCCAATCCCAAATTTTTTGTGTTTCCTTGATGTTGTGAGAGAGAGAGAGAGAAATGAGAGAAGGGTGGAAAACCAAATCATGCTAGGGGCCACCCTGGGGCGTTACACGTGTATCAGATTGCCTGTCCCATCGCTGGGGAAGTTGATTATAAGAGTCCGGAAAAGCTAATGTAACAAATGGAGACTGGGTGTGTTGTGAAGTTCATGGGTTTCGTTTGTTGGCTGGTTGTAGGGCTGCGCTCTGGTGTTCCTTGTCTTCTCCTCTCCATACCTTTTGACTGGTAGGGAAAGAGTCGACGTTAGGACCAAGGGAAGCAAAGATCGTAGTTGTGTCGAATGAGTGTGAGTTCTGCTGATGTAGAGCGGCAAGCGCAGCCTGGTTGGAAAGAGGGCGTCGGATCGTACACATGAGATCGTACACATCGTTGGTAAAATCGTGCTCTGGCGGTGAAAATGTGGTCGTGTGGGAGGCACTTGCGATATAGCGTGATTCATTTCCAGAGAGGGTGCTCGTCGCTCCTTGTCATGCGTTCGTCTTCTGATTTTGTGTGCCAGGGAGTGAAGCGCTGCAATACGAAGGCAAAGGGTATCTTTCGTCCTTCTGAAGCTATTTTGTGCTTGTTGAAGAAGACTTCGTGGTTCTCGTCTTAGTCGTTCGTTGTTTTGAGATATACTTGCGGTGGGGATGAATAGATATCTTCTGGCTGATGTGGTGATGTTTTGTGATATCGCTGTCATGCTGTTGAGTACGTGCATGGGCGCTGTTGGGAATGTGATGTGGTGATTCGGAATGGAGAAGTGTCTGATTCTTTGCTCAAGATGCGCCTGCGCTTCGAAGCTTGGAGCCAGTGCGTGCTGATTGCCGATGATGGTGTTGGAGAACGGGGCAGATGGCGTGCCGAATCAAATAATGCTTTTGTTGCATGGCCAATGAAGGCGGGTATTGTGTGTAGACCGGAACGAATGATGGTCCTCAAGTGCAACCAGCTTGAAGGTCAGGGTAGTAGCCACGGCTAGAGTCGACACCCTGGAAGCGACCGATGTTGCTTGCTGAGAACTGCGCACCAGGCATGGCGTCGGAGTACTCTGCCTTGACGGCATACTGCCGTGGCTCTGTCGAGAAGCGAGCATTGCTCTCGATCTTGCCAAGTGGCGGCAATTGTGTATTCATACCCTCATATATCGTACTTGGATAGTACTGATAGCCATCATGGTCATGAATCGCAATCCTTTCAGCGTCTGACATGACAGTGTCGACATGGTAGCCATCGACAGCTGCGCCATCGATACTTGATGAACTGCTGCCGGACTGGCTTCCTGAATGATCAGTCGGCATGTTCAGACCATAATGCGATCTGTAGCCGTTGCTGCCTCCGCTGATGCTACCGCTGTAGTGACTGCCAGAGCCACGGAAGCCGCCTGCGTTCATGGCACCGAAGGATGCTCCACCAGTACTGTAACTTCCATTTGGACCAGCCGCACCACCTCTGCCAGCAGTACCACTTTGTCCTTCGTTCTGGTAATGACTCGGGGATCGCCCTCGCACGACGATCTTCTCGCTCACGCGTTGGGCAATTTTGACCCACGACGGAGCATCTTGCTCGCCTTTGCGGATGTCAACGAAAAGCTCGACGACCAGATGGAAGTATTGCTGAGAAGCCCGTCGCTTGCCGTTGTTGGCGGTCGCTTGTTTGAACTGGACCCGCTCGAAAGTGTGCGCTGTCGCCGAACCAGGAATTGGAACATGGGTCGCGCCGCCAACGCCAAGTCCACCATAGTGATTTGCGGGTGTCACTTCGGCTTGCGTGGGAGAGCCATCGTCGGACTTGTTCTGGAAGGGAAGATTCGGTCCGGGTGGGTGCCCAGTGGCATGGTAAGTCTGCATGGGGATTTGGTAGACACCATGCGGTGAGATCGTTGAGTCCTGTCTTCCGCTGGGAGCTGGCGATACTTTGGTAACGTCGATCTTGCTCTTCGGACCGTTATCTCGCTTTGGCGTGTGTTGGACAAGCTCGATTGACTTGCCCTGCGATCCGTCGACTGCAGCGGTCAGTCGCATACCCATGGCTTTGACATGCTCAACAACATTGTTTCGCTTGATGGTGAGACGGCCGTTGTTGATGTTGGGATGCAACTCGAAATTGCAGTTGACCGAGAAGTAGTTTCGTCTGTAACAAGTCCACTTGCCGTCCACTGTCGACAGGAAGAAGCCCTTTTCGACCTTGGCATGAACTTCTGGTGTCACGGGAACACCCTCACAATTCAGTTCGAGTAGTACCTCTAGCGTCGGCCACGGGAAGTTGAGGGATTCGTTTGTCGCAGCGCTGTAACTGTGCGGGTTCGATGCGGCCATGTGTGGCGGATAAGCTGGTGGCACTCCGCTGATTGACAAGCCTGCTGTTGCTGAAATAACACGAGACGAGTCGGCGTAATGGTTGAAGCCTGTCTGCGTAGTTGGAGACAGTTGAGTTCGGTTCAGGTAAGGGGAAGAATTCGTGTACAGGTCTCGATCTGGAGCATTTGTGACTCCTGATAAAGGCGAGCGGTTGGGAGGTGGCAGTCCACTTTGCGTTGAAGCGTCGAATCTATTGTGCGCATGCCAATGTCAAAAATCAATCACATTCAATCTGGTACGACCTGTCGTCGCACCAAGGAGGTCACATACATTGAAGTGACACGTGGGCCAGGGTATGATTGAGGAACGAACGCCTGGGGTAGTGCCACAGACCCAGGATATGTGGGAATCGTGCCTGTGTAATGAGTCGCTTGCTGCTGCTGGTGGTAATTGTTGTACGCGAGCGAAGACGCGGCTGACGAAGGGCTGGTCGAGATGGACCCGGAGCCAGAATCAGTGAAACTCTGATTAGGCGGATAACTTTGATACACTAAGCGTCAGCGTACATTACATTACGCGTGCGTGCGTGGAACACTGTGGAGTCAAGGCCAGGGAGGGCGCGACATGACGGCATGCTACCGGCATCTGGTGCTATTGAGGTTTTCGAATCTGCTCGCTTTTGACGAGGCAGAGCTCAGTCCATCAGTGACATAGCTTATCTTGTGATCAAGGAGGGGAGAATGAACGAAAAAACCGCCGGGTAGTCGACAGGCATGCCATCGTGTTGGCTTGCTGCGTTGTGCGACGTCTGCCTGACAGCGGAAAAGCTGCAGGCGCGCGGACAGGATCGAACCCCGGTCGGTGATCAGACCATGCGACACAGCAACAAGGGTGACTTGTTGAGCGAACCGACTCGCCGAGGGGCGAATCAGCATCGCAGGGAGCAGAGAAGGAATCGAGGACTGTTTGCGCAGACAAATCAGCGGGGGTGTACGTACCTTCTTCCGTCTGATACTACGTTCCGGCCAGAGACGTAGCGAGGGCCAGGTGTGCTGCCTGTGGATGGATAGGCGAAGGCTCCGGGCGATTGTTGTACGAGACTACTGTCCCGTCGCAACGGCTCGACCGCGCCGTCTGTGTTGTATGTCTGGTGTTGCGCATGTCCCGAAAATTGGTCGAAGGAGTCTGGATCAGCAGATAGGCTGTATCCGTTGTGCAGGGGAAGCTGCTGCTGGAGCAGCGTTCCTAGATCGACACGTTAGCAGTGGGCCACGAACCGCTGCAGGTAATGAGATGCACAGCGAGAATGGCTCCGCTGGCTTGTGCAATGCGCAAGTCGCCCTGGTACACAGGTGATCGTGCACGTGAAACGAAAGCCGGATGCCCAACGTTACACTGCACCCCAAGGCAGGTGTTTTGTTGGTAGAGTGGTACGAGTACAGTGGAAACAAAAACAAAAAGGGCCGTCTCGAGCATCGCAGCGGGGCAGCTCGCAGCGAGCGACCGGCACACAAAGGCGATGTATCGAAGGTGTGAGTTGAGGGCTGAGGGATTGGGGCTGAATACCGGGGACTGGGTGGTTCGTAGCAGACGTGGGAGGCGTGGCAGACGTGTGCTGCATGTAGTTGCATATGCATGGGGCTAGAAATCGGGTGAGCTCACCTGGTTCCAATGTCATGGCAGAACCCATGTATATGCGTTGTGCCGCGCGCTGTTCGTCGACAGGCTCGTCTGCTTCCACCGGACGAAAGCGAACGGTCATCGATCTCTTCGACTAGGCAAGGTCGTCCGTCTGATCTCTCACGAGCCGAATGCTCTATTGACGGCCGACTGCGACGATAAAGTGAACGAGGTCGATAAATGTGTTTGGCTTGGCGACCGGTTTCAGGGCTCGCGGGTGATGGCGGGCCGCTTGCGATTCGACACTTGCCGCGAAACTAATGCAAGCGCTCGTCCCGGACGCGGAGTCGACGGTCACTGGCCAACTCGATGCAGCAAACGGCGCTGAAGAAGTGCGGAGTGGAATGTGATCGATCCTGATCCCGGCGTACTCAATCGCTTTTGACTTCGCGCTTAACGGCTGCTTCTTCCGACGTCTGTTTAGTAGATCTGCTGAGATGGCCTGCAGTAAGATATTAGCGATGCTTAAATACACGACTCCACTTATGCGAGCCATCAAAAAACGACTGCTCGCAGAAGGGAGGCGGCACGCTAATGCCGATGATCAGAAGCGCTTAGGCTAGGCTTTTTGACAGGTCGCAGAGAGGAGTCCCTGGTGACCCTGGTTGAGGCAATTTCGCAGGCTGGTGAGCAGCCGGTCGCAACAGATACGCATTTGCGAAGGCGTAGGTCGGGCGCCTCTGGGCATTGCTTTGGTGACATTATGACTTCCAACGTACCTTTGATCGCAGTGAGCTGTTCCTGCTGGAGAAGATGTTTGTTGCGTTGTAAGGATAGTTATTGTGTAACGACCTGTTCAAATCTGCCGATGACAAATGATAGATGTCGTGTTGAAGGGGCCAAAGTGTTTTGTGAGTCCTGATAAGAGCTCGATGTTGATATTGATACGGACGACGGCTGCTTCGTGTTGATGCAGAGAGGCCTCAACAATCGTTGATCAACCTGGCACTTATTAGCATATTTTCCCAAGGACCAGAAGTTTTTATCGCGGCAACCGATCATATACCTTGCGTCAAATGTCAGGCTAACAAAGAAGCCTCGACTCGACTTGCCGTAGCAGCACCCGACAGTAGTCGAAAGTTTCGAGCAGAACAATGCCTTGGGTTGAGAGTTCGCAAGTTGGTTTCAACGCGTGAGACTCGAGACAAAAAGTCGCGGAAAATACGCGGTCGTGCCTTCCTTGAAAGAAATGGGATATACTCCGTGACAACGGGTAAGCACAAGAGCGGTGGAGGAACAGGGCGGCGCACAGATAAAAGATGAGTAGGGGTATGCCGGTTTCCCGCGCAGAAGTGCAAGGCTGCTGGCTGCTGTCAGGTTCAAGATCAGAAGAAGCTTGCGGCCCACTTTCGTCGTCGTTCCCCGATCAGACGGAGCAAGATGATAGGCAACACGATGTAGCCTAAGACCCCGTCATGGACGCAATAAAGCGCAGACAGCCGGCCTTGGCCGGCGCAGCATTGCGAAAAATAACACATCCAGCCCTGTCCAAGGACTCGTAGGCGGTTCTGCAGCAGCAGATACCGACACGCTGGGTCAGGATGATGGGGTGTGGCATCAGGTCATCAGCCTCAGCAGGGGCAGCAGACACAGCGATCTGGCGTAGTATTCGAGAACCTCACCCTAAGCCTGCCTTCGACTCCTTGTACTTGACGAGGCGCTCAGGCCACGCTCTGTGCGTGTGTCTGTCTGGCTGGCTAGCTCGGCTGGTCACAGTGGGAAGCTGCATTTCCCTCTAAGCCTTCCTCGGTTCGCTGAAAGCGGTCGCCGTAGTCGCTGTTTACCTGTCCGCTGAGATGCGAGGGGTGTGTGGAAATGTCAGGTCATGTCAGTTCAAGGCAGACGAATCAACTCAGGCTGTTTGCTTTTCCCTTGCTTTCCTAGTGGCAAGATAACCTACGTTTCCTTGAATGACTGCCTTCGGTCGTCCGACCCGCTGTCGAGCCTCTGGGCCCTTTTCGAATACTGTCTCCATAGTATCGTACCAGCACCTAGCCGTAAACAATCGCTCATGATCTCGGGTAGTGTCAGGCTTCATCCTTTCCGGTCCTCCAAAGAAACGGTCTGTCTGATCACCCCAAGGATAGAGCGCGTCAACGCGACTGGAACCAACCACCGCACCGCCCTGGTGCCTCCCCCGGTCGGGCCGCAATCCGAATGTGACTTCATGCAGGTCTACTTGCATTCATGATGTTAGTGTACCAGGGCGCGCACGTATCTTTAGGAGTGTATGGCAGTTCTTGCCTGACTATCCCGCGCCTGCAGAGCTGACGTCCCGGGGATCTGGGAGAGTACGAGTCGCAAACCCAGCGTTCGCGCGGCAAGCTGTTCTTTGATAGGTTTTCCTCGCTGGTGGTGATCTGAGCGGGCCGCGGTTTTGTCCGAGGTGATGGTCACGCGAAGCCCCGGACACACGACCTCGCCCACCTCGGAGGTTTCTTCGAGTCCTTCGTGGTAGCATGCTCTATGCTCTGCTCCGCACCAACGATCCAGAGAGCGTTACGCGCCTCAAGCCACGATATGCAGGAAATCTGGGGCTGCAGATCATCAGCAGGCCGAAGCAGGGGCCCACGTCGAGCCCACTGCAATGCCGTCGCTTGTCTACCGCTGCCATATGAGGCAACGCGCCTAAGGGCCATCTCTGGCTGCTCGCCAAAGCGCGATGGCAGACGTCGCATGTTTCAGCGGCGCTCGACGCAATATCGCCTCCAACGTGTGGCTTGAGAGCTGCAGCCCGGCCATCGCGGCGCCCAGCAGTCCCTTACATCGATCCCTTCGAGCCCCCACGTCAGCCAGCCTCTGCGGCATAGGCCGGAGCGCGAGGACGTTGCGGGTGGAGGAGGATGCATGTTCATTGGGAGACAGGTCGCTGGGACGAGTGAGGTTGACTGCTTCGGGCACTAGAGACGGGCTCTACGCGGCAGCCCGCCTTGGCCCGGCAGTCTGCTGCTGGGTGGAGTCGACGACGATGCAGTTGGAGGGTGCATCGCGCATCATCATCCTCATCGTGGATCGCCGCGAGACTCGACCCGTCACTTTCACGCGATGCGGCTACAGCTATTCCAGCTGCGTCCCGCGCCCACGGACGACGACGGCGAGTATATTTAGGGCCCGCGGCGGTGCAGCTGCTGACACAAAGAGCAATCGAGCAATCGGACCTCGTGCGCGAGCCTGCCAACCCTGATACCCTACAGCTACGCGTGCTGACCATTCGATTGGACCTCGTCGCGGCAATATACCTCCCACTCCGCTATCTCATCTCCTCTCAGACAAAGAGACAGATGCGGGCCACGAGTGTCGCGGATACCGGCATGGCCAGCCCGCTCCGAATCACCACTCTGCTCTTCACACCCACGTCTACACACTACTGCTTAGGCGGCCATGCACTGCCTCGACCTGCGTTTCCCTTTGCCACCAAGCATTTTGCTGCGAGCCACAGATCTTCAACAGACCTGTCCCATTCATTGTCGTCAGGCGGGTCGGTCGCTTCCAGAAGGCGCCTCAATGTTCAGGGGTTGATGTCCGGATGGCTGCATGCTTGCAGGCCGGGTGTTGTCACGTCAGACTTGCGCCTCACCGCTTCTTCGTGCGCCCGAGCTCGGACTCGATTGCGCAATAGAGGTACTGCGCTCAGTGTCATCCTTAGCAAGATCTCTACGCGAAGCCTCACGTGATGTGTGAATCGAAGGTGATCATGACAGAATATGATGTTCAGCAGATCGACTATACGCGCGTGCAGGTCTCTTGATGCTCGACGACACTTTCGCATTCACCGGCAGTTGCTTCCGATACATCTGGTCCGCGAATATCTAGCCGGAACTCTGTGGACTGTGTACATGTCCTGCACACGCAAAATGAACGAGCCATCACGCCCTGGTGAGCTGTACTTCGCGGCTACCTGCAGAATTGAGCCATTTCGCTTCGAGTCAGCTCTACCACTCTTCAGCTACCGCTCGAGCGATCAATTTTTAACGCGTGGTATCGATGTGCTTGGTCCATCCAAATGCTTCAGGTTGGTCTCCGGCGCTTTTGCCGGCCAATTCTGGAGTTGAGGCATCGCGAAGCGGTGATCGATTGGACCAGCACGGTTCTTCGGAATTGTTTCGAAGCACAATCGAGCAACATTGATCGTGCAACTGCATCGAGCAACACTTCAGCCTGGATGGCGCAGTCTGTGACATCTGACAGCAGGACAATCCCCAACCCTTCCAATGATTTTTGGCATTCACTGGCAACCGGCTACCTCGGGCCCCGTCGATGCTGCTGTCCGTGGGCAGTGCGCCTGATTTTCAATCCCACAGCATTATGTAGTTGACTTTTGCTGCTTACGGGTCTCGCGCGTGGACTTGCACGGGTATACACTTCTCATCAGAATGCTTCTGAGGTCTCTGCGCTGCAGCCTTCCCCAGAATGATCTCCTCCGGTGTTACGGCGCTGTATCACTCACATGAAGCAGGAACTTTGATAATGCCGCACACCCATTAGACACCAGGGACTGCGAACTTCATTCCACAGCACACGTGCCGGTCCATCGTTGCACGTTCTCGATCTTCTAGCCTGCGAGCGTGGTTCCGCGAACCCCTGGTCTGTGCGTATTACCAATATATCCGGCTCAATCTGCACTACAGACCAGAGCAATCACGAACAGGCACGCATTGACCTTTGGTGTTCAACGCAACGCTCACATAATCTTGACTTGCAAGCTCAAAATTCATTCGATGATCCCAAGCCATCCTGTCACTACCCGTGAACCTCGTGAAGACTGCTGTCCGCGCAAGCTCGGCATGTGTACTTCCCAATTCAAAGGCAAGCATATGTGCAGCATGCAGTTATCCTGCCTTCACCAGCCCCAGGAACCTGGTCCGCCAGCTGCAGTCCACAACATCTCAACAACATAGCCGCGACCGAGCACGCCACTTCTGCCACCTGACACAACGCGATACTACACGGGTCCCTGAGTTGTCCAACCTCCCATGAAAACTCTCCGTCGCGCTGGCCCAAGCATGCCACCTGGTATTCCACATGGCTCGAGCAAGAAACCTCGCTCGAATTCCTCCGGTGTCATCCTTACAGGGTAGCTTGGAAAACTAGCAACCCACCTGCCACCTCCCTGAAACAATCCAACCGCATAAAACTAATTATACCCCACGCCGACTCCAAAGTCCACCCCCTCCAGCTCTGCCGTGCTCGTGCAATCCCAGCCTGCATGATGGCGCGGCGATCCTGCCAGCTATCATTCACGCCTCCCAGGCCACAGGCGGAGCTGACGTGGCGGCTAGCGTGAATGCCGCTTACGGGAACAAGTAAATTGGTAGGTTCGTCCGCGAAGTGAGAAGTAGGAGGGGGGCTAGTCAGGTGCCTGGCGCTCCGCCTTGTGCCGCCAGCGAAGAAAAGGCCCGACTGGTGCGCTCGTGCGTGCGAGCAGGCCTAGCAGGGCGTACACCCGTGCCCTGCCGAGGGAGTAGCAACGTTGGCGGTGTCTTGTGTCTGTCACGAGCCTACGAGGTTACGAGCGCGAGGAGGAGAAGCCCTGCTCTCGAGTCTTTCAGCGCCTCAGGCAAGTGTTTGCCTCTTGGTTTGATGGCAAATGCAGGGCAGCAGAGTTTGCTCTCATGATGGAAGCGAAGTGATCTACGTGGCCGTCAGCTTGCTGACATGAAGTATAGGTGCTTGAGATCGTGGGTAATGCTCTAGGCTCCCTCCGCCGTAAGGTCTCTATGTACTTGTCTCGGGTGCCGTAGTCGTTTCTGCGTCGGCGAGACATTCCTGGCGCGTTATGCTGCCTTCGTAGAGCATGCAGGTAGGTTCGCGTTCCCCAGCCAGAAGTTTCACTATCCACTTTGCGGTTTCCCTCTGAATCTGTTAATCAGGTCTGTTATGACTGGAAGCCTGTGAGACTCGATGGTAATTCTAGTAATGCCTCATTCGACATCTACAGTAGAAACGATTCCTGGCTATGATTTCATACGAAATATTCACAATGAAAAAGAAAAGGAAGAATGGAGTATGTTGGCGATTGTCGTAGAGTCCATTGGCAGGCGCAAAGAGCTTCAATGCTTCCCAGGATTAGAGTTGAATTACTATCATTATTGCACGAGCAGCTCATCGAGATCGTTCAATATACATTCTAATCCATAACATAACCCAGATCCCCAATCTTCTCTCTCAGAACAGTCTCCGTGAGCCTCCAACACTGCTCCTGTAACTCCTCGTTATTTGCCTTCTTACTCACATCCGAGACCTTGCGATCAGGAATGATGTACTGCCCATCCATATTTTCCTTAGCCACATCCTCACTCGTTACAGCAAACAGCGCAGAACGACAACCCTGGTCTACCGGATCCTTCATGAAAGGCCTCACGGACTTGACGCCAAGCTTGCCCATCATGCCGTACGCGTCGATTGCCTGGCTCGGCTGGTCTGTTGATACGGCTCCAGGGTGAGTGGCATTGATGAAAGGTGCTTCGCCGGTTCGGAAACCCAGCTTACCCTGCTCCTTTCTACGAGTGAGCGCGCGTACAAGCAAGATCTGAGCGAGCTTAGTGCGGCAGTATAAGTTCGTAGCGCCAATGTCGCGATTCATCTCCTCTAGCGAGAGGAATTTGCCGTTCTCATTCCCCAAGCGGTGCATCTCGCTACTCTGAAGGACGAGGCGAGAGTTGGGAGTCTTCTGGAGGACAGGCAGCAGAGTCATGGCGAGATGGTGTTGGGAGAATACGTTGATCTGCATGTGCGAGTCGATGCCATCTGCGGTCTCAGAGTATTCACCAACGCCAATGCCGGCGTTGCAGACGAGTCCGTCAAGCTGGGTCAATCGGCTGGCTAGGTTCTTGGCTACGCGATCTGTTTGACGGAGATCTTGAAGATCGACTTGGATCGTCTCGACTTTGCTGGTATCGCCAAACTTTCTGAGACCTTCCTCTGCTTCGGCGAGGTGTTGTTCTTTGTTTCCGAGGAGGTAGAGCTTTGCAGCATTATGTTGAAGGAGGTGGGCACAGATGCCAAAGCCAATACCTGCACTTCCACCTGTGACGATGTATGTCTTGCCGCTGAGGTCGGGAATGTCCTTGTTGGGGTCGAAGGTGTTGTTTCCGAACATGGTTATGATGTCAAGTTTTGATGGGGTATACCTTTTAATGATGATAACGTCTGTCTCAACAATTTGTTGTAAGACGACAACATTCATACTCGATCGACCAAATAAACATCGCCATGTATATGCTGAATGAACAATGTAGTCGTTCTGACGTCAACATATCCGTAACGTTCAAGCACAGGTGGCGAATGCATTGCAGTTAGACTGCCACCTGCCAAGTCAATGAGTATCATGGCGCCAATCTACGACGAGCCGTGTAACAAATAATGGCGGATAATACAAGCGTCCAAGCACTTAGGTTTTCTTTGAGAGAAATCACCTTTCAATTCTCGATTTTTGAAAGATGGATGGGATGATGCTAAAGCTCGCAGCTCTCAGATGGGAGACCCTGAATTCGCGCAATGACGCCCCGCAGAAACGTGCGCGATTGATTGAATCACTCCGCTGCACGAAAGTCGAACCACAAACATTCAAGCGACAACTTGACAACCGCGATCAAGATGGCGAGCAAGGGCACGTGGGACGACAGCTGGATCGCTTGGTCATTTTCGCCCACCATCTCAGCCATTATCGTGACCTTCCTGATCAGCATCATCTCGCCGATCATCTTCCACTATTACCTATACCGCAAAGTCGCTCCCAAACAGCTTCCCACTATCCTTCTGTTGGGTCCGAGTGGAGGAGGAAAGACGACGCTTCTGACATCGGTATGTCCCGTGTGGTAAAAGTTCAATATATTGAGAAAGACACTCACGTGTTCAGTTCTCCAATGGCCAACCTTCCGTAACCCACACCAGCCAAGCTCCTCAAACCGCCCTCTGCCAGCTTCCCACCGACTACAAGTCTTTTGAAGACCGTTTCCGCTCCGAGAATGACAACGCCCCTCGCAATCAGCCCAAGTTCCTCATACTCGATACTCCCGGCCACGGTAAATTGCGACACCATGCGATCTCCTCGATCAAGCAATCTACTGCGCTGAAAGGCCTGATGTTTGTCGTCGATAGCGCGGCAGTCAGCTCAGCAGCCGGCTTGACAGAAGCAGCCGAATATCTGCACGATGTACTGCTCATGCTCCAAAAGAAGCACACCCAAGGCAAGACATCTAAAAACCAAGATGCGACTCCGGTGCTGGTCGCAGCGAACAAGCAGGATGTTTTCACCTCGCTGCCTGCAGCCATCGTAAAGACGAAGCTGGAAGATGAGATTACAAAGGTCCGCTTGACAAGGAGCAAGGGTTTGATGGACAGCGGCGTTGGTATGGAGGACGATGTGGGCGGTGTGGATGAAGAGCAAAACTGGCTGGGAGAGTACGGCTCGAAGACCTTCAAGTTTTCACAAATGGAAGAGCATGGTGTTGAGGTCAAGGTTGCGGGCGGCAACATCAAGGGTGATGGTGAGCAGGCTGGCAAGGTTGGAGAGTGGTGGGCTTGGGTTGGAGATAATGTGTGATTCGTATGTTATTCCAAACAGTGCAAAAAAAAAATTGTTTGGCGATATATCTCTGGAATTCTGCATCGTCGATATGAAGCTGTGTGGTCTGGGCTCACCAGCTCACCATCTGCAAATCGCTGAGAGGTGGCCATGCACGCGTGTAGTGCTCAAATCGCAGGACTTCGCATATACAACTACAGATGTTACATTCTTTTTGTCATCATGTCACCCCAGCCCAGCTGGCCATCTTCCGTCTTAAAGGATCCTCACATCCCGGCAAATCTTCTAAGCGTGCGCTTGCTGGATATGATCCACAGCTTCCAACACTGTGACCAACAAAAGTCAGCTCTATGCTCTTCCACAAAAAGGTTTCTGCCCCAGCAAGACAAGACCGAATTATACTCACGATAGCCAACGAACTTCTTCGGATTCTCGGTGGCAGGGAAATGGCCCATGCCTTTCATAGCCTGGTGCTTGCCGCCTTTGATCTTGTCGCATGTTGCCTGGCCCATCTCCGGTGTGTTCGACCAGTCGTACTCGCCAGTCAGCATGTACACAGGGCACTTCTTGGTATCGATACTGGACATTCGGCTGCGACCATCCCATCCACCTAGATGTTTATCGATGATTAGCAAAGCATAAGGATAATATCTCAGACCGGGATAAGGAGCCTCGAAAACGGGCATATATTCCCAATGCTGCTGAAAGTGCTGAACATACTGCGATTGCATTAGTACATCTCTGGTACGGCTGTCAACAGTCTTTAGGCGACTCACCCAAAGTACATATCCAGATCGCCATGGAAAATTCCATACGCCTGCGCGGAGTACAGGTGCCAGATGAGCTGTCGATTGACAAGTGGTGCAGTAGGAGACATCATCTGAACACGTAGCAGTCAGCACAACTGGTATAGGAATCGAGCCTTGATAGAACGCCTACGCCATAGACCCATTCGGGGTTGAACAATGACTGATTGTGCATCGGCGTACGATCATACCACTGTCGCTTCATATCGAGGTGGTCGCTGCCCTGCAAAGGAATTGTGCCAATGCAACCCACTTCATCCGACCTGATAGCACAGGCTAGAGAGATCTGGCCTGCCATCGAGGCACCGCAGATGATGGGCGACTTCAAGCCAAGCTTCTTGACGAAAGCAGCAATACAGCCAACGTAGGCATCTTCGGTGTTGGTGTGCATTCCTGGATTATAGCCTTCGTACTGCGGTATTGGTCAGATATTGCTACCCAAGTGGATTCATATTTTCGATGAAGCTTACAGGGAAAGATCTCCCATGAGCAGGAAGGTCAAATGCGGTCATGTGTAGCTTCTCGCGAGCACGCGGGTCGTTCATGACACTACAGCTTGTCAGCAAGGAGTTCAATTTACGGTCATGTTCAGATCGCCAAACCCATGATATTGTCGGCTGTCACTGCCAGCAGTGTGTAAGAAGACAATCTCCTGAGAGCCTTCCCCTGATTGCTCGTAGAAGAGCTTGCACTTCCCCCATAGCGGCGACGTGACGTAGGCATAACGACCAACGATGCAGTCTTCGTCCATCTCAGGCTGCTCATCTGCTGGAGTCGGCCCAGCGAAGGCATCACGGAGGAGCTCCAGCACGCGGCGCCAAACGTGAGTCCAACGAGCGAATGAGTCCTTTGGTTGTTAGACGAAGTCGACGTCAAAGACCTCACGGCGGGAGCCCATATGTAACTCACCTGATCACCCTGGACTTCGATCCCTTCCTGCTTGATATTCATCCCGAACATCTGTTCAACATTCCCATCAGCAACAGCTTTCTCCCACATTCGAACGGATCTTCTTCTTACGCCCCTAATAACCAGAGAGTTAGCCACAAGTTCGAATTGACTCAGAGCAAGCAAGGGGAGGTGAAATTCACCAATAACTTTGATATGGCATCACAGGAGTCTGCTTGAAGAACTCTTGCCACTGCTCAGGTAGTGCAGACAACGTAAACTCTGCGTCCGAAGTCGTGCCTGTACGAATGTTCACCTTGCCATTGGACACAGTGGTCAAGATGGCATTAGCACTGCCGGCGCCCTTGATGCCAAATGTGGCGGCACTGACGATGGCATCGGAGTCAATGAAAGCAGAAAGCTGGCCGTCATCTTGGGCAGCCTTGTTGGCTTTCTCAATGGCACCCGAAAGCTGGGTGGGTAGATCGGCCCATGGATGATCGTTTGAAGCGGACATAGTTGTGGTTGAGATCTTTTGACGTTTTGGACGAGGCATTTTTCACGATTGAGAGGGCTAAGGTAAAGTATTTATGATGGCTGCTGTAAGAGAATTGCCAATGGTCTAAAGTGTGAGGTACCTCTGCTAAGATGCTAAGAGAGGGGAAGTGGCAGCTGCTCATGTGTGTGTGAGAGAGCATGCAGGTCCCTTGTATCTAACGATCAATACGCTTCCGACCCGGTTTCATACACACCAATAGTACGCCCTGACGATAGCTTGAGCAAGGCGTCTCTTACCATTTTGATGTGGTTACCAGAGCTTGTGTCGACTGGAAGCTCGCAAGATGCGGGGTGCTGATGCTCAGGGTTTGGAAGTGTTATTGCAAATGAGGACGGATTAGGAACGAATCACGGCAACGCGGATCTAGATGCGTCGATCGACTAGCGATGTGTAGCTCTTCTATTATTCCCGTGGCCGTCGACGTGAGGTCGGTCAGTTAGTAGGGCGCTCCTGCAGTGTTGTGCAGACGTCATGTGTGGAGACGAAGTGAACGTGGACGATCAGAGTTGCCCCGCACCAACGAACGAGGTCGGAGTATCTTATGCTCGGCTATCGATGGAGATGTCCAGCATGTTGGAGTCAGCTTCTTGTTCTTCTATAGAATCATTTCGGCGATTACGCATAGCTAAGAGAATACGTTTTGCAAACAGCATTCTAGGGCGGCAATAACAGAACCATCAATAGCAAGAAAGTCTTCAAAGATGGCACCGAATCTTCCCTTCAAAGTAAGTCGCTATCATTATGGGTCCTTCCCAACCTTGTAGCTGACGGTACTCAAGCTCAACAATCCAGACTTGTTCAAAGACAAGTCACTCGTAGGTGGCGAGTGGGTTGAAGCAAAATCGGGCAAGCGATTCGACGTTTATGGTATGATTGCTTGATGCACAACAGGTCACAGACGATTAACGAAACGCTTGTAGACCCAGGTAACGGCAAAGTGTGGGCTACTGCACCCGACAATGTTGCGGAAGACACCGATGCAGCCGTCAAAGCAGCACACGAGGCATTCCAGACCTTCCGCAAAGTCAACCCGCGGACTCGTGCCCAATGCCTGCTCAAATGGGATGCATTGATTCGAGAGAACCGTGACGACCTGGCCAACATTGTCACTTACGAGACTGGCAAGCCTCTCTTTGAAGCCCAAGGCGAGCTTGACTACGCTCTGGGTTTCACCTGGTGGTTCGCTGGCGAGGCAGAGCGTGTTCAGGGAACTGTACAGACACCAGCTGCTCCTAATCGTCGAGTTTTCACCGTGAAGCAACCCATCGGTGTTGCTGTTGCGCTTGTACCATGGAACTTCCCCATCGCGAGTCAGTAATTTCGATCGAAGAAAACGATGACTGAGTGCTAATTTCCAGCAGTGATCCTCCGCAAAGCCGGTGCTGCTCTTGCAGCAGGCTGCACCATGATCGTCAAACCCTCACCCGAAACGCCCTTCTCCGTCCTCGCTCTAGCCCACCTAGCAGAACAAGCTGGCTTCGCCAAAGGTGTCTTCAGCGTCCTGACAACCAGCTTAGACAATACTCCTGGCCTGAGTGAAGCACTCTGCCGCCACCCACTGGTCAAGAAAGTCACCTTCACCGGCAGCACGCGTGTCGGCAAGCTGGTGGCCAAAATCTGCTCCGATGGACTGAAGAAGTGCACTCTCGAGCTTGGCGGCAACTGTCCTTTCCTCGTCTTCGACGATGCGGATCTCGATCAGGCTGCTACGCAGCTCATGGCGCTCAAGTGGCGTCATGCTGGGCAAGCCTGCATTACCGCCAATCGTGTCTACGTACAGAAGGGCGTGTACGACAGGTTCGCCGAGATCCTAGCAGAGAAGACGAAAGCTCTCGTAGTCGGCCACGGTGGAGATTCGAAGACCACGATGGGCCCGGTAACGACCGAACGCAGTCTCGACAAAGCTCTTGCGCAAGTCGACGACGCGAAGAAATTGGGCGGCAAGCTTGTCCTGGGCGGCAACAAATTGCAAGGCTCGCAAGGTTACGACAACGGATACTTCTTCGAGCCCACGATCATCACTGGGGCCAGCAAGGATATGCTCATAGCACGAGAGGAGACGTTTGCTCCTGTCATGGCTTTGTTCGCATTCGATACCGAAGATGAGGTGGTGAAATTGGCTAACGACACGAGCATGGGCTTGGCAAGTTGTGAGTGCTCTACATGTTCCTGACCTTGGGGTTTCTCGTGCTAATTCTTCGACAGACTTCTTCACAAAGAACATCGACCGCACCTGGCGACTGCTCGAGAACCTTGAGGCTGGTATGATTGGCATGAACACCGGCAACTCATCAGCAGCCGAAACGCCATTCGGCGGTATCAAGGAGTCTGGCTACGGCAAAGAGTCTGGCAAGGACGTAGCGGTCGCTGAGTACATGGTCAGTATGGTAACAACCTCCATGCTGAGAAGTCAAAATGCTGACGATCACTTTTCAGATTACCAAGACCGGCACGCTTACGCTGTCGGACCACTATTGAGGAATGGGCTTGGAAGTGATAATGTAGTTGGGACGGAGCAGCAAATCAAGAATGTCGAATGTCATGTGAATGCAAACACATTTGTTTCATGTCATTTTCTTTTAGACCTGAATCGTTCCGTTACACATGCCCTCGATGTCGTCCAAGTTGCTGCTCACGGTAGTCAAATTTTCGCAGCCATCTTCCTTGACCACAACGTCGTCCTCAATTCTAACACCTCCAACGCTCCAGTAGCGGTCCAACACACTCTCATCAACGATCTCCTTCCACACACCGTCCTTAAGCTCTTGCCTCAGAGGGAATTCTCTGAAGTAGATACCAGGTTCGTTTGTGATGACCGAGTTGACGGGCAGCTTGCCGCGCACACGTAGGTAGCAGAGGAAGGGGTTCGGGTCTTCGTAGTTGGCGTTTCCGCCACAATCGTGTGTGTCCATGCCCAAGTAGTGCCCAAGTCCGTGAGGGAAGAAGCGAGTTGTGATCTTGCTGTCGAGAATCTGCTCAACGGACAAGTTCTTATGGAAGATGCCGAGGTCGCGAAGGCCGGCGGCGGCAACGTTGTGAGCACGCATGTGCACGTCTTCCCACATGACGCCCGCTTTGATCATGCCCATGCATTCGTCCTGCATCTTCAAGACGAGCTCGTAGATTTCTCTGCTTTCTTTGGTGAAGCGGCCGTTGAGAGGAAAAGTCCTGGTAATGTCTGAGCAGTAGCAGTTGTACTCGGAGCCGGCATCTAGAAGCATGTTAAGCTTCTTCTCCAGAGGCAAATCGTTATGGACATAATGCAGAGTACTAGCATTGGTGCCAGCAGCGCAGATACAACCGTACGCCATTTCCTTGCAGCCGTTCGCATGGCAGTGCATTACGAAAACGGCGTTAAGCTCGCGCTCGTTTGACGCAGCGTGAACAGAAGCCTGGACTTGCTTGTGGGCGTAGGAGGAAACAATGTTAGCGTGGCGGATCATGGCAATTTCGTGCTCATCCTTGACAACGCGACATTGCTCAATACCACGTCGAAGCCAATCGTAGTCGATTTTTGGCTTCATGTGCTGTACGCTATCGGTCTCGAAGACTGCCAGATCGACGCGATCCTTCATCACCAAGATCGTCTGGCCCTGCTTGGCCAAAAGCTCTTCGATCGATTTGGCGGACTTGAGCTCATCAGTGGTGAGCACAGCATCCACGTCATACTTTTCCATGGCTTCCTTGGGTTGCAATGGAAGACCAGCCCACATGACGGATTCGGCATCGACAGGAGGGATCCACAGCGTCGACTTGTCCGCAGCAATGTCGTACGAGAATCGGCAGTCGGGCTCATCACATCCAGTGAGGTAGTAGAAATGACGGCGCTGCCTGGAGAGATCAGGTGTTAGAGTCGACGACGTCCGATACCACGAGCAAAGGCGAGTCCAAATCCGAGGTGGTCGAACTCAGCTTACCTAAAGTGCATCTCAGTATCATCATCCTATCAACGATTATTAGCATCATCGCACAATAACATCTATTCTCACAATCACAAACCTCATGAATCTTCAACGCCTGTCCCTCGAGATAGATAACGCCCTCTTTCGGCCCGCCATTCTCAGCAAGCCACTGCGCAACACGGCGACAGTGCGACTTAGCCGGGTATTTGCCCGAAGGCGGCGCAGGCAAGTCTGGGTTTGCGATTTGTTTGGCCATGTTGTCTGGTTGTTTTCGACAGGTTGTCCAAGAAGAGTTGGTCATACCTTCTGGTTCAATCCAAATCCGTATCATCAGTCGAAAGCCGCTAGTAAGCGGGGTTTTGATTTGAGCCGCCCACATCCCACAATGCGAGGAGCTGACTCGCTATAGATAATTGCCGTTGAAGTAAAACATAGTGGTATAGACTACAGAACGTCTAGAATATTGACAGATCTAAGTTACAGCCGCTGCCATTGGCAAAAGGCATTTATTCCCACTCGCCATATCTAAGCCTGCTTGGTCACACCCGCACATGTGAATACAAAGCGACATGAATATATTATGACATTGCAAATTATTTCCTGGTATCTACAGATTGCTAAACTCCGAGGCTCAACATCATGTTCTTCACAAACCCGGCCCCAGAACCGGTACCGTAACCTCAAAACGCCATTGGATGCGACTTGTGTGGCATGAGCGCACAGCAAGTGTCAGAGCTCACGGTGGCTCAATATCTCGTTCGTATCACGTGACTAATCCTTCCAACGGTTCAAGAACCTCCTCATGTCACCTTCAGGTCCAGGCAAGGGGGAAGCCTAAGTTGACGTTAGTAAATCGTTTCTCCTTGAGCAATATGAAGGCCAGACGTACAGTGTTCTCCATGCTGTCCGCGCTGAAAGTCTGCGACGCAGTGATCGTCTTGGTAGGCACGGGAGTAGGCAAGAATGCCGTCGCGATCTTGTAAGAGCTAGTGGGATAAAGCGGCGCCGTATCCTTCTTGCTGATCTTCGTAGGCGGGACAGATTGCATGGGAGCATATCTAATCAAGCCGGTTTGCAACGAATACGGAGTATCTGGGTCGCCCGCGCCAGCGGCCGCGTCGCCGGCCGCTGCGTTGTTCGCCGTGCCATCTTGCATTGCTGGGACCGTGGTACCTGCCGCTGTGGCAGCATCGACGAAGTTTTGAGGGGTGGTGCCAGTCATGCCTGTGAGCGAGAAGCGGTCGGAGTATGTAGTCACGGTGCCGCCCTGCGTTGCGACGGAGATCATCTTGAAGTAGCTGTGAAGGATTGAGTTAGTCGAGATCACCTTGATACAAAGAACCTCAATATACTCACAATCCATTGGTGATTGATTCGGCTAGGGCTGGAGTGAGTCCCGTAAACTGGGTCGAAGTGCCGGAACCGAAGGTGACGGTGGTACCACCAAGCATGACTTTCTATATGCAGAAAGCAGTCAGCATACGCGAAGACCTTAGTCGCTCAATGATATCCAAATCTTCCCACGGTCATCCATAGTCTGTCTAACCATCGCACTTCCAAGCAAAGGGTATCCCCACGTACCGAATCGGCATCTGTGTTGCCGCCCACGATCAGCTGCAGCGTGAACGACTGCAGCGTCGACATCTTGGGCGCCTCCCCATCATCCTTCCATTCAACAGTGATCGCACCAGTACCAGGTATCGAAGCGCCTGGAGCCGGCGAGGTGATCTGTGGAGCGGCGAAAGCGCCAGCAGCAAGCGCCGCGGCGAGAATGGTAGAGTGGAGCATGGCTAATCGTGCAGGTGCGCGCTCTCAGGCGGCTGTTCTTTTATGGGTCCCGTGTGCGGTCGAGAGGAATGCGACAGTGTATATGTCCAGGGTTGTTTGCGTGGTGGCTGCGTGGTGTGGGTGGCTGGCTGGTTGAGTAGTGGTGTTGTGAGGGCGAGGATCCAAGTCCGCTTCCGCGCGTTCACAGTCTGGGGAAAGTGGAAATCAATCTGCTGCTAAGAAAAGGCTTGGGCTCGTCTAACCTCCATCCCAAAAATAAATATAGATGGTCAATATCTCGCAAAGATTTACACATGTATCAGGTCGTGGACACTTTGAATGATACACGGATGCACAAATGGTGATCCACATGTGAAAGAGAACTCCAGCATGTTCTGCATGATCAGGCACGAGTGCATCCAACAACGCATGATGCTAGACAATGACACCGCAAATGCGCCGCGACGATGCAAGGTTAATCACCACTGAATACGAAGCTCTCGAACACTGATTACTATTGTATTTCTCAAATTATAGACCCAGCAGATCGCCTTCGGTCTCTCCAATGCCATCTCTGCCATCATTCACTTGACGCATAGGCTGCACAGTCCCCAGTGGCTGGTTGGCGTTGGCGGTATAAGCAGTCGTCGGACTGCTCGCAAATCCGTCATCGTTCAGAGTCATAGCAGACATCTGCTGTGGACCACCGACCGATGCGAAGTACGCATCTGCTTCGTTGAGGACGTCGCCGTTGTGGGCGCCGGGGACAGCTGCGGGCGCTGCACCGTTCTTCGCAATGAATTCGCGAGCCTGCTTCGCTGCTTGGAAGGATGGAAGCTGCTCTTTCTGTAGGGCCACACTGTCCTGTAACTTCCGAGGTCGCGCTGAGCGGAAGACTGTGTGGACCGGCTTGAGGTATACTGTGGCGAGCGTGCCGACGACGAGACACATCTCTTCAAGGGTCATGGGGTCCAATTTCTCAGACTCGGCAGTGATGGGTGGCTTCTCTCCCATCACGACTTGCTTGGCGGCGGTGGGGTTTGAGGACAACAGTCGCCAGTACATATATCCTCTGTCACGGAGATCTGGGTTATCTGTATCTTCGGTGGCCCATTTCAGCACTTTAGGCACCAATTCTGAGCCCTTTGTAGGTCTCTGAATGAAGAGCTTCACTGTGGCGGTCAAAAGTGCAAGCTGCACGTCATGTGTCTCGTCTTGCCATGTGTCCAAGAAATCTTCAAGCAGAACCTCGGAGTTGTCGATTCGATCGGCGTACTGCCCAATGACCCAGATCATGGCAGCCTTGGCCTCGGGCTCATCCAGGGAGTCGAGGTTTTCGCACAGCGTCGAGATGATGCTTTCGTACTGGTTGGGGTATTTTCGGAAGATGTTCTTGATCACGACGGTTGCTTCTTGGACGATATAGCTGACCTTTGTGGCGACAAGATCTAGCAGAGTCGAGATACATAGTTTGGCAGCCGGTTCAATCTTGATGGCCAGTTTGCCAATAGCGCGGACAGACTTTCGGACAAAGTGGACATCGATTTCAGTGGCGTATTCTCGCAACTCTGCAAGAACCTCTTTGATGTTGTCTGCCGTTGCCAACATGAAGATGAGCTCCAGCTTAGTAACCTTGACGTAGATGGGGTCGTTGTACTTGCAGAAGAAGACGCGGATGTCATTCCTCAGCACTTCTGGTCGCCTTTGCAGGATAAGCAAGGCGTTACGCAAAGCCAAGTATTGGATCTCGGGACCCTTTGACAAAAGTGTCACCAGAGGTGGCGAGAGTTTGTTGCAAAGTCCTGCTATGGTTTTCTGGTTGTCGATGTAGTTCATCAGGTACAGCACGACTCGTATGCAAGTCAGAACGACCGCGCTGTTTGAATGTGACAATCGGGGTGTGATGCGCTCGGCGAGAAATGCGGCTTCTGATGTGTCGTGAGGTACGTATGATGTTAGTGCTTCGAGAATGTAGGTTTGACCCCACCTATGGGTTGTCAGTTTTTCATGAAAGTAGAGTTGCTGTACCTGGCGACTTACTCTGAGCAATCCGGAAGAATCTGGACAATCTTGCTAGCACTGGTGTAATCAATCGTGAGCTTGATGGTCTCACTTCGCTCCCAAATGTCCATGAGTGCAGCCAGCGCACTGCTGACAACCGTCGGGTTTTCATCTCTCAGCATCAAGTTCAATCGGTCGATCAGATCGCTTGCTTCAACCATGGTCCTGTCGTGGTCGTAAAGCTTGGCCACTGTGAACGCCGCAGTCTTGCGAACGTATGGATCTGAGTCTTTCAACAACTTCTTCAGCGGTGCGACAGTAGCTTCGACAAATTGTCGAACGTGGATGTAGGATATTGTGCGAAGCGCCAGCGCACGAGTCAAAGGATTCGAGTCGTTTAAATCCTCTTGCAATGTCGGCAGAGCTTTTAATGCGAGATCAGGCTTCATCCGCGCATAATTCACGAGATAAAGGTAGCACCTGTTTCGTTCGGTCGTCAGCACTTGACCTTGTATCTCGACCAGATGACCGCTCCTCAAACCAACGGTGTCCCGCGCAATACCTACATCTTCTTGATCTCCAGACTTTCAATCTCCATGCACCCGATGATATCAGGGAACAGTGCGACCATGTCGTTGTTGCTCATAGTCATGTTGGCTACAATCTTCTTGAGCGCAATCTTCTTGCCAGAGAAATTCTTGTCCTTCTTTGTCGCCGGTTGGATGAGTTCTGCGCGCAACTCCGCGACTTTGCCCTGTTGTGCACGATGCCATAGTAAGCTTCTGTATATGGTAGGGGCGTTCGAGGCATAGTATTGCAGGGAGTGCTCGTAGGCTATGTGTGGTATGAACATCGTGATAAGCAGCAAGACATGCGCGCGAGCGCGGCATGTGCTTGCTGAGCTAGCGATGCTCTAATCGCTTGCTGCCTCTGACCTGGGGATTGTGCTTGTGTGCATGCGTGGACGTACTCTTGCGAAGAGTTTCGCATCCTGACCGGAGGAGCTCATGTTGTATGTGTTCTGGCTTCTCTTCCTATGGTGCCACTACACTCATGCGGCCTGCCGCCGCTCTGGAATAGTTCCACACCCTTGCCGGCCTCTCAATCGCTCGAAGGACCAATGAACGGCGTTTGTGTTGTACGTAGATTGCGGCTGCCGTCGCGTGATGATATGGTGCGGGGATGTTTGAGGGGCGGTGCCTCGAAGGCAATCTTGATATCGCCGCGCGTGGGTTTCCGCGCAAGTTGTGAATAGGTGGATGTGTTTCGCTGTAAGACCGTAACGTCTTGTCTTCAGGGTTAAAGTCCAGGAACACAATTATGGGGAAAGGTCGAGCCGCGGATCCCGCATGGAGAGTGTTAGTGAGGCACCCTGGACGAACGCTAGGGTTGGTTAGTGCGACGTCAGCTTGAGCGGGCTTCCACCTTGCATGTAGTGTTGGACTACTACTTGTACTTCTGGACTTTTGGACTTTTGAGCAACGAGGAACTCACCACATAAATTACCATCATGGCCGCACCGCCACCTCCTCCACAATGGGTCCTCGACCTCAACTCCACCCCTCCCGCCAAATCACGCAGCGGCACATTTCCCGATCCTCCCGGCTTCACATCTTCCAACAGCCTCCAGCAAGGCAAGAACACCAAAGGCGGCAAAGCCGTGACACCTCGCGCCAAACCCTCGCCTGAAGAGATGGAGACGTTGAAGCTGAAGAAGGCCTGGGAAGTCGCGATCGCGCCCGCCAAGCAGCTGCCCATGAACGCCATCGGCATGTACATGTCCGGCAACAGCTTGCAGATGTTCAGCATCATGATGGTGTTCATGCTGTTCAAGGCGCCCATCCAAGCTCTCATGAACATCAATCAGACTTTTGTGCGTTTTGAGACCGAGGGCAAGAGGCAGGAGTTGTTGATGGTGAAGGCCGCGTTTATTGGATGCAATCTGTTGGCGCTGGCGCTGGGAACGTGGAAGGTCAATCAGATGGGTTTGCTACCGTGAGTTTTCCCATGCGTACCATTTTGAGATGCTGTGTACTAACATTTGCCATCAGGACTACGAGATCAGATTGGCTTGCTTGGGAAGTAGCAAGAGAGCCGTTGGAGCGGGCATACTTCGTTCCTTCATGAAGACAGTCTCACCTTACCAATAGACAATGATCAAGCATCTTTGGACATGCCTTTCTTGTAACAACTATCAGAATAATCTTCGATTGGATTCCCACGAATTTCAGCACAGCCCTTGGCGTCGCTAGAGAGCATGAGTGCATCTTTCGATTTCCCGCAAAGAAGTGAAGGTATGCCATAGTCTTCATCGAGCATGAACTTCGCTTCCCTCCAGCTCTGCTCTGTCTTTCTTTACGCTGGAAGGTGCCTCGACAATGCGGCCCAGGCTGGGCAGCTCAATGAGATTCTGCCCTTGCATTTCTACTTTCGCGTCCTCACGCTCAGAATGTGTTCCCTTATTGTCCACCAGCGGCACAGCCGTCCGACTCCCCTGAACCCCCTTTTCCTTTCTCTTCCAGCGTATGAATGCCCACGTCGCGAAGCCCGTTATCAGCACTAGCAACGGCAATCCCAATCCCAGTCCAAGTCCTAGCGGCAGTTTCGACGACGACGAAGACGACGACGAAGAACTTGCTTCTGGACCCAAGCTAACAGATCCCTCAGAACCCGGCTGCGCAATTTCAAACAGGCTGCTATTCGAATGACATGTTGCACACATCGGATTCTCAGCATTATACAAATGTAAATGGAAAGGGATGCCGCGATTCATGTTTGGGAGGATCCTGGCAATCCAGTCGTAGGATTGATACGTGACGTTCGACACGTTGGCTGTCATGGCAAGTTTTGTCAGTCGAAAGTCCGTCGAAAACGGTCTCTTTCTCTGAAGATGTAGACAAAGGGCATACTTAGCAGCGATTCCATGGCATATTGTCCATTCGGCTTTGGCCCTTGATAAAGCTCAAGTGTAATCCAAGGGAACGTGGAGGTCCAGTTGAACATAACATTCTCGCCAGGCTGGAAGTAGATTTTGGGATGCTTTTCGCGGGCCCGAGGCGGGTAGACCATGGCGACTACTTGTGGGTCTTGCGATAGCACACTGCACGTCAACCATGATAGGAGCAGCCATAGAGTGTTGCGCATGATCTCGGGCGACTTGGCATGCTTTGCTAGTCGAAATCAAGCCCTGGAATATGGAAAGGCACAGGTAGTAGATTTCTATAGCAACTGTAATTGTATCCTCGGGATCACCGAATTCTTTCAGCTTTGATAGCAGCAAGGCTTTGAAGATCGCACAAGAAGTACCTGGTTTCACGCTCAGCCCACCGCCCAACACCCAACTACATTTCAGCCGCCGGTGTACCAAAGCTGAGAAGATCGAGATTTATGCGTTTTGCAGCGGGTCGTACAATCACATACAGCGCACCTTTGATTTACTATGCCTCATTGGCAAAGTATTTGCTAGCCTTGTCGAGTGGATTATTAAGAGGTTTGTCTCAAACACCATATCACGGAGTACAAGCGATTGGGATATTTGACAAGTTGGAATTTTCCACCCTTTCTTAAAAGAGACCAACAGGTCTGCTGGTGTATGAAGAAAAGGTATCGAAATGAGATAAAGGCAAGATCAAAGCCTTTGGGTAATGAAAAGAGGAAATCTGGTATTTGGTATTGTCGAAACGTCGAGAGCAAAAGGAAGAAAGGAAAAATTGAAGATAAGAAATAAAACCCGGGCCCACGCCTCCTCCGTATACTCATCAACGTCATCTCTGGTCCTCTATCACAGTGCCGAAGTCGTTCCCAACACATTCTACGTATTCGTCCGACTCCTGCTCTGTCTTGCGAAAGCGTCCTCGTGGGTCGTATTCGCTACAGGGCTCATTCCAGCGCTTCGTACGCCGCTCAGGTCGCCGCTTGCGGTCTTGCGCAAAGCCTGGCGCATTGTCTCGATGGTGAGCTCGCCATGAGCGCCAGCTGAAGGCGCGCCAGGGCTGCCGATTGGAATGCTGCGAGCGGGACTCTGTTCTGCTGTAAGAGGTTGTTTATTCGATTGGCCCAGAGCGAGAGGCGGTGTTACGACGCCGCCGGAATATGTCGAGCTCGGTGATCGGGGAGAGCGCAGAGGCGAGGTGGTGCGATCGTGGACGGCAGATGGAAGTGATCCGATGTGGAGGCTGTCTCTGCTACCTGCAATGTCGCCGGTGGTTGGGTGGGCATGCTCGGAATGCACGACATCTGCAAAGGATATAAATGACAAACGGCGAACGTCGTTTGGATCGAGAGCACCGTAACTGCTGGCGTTTTCTTCTTCTTGGCTTGGTTGCAGTGGTAGAAATCCCGAGGACGCTGCGTTTAGTGAAGCTGGCTCAGAACCTTCGGATGACTGGTGCATAAAAGACGGCGGTTGGTGACCGTACAGCGAGGAACCGTCGCCGGTAATAGAAGACTCCAGAGATGCCACGGCAGGCTGGTGGGATGTGGCCGTCACGATCTCGACCTCATCGGCGTTGAGATTCGAGCTCGTGATTGCTTCCGCGGATGCTTCGAGTGCGGCGGGAATATGATCTTCTGTCAAGACATGATTGGGTATGTGGGCAGGCGAGAGCTCGTTTTGCAGTGTAGATATAGGCACAGGCTCTTGCACATTGCGCTCGAAGATCTCGCTAGACGCAGGACTGTGCAGGCGCGGAGAGCTTGATCGTAATCTTGAAGGCGAAGGAGCGGGTATGGAGTTGGTGTAATGTTGTCGCACTGGCGAGACAGGGATGTGTTGCGTGCCAGCAGGTCTTTGGTCCATGGCGGGAGCTTCTCTCAGAGGCGATGTTGGGAGAGCGCCTGGCATGTTGGCCGATGTATCCGACATGACCGCAGAGGAAGTGTCGTGCGGCGAATTGCTCTGGTTCTGATGTTTTGCGGTTTGCATGGCTGAGCCGATCAGTCTGCGCCTGCCCGTCTTGGGATCTATGTCTGCAGGAACGACTTCTGTTTTGCGGCCGTTGTCGGTTTGTCGCTGGTCGGCCGGTATGAGTGGGGCACTGGAACTTTGAGGCGAGAGGCCGGAAGAATGGTACTGCTGTTGCTGCAACGGAGGTGGTTGTTGGTGCGGTGGGGACATGGCAGGAGGATGACGGGACGGAGAGGGTGTGTAGATATATGCAGCTGGGATGTCCGCCGTGGCTAGACGCTTCGATTGAAGGGTTGATTGGAGAGATTTGCAAGAGATTGCTACCTAGACTGGCGGCGGGTGTTTCCTCTATGCACTGCAGGAGTAGCGTCAGGTGTCAGTTCGCGCTCGGACTCGAGGGCTGCAGGCGTGCGTGTGCTGTGGAGTCGGTCGTATTCGAGGAATAGGGATTGTCTGTGGCTATCTCGGCCTGTCCGCAGCAGCAGTGTTGGACGGCGGGCATGTAATGAATCGTAGCGACGAAGCTGTGCCTCGGAGTGGCAGGGGAGCACTTGCGGGTCGAGGTCAGCAGACGGCGCAATGTCTCGCTGTCCCAATGGGCAGCAGTCGCGGGCGTATTGCAACGAAGCGAACATGGTCACGCTCACGCTCTCACCAGCCCCGGCATGACGTACCGGCTCTTAGTAGGACCCTGAGAAATGGAAAATGGAGGATGGAGACCCCGAGCTCGCAAGCACGGGAGATCGAATTGGGCAGGCAGAGATATGCGCCAAGCTTGAGCAAGGAGCCTTGAGCCGAAACACTCGTCGTGCTCATCACTACTGTGCCTCCTGGGAGATCAGTTCCTGTACCTGGATCTGTTCCGTTTCAGCCGCCACTACGAACTTAGGTTGCAGGTAGCAGTAGTGCCAGCCATCCATCCACGTGTGGTAATTATGCAATCGTCATACTAGTCCCGAGCGTCTGCACACATGGCGCCAGCATACAGATCTGCTCTCCACCAGCTCGCAGTGGTCCAAGCCGACGGTGCCGCATTTTCGTCATGTTTGCTTGTACCTCCTGATCGCAGGATGAACGCACATACGGACGTAAGTATGTGATGGCGCAGCCGCTTAGCAAGATCGATATACTCGACACCGGGAATGTGCCGTGCTATGTATGCTCGCCCGTGATTCACCTATGCTACAATGCTACGAACTGTACCTCGTATGCAAACCTTGGAATTCGACCCAGCCTAAAGCTAGGTGTGTGCCACAGTCGCTCCAGCACGAGGTCTTATCTTATCATCAGAATCTTTGTGATCGATCTGTCCTATGACGTAAGCTTCAGAATATCAGCACAGCACAGGAAAGTCAACGGTGCTCTCTGACTATAGTTCACAAGACAAAGTAGAAGTGTCTCTTCCTCGCCACCAGCCGATCTCACGACAAAAAAAACCTCGTAATACACATCGTCGTCTTCACAACCCGCAGCTCACACCCACAAAACCCACCACCATGCCGGACTCCCAGCCCCAAAAAGTATCCGTCCTCTTCGTCTGCCTAGGCAACATCTGCCGCTCGACTATGGCCGAAGGCGTCTTCCGCTCCCTGACCTCCTTCAACACCTCATCGCCCCACCCTCTGATCTCGCGAATCGACTCATGTGGGACAGGCGCCTACCATGCCGGCGATAACCCCGACCCACGCACAATGGCCGTCCTAAAATCACGCGGAATCACAGACTACAAGCATAAAGCGCGAAAGGTGCGCGTGCCGCAGGATTTTGAGGAATTCGACTACGTGCTGGCAATGGACGGGATGAACATGCAGGATTTGAAAGCTATGGTCAAGAGGAAGGGTTGCGATCAGGGCAAGGCGAAGTTGTCGTTATTTGGAGACTTTGGTGGGGAGAAGGGTGAGGAGGTGCAGGACCCGTATTACGGGGGTGGGAAAGGGTTTGAAGTTGCTTTTGAGCAGTTGGAGAGGTTTGGAAAGGGGCTGCTGGAGGCTATTGAGAAGGAAGCTGCTGAGGGAAAGAGTGGTTGAAGGGCTAGGAGGATGAAAAGAGAGACAAACATGGGCTACAGCTTGATCGGTCAACGAGATATCTCGACACGCTGGCACTAGAGGATGTGGTACTTGCAGGAATGTCGAACGATCGGCACTGCCATGCTGCACTGCCGTGAAGCACTCTGTGGTATGCTGTATTGCAGATCGCAAGCCAGCTTGACATGCAAAACGTCTGTAGCAGCGTCCCGCGCCAATTGCACAGGATTCCGCGTCCAGGCGCTAACGTACGATGTTCCAATGCATAGACTGTAGATATATAAAATTGTTATACCACAGCTATCGCAGATTGAGTGTATCAAAGGTCATAGTCGATGCTGTACCTTGCTTCGGATGGCGAAGTGAGCCTAGTCGAGACCGGTCGAAGACGATTGGGAGCGCAAGTCACCGCTACAAATCAAAGTGCTACAACTGCGGTGAGATGCTCATGCTAAGTACCTTTGACATTCAACATTTACCTTAGGTGAGATTGGTTCTATTCCTAGACCAGAAGATCGGCCAAGCCCATTTCGGCCCGCATCTCGCGAGGGTGTGGGGCGCGTTAGAGAAGAAAGTGGCCGTGTTTCAGGCTACAGAATAACCTTGAATTGCTCAAACAGAAAAGATGATGGCGCATGGCTAGCCAGGTCATGGCATAATGGTCATCAGGAAGAAGGCCTTGTTGCCGTCTGGCTCGTTCGCCAGCATGTCGAGTTGCGACCACTGCGGCTTGCTTTGCCACTCCAGTGGCACAGTAAATGTCGAGCTGAAGGCGAAGATGACGGACAGCGATTGACAGGTACTGCAGGATGCGCCGCAGACACTACAGCAAGTTACGCGTCAAGTGCCGCTTTTTGGGAGGCGCAGCTGGGAAAAGCTGCTCCGAGTACTGCAACGCCTCTTCCGCTGGCCAAGTACTTATGTACCTGTACTACCGCCGGTGATGAAATGTTTCGTGACACCCTTCTCGTAAGAGGCAACCATCAAACACCCAGCGTCTTGTATCGTTTGCTGGCCTGTTCGCCAGCCCTTCCGTCATCGACATCCACTCTACTAGTCCCGCTGCCTTGGTCGTTTCGCGCTCGTTGCCCAGGGCACTGGGAAGCTGATCTCCGCGTAAACAGCAGCCAAACATACGCCGACTCGTTCGCCTGCCAGCCAACCAGCCTTCACACTTCATACTGAGACACTCCAACCGCTCAGTCCCAGCCTTTACAGAAGTCCAAGGACCCTTGCCTTGGGTAGCGCATCGCGCACACTTCCTGCATCGCACGCCTCACGAGTACAGCAGGGCCGAGGAAGCGACACAATCACAAGATGAGCTACAATCCATTAGGTACGTCAGGAATGAGAACTGCCATGCATGGACAAGGCGTTTGTCGCGATGAAACAGTATATGTGACGTTGCGCAGTGGAAGCGAAACAGTCCTGTTACAAACATCGCACTGCCTGCCCGCATTCCAGTGGCTGCCTTTGGTCCATGCAGGAATATCTTCTAATACTCTTTCGCAGCTGGCGGCTATGGCCATCCTCGCGACGAAGAAGACCAATACTCGAGCGCTGTAAACCCTTTCATGGATCCCCATAGAGGATCGCCCGAGCGCGGGCACACACCGCTGCACCAAACATACCAGCTTGATGACAGGCCTTACAACGAGCCTCTCCAGATGCCCATGGGCCCTGGCCCAGTCGCATCCACCGACAGATTACAAGCGCAGCCTACATACGAAGTCACAGGCATGCCCAATACTCTCGGACACAACGAGTCCTATGAGGATGTACACAGCCATGGATACACCCCGAACCCTTACCAGCAAGCGGCGCACCAGGGCTCTGGCCAGTATTCACTGAGTCCGCCACCTGGCGGACACAACCAATACTTCGATCAGCCTTATGGATCCGATGTGACAGACCAATATGCAGGAACCCCACAGCCAGTTGCAGGAGCAGGACATCAATATTGGCAGGATGACTTGGATGAGAGGCCAATGCTACAACCCGGAGGATCATATGGGCCAGATCCCCATAACATTGACCCTGTCGACACGGATCTCGAAGCGGGTTACGCAGATCCTCCACCACCAGCAGCGAATTCTGCCATCAGGAGGTGGAAGACCGTCAAGGAGGTTCAGCTTTTCAATGGCAACCTCGTGCTTGATTGTCCGGTCCCGCCGAGACTGCTCAATCAGATCCAGCACGCACAACCGCCAGAGAGAGACGAGTTCACACACATGCGCTATTCAGCTGCGACATGCGATCCCAGCGAGTTCCAACAAGACAAGTTTACCTTGCGTCAGCGCTTGTTCGCAAAACCTAGACACACTGAGCTCTTCATCGTGGTGACCATGTACAACGAAGAGGACGAGCTGTTCGCCAGAACCATGATTGGTGTAATCAAGAATATTGAGTACATGAACGCGCGCAATAGTAGTAAGACTTGGGGAAAGGAAGCTTGGAAAAAGATCGTGGTGTGCGTGGTATCTGACGGTCGTGCCAAGATCAATCCCAGGACAAGGGCTGTGCTCGCAGCTATGGGTGTGTATCAGGACGGCATTGCGAAGCAACAAGTCAACGGCAAGGACGTCACGGCGCATATCTACGAATACACGACACAGATGGCGATTGAGATCAAGAAAGGAGTAGTTCAAGTCAAGAAGGGAAACACACCCGTACAGATGTTGTTCTGCCTGAAAGAGAAGAATCAAAAGAAAATCAACTCGCATCGATGGTTCTTCCAGGCGTTTGGAACTGTCCTGGATCCCAACATTTGCGTCTTGATCGATGCTGGTACCCGACCTGGCAAAGACAGCATCTACTCCCTCTGGAAGGCCTTCGACAGAGAGCCGATGTGCGCCGGCGCGTGCGGTGAGATCAAGGCTATGCTTCAGCATGGTAAGAAACTCATCAACCCGATCGTCGCGGCGCAGAACTTCGAATACAAGATGAGCAACATTCTGGATAAGCCACTCGAGAGTGCTTTCGGTTTCATTTCCGTGCTTCCCGGCGCCTTCTCTGCATACCGCTTCGTTGCGCTCCAGAACGATAAGAGCGGTCAGGGCCCATTAGAAAAGTACTTCGCAGGCGAGAAAATGCACGGTGCCAATGCTGGCATCTTCACTGCGAACATGTACCTGGCTGAGGATCGCATCTTGTGTTGGGAGCTTGTGAGCAAGCGCAACTGCAGCTGGATTCTGCAGTATGTCAAGTCTGCCACTGGTGAGACCGACGTACCTGAAGAGATGGCAGACTTCATCCTCCAGAGAAGAAGATGGCTGAACGGTTCCTTCTTCGCGGCGGTTTACTCCTTGGCACACTTCTATCAGATCTGGCGCAGTCATCATTCGGCTGTCCGCAAATTCTTCTTCTTGGTCGAGTTCGCCTATCAGGGTGCTAACATGCTTTTCGCCTGGTTTGCTATCGTAAGTCGATCTATGACCGCCACCTGCAATATGTATGATGCTAATGAGTGCGCAGGGTAACTTCTTCTTGGTCTTCAAAATCTTGACAACTTCTCTATCGGATCCGGACCTACTCGGGACAGCTGGTCTAGCACTAGGCGTCATCTTCGAATGGATATACCTCGCCGTGCTCATGACATGCTTCGTCCTCGCACTTGGCAATCGACCTCAAGGAAGTAACAAATTCTACATGGCGCAGGTATACTTCTGGGCTATCCTCATGGCGTAAGTCGGCATCACTTTGGTCTAACGACGAGACATCACTAACGCTCCCTCCCAGCTACCTCCTCTTCGCCTCCATCTTTATCACCGTCAAATCTGTCATGAAACAAGTCGACGCCGGCGGCTTCTCCTTCGCCATGCTCTTCACCAACAAGCTCTTCTTCACACTCATCGTCAGCATGTGCTCCACCTGGCTCCTCTACCTCTTCGCCTCCCTCCTCTTCTTCGACCCCTGGCACATGGCCACATGCTTCCTGCAGTACCTCCTTCTCACGCCCACCTACATTAACATCCTCAACGTCTACGCCTTCTGTAACACCCACGACATCACCTGGGGCACAAAGGGCGACGACAAGCCCGAGAAACTCCCCACCGCAACCCTCAAACCGGGCGGCAAAGTCGATGTCAACATCCCGACGGATGATGCGGATCTCAACACGCAGTACGAGTCGGAACTCCGCACTTTCGCGAGCAAATGGGAAGCTCCCAAGCGTGTCGTCTCTCAGCAAGAGAAGCACGAAGACTATTACAAGGGTTTCCGATCCGCGGTCGTGCTCGCTTGGATGTTTTGCAATCTGGCTCTCGCAGCTGTTGTCCTCAATGCGGGTGGTGTGGATCGCGTTAACATTGGCGGTAGCGCCAATCAGGATGCCGACCAGACTGAGGAGCAGCGCGCGACAATTTACATGGGCGTTGTGTTGTACAGTGTTGCGGTTCTCAGTGCTATCAGGTTCATCGGCGCGTGCTGGTTCCTGGTTGTGAGGTTGTTCAGGGGTGTGTGAACGGCTTGCTCGAGCGAAGATTGACGTTGTGAAGAAGACACGGTCTACATTGTCTGATTTGCATTTGGTTGGCGTTTCTGCTTTTTGGATCTCGATGTTTCAGGTCACGACTTTGAGCACACGGCGTGATGAGTTATGAGAGAAACTTGCTTTCATGTTTTTTTGCTTTTCGCGACGCATATGAGATGGGGTTTACGGCATGTGTACTAGAACTTTGTGTATTGACTACCCAAGAATCTTGAGACTTTTGTACATGAATCAATTTGCATCTTTGCCGTTCTACAGACTATTCCCCTGGTGGGATATGTGCGTTCGCACGTAGCCTTTTTAGAGGCAATTGCTACCCTGGATATTGCACTATTCGAGTGTTCGTTGATGAGCTTGAATGATCGATGAATGATCGGCACGCGTAGCGAAGGGCTACAAGCCGCGAAAGCAAGTCACTTGGATCTGCGAAGTCCATCGCCTCGTCTGATACGGTTGTGCCTGTCATGTGAAGTTCATTTGGTTGCCTTCGTTTGGCCAGCTCGCTCTCACGGCCCAGAACTCGGCCATCTCTTTGCCTGCCACGAGAAATCATCTTTCACCTTGTGAAATGGGTATTTCGGGTCTTGCGGTGGGATGTGGGTAGTCCGTGGATAGGCCTTCGTTGGCTTCCGGTCAAGATCTGCATCAGGAGAAGGTGAAGTAGAAGAGCGACAGCGTTTACGCAATTGTCTGGCATAATATGCACAGAACGATTCTGTCGCTTCGAACAGGTGGACTGGTAAAGCTGTGCCACTCCTCGATTGTAAGGCTTCCCCATCTGCCCGATGTTGCTGCTGCACTAGAACGTATGAGAGTTGCTCGCAGACACGGCGGTGGAAGTCTGCGTTTTGATGACGGCGGAGTGCGGCAACCGCTCCAGGTCTCGAGATCAATCCGAGTGGACAGGGAGAAGGTTGTGGCAGCTCAGGGGATTACATTGCAGGTGGCGGTGTTTTCGTCGTGGTTGTTGATCCCTATGGGAGTATTTCCGGTGACTCCGGTACTGCCGGAGCTGTTCATAATAAAGGTGAGGGTACTGAAGTCGGGCGTGGTGACATTGTACTTGGGTCCGGCGGCGGCATTTCTATGCGTGGCTTGTTATTTGATCCTGTTGGAACATCTCTTGTTGGAAGATTATACCTATCTTTGTCGTCAGGTCAGACTTCTCTTGGACGCTTATTATGACTGAGCACGGAGTGATGACACCTACCCAGGCAGCCACTTTCACCAAGAGTGTCACTTTCACTGAGCGTGCTGTATCACGTGTCGCCACTGGCTCCTTCCATCACATGAACCGTTCGTTCCTGCCTCACTTGGACGCCTCAACACATCAAGCTTTGGCCAATTCCCACTCTCACTGACTTTTGCTCCCTTGACTTGCAAACAGACACCTCCTCTTTACTTTTTCCAATCCAAACCTCCGATCCCACAGCGAGCGTGGGAAACATCTCAGTACCGAAGCTTGCACCTATACCAACATCAGAAGCAAAGTTCTGCACACCAGAAGCATCATGTCTGGCTGGGACACTACCACCAGTAAGTTCACATCTTAACAGCGGCGCATCATCACACAGAGCTAACGCCCAAAAGCTACTGCCGGGGAAGGCACCCTCGACGGTGGTTTCACTGCCGACACCTCAGCCGAGAACACGGCCTGGGCTCCGCAGGACACCACCAATGGATTCGATGACGAGAACCAGGGTTACATTGGCCAGAACGTCTCCAAGCATGCTGGAGATAGCGAAGGCTGCCGCAAGTAAGTCCTCGCATGACTACAGCCTATATAACGCATTCACTGATACCATTCATTAGCTGTGGCGGCGAAGGTCACTTCGCGCGCGACTGCCCAGAGCCGAGGAAGGAGGGCACCAACTCTGGTCTGTGTTACAACTGCAACGAGCCTGGTCACAATGCGTCCGACTGCACCAACCCGAAAGTGGAGCGCGAATTCACTGGCGAGTGCCGTGCTTGCGGCAAGCAAGGTCACCGCAAGGCCGACTGTCCTGACAAGCCACCGGAGCGCTGCCGTATCTGCAAGGAAGAAGGTCACGTCGCTACTCACTGCGAGGTCAACCGTCTCTTTGCCCTGAACGGCGTTAGTGGCGAGATGTCTCAGGAGGAGGCATGGGAGGCACTCAAAACTGCCGACAAGCAGAAAGAGACTCTTGCCATCAGACAGGTTTGTTTGTCAACCTATACTGAATTTCTGCCAGAGACTAACATCATCTCAGGCTATCTTTGCCTATGCTAAGGCTGTTGGGACCACCACGCTTCAGGACCTCGAGCAGGCTTTCCGGGGCGGCAACTTCAACACTCACTTGATCGCCAAAGAGCAGGAGGTCGCCGTCAACTGGACTTTGGTCAACCTTCAAGGCCATACTGATCAGAAGTACACCGTGTCCGTTCAGTGGTCCGCCGAGCCGAGACGAGCTATTTTCGCTAGTGGATGGCCTGAGAACCCAGAGGTCAACATCAACCGCCTCGGTGAGGCTGGGTTCCCAATGGACAGCTTCGTCATCGTCTGTAGCAATTGCGACGAAGTCGGTCACACCAGGTCTAAATGCGAGCAGGAGAAGCGTGAGCCGGAGAACAAGGTTGTCGAGCAGTGCGTCAACTGCGACGAGATGGGTCACCGTGCTCGCGACTGCAAGCAGCCTCCCAAGAAGCGTGGTGGCGGTGGCTGCCGCAACTGCGGTCAGGAGGGCCACATGTCCAAAGAGTGCCCTGAGCCGCCGAACATGGACAATGTGGAGTGCAAGAACTGCAGCCAGATGGGCCACTTCTCTCGCAACTGCCCTGACCGCGAACCCGATGTCTGTCGCAACTGCGGTGAGGAAGGACACCGTGCCAAGGACTGTGAGAAGGAGCGTGTCGTCACCTGCCGCAACTGCGACCAGCAGGGCCACATCTCTAAGGAGTGCCCCGAACCGCGCAACATGGCCAAAGTGCAGTGCCGTAACTGCGACGAGTTCGGGCACACTGGCCGCGACTGTCCCAAGCCCACCGACTGGTCTCGTGTCGAGTGCTCTAACTGCCACGAGAAGGGCCACTCGTACAAGAGGTGCACGAAGCCGGCCGCTGAGGAGACCGATGGTGATGGAGGTTGGTAAGTTGCATCCGATAGCTTCGGCAACATGTGCCCGGGGCTATAGCTCCACTGTGACGACGATGTTGGTGTTGGGTCCGTGTGAGCATTTTGGAGCTAAGGGGCTGGCTTGAGGCATCTTGAAGAAAGCGACTAGGCTATGAGAAGTGACTTTACTCAGCTATGAGTCCAGCATGCCCGGGTCCTTGAGATAGCCTATGAAAACTGCGTATGAAGGACCTGCTGTGTATTGTTGACCTTCTCGTTCCTTAATAACCACAGTCGTCTCAATGTCAATGGCGACAACGCCGTTGCTGTTTCACAAGCAGTCAATTCACTCAGAACGTGAATACCATGATGGCTGACAGGGCAGCTGGACAGTGGCGATGGTCTGAAGAGCAAGAACTCATACAGACATGAGGTGTTTGGCGAAGTCTCCCCGTACCCGAAATGCATGCGCGACTCCTGCGGTACATGATGGTCTCAGCACCATCGAAACAGATGCTTTCGACACCATTGGGTTCGCAAACGTGATTGCATGGCCCAGGCTAGGCTAAGCTGAAATTCGCGTTCCACACAATTGTCGACCACTGTGATTTGCCAAATTGTCAATGAAGGGATTCATGGTAGGAGTCCTCTCGAGTCCGAGCATATGCTCCAACCTCAAGCTTCTCAAATTCTAATGAAGTCAGTTTCAACCTTTGGGGGAAAGGCGATATATCGCCCGGTTCTTCAGACTTGCGGTCTTGACTGGTGTGAATATAGACCTCGAACGACACTGAAGTCTCCAGTATACTGATAACGTGCTAGCAGAAGGCAGAGCTGGCTGTAAGTGGTAATTCGCGCCAAAAATGCCGCAGGGAGGCAAGGAGCTGTAACACCATTGCCCTAACCCTGTGGCGCAAAGGCTGGGTCACGTGATCAGTTCACTGTACATGTAACCATTGAGGGCATGGAGCTACATGTACAATTTACGTGGGCAGCGGTAGCTGGCAGAAAGCTGTGGATATGAGCAGTCTACTGATATGTAGACAATGTTATGAAGCTGTCGTAAATTGGCAAGGTCGAGCGATGTACATGTCATGTTTACGGTGAGCTATCGCGAAGACAGGTGTCTTAATTTTTTTTTTTTCGTAAGCCTACCTGGGTAAAGAACAGCGGGAACAGATCTTGATATGTACATCTTGCGAGTGGCTTTGAGAGAATCATTTGCCACCAGGTCCATCGACCGGTGGACTTGTTTGATATAGAAACTCAATGCTTGCGTCCCTGTCTTGAACCACATGGGCCCCCTATCCCCGTCTGTTTTAACCTCTACGATTCCCTTCCTTAGTAAGCCGCTGCTCCCAAGTGTCGTTTGTTTTCTTAAGATACATAGAATGAGAGCGAATGAAAAGTGTGTGTGTGTGTGTGTGTGCATCCTGCGGTGGCACAGCTGTGGATCTTTCGTCGATTACCGTCATCTGTGTCGAGCGCGTTGTGGCCCGCGGGGCCGCGCTGTAATGAATCTGCTTGTATGTTCCGGTGTACATGCATGCTTATGATCGGCAAACATCGAAACACGTCCAAGCCATGCGGTCTTCGAGTGAGGGCGGCTGAATATGATTGTCAAAGGAATAGCATCGAGAGTGGTCTGCAAGCTCCAATAGCAGTGTCGAGCGTTCAAAGTGCTCCAGTACGATATGGATGATTCGACCCAGTATGCGTGACTGCGGTCATGAAACGTCCACGTCGAATGCGAGGAAATGCGAGTCTGGGTCTGGCATTAATAACCTCGCGGGCTGCGCCGTATCAATCCTTCATCCGTATTGCGAGCTACTCGGTGTAGCATAGCTCGGACAATGCGCTCATCGTCCATAACCACCGTACTCGACACCCTGCATCGCGCCTGGCTGAGGTTGGCCCTGAACGCCATTGCCATAATTTGATGGCGGTGGTCCTTGGTGGCCACTGTGACTGATAGGAGGCAGAGCGACATTGGGGTTTGGCGGACCCGCAGCTCCTTGCTGGCTCAGCTGTTGCGAGTAGGGCCCGTATACATGGGAAGTGTTCGGATCGAGGCGTTGCAGGTTTGTCTGCATGATACGGAGTTCGTTCTTGAGCATCTCATTCTCCTTGTGTGCCTCACGGGCATATTCTGCATCGCGTGACAGGCGTCGTGCGGCGTCCTGAGCAGCAGCAGCTTCGTTCTGCAAATTGCGAATATAGTCGATTGCTGCAGATGAGTTAGCGCCCTGCAATGTTGCGAAAGCCGAGAGTGCAAAAAACATTACCTTTTGAAAGAATTTCCCACTTGCTGGCCTTTGTGCCGCCATTATTGGGGACAGCCTTGTTCAAGTCGTCGAAGAGATCCTTCATTTCGCTCCTGCGCTTACGTTCCGCAAGCTTGTGACTGACACGGAGCTCCGGAGTACGGCTGTAGTTGCCAAGCCCGGTGGTTGAACCACCCTCGCTCTGCAGATTTGCAACAGCTCTGTGCTGCATCGTGTGATGGTGCGTAGTCGGATCTGCTTAAGGTAAGTATATCGTGGCGAAGTGTTGTGCAAATCCACATACCATCTTCCAAACGCCTCTGACCATGGGGCATCTGAGAATCTGTGGAGAAGATGCTGCTTCGGATTGACGATGCAGCGACACTGTTTGTTCGAGAAACGCCTATGCTTGATTCGCCACTGTCAGACCCTCTTCTCTCCTCCGGAATCGGGCCATCCGGGAAAGCCCAGGCAAAACCTTGGGTGGGCTTTGCTGCGGTAGGATCTGGAGCTCCAGGACCGCGAGCAACTGGCATAATTTGGGGAGCGACTCGCATGGGCGGCTGTCCTCTGAGACTTGATCTTCCACTGAGTGGCGACATTGGGGCACCTCCATTAGGTCGTCGTAAACTTGCTGCTAGTGAGACTTGAGAGTTGTTTGTGCTTTCGTAAGGCGAGTGAGGATTGTTGATGTAAAGGTTGTTGAAGCCTGAGTGCATACGGCTGTCGACGCTGCTTCGCCTCGAATCTTGAGCTGCATAGTCTACACTGGCGCGTGATGCGGAATCCTGGAACCCTTGATTTATCGAGGGCAGCTGCGAGCCTCCTGGTTGAACAGTAGATGAGATGCGAGTTGATTGTGGGGTGTTGGGAACAGAGCTTCGTGGTGGCGAATCGTCTGGGTTAAGCAAGGTACGGACATGCAGTCCCTGGCTATTCACAGAATTGTCTGGTGAACTACGTCAGTATATGCAATGTACGCGCCAGTTTAGAAGGTTTGAAGTCTCTGCGGCCTTCCTTGAGTGCTCCATTTGAGCCACATGCCAGTAATGGAACTAGCTAAGTGCAGTTGCAGGGTTGTTTGGCAGAGACCGCTATGCTCTGAAAGTGGCAAACTGGGCAAGAATTGCTAAGAAACACCCGAGAAGAGGATTTTCTTTCGCCATTGAAGCCGGTTCAAAGCAGGACGCGCAATGAAAAGAAGCAAGAGACTCACGCTTGCTGTGGGGTTGCGGCCACGTACCAGAATCGCGAAGGTGTTCGCCTTGCGGCTGGTCGCCGGGCGCATACTGCTGCGCGGCATTGGATGGCGGCAGACCATTGGTGAGGCTGGAGATGGAGGGCAGGCCCTGCTGGTGCGGTGTCGAAGTCGGCGAAGCCATGGCGGCGATGGGAAGTGAGGAGGGATCCTCGCGTTGAAGAAGTGATGTGCTGGAGCAGTAGGGACTCGGGGAGCGGAGCAACCGCCAACTTCAGCGTGCAGCGCCTGGACAGGCAGGTGAAGTCCAAGCGAGAGCGACAGTTCGCGCAGTGGTAAGTATGCGCTGAGGTACCGTCTTCCCGCCGAAGCAAGAAGGCCGGGGCGAAACTTTGTTATGGCGTTAGGCAGGCGGGGTCGGGTGCACCTCGAGATCGGAGAATAAACGAATTGCTGGGGAGCCAAAGACGGGAAAGGGCAGCAGGCTGCGACGTGAGGGTTGGGAAAGGGAAACGCAAATGGCGACAAGGCACAAGAGAGCTGCCGGGCGGGCACAGAGCGGTCCTTGTAAGACGAGATGGAGCGCCAGTCGGGCGAAGGCGTCGTGCTGGTTCTGGAAAGGACTGCAGTCGTGCACACGCAGAAGCGTGGGGCGCTGGAGGGCGATGCGATGCGCGACGGTCAGCACGGGGGAGGCAGTCAATGGCTGCCAGACGGCGAGCAGAAGCAGCAGCTGGAGTCAAGACAAGTTCGAGAGCTACTTCGATCGCGACTCGCTCTGAAGAGTCAGGTGGAATTCTGGAGCCAGGCCGGAGTCTGCGAGTCTGAAGCCGAGCGTTAGTTAGGGCGGGCTGTGGCAGCTGCGTCTCGTCTCAAGCTGGCTGGCTGGCTGGCTGGCTGGCTGGCACAGGGCGCGGGCAGTGGCAGCGCACGCAGGGCAAAGGAGGACGCGGCGGTGGTGGCAGTGGTGGTGATGGTGGTGCTGGCGGTCGTGTTGGCACTGCGAAGGACTCGAGTCTGGGGCGGCGCGGGAGGATGGCTCAATGGACGGGGTGGGCAGGCGGTGGTCGGCAGCAAGTGGCAGCAGTGGAGACAGCAGCAGTCAGGCAACGCCTCGCCCTGGGTGGCAGACGCAGGCTTTGTCCCGTAGGTCAGGCAGGGCTTGTGCGGTGCCTTGCGCAAGGTCGGCCGCTTGTGCTACCGTGCGAGAGCGACACTTGGACTTGGTTCACGCGGTTGGGCGGGGGCGGGACGGCGACGAGAGCACAGAGCGCTGGGGGACTCCCTTCGTAGGGCAGCGAGGAGCCAGCAGAAGAGTGGCCCAAGGATGGCAACGGGAGAGCAACGACGACGGCGTGGCCCACCAGGCACCGCGGCATGGCTCGACTCGGGACGCGCGACTCACGCTACGACACCCTCCACGGCAGTCCGCGAGCACCGAGCACGATCGGCGGCACTACGCCTCTAGCTTCAGGCGCAACACACGCATTTGCTAACGCATTTGCTGGCGCACGTGTGCTAGATCTGTAGATGCAGTCCACAGAATCCTTCGAGGTACCTGCTCCTGAGCAGAGCAAGCACACGCAAGGAGGAGCGCATCCTCTATGGCATATCCCCAACGGCGGCGCGGCGTGGGCAGGATAGCAGGTACATGTTAATGCCAGCATGCCCGCCGCCCGTCATCTCCCAGATGTCCACTCGGTCGCGACGATGCGCCTGGCCTTTGTCCTGCACGCTTGTACCACCACGTGCCAGCCCCTTCGGGATAGCGCACCAGCGGCTTGCATCGCGCTCGTCGACCGTCTCCATCTCGCTGACAGGATAAGCGAGCCCTGCGCGCGCGGCAGAGAGCCGATTTGCAGAGCCCGCCAACACGTGAGCCGGACATGCGTGCAGTCTAGAGGGTCCCAACTCGAGGGCATGCGGAGCGATCAGCGAGCAAAGCCCGAATAGACATGTGGTGGCGGGTGTGTTCCCGTCCTTGGCCTGATCCTCCCACGCTGCGCGCATGTGAGCCCGGCGCCTTTGCGGTGTTGGGTGCTTGTCTTGTCAATCCGCATCCATGACGCAGAGGCAAGGCTATCCTCCGTGGAGGGAAGATCACTGCTGCTTTGCCTGGCATGTCTCTGAGACATGTCCGCGGGTGCAGTGTCACGCTTCTGACTACCACTCCAGTACCCTTCGCCCGTGAAGTCTATCAGCTCGTGATTTGAGTGAGTGCCAAGCTCTGGCCCCGTGAGCTTCCCCGTCAGGACAAGCACGCGTTTTGTGGCCCGGTTGGTGGGCGAGTGTGGGCCACCGCAGAACTGCCATGCCACCTTGTGGAGATCACCATTGAGGATCGTCCTCCAATCCTCCACATGAACAAGGCACGCATGGCCATCCTCGACCCGGACGCGCAGCCAACCGAGGGCCGATGATGCCGAGAACACCACGCAGAGCAGCGTCCATGCCCAGGTTTCGGCTGGACTGCCGCCTATGCAATAATGTCATGACACGCTCGACTGCCGCTGCGCAAACTGGACGTACAGCAGACACAACGCGCGCTGTCGTGCTGCGTGCAGAGAGCACAGCGCCGCACGAATCCAGGTTGCCGGAGCTGTCTGTAGAACCACACGTTTCACACTTGTCCTCTGTCATGCCCATCCCTGCCATTGTACTCAGCCTGATTGCGACTTTGCAGTCGTCGATGGCGTGGATCATTGCGTAGATCACTCGAGGGGGAGGAGGAGAGGGATAAATCTCTTATCATGTGCAAAGCATGGGTAGGCAACACTACTTTGGATGAAATAATATATAATTCTTCCGTATGCAAGAGATACAGCTTGCTTGCAGTAGCTCCTCGGCGACTCCCACGCGCGCCAGGATCACCACACGTGCCTTTGATGATAACCGCCGTTCAGCCCACGGCTGTGGCGTGGGGTGACCTGCGGCTCTGCTGAGATAGCGCCTATATGCCCATCTCCATATAGATATACCCGCAGTACACCGCCGTGCAGCCACCACATGAAAAGCTGCCACACCCAATCTGGCCGTTGCTTTCACGCCTACCGCTGCTGTCGCCGTGGGCAGATATGCGTTGTCGTGCCTGGCCCGAAGCCTCCCGTAAGCAGGCTCAGGCACAGGCACAGATAGCTTGAGGGAGCGTTTTCTTGGTACGGAAGGGAGGGAAGGGAAGGTGTTGCATCAACACGCTCTGATGCGCCGAGCTTCGATGCGTTGAGCAGCTCGAGCGCAAGAGTCTAGACGATGATGGCCCAGCATGTCATGTAAAGTTCGTTGCCAAACTATCAATCAAGCACCAGCGATGCAATGCTTCGTCTCATCAAAGCACTATCCGCACCCGCACCCTCCCCACCCCCCCCATCCCCAGCTCTCCATCAACACAACCCCAGCCCAGAGGTCATCATCGTCACTCGCCATCCCAAACTCCCACGACACCCATAGGCCTTACCGCTCCCCAAGCATGCACTGGGCAAGACGAGGGACACGCGTTGTCTCACGCACATCCGCGTGCGGTTCCGTGGTCATCGTGTGGCTAGCTGGGCGAGACGAGACATGAATCCCACGCTGCCAACGTGTCTGCGGAAACGTGGAAAAGTGTGTTTTGTCCCCGTCTCTCTTCTGCAAAGATCTGCAGTCTATCATGAGCGGTTTATCGTCGTCTGTCGGTGAATAAATGCCAACGTTCGGAATTACGGCCGCGTACAATCCACGGCGCAGGGCGGACTCTGTACCTTAAAACATGCTTGTGGTCACGTGCTGGGGTCTTGTGAAGGCTTGTATGGTGGCGTACATGCGGAGGCATGAGAGGAGTATATGCCTCGATGGCACCGGTGTGACTATCGGACATGCTATTGTAGAGCGCAAATGAGATGTTAACATCTCTATAGATAGTCTGTATTAGTGACAAGCATTCATCTCCAAGTCGGACATTTATCTGTCCTTCTTGCTAGCGCTCCCGTTCGCAGTGATCGCTGCTTTCCTCTTCCTCTCGTTCGGCAACCTCCAGCTCGTCTCCCATCCATACAATGCTCCGCTACCAAACACCAACGCAGAACCCAACATCATCATGGGGCTCAGTTCATGCCCGAACAATATCGTGCTGAGGATGAAGCTCACGAGCTTTCGAATGTTCAGCACAATGGTGACCGTGACCGCAGAAGACTTCGCCGAGAGCAAGTTGACGCCAGAAATGCAAGCCAGCTGCGCGCACGCGTTCAAGAAAAGGAACAGTACGCCTTGAGGCATCGACTCGGCGCCAGAAAGTGTCTGCGCAACGATCGCCTCGGTCAGTGACAAACCGTGAGCGCCGACGTACGGTTTGTAGGCGCTAAGATCGAGTGCCGGCGTATTGGCAAGTCGAGACCATTGACCTGATAAGGTGTCCCACAGAGGCATAAATAATGGCAGGGCGAGGAAGTGCGAGTAGAACAGATTCTCAGTCCAGCTGGCGCCGAAAGCAGCGTACGTATCTTCGACGTAAGCACCCATGTAGGCGGAAAGCGTTTGGGCAACCAGCAGGATCAGGAGGCCAGTGGTGAATTCGGTGCTCGATGCTGAAGATTCAACTTTCATCGACTTGCCCTGGTTCGAGTAGTGTTAGTGGCAAGAGTGGCCGCTAGCATATATGAGTCTACGCGAAGAGAGGGTATACCTTGCTTAACGAATCAGCCCATGCACTCACAAGCACGCCAATCGTCAATAGGATGACACTCGAGACTTGCAGCTTCGAGTAGCGCTTGCCCCTCACGACACCAGCCAGCATCGTCGTCACGCTCCCGAAACTGCGCAGGATGATGTGCACAGGGACAGAGATGTTGAAGGCAAACGCCCAGTTGTTGAGCATGTTGATGCTGTAGAAGAGGAATGCAATGTATGCCCATTTCCACATAGGTACGCTGCCTTTGCCATCGGTGCGGCCGCCCGCAGCGAGGAGTGGCGCTGGCAGGGCTACGATGGAGATGAAGGCGAATTGCAAAAATGTGATCAATAGACCTGTGCGGAGTGAGTTGTGATTCTTGAAGTCGGAGTATGTGTGTCAAAACGCTTACCACTGCCTGGCTCGCTCCTGTTCAAAAATGTCAGCCTTATGCTTCAATCGACCAGATAGTGTCCATGCCGCTATCTACCTTATGATGCCCTCCAGAGCGAAGACCTGTGCTCTGTTAGCGTTGGCCTTCTAGTTGTACCATTGAGCCTCTCCTACATTGCTACAACAGCCGCCAAAGATCAGGCCCACAATGCTCACTGGGAGCAGGGCTGCAGCCATGAAAGGCTACGTTGCGCTTCTGGGAAGATTTTCCAGACACCGGGAACAATTTTGCACCGAGGACAGATTGTACTATCGAGATAGAATATAGGTACTAGTCAGCTGTGATATCAAGATTAGTCGAGTAGCTTCTTGGTGGATGCGATATTGTTTTCCCAACACCGAGCCGCTGGCAGGGGCATGTTTGCCCGCAATGTCAGGCGTGCCAAGGCCAACTTTTGCTCTGCTATACTACGCATGCAAGAGATATATGTCAGTCACTCTACAACGCCAAACACGATATGCATTCGTTGATGAATTGTGTGTATGTCATGTGTGCACAATGTAAGCATAGAATGTCGTTGATGCCTAAGTACTATCAAAGCACTATACTACATCCGCTAAAAGTAAACAAGTAAAATCGTTCTGGGTATCAACCAATCGATCGCGCCGCTAGAAACATAATACCCTCTATCCAAGAAGGATAAAATTACTCCCCGTTACCGAGCACGTAGCTCCTATCGACTGCCCATATCCACTCTCCTCTCTCACGATCATTCCTTGCAGCAAACAACCACGCCTTGTTCGTCGCATACACTGCCCAGACCTCCATGCGCATGTTGTCACGCTGGAGCAATTTCGCCACCTGTGGCTCTGCGTCAATGCGGGAGTTTGTAAGGTTCAGAGCGGCCACTTCGTCGCCATCGGCACTGTATAGATGGAGGTATGGGCGACGGAGCTCGCAGAAACGTTTCACCCAGCGAGTGCCAGTATGGTCTGGAGATAGCAGCCAGCCTGACTTCAACACCGTGATCGTCTTTGGGTGATGCTCGACTTGCGCTGCGAGAGCAGGAGGCGGTCCGAGATCGGGATGGTTCTCGTCCACGACGTGGGTAGGCTCTGGAGTGGTGGTGTTGGAGCGCAGGAGCAATGCATCACTCTTGGGTGACTCGGTACGCCAGACGTCTAAGAACTTCTGCATGACAGCCTTTTGCTCCTCCGTCGGTTCTGCGTCATCCGTGGTCACGGGATCCATAGGAGGCGTAAGCGCACCTAGACTGAGCACTCCCTTTGCCGCCTCGATTTCGGCAGTTCTCCGTTGCCGTCTTCTCAGGTCAATGAAGTCGCGTATCAGTGAGATCCCGCGAGGTGCCCATCCGTTCAACATCTCTTCTCCTGAGATGTATTCGCCTGTTGTATCCATCCGCCATAAGTCTCCAGCACGCTTTGCTGCCGTAGGCTTCAGCGTGATAGAATAGTTAGCAGTGCATGAATGTACCACACGTGTATTCTGCCACAGCTGTGCAAGCAGTGAGTTCTGTCGGAACCATGTTCGTGGCCTGGTCTGTACGGCGACATTCAGGCTGAACTTCATGGGATGTATCGTCCGAGGTGACGTGATCTGCCATTTGAGCGAGATTTGCACACGGTAGTTCTCGACGGTCGGGCGATCAAGCAGCAGTGAGCCGTGAGCACTGGAATCCCACTGACCTATCATTTTTACAGTCTGGGTGCCGTCGTCATTGTTGCGAATGACAGGTGGCGAGACAAGTGGCATCTTCACATCAGCTTGACCATTGTCAAGGTCGGAGACTGTTCCTGACTTGTCAAGCAGGTGAACTTGTCCGGCCCTGAATTCCGATACTTGCTCCCATGGAAGCGTATCACCCGAGCTGTGTGTGAGATGGAGGACCACACGCCGCTGCAGTCCCTGATGAAGCTGGTATGCGCCGTTGTCGAGAGTGTTGTTCTGAACGACTTCCACGGGTTGATACGACCCGTCTTCACCAATCTCCAAGAATTGTACCCTGGCGAAGACGTCATGTCGTTCCTCTGAAAGATACTCGTGTTCTGGTACGCGGGAGTGGTTCCGCTGTACTTTCGGTCGTGCCGATACGTCCCTCATATCATCCCAGCTCAAAAGCTTGTCCAGATGCATAGCCGTCACCTTAGCGAAGATGCTAACTCTGAGACTCGACTCGCGAGGTGCAGAAAGCGGCAAGCTCATTGAGTGTACGCTCTCGAAGCGCACAGAGCTGTCTCCGAACCCGCTGACGAGCGATGTTGTAGTGGCACCGCCTTCTTCTGACACGCCAGGGATGAATAATTGCGCGTGCACGCTAGTGCCCTCCAACTCTGAGAAGCCCACCATTTCATGCATGACCACATTGAACTTGAGTGTTGAGCTCGGTGCTTCTGCTGAGGAAGGTTCGAGGCTAAGCCTGACAATACCCACGACAGAAGAAGTGTAGGGAGAGAAGACGTCCAGCGTGAAATCTTGCACACGGCACTCGAAGACAGCTGCGAGAGGAATATCTGCATCTCCGACTCGCGTGTACTCCGGCATGCATGCTTCCTCGAACGGGTTCTCAAGACGGAAGTGTTGCATATACTCTGGGCGATCCAGATATTGACACATCTGCCGCATCGCTCTTACTCTTGCGTGCAACTTCTCCACAGACCAGAGATGGACCACACCATTCTTGAAGTCGACGACGCGAACGCCGAGACAGGGTTTCACTGCGTCTTCAAGATCAGGGTCGTTGCCTTCTTCGGCAGAGACACCGTTGAGAACGAGATCGTAAGAGGAGCCAAAGGTGTATCCAAGATCGACAACCGCGAATTGGAACACGACACTTCGCTCCATCTGTTGGCTCATCACCTGTGCTTCCTTCAACGTACTGGCATTGCGCAACGCAGAGGCAGCCATGGCGATATAACGATGTCGGCGCCAGTGATCTAAAACGTGCTTCGCCAGGTATATGTCACGCTCAGTGAAAATGGGCTTTCCATCACTTCTGAGCCTTCGTGGCTTCGGTGGAGCCCTCATTTCAGCCAGTTGCTTGGTAAACTCAGCTTTCTGTTCGGCCAGTTGCTTTTGCATTTGCTCTTTCGCTTGACGTAGCTCTTCCTCCATCTTTACCTTCTGAGCTCGTATGTCAGACATCTCTGTGTTGCCGTCTTCGGCGGTTGCCAAATTGTTCTCGAATTCTTCCTTTTGCTTGTTAAGCTGTTCTTGCAATTCGTTACGGGTCTGCTTGAATTGCTCATCTTCCTCGGCATTGAGAGGGGTGGATGGAGCCGTAAGCGCTGTGTCTAGACTGAAATTGTCGAGAGTCCCATTGCTGAGGTACTTTTCTCTTACTGGAAGTTGTTGTGAGGAGACAGAACTTGCATCATCGTCACCGCCAGTGCTGTCGAATAACCTGCCTTCGGGTCGAGCTTTACGCACTGCACGAACGCGCTGCAGATCTTCAAAGAGGACATCAAGCTCATCGTCTGTCATACTTGAGATCTTTTGATCGGGCCCAAGCAGCGAAGTCACAGCTTCGCGACGTGCAAAGCTCCAGTCGCTGTCTCTGCCTGGATTGCGATAAGGCAAAGGCGATCCTGGTCCAGGAGAGCTCTCACCATCAATTTCTGACAGAGCTCGGCTGAAAGAACTGGCACTCCGTCCATGTCCATTTTGAGGTGACGGAGAATCAAGCTGATCTGCTGTGACGGAATACTTCAATAAGCTGCCTTGCTCTGCTCGCTCCTCTCGGGCTTCTTGCGGATGGTTGAACCGGAATATATGGAAATCACCGAGGATGACACGATAGCCAGAGCGCAGCCGCTGTGGAGACTCTACACGCAAGCCATTTACCATAATAGCCGCTCCTTCTTTGGGCACCACGGTCACCACGCCATCTACGTTCTCGAATGTACAGTGGTCGTGGAGAATCTTGCTTCCGTTTAGACGAATGTCAACTGAGCTCGATGATGCCCCCTCGCCCTCGTTCTGGCCTTCGCCCTCAGTTGGTGCTGCGTTTGACTCGACATTGCCAACAGTCGTATTTCCTGGCTTGAGATTGTACACAAGGCATTCAGCAAGTAGAGGATCATCGCTCAAATTCACCAAATGAGGCATCTTCTTTGGTGTGCTCAGTCCAACGAAGCCCTTTTCAATGCTGATACCGAGTTCTTCCAGTGCTGCTTCACGCTCCTTGTGGATACTCTCGGTTTTTGTAAGCTTTTCTTCCCAGGTCTGATTCAGGTCCTCGTACAGCTTTTCTGACTGTGCGAGTTGTTCCGTAATCTCAGCTTTTGATACTCTCTTGACAGTCCCATCTTGTGCTGTGATGGAGACCATCTGCTTTTCAGGTGGCGTGTCGTCGCTATATTGTTCTCCGGCGATCGTACCACCTGTGCTGAGTTTCGAGCGCAGTTGAGCGAGCTCCTCTTTCAGTTCGCGGATCATTCTGGCATTCGGATCTTCGTTGATGACTGCGTTGTTCTTGATACGCTTGGCGCTATCGGCGTATCGCAATGTGGACAGCGTTTCATCGTAGTTGATATCTGCCGGAGAGATGGCTGCAATCATGGCTGTCAAGCTGTTGCCTCCCAGACTGTCCTTCAGAAGCCAAGTCAGGACAGAGTCTCGATATGGTACTTGATTGGCTTTGCTCTTTGATTTGCCCGTACTTGCGTCTGCTAGAGCTGCAATAACACGACCAAGTGTGGACAACGATCGGTTGATTTCAGCACCCTCCTTCAACCTAGCACCTGTTGCGCCTGTGCTGGTAGCACGTTCCGAACCTGCCAGATCTACGAGACTGATCTTCGCAACCTTTTCTGTGTCCATATTTGTCTCTGCGTCGTGCCTCTTCTGGGTCAATGTGAGTGTGAAGACCGCGTGCGAACGGGAAGAGGTCTCGTTCATGTTCGTTGCTGCTACCGTTCGAGCCTTATTTCCTTCGTCCATGAGGTTTTCGATTTCCACGAAGCTGCGCACCACTAATTTTGCAAGATCCTCCACATAAGGTCCAGTCGAAGGATGCTCTCTGACTTTTAAGTTGCCTTTTGTGCTCGGGTTCAACAGGTCTCGGACGCGCTCGTTATAGATCTCCAAGTAAGACACTTCCACAGTGCATTTCATAGACTTGTCGCCTTCAACCCCATCAATGCGGTCGAACATGTCTCTGCAAATGCGCGGAATCACACCCACTTCTTCGCCATATCCCATCATGCTGTAACTCTTTCCGGAGCCTGTCTGACCATACGCAAAAATACAGTTGTTGTAACCCTGGAAGGCATTGTCGAGCAGAGGCTGACCGAGATCCTCGAATAGATTGTCTTGCCCAGCATAATTCTTGTCCTTGTTGTCAAACGACCAGTAACTCTTATCGTATGCGAACGTCTTGCTTCCTTCCGCTCCCTTGACCGCCTTGCCCTTCGCATCTTGTGTTACAGGCGTGAGCACTGTCTGCGTGCCTTTCATAGCCACAATACATTTTGCGTTCCTGGCCTTCTCGCGCGAATTGAACGGTCGCACTCTCACCACCACCTTAATATTTCCTCCTCCTCCACCGCTGACAGGCGCCATATTGAAGGACGTCCTGATTATCGCTGAATCATGGATGTGATGCTGAGTGGCCGAAAGAGCGGCTGTACCGCGATGCGCTCGTAGTCGTGTAAGCGCCGAGGAAGTGACGTGAGCTGTGTGAAGAGGAGGGTTGTGTGATGTAGCCTGCTACACCCAGGATCACGTCCTTTGGTCGCGTTGTAGTTGTGAACATGTGGAGCCAACTAGCGAGACTCTGGGGAGCTAAAGTCTGGGACCCCTGTGACGTTCTCACGACTAATAAACAAACCTAGTAAATGCTGTATATGTATGGTTGGACTATGACACTTGATTTGAATGCCCAACTTCATGCTTGGAATCGCTTGAGAAATAGTTTTTTTCTTCACAGATTGCTGTCGTAGATTGCAATTCTTGACACTCCGTCCCTAATGTTTACGATGTCATATGTTCCAAACTTTCTTCAGTCATAAAGAGCAAGCCGAGGCGCGCTAGTATGAAAAGTATATTCCTGCCCTTCGCCTTGTGATCATGGAAAAGAGCCAAAGTGCTTGTCATCCGCTATAAGAGCTTCTTTTGGCACCAAAAACAATTTCCGCTGGCCCAGGAGCATACAATATCCTGCACATTTACACCTCAAATCACCCAACTAGAAATTCTCCTGAGTCATTTGAGGGGATTCGTCAAATTTCCGCATGATAGCTAAAAGCACGTCCACAACGACCACTCCTCAAAGAAGCGACTAAGTTGACCGGCTACATCTCATGGCAGAAGACATGTTCCGTGCTCCGATCAATCGGTCGATGAAAACGCTCGACCGGAGCCTCTTCAAGAAGACGGTGCCTCTAAAAGCAGCCCGCATTTTCGACAACAAGAACATCTCGCGTGTCAGGGGTGAGCTCGAGCGCAACAAAATCGCCTTATTCCAAGAACGTCTAGGAAGCGTGTATCCTGATCCTGATCCCGAACGTGCGAAGACTGGCAAAAAGTGCGTGGTGCTTCGACCTGAGATTTCGAAAGACATCCCTGATGGCGAGGCTGCGAACGAAGAGAAGTCTTTGGCACACTCGCCTGTCCTACAGGAGCTCGCAAAACAGGAACTCATCACAATAGTCCCCTTCAATCTGGATCTGGACTACAAGTACTGGACTTACCACGATGTCATCACATCAATCCTGCCAGAAGACGAACAAGGCGAAATTCCTTCTGGTTTCTCGCAGGTCGGCCATGTAGCACACCTCAACCTCCGCGATGATTACCTCAAGCACAAGTATATTATTGCCGAGGTCATCATGGATAAAAATCCAACAGTGACTACTGTGATCAACAAGATTGACGATGTGGGAGAGGAGAGCGAGTTCCGTACCTTCAAGTACGAACTGTTAGCTGGGAAAGACGATCTCAATGTCACCGTCTCAGAGGAGAACTGCATATTCAAATTCGACTACAGCAAAGTCTACTGGAATACCCGTCTCAACACCGAACACAGGCGACTAGTAGCCATGTTCCAGGAGGGCCAAGCAGTGTGCGATGTAATGGCAGGAATCGGTCCTTTTGCCGTGCCTGCTGGCAAGAAGAACATCTTTGTTTGGGGGAATGATCTTAACCCCGAAAGCTATGCCTGCATGGTTGATGCTGTCAAGAGAAACAAGGTGCAAGATTTCGTTCTTCCTTTCAACGAAGACGGCAAGAAGTTCATTCCCGACTCCGCTGCCGCGTTGCTCAAATCGAACCGCAAAGTGGACATTACGAAGAAGGTGTCGCGCAAAGAGGCCGACCAGACACCTCAAGTCCTAAAGACACTGTACGAGCCCAAGGTCTTCGATCATTATGTCATGAACCTGCCCGCCACTGCAATCTACTTCCTCAACAACTTCAGCGGCCTCTATCCCCCCGAGCTGAGGAAACAGCTCCCCGAAGGCACCAAGATGCCGCTCGTACACGTCTACTGCTTCAGCACAAAGTCTGATGACAACGTGGAGGAGGGCAAGAAGATCTGCGCAGAGATTACACAGCAGCTAGACTTCGAGATGAAGCCTGGCAAGATCGAGGAGGGAGGTGTCGAGGTCCACGATGTTCGCGACGTTGCACCTAAGAAACGCATGTTCTGCGCCAGCTTCAGACTGCCAACGGAGGTGGCGTTTCGCGAGCGTAGTACGTGACGAGGGGGACGAATGATGGCTGACTAAACATACCACTTCATACCTCAGCAGCATCGCTCAAGTTTGTCAGAGCAGGATGTAGGGCTTGTACTGGTGACTTCAGCTCTTGGCAGATGCAATCAGGAAGCTTGGCGCATAATAGCTTGCGTAGGATTAGGCGAATGGTGGAACATTGAGTCGCAGAGAGCTTCCGGACTTCCCAAGGCATTAAGCCCGGACCTAACGCCATAATCACGATGGGAACAAGAGCTTAGCTCCATAATTCTACAGAACATAAAGTCCATCTCCCACTCCAACATTGAAACGTCTCCAAATTCCCAAGAACACTCGCATTGAGCCCATCTTATAGCTAGTCTCAACCAATCCCCCAGCATAAATCACAATGTCTCAAGTCTGGCTCATCACCGCCGCCTCAAGCGGTTTCGGCAAAGGTATCGCTCTCGAAGCCCTCTCCAGAGGCTACACCGTCGTCGCCACAGCCCGCAACTCCTCCAAACTCGAAGATCTAAAGAGCAAAGGTGCCATCGTCGCCGACCTCGACGTCACCCATCCCTTAGAAAAGCTCACTTCCACCATCGACGACCTCTACGCCCAGGTCGGTCGCTTCGACGTCTTCGTCAATGCCGCCGGCTACATTCTCGAAGGCGCGATTGAAGAAGCTAGGTAGGTGTGCTCTTGATGAGTCGAAGCACAGATGACATTGCACTGACGCCTGTACTACAGCCCTCAAGAGACCTACGACTGCTTCAACACCAATGTCCTTGGCATCTTGAATGCCACCCGCGCCGTCCTCCCTCACATGCGCCGCCAGCGCAGCGGACGTATCGCTCTCTTCGGCTCCGTCGGGTCCTGGCACGGTGGACCCGCAGCAGGGATCTACTGCGCGACGAAATGGGCCATATCCGGTTTGGCCGAGTCTCTCCGGCCTGAAGTGGCTCCCTTCGGAATCGGAGTCTGTGTCATTGAGCCTGGGTACTTCCGGACGGGGTTTTTGAATGCGGGTGCCAGGATTAAGACCGGGCAGCGGATCAAGGATTATGACGAGAGTGCTGTGGGGCAGATGAGGGAGTTCTTGGACCAAGTGAATGATCAGCAGCCGGGGAATTTGGAGAAGGGCGCGAGAGTTGTTGTTGATGTGTTTTCGGGAGAGAGTGAGGTGCCGTTGAGGTTGGTGCTGGGGAGTGATGCGAGGGCGGCAATTGGGGAAAAGTGCAGAAGCACGTTGGAGTATCTGGAAAGCGAGAAGAGTATTATTGATGGTACGGATTATCCTAAGGGAGAGTAGGAAACGCATGAGAACTTCCGAGAGATAAAGAGAAGGTGTAATAGTTGTGGCTCAGGCAATGTCGAGTAAGCAGCAAGCCATCATGCAGACTCACTCGACGATCTTAGACTTCGCTTCGTCTTTATTACCACTTCGGCTTCGCTTCGCAACGACCTTCGACTCCGCTCCGTCTTCATTGCCCAGATCCTTTTGATGTTTCGCCTTATTGACCCAGAATTCGAGTTGCCTTGGGACCCGAAAGACTTGTTCGCCGGCGTACCACTCCACGGGCATGGGCAAGATCATAGGTAGATCCGACTTCGTATCTGCATTTGTACTTCTGCCGTAGTCAGGCACCATGCAGAATTTGCCGTCGGCGATGCATCGTTGACACGCCTCGATGTAAGTTTTCTGATTGCAGTCTTGCCAGGAACAAGGCGATGGCTTACACCCCTGCACGCGCAGCCAGATGCAGTGAGCACACTCGGGATTGCGGACGCTTGTGTCGATGCGATCCTCGAAGAAGACCGAAAAGGGCCCGCTGACACGCTCCCATGTGTCTGTACCAGGAGGCCAGTAATGGGATAGCTGATTCGCAAGCCCGTTGAGGACACTGACATCGAAGTGGGTTGGTTTCGCGTATCTATGGGGTTTCCCGAGGTTGGACCTGCGCATAAAGCGTACTGCGAGCTCGGTGGGAAGCTGATTGACATCGAACGTCACAATGAATGTGCTGTTGTCGATCAAACACCCACACCTCTTGACGATTTGACCGTTCGCACTCGAATCGTTGAAAGTTGCCTCTTCGCCTTGTGGCGCGGTCGCCACCGTAGCTCTAACTGCTGACTCTGATGGAGCAAGAACCGATGCTGCATCTGGAAGTATGGCCGCAGTGTGCGACGACCGGTATTCAATGTGTGGGAATAGCAGGTCTTGATTCGCGACAGATGTAGCCTCTGGTTGAGGGCTGTCGTGCAGCATGGGTGATAGGGGGCATCCTGGCGAGGTCTCTGGAATCTGTTGTGGATTGAATGGTGGTGGTACATTTTTTGGAGGCGTTTTTATGAGTAGAGCTGGATTGACAAAACCATCGGTACCCGTGTACTGCTCAAGATTTCCTGGTGTGATAGCTGCTGCGCGAGATGGATTCGGCGCGGTCCTCTTGCGTGAAGATTCGCCGGGCAAGTCTGACTTGCGTTTTCGAGGAGCCATGAGAGTGTGGCGCGGAACTGCACGTCAAAGTGGATTGAATATTGTTGGATGCAGTCAAATGTGATACAAAGGATGTCTTATGTATCAATGGTAAGTACCTTGAATTGATATGCTGACAATGGCGCTTCGATGCTTGCAGTGGACTCGCCAGCTTCATGTTGACAGCCAGAGAGATCAATACTGAGAAGTAATGATTGTCAATGTCCCAGGAAGCGACCAGGCTCAGGGCTCAGTATGGATGCTTCCTGCTTGTGTTTCCACCCGCCGAAGAGACATGGAGTAAGAGGCACGCTCATGTTGGACACGTATGATGGATCATTGATGATATATATGTAGAGTCAGCCAAGTCAGAAACGTTCGCCATGCGGCACCGGTATCGACTTCATGATTTTAGTAAAATCGTCAGAGGTCCTTTTGATTAGATGTCTGACGTGAAACCTCTTGAGTTGGACATACTTGCACCTGCAGTTGGCTGTCATAGATCTGCACATATATAGCATCTCTCAATTACCTACCTTGATATCGTCACTGTGTAGAGTCTGGGCCTGTTGGTACGAGCTTGTCGGTCCTGGAGACCCTGGCATATTCTGATCGGTATCTCGACAGTGAAGAAATCAACCTTTTGAGAGCCATAGCTGCTGACATGAGCGTCATAGCGGGATGGAGCACGAGGAGACTCGTGCGCCAGGACATTACCGTACCTGCCCCGGTGTCCCACAGCAGCGCGGACATGAACCATTACCGACTGCTCAGGTCGAGCAGCTGCCATCAGACCTGTTCGGATGAAGGAGCCTTCCACTTTCGACGGCATTTACAGCTTTCGGGTCACCATTTCATCGCAAGCCCGACCTAGCCCGACAGTCGACGTTCGGCTTGCAGTATCCGATTGGCTTCAGAAGACGTGCCGATGAAGTATGAAGGGTCTGACAAGTGATCTCAAGTAGTACATGTACAAGTATACATGCAAGGCATGCGACAGGTACCAGCATGGGGTGAGGACGTGCGCTTCGGACCGAGAGTGCGGAGTGCATGCACTCTATGGAGGATTATGGAGGAAGGCTTGAATATCTTGGTGGAGGATGGTAGTGCGGGCTGCTCGCGAACGTCAAGTGATGTACAGGAATGGCCGAGGTGGCGAGCGTATATTGATGTTGGTGTCCATTAGCAGGCGATGCATCGCATTTGGTTTCCAATTGCTACAGGTACGCAATGCGTGGGATGAACACATCATGAAAGCACAAGGCTTGGTGCAGTCAGCCACAAGCTCACATCACGGAAAGTCATCGCCCGAGACACGGCACGCGGCAAAGTGGTTTCCGCACGAACATGTCGCCTCATTATGCATATAGCAGTCGAGTAACACGGGCAGGTGCATGCGGTCAGAAAGGCATTTGCTGGCACGGAAAAGGGCGAATGCCACCCTCGAGGTTCAAAAGACGGTGAAGATTGGTTTGAGTCTGGCCCACGAGAAGTCTTGTCTTATCTGGGGTAAGTGGAGCTGGTGGGCAAATGGGCTGGCTGGCTCGTGTGTTGTTGACTGTCCTAGCTCGTGTCTTTCCGCATGTGAAAGCGGTCGTTCGTATGGCGGGCATTTGCGGAGGGCAATGGGGTTGTACACAAGTAGACGCCGGATGCGGTACCTGTCTGTGGTCCATGCATGTCGGAGGTGCTCGCGACTGTGATACCAGTGCCACCATCTCGTCGGCAGGATTAGCAAAGTCGCTCGGGTGAAGGCAGATCTCATGGCTGGCCTGAAGAAGAGATCAAAGAAGCGAGCGCTATACGGGCCGTGCCTGAGCGTTGGCTGGCGAAGTGGAGCGCGATCGAGATGTGCACCACGGATGGGAGGGCTGGCCTCTGCTGAGCGGGTGCTAGTCATGGGTCAATGTATACTGGAAGGAGAGATAATCCTGGGTATGGAAGGCGGTGGAGGGAAACACCATGTTATCACGGGAGTAAGTGGGCGCAGATGGCGGTAGCTTTCAGTGGGATGCGAACGGCGGATTGGCTTGGTGCCGATCGCATCAGCGTGTGTCCAGTACGGGCATTACGCGAGAGGACCCCAAGGGCATCCCGCACGGCGCCATGTGGATCGCGAGTGATGGAGGTGAGGAGCTGCGCACGCGTGGCCGCAGTCCCGCTGGAGACAAAGAGGCCGATCGGCGTGCGATGGCGGCGTGTGTCTGACCATGCCAATCCGCGTGCAGCGGATGACTTCTCCCACTGCTGCCATCCAACTGCTGCCGGCTGCCAACTGCCACTTTGCTGTCTTGTTTTCGCGGTCACTCACACGCTTGATACTAACACCTCCTTCTCTTCCCAGGCCTCCTTTCTGCTCCATCCGTGCACAGGAGCCTGCTGCGCCTCTGCACACACGACGGCGGCCACGTGCATCGCTTGAACCGTTCAAGCACCTCCGCATCCTCGACCCGCGCCCTGCGCCTGGCCAGCCTCGAGCGCCCAACACAGCTAGCCGCTCTGCCATTTCTACTTTCGTGCCGTCGACCTGCAGCGCAACACTTTTCTGTAACATTTCCATTCTACGGGCACTTGCACCTCACGCATACCTCACTCTCACGTCAATCCCTTCGAGCACACGCTGCTTTGACGCAAGTCCACGTCACGCCCAACCGCCAACTTCAGACGCCGAATCGAGTCGCTCCGATACACCAGAAACCTTGAGAAGTGCCTCCCGAAACCTTCTCGACACACTGCCGCTTTATCGATATTACTCGGTTCAACCACTCATACGAGTTCTCGCATGAACACTCCTTACTGCAATTAGTCCGGGCTCGTTGCCCTTGACCCATCTACCGCCAGCATGTCTTCCCCACCACCCCGGAGATTCGCTCCACAACCCGTCGAAACGACCACCAAATCCTCAAAAGACAGAAACAATGCGCAAGAAGAGCAACCAAAGCCTAGAAGATTCATGCCTCAGCCTGTGGAAACATCAGTCAAGAGCTCAAGGAAACGCACCGAGCCGGAGACCGGAGACTTGTCGAAGCCACAACCTAGAAGATTCGCTCCTCAACCCGTAGAAACATCTTCAAAGTCGTCTAAAGACAGAACCCAAGCACAAGACACCACACAAAAGCCTCGGCGATTCGCGCCCGAGCCAATGGAAACCACATCCAGGTCGTCTCGCGGGGTTGCGAAAGAGACCGCGGACAAGCCCAAGCCAAAGAGCCGCTTCGCTCCGGAGCCGATCGAGACCACGAAGAGTAGTAGTAGAGGCAGGCAAAGGCAAGGCGCGCCACACATTAAATTCGATCTGCAGACCTTCGCCATCCAGGGCAACAGCTCAGCGAAGCCAGGCACAGATGTCGCACCCCACGAGCCGGAGCCCGCACAGGAGCCCAAAAGACCCGTACGCAAATTCGCTCCGATTTTACTAGATACAGCACGTCGCTCGCGCAGGGCGACTGACAACAACCCGTCCTTGTTGTTGGCTAGCAAGACCGAATATGGCCATAGGCTCGCGGCGAAAGAGCACAGACGGCACATCACTGGCGAGTCGACACCTGCGATGGATTCTTCTGATAGTGACACGGAAATGACTGATGCCGGCAAACTCGACGCAGAAAAGGTCGATCGCGGTCTGCGATTAAGACCGCTCTCGCCAATGGATGGCGGACATCATCCGCAAGGGAGGTTCACAGAACGTTCGCACTCCTTCCGCTGCCCGGAGCTTGACACCATTGCAAGTTCAGAGAGTGAGCAAGGCTCACAGGCCTCTTCCCTATCTTCAAGTCCGGCTCAAGGCTCACCAATCACTGCTTCAGATTCCTCGTATCCTTATCCCTACCCAGGATTCAAGGATGCAACACGAGTCAGGGAGAGTGTGGATGAGAACTTCCACAACTATCTTCTCAAACTTGAGGCGAAGAGAGCCGAGGAGAGGATGCGCGAGCAAGCGCTTGCTGCGTTCCCTAACTCCGACTTCCATGAGCCGGTCATGCACTACGTCGATGAAGAGGAAACTGAAAGCGAGCACAGTCTGGAGGATAGACCTGCGACATGGGAGGGTCACGATGAGGAGGAATATACCGTGAAATACAGACGAGAAAGCACGAAGGTCCCATGGGAGCAGTTGGAGATGCAGAGGCACGCAGAGCGAATGGAGCAAGAGCGTAAAGCCAACCAGACTACTGCGAAACAGCACACAAGACAGCCCAGTAATAGCCCGTGGTGGAACCCAGGTCTTACAGCTGGCGTGACGCCAGACCGTGACTTCAGAGACATGCAGGATCGCGCCCGGCCTCCCATGCTTGGTGACGACCTTACCTTCCCGCGATGCAGGTCTCCTGAACCTGCAAGGTTCGATGTTACCCAAGGATCAACAACACTCCGCAATCAAATGTGCTACCTTACAGAGCAGAGCGATTCGCAGAGGAGGGAGGAAGAGGATGAAGAGCCTCACCTGTGGGAGAGCCACAAGGAACCCAAAACCCACTTTACCAGCATCAAAACACCACAGGCTACGCAAGGTAGCCCCAGTCAGGCCAATAAGAAGGGTCTGTGGGGTGGCTTCTGCGCACACGACGACGACCGACACCCTGGTGCCCTTTCTCCTCCACCTGGCGCGATCTCTGGTCTGATGACTCCTCGTGAAGAACCTGTGGGAAATCCGTTCGACCAAAGTTTCGGATCGCCGAAATCTACTACAGACATGATCAATCCTGAAGAGCCGATCATCAAAACTCCTCCGGTTGCGATCAGCAGGGGTCCCAGTTCGAAAGAGCTCGGCACTATCGATGCCGTTCTCGTGTCCGAGAAGGATCTCGACGACACCATGCACAGCGATTACCCAGATTCTTTTGTCACGCAAGTGTATAATTACCTCTCTCTGGGTTATCCTACTATGGCGCGACCTTTCGACGCCGAACTAGCCAAGATCTCTCGCATCGATATCGCTGTTCTGCGTCAAGATGACAAGAAGGCCAAGCAGCAGCCTCGCGGCTACATTCGTCTTGGGCCGGACTTTGAGGGTGGTGGCGGCGAAGTAAGCGAAGCTAACTGCATGCGCTGGCAGGCGTTGAAGATCTACGTGCGCGAGTGGGCCAGGCAAGAGAAGAACATGGTTAGAACCGATGGCGTGTTTGGCAACTTCGGCACAGCTGCGAGAAGAGGCAGTTGGGCTGGTTAAGAAAGTTCATTGTTATCTGTTTGCCCTCATTCTGAGACTTCTTCTCAGAATAGGTTCATTTTGGATACTGGGAGAGCCGCACGAGTGTACAAGCATCGTAAAAGAGGGGGATGCAAGGGATCAAGTATGGGTAGAGGCATGCATCATTATAACAGCGATGGGATGTTTGAGCACACAGTCCGCTCGCTCCCAGGGATAATTTGACGTTTTGGCGAGGCGCTTTGGCGAGAAAGGATTATGGACATGCTTTAATTTGGGGTTTCTGGGGGTTTGTGACTGGAAGATCGGGATCCCACGGTTAAGATACACAGTAGCTATTATCGAATTGTAATACTCATATTTGATTTGATTCGCCCTTGTCACTTGCAAATGCCCAACAGCACCCACCTTCCAAAGTGCCTCACAAAGGAAAATGATATTCTATGAAAAGGAAACGTTCAATGCCGTCTGCCAGAAATGCCAGTCACTGATACCCAAGATACGCCACCACAAGTCCTCCCCAACTCCCCCAATTGTCCGCCTGAGCGGACGTGACAACCCCATTCGAATCCTCCAACCTCACAAGATCATACACGCCCCTCGTATTGAGATTATACATCGCAACCTCCTTCCCAGGTCCGGGCCAATCCAAGTCCTGGAACATGACCGAGTTCGTCTGACACGTTCCGTCCGGCCCCTGACAATCGCCAGTCTTGAAGAAAAACACCCAGAAAGCCTGCCCGTACAATGCGATGGTTTTGGTCCCCGAGCCGATGACCCGTAGATGCCACGACATGTAACACTCCTCTCCTTGCCCTGCACATTCGAATGTAGGGTCTTTCCACGCCGGATCTGGCGTCCAGGGTTCGGGCGCGCGAGGCCCAGGTTGCCAGTATGGAGTTTCGACCTGCTGCATGGCCGCGAAGACGTTTTGTGCGTTGTCGAACTGGTACGCGTACATGACGTTGTGTTCTGAGCCAGTTCCTACGAGCCACGTGCCTCGGGTGGCGGACACGAGCATTCCGCGGCCTACGGCTATGGTTGTTGGGTTTGTGCCGTCGAGGTCGTGGTCGGCGGTCCAAAGCCAGGAGTTCTCCCAGTACGAAGAGGAGGATGCGGTGAGGTGGGCGTGCATGAACGCTGCTTTGCAGGGCGATGTGGCGGATTGGCAGGCTGTTTCGACGCGCGAATCCGCGGCGCCGCCTACACGGGTGTGGGTATTGTGTAGACTGACGGAGCCAGGAGAGGAGCCAGCCATGTTTACTTCGATCAGGATCGTTCCCGGGAGGACGTCGGCGACGGTGAAGAGCATGTCGGAGATTTCGGCGAGGCCTACGGAGCCTGGTGTGCCGATTTGGATGAGAGGGAGAGGGGAAGAGGAGGAGTTGAATTTTGGGCCAGAAGCTGTGATTGTGGACCAGACTTCGCCTACGATGCGGCTGCCGGGGGGGACGTGGATGGTGTCGGTCACTACGTAGACGCCGTGGGGGAAGTAGGTGATTTTGCAGTTGGCGTTGGCGCGGAGGGCGGCGTTGATAGCTGCTGTGTCGTCGGTTTGGCCGTCGCCTGGGCATGGGTTAGTTTGTGGCATGTTAGGGTATGGAGATCGTGTGAACGAACCTTTGGCGCCGCGGTCTTTGACGGACGAGAAGCTGGAAGCGTCCCAATCGGCATACTGTGGCTGTGACTTGGTGAAGTAATGGCCTTTCCCGTCGACAAGATTTCCTCGACTGGTGGGGTCCAAGTATGATCCAGCAGAAACTTCAACACTGCCATTGTTCGACGCTTGAACGTGTCCAACAGCGTACGTCTTACCTAAAAGATCGCCGGTGAGTTTATCCTGGCCTTCTGTTCTGAGCATTGGGCCGGAATTTGTGTTGGCGATGTTCTCAAGTATGAAGGATGAGGTTCCGTTCACCATCGCTCCGCATTCGTTGCATGAAGAGTCGATCAAGCTTAGTGATCCAGTAGCTCCATCTCCGCCAGCATCTACACAAATGCCGACTCCACTGCAGCTGATCTGCTGTAAGGTGAGAGTGAAGACGTGCTGAATGAGGATTCCGGTCGAGACGTTGATGAAGCTGCATCACTCGTTAATAGAGTATTCATCGAGATTTCTGCCGATGCGAATCCACTCACGTCACATTTCTGATCGCGTATTGCTGGTTGCTGAACAAGATGCCAACATTGCCTCCCGTAAAGCTCAGATCACCCATAAACAGTCCAGACCCTCCTCCAGAATCGCCACCATCCATTTCAATGCCGACATGCTCACTTCCTTCCGTCATCCGGAAATGCACGTTGATCAAATTAGTGGCCTGGGAGACAGCCCAATTCAGACCATAGATCTCTTGGCTCGAGGGAATGGCCGTTGTGTCAATCTTGACATTTCTAATACCCTTGTAGAAGTTATTGGTGCTTGGCTGGCCGTCATCGTAACCATTGACGACCACCGAGCCGCTCGCCATTGAGCTGGATGCTTTGAGCGTGGGCATGTCGACCGCATCGCCGATGATCTGGGTGTTGATGAAAAGCTGTATCGTCGAAGCGATGGAGTAGGTCCCTGGAGGGATATAGATCAAGGCTGGCTTGCCGGTCGTGCCACCGCAATTGCCTCCTTTGCACCTATTACCAGCTATTTGGATGTCATCAGTTCATGAACGACATCGAAGATCAGAAGTCAACATACAGGTGATTGCAGCTGTGAAAGCCGCACTGTCATCCGTGACTCCGTCACCCTTCGCTCCGAAGTCTTTGACATTTCGATACACAGCGTAGTTTGTGCTGTCAGAAAGAAATGGACTGGTTCCCTGATGAGGTACATTTGGTAACCAGAAGGCGTTCGATTGGTGACCAGTGGCTGAGCAGTTCTGCATCTCAGAGTTCATCGGAACGTCATCGTCCATTGGAGGTCGATGAGCTTCCCAGGGAACCACAGATTGGTTTCGTAGCCCGAAAGAGCCACTACCGCGCAGTGAAGGGTGGTAGTTGCGATAATCATAGTGGAAGCGTGTGGGTCTGTGATGTGCTGGATTGCGGTATGCTTGAGTGGTGGTGGAAAAGAACGTGATGATTGTGAAGATGCACTGGATGACCAGAGACCTCTTCATGTTCGAAAATGTTTCTCAGAACCAGCAAGTCGAGCTGAGCCATCCCCTTCGGGCCCAAGACTATAAGTATATTCGGGCATACTTACCTGGCGACCCCCCTGTTACCACCAACGACGGCGAGGCGTATATGAGACAATTCATCGACGTGGAGATTCTGTTTAAGACAGTGCAGAAGTGGACCTACTGTACAAGGAGAAGCCTGGAAGGGGCTACAGCGATATTGGCGGGCCGATATGGTTCTGTATCATGCATGTACACAAGCTGCCACATGTCGCCAATAGCGTGCACTCGTGTGGTGGCGGACCGCGAAGTACGCCATTAACTGTGAGTCGGCCAGTACGTTTTCCAAACAAAGTGGCAGCATACTCGTGATCGCGCCGTGCAGCAGGGGTAAAGATCATCGCTGCAGCAACGGTGTTGCTGGTGAAATCATGTCTCAGCGCAAGATCCAGCAGATTCGCGTCTGGAGTTTTGAGCTCCCGATGTGCCGATTTCAAACTTCACATTCATGAACAAATCGTATCGCGTTTCATTACAGCTAATAATAATGAACATCATCGCGTGCATACATACTCTTTATGCTGAAATCTGCAGACACCCGCCTAAGATCTAGACCTCCCAATACACTCGACCAGCAGTAGGTTGCGCGCACGATGCCTCATTCCTGTTTCACCAGATACACTGGCGCGATGTATCTCCGCTCGCCAGCACCGAACACGTAATAGATGCCAGCAAACACGCAGGTACCTGAGAAAATGATAATAGCCCAATTGAAGTCCATAGCCCATTTCGGATCGCCCACACTGGGCGCCACAGGGAAGAAGGAGAAAATAAAGCCAACAACTAGGAAGGCTAGCGAGATGTCGTTAATAAGACCACCCCATTTTCCAAGCGAGAAGCGACTCGGCAGCAATGGCTCGCCGCGTAGACGCTTCAGCCGGACGCAGCCGATGGATACGATGTAGGAGAAAATCAGGGCTGCGTTGGAGACCGAGAGAATGGCCTGCAGTGCAGCGTTCGAGCCGAAGTTGATGGCGGACAATACAAGGCCGACGGCGAGGCAGACGGTCAACTGTATTGCGCTATTAGTAACATGATAGTCAGGTTGAATAGCTGAATGTGCAGGACTTACAGAGTTTGCAGGAATTTCCCATTCTGGACGTACACGACCGATCCACATGGACCAAGGAAATCCGCCGTCACGGCTGAATGCCCAGACCTGCCGTGAAGCACTCGCGACAGTGGTCACTGTTGAGAAGAACAACAATATAACGAGCAAGCCTCCAAGCACGCACGTCGCTGCGTACGAGCCTGTCGCGTCGTATACGATCTGGATGATCGGGAAATCACCGCCCTGGAGGTATGCTTCGAGATCCGTGATACAGAAACTGTGCACGTTAGTATCGAATTCTCCACGACAGGGATGGGAGTTGATATTGGAAGCTCTGACTGCCTCCAGAATCGCGTTCGGTGCTTACCAGAATGTGATGATCATGGAAATACCCATGACACCGTTTGCGAAAGTTGCCCACCTGGCTTAATGTTAGCACATGCCTGGCAATGGGACCTTATTGGATGCCAAAACTTACAGCATAGCCTTGGGCAAAGTGATCGAAGCGTCTTTGAGCTCTTCTGACATGTGGGCGCCAGCGTCTGGGCCAATGAAACACCATATGGGCGACGCCAACCCGATCAAACATGACAAACCAGTGCTTGACCAGCCGCCACCGTTGCTGGGAACAGTCAGCTAATCACAATGCCTGCGTGCCAGAAAAGAATACGTACTGAAAGCTTGTGAAGACCTCCCTCGCCGGAGCATGATCGGCCATAATCCAGAGCGTAATCAGGAATGCGAAGAATCCGAACACATGAAGGAAGAGAACGATGCCTTCCGCCAAGGGCAGGTGCTGCGCGAGAAACATGTTGAACCCAACGGTCAGCAAGATGAACAAAAAGACCGTCAGAGTCGCCTGCCACGCGAGGGTGTAGTCGTCCGCCGAGTGCGTGAGCTGCACCATTGCCTGGATGATGCCAGCCAGTTGCAAACCACAAGCCGGTATGCCAGAGATCCAGCCTAGACAACAAAGCCAGCCCACAACGTACGAGAGCGGCTTTTGTAGAGGCCGAGGCGCGAATTCGCTGATGAAGTGATATTGGCCTGGCAGCGTCAGTCTGTGGGATCCTCTCAAAGATTACCAATATGGAAGACTCACCTCCGGCTGTTGGTGCCATCGAAGCCAGCTCACCCCTGTGAACTGTCAGTATTGGTTTGTCCTACTAAAGACTTAGATGGACTTACATTGAAGCGATCATACACATCATGAACATCCAGACTGCGATCGTGCAGTAGATGATTCCTGCAGGTCCACCATTGTAGAGGCCAAGGTAGCTGGCTAACAAAGTGTTCTCCCATGTCGACTGCAATATCGACACGAAGCCGACGATACTAATAAATTTGAAGTTGCGCTACAAGCAGTCAGCGACTGGCCTTACTTTCGGCGCATCGACGAAATTGGGGGGTCATACGCGCAGTTCCTGGGTCTTCCCCATCCTCGACATCTCTCGTTCATCCTCATAGGTGCCGCCTTTGAGCTGGACCGCAGTCTTGTCTTCCTGCATTTCTTGCATCGAAACGTGGTCGGCTGGTTGAATATCTGCGTTGGGTGTCATTGCTGTTGTGCGATGTTCGACAAAACTGTAGCCGCAGCGAAGGTCGTTAGTATTGTCGGTTTCAGACTTCATTCACTGGTGGAAGTCTTGGTTACGGGCGGCAAGAAGCAAAGCACTGACGGGTTGCAGTGTATGCTGATATACCACGATGCAAGGAGATCAAATCGCTGACTCCACAGGCGTGTTTGGGCTGCGTCGTACAAACAAGCGTGGCCGACAAGGTGTGTTCCTGGGCAAAGTACGCTTGACGCCACAACGAGCTGTCGCTTAAGTGAAGTGAAGTCTGAATGGAAGGTTATGACGGTCAAGGTGCGTTATGACCGGTGCGGTGATACGGTCGCTTGAGAGGGCCCTGTACAGATATGCTGGGCTGATCTGGATATGCGCGTGGCAGCATTCCAGGTTAATGCAGTGGTCACTGGCTTTATGGTGCGATCGTTTGCAAGACTGCTATGGATTATAGCAATACGTCTCATTGACAGCGCTCCACCCCGGTCTGTCATTGTGCACCTAGCCGGGACAGCAGGTCTAAGGCACTACCAGTCACGCCTCAATGATATCCAGCAAACAGCACAAACATCACTTGGTGAAGAGGCTGTCGCGGGTGCTTGCAGCTCGTCATTGACGATCAAAAGCCCCCATTGATTCTCAATAGTAAGGCCCCTTACCTGAAGCTAAAACTCCTACCGTTACGCCTGCATATCGGCACCCGGACACTGCACGACATTGCTCGGTTACACAGCAGCGGGCCCACATAGCCAGATGTTACACCGCAACTGACGCCTGCCACTGAGCTTTACTGCACCGAGTATCGCCGCATGCGGTGTTCCAACGGCCCTACGGCCTCCCTGACTAAACCCGTCGTCGCGGCGCATCTGCTGAGAAACATTGCCAACAGCTACCAGAGTCACACACATCGACAAACGCTTTGAGGGGAGACCTGACGGTTAGTCACTGCATATAGATCCCTGTTCTACTACTACGCTCTGCGATTCCGTTCGCTATCGTTCGTTCAAGTGGCGCCAGCAAGCACACACTGCCGTTCAGCCGGAATTGCAAGCAAGGTATGTCAAAGAATCCGACTAGTTCGATCTCATTGTAACCAAGCGTGTCGTTTGCCGCTGTAGTCACCGATCACTCTTGCAATCGAGCTCATGACGTTTCACCACCTTCTCCAGTCGCTGACTATGAAGCATGGACAGACACTTGGGCTCGGTCGCCCTCCACTGGGAGCACAAGGACCCTTAGGCTGTCGTTAACCGCGTGGGTAGACCAGAGGTCTAAAAGCAACAGGCAAGACAGCGACGCAATTTCATCATTCACTTCATCCTTCCTATTGTGGTTGTAGTTTAGATTCGCGGACCGCGGCTGCACACACACTGAGCCGCCTCATCGCCGGAGAAGCTCTGTTCTAGCCTGCATCCTACCACAATAGGATAAGCGGTTGCCATTGTCATTGCTTGCATTTCTTGGACCGTCAAGCCGTGGTTCTCTGCCACCCACGCATACCAAGCCGCCCGCTCTGCATCACACCATGTCGGATGGACCCAGCCCGCACATCGGCCATGTCGATGCTGTCAACCTTACTGTCAGCCTCTGCCTCTGCTACACACTCTGCATCGCACTTGTTCGGTTATGGATCCGAAGAGGTGCTTTCGGCATCGATGATCTGGTGGTCGCTGTTGCTACACTATTCACACTAGGCCACACTGGTTCGACATATGCAGGACTGGCCGCAGGACTAGGCAAACCGTGGGTTGATATTCAGGGAAGCAAGGATCTTTCGAAGCTCAATTCTGTGCGTATCTTACTATCTGTTGCCTGAGATTGACGCTAACCAATTCAATAGGCATCCGTCGCAGGCGTTGTAACGTTTATCATCGCCCTGTACATCTCGAAGATCGGCGTCATAGCATTTCTTTTGCGCATCACGAAGAACAAAGCTCAAGCCATCATTTACTATGCTTGCTGCTCTGCAATAACACTCCTTGGAGTCATCAGCATTTTGATCGTCACCACCGGCTGCCCTTCTCCATCAGGCTACTACTGGGCATTCTATGCCAACAGTTCAGAATGCGATACACAGGTGAGGAAGTGTTGCTCCACCAATTCGCGATGCGTGGCTAATCCTTAGCCGTAGGCCATTCGCTGGCAAGTCCTCACGGCGCTCGACATCATGACAGAGCTTGGTCTACTTGTAATGCCCGTACATCTTGTGTGGGGCCTGCAGATGCCCAAGACCAAGAAGGTTGTTCTTGTCGTCGCTTTCTACCTACGACTGCCCGTGATAGGTCTGTCCGTCGGACGCAACGCCTATACCATGCGCCTCCGTCGCTCGTCTTCGGACGCTGGTCTTGATTCCGCCATCGCCACCATATGGCTTGAAGCCCAGCTCACCTACGCACTCGCGGCCTCAACCCTGTCCGCCCTCAAAGCATTCACAGAATCCTTCGAGACAGGTTTCGGCCTGGGCTTCGCGCGCGGCAAGACCGACAATGGCAGCTACGCCCTCTCCGGCGTGACAGGCTCGATAACAAACGACACGACCAACACCGCTAGCTCTCACAGCAGGACCGACAAACACCCAATTGCCGGCCCGTCGAAAGCCCAAGCAACAATCGCATCACCCGACCGCATCAAAACGATCAAATATGAAGACACAACTCACCACCGCCACCGTGCCTCAAGTCCCCGCCCGATCTCGCCAGCTTCAAGGACCTCCTCTACTCAGCCCTTACGCCTACGCCCAGACCTCACCACTCGAGCCAATGCAACGGCGACTGCCACAGCTTCTGCCACGTCAGAGACCGGCACCGCGCCGTGGCTGCACGGCGGTGCAAGCCACAGTGTCAGCAGCGACGCGGGCAGTCTGCGCGACGTCGACACGCGGCCTGAGCCGTTGGTCATTATGCGTGAGACGGAGTTGTCTGTGACGAGGGATTTGGCGCCGGGATTCTACGAGGAGGATGGTGAGGAGGAAGCGAGGTATGAGGAGGGGCGTAGATGAATAGGAGAATTGGCCTGACTATCTCATCGCGAAGAGCTTTCAGCAGCGCACATGCTTTCATTCCATTTTATTGACCACAGAAGCCAGCGAACACAGCGCAGGAAGTCATGTATGGGTGTTTCCTCTATATCTTTCGCCGGGTCGTCCTGCTGTCATTGTCATCACCTGCGATCCAGCGTGGATGGCGTTCCGGAGCGCTATCTAGCATTGAATGTGATTTCATCACATCTCCTACCATCAACATGATCCGCCATCCATTGATTCCGGCGCTCAGAATAACCCATCCCTGGCCCCCGCCCATCAACGAAGCATGCATTGTCGTCAAAATCCCGAGGGAAACAGCACGGTAATCCGGGAAGCCAACTCAAAAGTCATTAGCACAACACACGCTCACGTTCTCGTCCAAAGGATGAAAGTTAGTGTAATGTTTCTGTGGCTTGGGTGCTTTCATTTCTGACCTTGCTGATCATTTCCAGCCTGTTCACTAGATATCTATAACAAAGAGTTTCCATCATACCTGCCACGACTCCAGAAAAGCGTCGCTTCCCATATCATGCGTAAACCCATATCCGGCTTGCCCGCGTTTCGATTCCTGCGGAGGTCTTGAGCCAGTTCTCAAAAAGTGAAAAGGGATAAAGAAAGAAAGAAAACGGAAATCCCCAGCGCTATGCAGTATCCAACGGACATGATGATGTCAATGCCAAAATAGTAAACCTGGGAGCTAAAAATTCGACCAGGGCGAAGGGCCGCCTGCTGTGCTCGCTGCGAATGTTTCGAATCTGTACGAGCATCGAATCGAAAGGAGAACAAGGAAACGGCCAGACTGCGCAATGCTGTTGGTCCTCCAGCTTCACTCGTCCCTATCCATCAACCCAATGCACTGCAATTCCAGCGCGATGATCCGCTCAAACTCCTCTCTTTCGAGACCCGCGCCGTTTGCTAAGCGCCACATGCTCTTCATTTGCGTTGAAATGTGCTGCCTCACGGCGTTTTCGACATGCGAACTTGGGCGAGCGCTCATCTCCTCCGCCCGTGACTCGAGGTGCTCAACGGAACTGTGCGAACTCGTTGGGGAGATGGGTCGTGGCGCGGTGATGTCGAGATCGTGTGTTGACGGCAAGTCGGTGCTGGTCGCGAAAGCGCTGTCGTGGGCATCGGTCGTGCGGGCGTAAGGGTGGAGGGCTTTTTCCCAGGCGGAGCGGGTGTCTTCTTGTGGGGCGGGTGGTTGTTGGGGTTGTTGTTGGTATGCGCGCTGAGTTGTGCCGTTGAGTGTGCTTTCGCCGAGCTCAGGATGGTCCTCGTCCGGATCATGGGCGTCAAGGGCTGGTTGCACTTCAGCGCCGTAGCGGGCGAAGTATTCTAATTCTGAGTTGGAGCGGTCGCGCGCGGAAGGCAGTCGTTGTGCTGCTGCATTGGCGGGCGGTTGAGGGGAAGGTTTTTGTGAGGGACCAGGTGTTTGATCGTAGGCTGCCCAGTAGCCGTCATCGTCTGAATCGTTGTCTTCCTCCTCCACCTGTGCGTTTGTGGACCTTTGCGAAGTCGCAGCACCGCTGGTCGTCGGTACAGCGATCGAGTGAGTATTTGCGGCATCATTCGCTTCCGCGACTGAGTTGTACCATTCTGTACCATCCGCCACATCTTCCAGAGCTCTTAGCTCAGTGAGCTTCCACCCTGGTCCTGTGCCACCGTGTTCGTCCGATTCGCACCACACGTATATGGGCGCAAGGTTGAATTGTGCAGCATCAAGTCTCGCCTGTAGCGTCTCATCGTCCAATCTCCTATATTTGATCGATTCGAGGTCGTCGAGCTCAATCTCGCCGGATACTGGGTGTGGTTCAAGCTCGAGTTCGTCGACTACAGGACGAAGTTTGGCAGCACGTTCTGGGTTCCAATTGAGCAGACGGATCCAGCCGTCTTCGTCGGCGTTGCCGGGGGCGAGGTAACTAGCTCTTTGACGTAGCACAGGTGCAAGCAGAGGAAGAAGCGCTGGTGGTGGTCGTGGGGAGACGAAAGTTGTGGGAAGACAAGCGAGGAGGGGCGGGAGCAGATCGCGCGGGTCTGGTGACGGAGGAAGATGCATTGTGGTCGATTGTGAGGTCGCGTGAGTCGAGAGGTGCTATGTGTACCAGTGGTAGGGAGGCGTTGTGCACGGCGCGAGATGTGTGGCAGCAGACAATTAATTGTGGGGTTGCGGATGAGGTGGGGGACGTGGTTGCCGCAGTGGATGGCGAGATGTCGTATTGAATAGAAGGTAGACGTAGACGTAGGTATGGTCAGGAGAGGGAAAGACGAGTTTGCTACAGGGAATGCGGGTATATAGTTAGCGGCGAGCAGCACGTGTGGTCTTCCAAGCTCTGGGTCTTCACTCGCCGACGCATGTCTCGCCGTGACCCTCTCGGTCTGGTGGAAGAAGCTCGCTCAGCCCCCGCCAGCCAATAGCGACACGCGTGATCGAACCCTGATCGCTCCGCTGGGCCGAAGACAGCAGGGTCATCGCAGATCGCCAGACAAAAAGTTGCTGACCTTTGGCATGAGGCAGCAGATAGCAGGCATGCCGTCGAGAGCAGCATCTTCTCTTCAGAGCAGACTACTTCTCCGAGCCGTGTCAGCTTGAGGCACAAGTCCTCCAAGACGGCGATACCATCTCCTATGTTGACCATCATGCGCTGCAGCATGGCGCCTCACGGACAGACGGGCAAGTGTAGGCCGAGATGCTATAGCCGCCGTCATGTCTTGCAGCAACGGCACTAGAGATCGGCTAAGCCACCCACGAGATCCACCACGTGCTCCTCTTGACCTCACTTGATCTCGCCTTGCTCTTGTTCACGTCGCAAGGTCATGTGACCTGTTCTGACGATGACATGTTGCTCCTCTATCCCTCGGACGCTATACACTATACCACCATGTCCCACCATTTTGAGCACCCCACCAGGCAATACGCTAATGGCGCTCTCGCCAGCTGCACCAATCAATTCTGCGGCTCCATTGTGCTTCAGCCGCCTCGCCAACAGCGCTTGCCGTTTCAGCCAAGCGTTTCATCACCCTCGACATGCTGCTCTGCCGCCCAAGCACTCACTCCCGCTCCTCACCACGTCCTGAATAGAGAGGCAATATCACCACTCCTCTACTAGCTGCCATCGCGCTCGGTGACATGTCTGGACCCAGATCCATGCGCCTGCTACCCCAGTCTGCCCATACTCTATCATGCGTGTCAGCTGGGTAGCGGGCCACGCGAGCTCTGCACGACAATGGGAGCGTCTGGCCCGTGAATGTAGGCCAAGTCTCCCCTAGCCTCTATGGCCTATTGTTGAGCCTCAGTAACAGGCGAGTATTATTCTCATTCTTTGTCCTGTTGAGTGTCGTTCTTTGTTGCTCATTTTCTTTGCTGTCGCTACCTTTTTCCCTTTCATCACGGTCTTTTGACCACAGGCTGCGCCTTTGGTGTCGTGTTTACGCTCGCTTCGCCTCATCGACAACACCACCGCCATCATTTGGACTATCAATCGTGCAGGCACGATATCACATTCTCTTCAATTGGAAAAATCGCATCAATCGCTTATTGCATATTCTCTCCCGCCATCATGGTCAACCACATCTTCACCCTCGCTCTTTCGCTTGCAGCCACTTTCGCAGCAGCGACCGCACCCCACGAGTCCGGTGGTCTCGAGCACATTGTTATCTTCGACAGAGACCAGCCCATTTCACCAGAGGTCGACGAAGTCCTCACCCGCCTGGAGCTCACCGCTGACCACGATGATGTGCATCATGTTTTCAACAACTCGGCCTTCCGTGGATTCGCTGCCACGATGAAAGACCACTGTCTCCAGCTCCTAGCCAACATGACAGATGTCTCAACGGTCGAGCGTACTGCATCTGTGCAGAGCATGTACGCGATACCAAAGCAACGTCGCGACGTAGGCATTGATACTCGAGGACACGCGCCTTGGGGTCTCAACAGGATCTCCACTGCTGCTTTTGCCGCTCACGATCCTAAGGAACTGGACTACACATACAACTTTGTCAACTCTGACCTCGGCCAAGGTTCCGATGTGTACATTGTTGACACTGGACTTTATGAGGATCACATCGTCTTTGGTGGTCGCGCCAAGCAAATCTGGTCATTCGACAACAGCAACGAAATCACCGACGGCCACGGCACCCACGTCGCCGGCACCGCAGCAGGTGAGACTCTCGGTGTCGCTTCCAAGGCCAACATCTTCGGTGTGCGTACCCTTGCTGGTGACGGCAGCGAAGGCTGGAGCAGCAACGTCGTCGCCGGCATTGACTACGTCCTCCAACAACACGACGCCCGCAAATCCAACCCGGACTTCAAAGGCTCCGTCCTCTCAATGTCGCTCGCATCAGCCGGCAAGGTCGACGCCATTGATCAAGCTCTCGACGCCGCCATCCAAGCAGGCGTCCACGTCGTTGTCGCAGCCGGCAACGCAGGTACCGACGCATGCGCCGGCTCACCCGCTTCTGCAGGAGGAACCCACGGCCCGGCCATCGTGGTTGGCAGCGTCGGCATCAGTGGCGACATGAGCTCCTTCAGCAACCACGGCGAATGCGTCGACGTCTATGCGCCCGGTGAGGACATCGTGTCAGCCTGGATTGGCGGGCCGGACGTTGTCAACGTCCTCTCCGGCACTTCCATGGCCACTCCCCACGTCACCGGCATCGTCGCCTACGCCATGGCGAATTCCACACTTGCGAAAAGCCCAGGTCTCATGAAGGAGTGGATCCGCATGCAAGGCCTTCCTCGCGGCGACGGAACTGTGCTGGCGAACAACGGCGTCTGGTCGAGCGGTGACGCTGACACCAAGGCCATGGTCTCGCCTAACACCATTTCGCCCGCGTCGAGGTACCGACGCTCTCTTCGCAGCATCTTCTCTCGCGCTGCGAACTACCTTGGTTAGTTGACGTCCCCATCACTGTGACTCAGCTTGACGATAGCATGACTGACATGCGCATGCAGCTCTTGAAACCATCCCAACATTCACAATGAGCACAGAGGAGGTCAAGCCGCCCTCCGGGCCCGCCGCTGTGTAAAGCAGCGGTTTTTCAAGCCTTTTCGGTTTCTTACGAGGACACTCCAAACATAGAGACGAAAAAAAAACCCCCTTCCAAAAACAAAAGACAAGGCCCGTCACGTCGGCCCAGCGCGACAATCGCACGAAACGTCGACTTCCTTACTTCCGCTTCCTTTCTGCTTTTGTCTGTGAATATAGAGGGAATTTCCTTGCGGCGGGAACTAAGCATAGCATTAGCACAGCATAGCATAGCGTGCCGAATTGTATAATACTGGAACGACAGAAGCGGAAACCTTGAGAGATCCCAGCCGGTCCGTGTACATGTATCAACTTCCTTTTCTTTCTTCTCTCCTTCTCGTCTCTCGTGGTCACCTTATGTGGTGAGTGTCATGCTACGCGAATTGATAGCTTGCTTCGCAACATCGACTGGGTAGATATCTTCAAACAAACATAAAACAGACAATCGGGACTTTTGGAACAATGCTCGAAATGTGCAAATTTTCACTGCCTATGGCGTTTATGCCCTGTTCTACTGTTGTTCCCATGAATATCGTTTCTGTTTGATTTTCTCCCCCAATCATGCCCCGGCAGCATCATTCAACGCCTTGCACACAATGCTTTTCAGGCGAGTCTTCATCTGCCCCCTCGATTTTCATACTTCATGCAGGTCAAGAACGCAAATATCTTATCTTGCTACTCCTGCTGCACCATTAACGCCAGAATCAAACAAAGTAAAAGGTCATAGCTCATGCTCTTCGTAAGCTCAAAGTGCCCGTTGCTCGTTCCCCTCGTCGCAGCAAATTCATAAACCCATCACTCGTGTTTAAAACTCCATGCTCTCCTGTGCGCTCCTGCGCAGCTTGCGGAAGTACGTCTTCTTGTCCCCCTCCGCTCCCCACAGCAATTTCGAAGCCTCCGGATTGATCATCGCGCGAGGGTCGAACTTCGGCTCCAGGTCTTCAATCGCTGCCACGATGGCTCGCAAGTGGCTGCTGATCTCCTCGGGCTTAGAGGGGAAATAGCAGAGCGCACCTGTGCTGGGGCTTACGCGGTGGTGGAAGATGGGTGTCTCGACGTAGACGCGCGGCCAGGCTGCTGGGAAGTCCGGTGGGATGGTCATGGAGATGTTGAAGACGCCGCTGTCGAGGTTGGTGCTGCTTTGGCCGAAGAGGGTGAGGTGCCAGGCGAAGGGGTTGGATTTGTCGGGTAGGGAGAGTTCGAGGCGAGAGCCGGAGTAGGAGGCTTTGTTGTATTGGTGTTCGAGCTGGGTGAACTGGAAGGCTAGCTGGGTTGCGAGTTGTGTTCTGGCGGTGACTTGTTTGGCACCGAGCTCGGTCCAGGTTGTACACTCGTTGGAGAGTACTTCGCGGATGTTGTGGAGGCGTGCGAGGAGGTGACCGTAAGCGTAAGCTCCGTTCATGCAGTTGCCACCCATTTCGAATCGAGTGATGGCGAATTTGGTCCCATCTTTCTGTTGAGGGCGTGCCTTCTCGACCGTCATGACATATGAATCGTAGTACCACAGGAAACGACGCTTGATGAGGTCTGTGAAAGGGTCCCATGGCGAGGGATTGAGACTGTTGTAGGTAGCCTCGGCGTCATATTCTGAAGGCTCAGTGTCGCAGACTTCAGCGCTTTCCTCGTCCGTTGGGGTTTCATCGGGCTCCTGAAGATGGCCCCAATGCTTGAATGACTTGAACTTCGATTTCAGTTTCGAGCTCCTGGTAGACGGTGACTCTGGCTCTTCCGTACTCTCAGATTTCGCAACTTTGTTAGGATCGATGCCCAGAATCTTTTCAAGCCGGCTGATGACCGCGATGCGTAGGGTTTCGTGCCGCACTTTGCTCGCGTACGCTGCAGGTTCTTTGTCGGTGAGCTTACGACCTTCCTCGCCCGGCTCATTCTCGTATGGATTCGGGCTCATCAGGCTCTGTATGCTGAGCAGTACACTCTCCAGGCCTTGTGCCGAGCTCCACTCCTCACCTTTCTCGCCATGCCAGGTGCCAAGTATACTTAGGCATACCTTACCCTGTGCGTAGATGTTTGGGTTGAAACGTGTCTGACCGCTGTTTGTCGTGATACATATCACCGAAGGTGACTTGATGGGATATTCTTTGGGAAACTTGACTTGAAACTCGAAGAAGCCAAACTCGTAAGGCGTGTCGGGTGGGCCTACAATGAGAGCTTTCAAATGGCGGACATCATCGTCGCGGCATGCGACGGCCAGCGAGAGGTCGCTACCTTTATTGATGTGGGCGATCTCTTTTGTGATGCGATTTATGGAACCTGCAGTATTGGTGGAGGAAGACATATTGGCGTGTTACGGCGTTTGGTGGTGGTGTTCAATGTTCAAGGAACGAGACCGTGGTGAGCGTTGGGTCGAGTGTCCAGAAAAGACATTGCCCAATCTAGCACGGCAGCCTAGTCAGTCACTGTGACAGTGAAGTTGCGTGGTGTTTACTCGCCGCGCTGCAATGGAGTGCGGTTGGTTAGGCAGGCGAGGCCGATCACATGCATGTGAAGCAGCGCCCCACTAGCGCATCGCAACTGCAGGCAGTGACAGTACAGTACCTCCTGGCGTTCCCATGCCCAGCACCGACACCTCTAGTGTTTAGTAGACCTCAAAAGAGCATTGTTCTGTCAAGCCACGACAACACGCGACCACAATGTAAGTGCACATATTATCCTCGTCACAAATCGCATCTAACATCACCCCTCCCAGGGTCGTCTTCGCCCTCCTAATAATCAACAAAGCCGGCGGCCTGATCTACAACCGCACCTTCTCGCCAGGCCTCCAGAACCTCACCTCCAACGATGCCCTCATTCTCGCCGGAACCTTCCACGGCATCCACGCCATCTCGCGCAGCATAAACCCCGCTCCACCACCTCCCACACAAGCCAACACCCGACGGCCCCCAACGACGGGTATAGAAAGCCTCGAATCGAGCCACTTTCGCTTGACGTGCTTCCAGACGCCAACGGGAGTCAAGTTCTTGCTGTTCACCAGCCCGGAGCAGCCGAATACGGACGTCGTGGTGAGGAGGTGCTATGAGCTTTATGGCGATTTCGTGGTCAAGAATCCGTTCTACTCGATGGAGATGCCTATAAGAGTGGAGAAATTTGAGAGGGCGCTGGGAGGGTACTTGGTCCGGCCTTGAAAGAGGTAGGAGGCACAAGATGAACACGAGGAGCTACGGAAGCTCCTTGGAATCCGACGGCGGTTCTTGGGTAGTGGTATTGCTCGTCGAAAGCCGCAATGCGCATGTGATCGCAGCTTTTCACATTGGCGAGCGCCAGACGCATAGAATCGATGAACTTCAGTGGCTGTAGCCAGACTCAGCATGGCTACCCAGCCCAGCGCCCGAGGCATGACATTACCGCAGCTACGACACTTATGAAGGTTGGCAGCATGCGCTAGCAGTTGGCCAACTCGAAGGTGCCGCGGTTCGCATACCACACCGATCAAGAAATGGAGGAGAGACCATGTAGGGCAATCTGCATTAGGTATTGACAAAGAAGAGTAGCTCGTAACGCAGACGACGCGGCACCAAAAGCACGTAAGCAAGATAGGAGCATAGAAAGCATCAGAGCCACCGCACCCGCGCGCTTCTCCAGCCAAAGTAATCATAACGGCCATGCCGAGGCAGCGGTGGTAGTGGTCGTTGCGCTTCCAAGCTCATTATTTCCACAAGAGACTCAAAGAAATAGGCAAACTCTCCGACTCACACCTCCCTCACTTCATTCTACTGTCCACACTTCATTCTTTACACTTCACTCGTTCTAACAACAGTCCTCCGCGCATTCACAGCAGTCGGCGCAGCATTCACAGCCCTCCTCACAGACGAAACAACAGCACAAAACTGCCAAGCAGGACATCAGGCAGCCGCGGTCCTTCTTCTCCTTAGGGGGTGCTTGTTGAGGAGGGGGCTGCTGGTAGCCCATCTGCTGGGGCGGGTAGCCATACTGCTGGGGAGGTGGAGGTCCGCCGTAGCCTTGCTGGGGCGGGTACTGGCCTTGAGGCGGGCTGGAAGAGCGATGTGTTAGTATGGAACGAGACTTTGTAATGTGCGAGCGCATAAGGTCGCTTACCCGTAAGATTGCTGCGGGTACTGAGGACCCTGGTTGTAGTAGCCTTGGCTGGCCATGGTTGTGGTATTATGTGGTGGCTTTCGGCTGTTGTGGTGGTACTGCTACTGCTGCTCGGTTCGCGCGCGTTCTGCGATCGGTAGTGGTTAGCTTGTCATGCGCCACGTCGTCGCCGCTATGGCTTGCCGCGTTGTCGTCACTCACCTGTGTTGCTTGAGCCGAGTATGCGCAAATTGAAAGAGAGATGACAAGGTGTTCAGGTAGAGCGGTGACCAGGGATTAAGATGGCAGGGCTGGACTTGGAGGATGAGGATCACAAGGCTGAAGGCGGGAGAAGGCAAGTCTGGTAGCAGTGGAGACCTCGGGTCTTGCGCTAGTGACGCCTGCGATCACGGGGAAAGCTGGAAAGAGGTATGCGACGGGCTGAGGCTGGCTTGGCGAATGCTTGATGTTGCAGCGGACAGGTGATAAGGCTGAGAGGTTGAAGAAAGCCGTGTTTGCAGGAAGCAGATGACGGTTTCACGCAAAGCTCTATTATATTTCCCGCTGCTCTGTTCGTGACTGCATTCCGCGCAGACAGCATGCGCCCGTGAGCGATTACGAGTGCTTCGCTCCGCCACATGCGCAGCCACCGTCCCAAGTGCACGCTCGAGACCCTAATCGCCGCGCGGCACGCATTAGCCGTCGATGTTTCTCATTGGCGAGCTGTACGAGTATATGTACGCTTTGGTCAAGCACAGCTGTCCACTGCGTTGTACACCGCGAAATTGTCATGATATATTTCAGCGCACTGCCGTCGATTTGTGTTTATTGAATCGGGATAGCCACAATCACATGTCACGTGATGCGCAATGCTTCCAGACCTGTACAGACGTATTTTGAGGTATTAAATGCCATTCGGTTTCAGCCACACAAAGCATAACTTCGACCATATATATCGACAACGTGATATAAGGATCCTAGTGTGCTCAATCATACAGATCCTCGCCTTCTTCATCCGCTTCTTCGACGGCCTCCCGACTCTTGCCTTTTGCTTTTCCTTTGCCACTGCCAGCGCGTGAGCTGCCATTTGCATTTCCATTGATCGTAAGCTTGTCCGTCCGAATCACATAATCGTCGTCATCGCCACTTGAGGCACCACCATTCTCGTCGTGGCTTCCGCCACCGTTGGTCTGAGAGACGTTGGTCTTGCTCGAGGTTCGCCTCACCATCAACTCGTTGAACTTGTCCCTGGCGAAGCGTTTATCACTTTCCGACATCTGGCTTTTGGATGCGACAGTCTGCATTTCCTGACCGACTTCAATCGGTGGCTCAGATTGAGGCTGCTCTTTCTTAACCCCGCCCTCGAACTGGTCTCGCACCTTTTCATAGTGCTTCAGCTCCTCGTAGCTGACACTGGGTGTGAGCTCTTTGCGTGCGAGCTCAAAGTCTTGTTCTTCCACCTGTACCTCCAAATCGGATGCTGTAGCGTGGTGGTCGAAGAAGCCAGCGATTGTGACCGGGTGCTTGCCGTGTGCAGTACGTTCTGCGTTGACGGCAGCGACGCGATCGTCTACTTGTTGTGCAGAGCGCGTGACTGCTTTCAGCATGGCGTCACTACAAAGAGCGTAAAGATCTGCACCAGTAAATGTGAATGGAAGGTGGCTAGCGACACGTGGCAACGATAGCGAGGGAGAAAGAGTGAATCTATAACATATGTTAGCTTTATCCTTGATGTCAAGCATTCCTGTCAAAAGTTACTCACTTTCTTGTCAGCGCCTGGAGAATCGTTGCCTGTTTTTCGTGCGTGTCGCTGATACCCAGGTAGAGCATCTTATCGAATCTTCCAGGACGCAAGAGAGCCTGGTCGAGAAGATCTGGTCGATTTGTTGCACCAATGACGAACACTCCTCCGCCTCCGTCCTCGCCATCACTCATACCATCCAGCTCGGCCAGTAGTTGCGAAACAATACGATCCATGACTCCACCGCTGTCGCCCTGGTTGCCACGCTTAGGAGCGACAGAGTCCAGTTCGTCGAAGAAGACACAGCATGGTCGGGCATCGCGAGCCCTTTGGAAGACTCGTCGCACGTTCGCTTCTGACTCACCAATGTACATGTTGAGAAGCTCCGGACCCTTGACTGAGAAGAAGTTGAGACTGAACTCGGTCGCAATCGCCTTCGCGAGCAGCGTTTTGCCGGTACCAGGAGGTCCGTAGAACAGGATACCACTCCGCTTCTTCAGTCCCTTCGCAAAAAGATCGGGTCTCGAGAGCGGAAGCTGAATGGTCTCAGTAACAGCGTCCTTGACGTGCGTCAGACCTCCAACATCAGACCACTGTACATTCGGGATCTTCGGTGCGCCAATGGAGTCGGCAAAATTCTTCCTGGCAAGGTCGACAGCGCTGTCAAAGTCCTGGGCCAGGAGGCACGTCGCTCCACTCCCGCCAGACAAGCGCAGGTCCTTTCGGGTGACCGGGAATCCAAGTGATTGAGTAGCAGTGGTACACAGTGCAGCGATACGTGTCTCACGTGCAGTATAGGCGCGAGCGGCAACATCGACCAAGTCGCCCGCTACAAGCGCAGCTGTCTTGACGGCGATTGACGCCAGGTCAACTTCAGGCGCTAAAGGAATAGCAGAAGATGCAAGAATTTCCCTCATAATACCTTCTCTTTCGCCTTCGTCAGGCGCGGACATCTCAAGCTCGTGCGTGAACAGTCCTCGCACCGAATCCGGGATCTTGTCGATATCCGTCGTTGTCGCCACTAGCACGCGCGCGCGTGACAAGACATCCTTTAGCGACGTTGAGATGCGCTCTGAAGGCAATTGCTCTAGATGCTTGATGCAGAGAGCAGTGTACTCTCCGCCACTTTCAAGCGCACGCGAGCACCTTGCCTCCAGCAGACCTTGGGTCTGAACATCTACGCCAGATCCACCTTCGGACGCGATATCGAACGCGTCGATGGCAAAGAAATGCATGCCTAGGTCGGCACACACGCGCTGAATGCTATAAGCTTTTCCGATGCTTCGCTGCGTTGACGTAAGGAGCACTGTAAGAGGCGGCAATCCCAGATGGATTGCTCGAGGGCTGATGGACACAGACATCAACTCGCGAAGCCGGCGTTGCAGTGGCGATATGTATGCCTCGGGGGCTTCGGCAGGTCCAGAACCAGCGATCGTGCCTTTGGCATTAGCTCTGCGAACTCCAAGATAGTATTGCCATGGGTTGGTAGTCGTGGAAGGAAGCTTCCGCTTCTCGTCGCCGGACTGTCTTACGGCTGTGGCCAACGGATCTATTGTAGTGGCACCGCCCCATGTGTCAGTGACATCGCCAGAATCGACATCTGTCTGCTGAACTTTGATGCCTTCTACGGCGAACCAAGCGACACCAGCTGATTTAGATGCTTCGCGCCTTTGCTGCGCACTCCATTTGTACATAGCGCCGACACCATCATTACCATCCTGCTCAGCTTCGCCTTCGTATATTGATCGTGCCAAGGACTCGTCGATAGGTATAGCAATCAAGTCTCCGTCTTTCACAATGCGCTGTTTTCGCTCAAGATGCTCCTTGAGATTCATGAACAGCATGTTGTTGAGCGCCCTCTCGCTGGATACCGGCGTTACTATCTTTCGCAAAGTCATCTCAGATGCGACTGGCGGTGCTTGCGGACTCGCAGAACCAGGTCTTCCGGATGCATTTCGCTTGAGTGCCGGACGTCGGCTCAATGCTAAGGGAGAAATGCTGACATGAGTGGGCGAGTTCAGATTAGCCAGAAGGATGGGTGATAGGTACACAGTCGCCACATTCGCAGAGTTCGTGACCAACGATGAGATACTGTCTCGACGCCCCCGTTTGCTGTTGTTGACTTGATACCTCTGTGGCTTCTTAGTCATACTTTCAGGCAGGCCATATATCTTGACAGGCCGCCATTTCGACTTCTCTGTGTGGTCCTCGAAACCAGCAAAGGCACTGAAGTGCGGTAGAATCTGGCTTTGAGATTCTTCGATGGTGATCCAATCGCCGGAGAAACAACCTAGACGTGCTAATGCTGCAGCATCTACGTATGCGCGCGCTTCTTCGTCATCCCCAGGTGCAGGTCGTGGGTGCAGTAGCTCATCAGGCACTGGCTCGAGCAGGCCTTGGGAGCGGAATACTTTGCTGCGTGACGCGCGAGTGCCACGAACAGTGCTGCTGCTCATGTGTGAGAAGACTGAGCCTGGGGTCGCTACACCGCCTAGCCTGTCGCCTAGTCTGTCGCCGAACGGTCTTGGCGTAGCAGATGTGCGCGCAGAGCTGAGTCCTGAAGGGTGATCGGACAGACCGGGTCTAACAAGAGAAATCATGTCGTCCGAATCGTCCGAGAGATTGTCTTCGGTACTAGATCCGAAGAGATCATCAGTGTTGGAAAAATCGGTGGCAGATTTGGACACGACTATTGGTTTCGCTGGGGATTCAGTAGCAGAGAAGAATGTCTCATTGGAAGTATCCTCATCCTCCGTTTCTTCTGGAAGGCGGGGTGATAGTAAGCCACGATTGCCTGCATTGGGTTGCTGCCGGTCGGTCGCAGATACTATGACGATCTTCGTGGCAGCTGTAAGACAGCCCTGTGATACTGGTTCACAGGCAAGGACTTTGGCTGGAGGTGCCCGCGCATGTGTGATTGGGTGTGACAAAGCCAGAGGTAGCTGATCTCCAGTGTGTACAATCATGGTATCGTTCAAAGACTGCTCCACGAGCTTCCGCCTCGATTCCTCAATATCTGCCGTATTGCTTTCACCATCCTGGCTGGCTGATCGTTTCCCACCTCGCGCTGGAGCCAGGTGTCCGTTGGCGCCTGAAAACCCGCCAGCAAATCTCTTTTGTGCATCATCCAGCTTTTGCAATGCGATTGTGTCAACGCTCACGAATACCGTCTCAAGCGGAAGAGGTACGACATCGCTGACTCTGATCTCAATGGCTGCGTTCTGTCGCAAAGTCTTGTTCGGCGAAACAGTCTGAACGAGGTTGACGATACTTTGCGTGTTCAAAGCTCCAGCTGGGAATCGTATTGTGTTGTTCGGTAGCGGCTTGTCATTCCATTTTCTGGATGTTGCTATTGGAATAACTGCCCATAAGGCCTCAGGAGCCGACGCATTGGGCGTCCAAGGAGTGATTGCAACGCTGATGTACTCCTGTTTATTTGCAGATGTGACAGGTGGAGGCGGTCCCTTTGGGTAGAGCTGTTGTAGCAGGTCCTCGGAGACGACACCAAGCTCACCCTTGACAGTACTGTCAAGATAGAGTCGAGCGGACAGTGCGGGTTTGTCCTCTCTGCGGCGTTTGCGCTTGAGCGTGTTGGATTTTGGGTAGTCGTAAACCATTGTCACCACCTCTTGAGGATGTCCTGGTCAGTGTGTCATTGGTCTGGCAGCGAAGTGCGATCAAAAGTACGTGTTGTTAGTACCTAGTCATTCACAAGCTCGCGAGCTGCCTCGGCCTCGGCTCTGCGTTGGACTGGACTTCTGAGCGCCGACGACGACCAAAAGCCGGCGGCCGAGCTCGCACCAGGGTCAGCCAATCCATCTTCAATCGCACATAACGGAGAGTGGATCTGTCGCTTAACGGATCGTCCTTCTGTCTGTGGCCAAATCAAGCGAACTTGTGCGCGATTCATAGACGGTAGCATAAAATCATGTATGATCCCGCTGAGACGTGCATTGAAGCTCGAAATAAATTGAAACCTCCGTGTGCGGAGTCTTTTGAATGCGCATGCAATGTCAGCACGTATCATAAGTCATTCTCACGAGCGCGTGTATCGAGGCATTGTCCCATCCCAGCCTGCATGCGAGACTCGGCCAAGCTGTGTGCCTACTACCAGTTAACTTCTGAAGGCCACACTTCACGTTTACCGCTGAGAGAGCAGTCGACAATTTCAACATCAGTCTCCACCACGAAGCCATGGCAGTACTCATATCTTTAGGGATGCGAGTACGATAATCCCGCTCTGTAGTCGAGATGCGAGCAAGTCTTTGTCCTGCACTCTCAAAAAATCTCGAACACGGCCACAAGTTCCACGATACGCGCTCATGTGCCTCGTATAGGCTTTCTTGATACAACAACAAAGCCAATATTCAACATGGCAACCTTCGTCGTCGCTTCCGCGGCCTCTTCGTCAACTGATGATGATTGGGTATACATGCGCATACCCATGGCCAGCCACAGCTGCAGCTGGTCTTCACATGATAATTAGGCGGCAGAGATCACCCGCAACAACTTGGAGGCAGGAAACATGATCGAACGAAGCTCGATCTGTCAATGTCCATCGCTATCTCAGACATGCGGTCAACGGCGAAGCTCGAACCGCCCTCGTCACTTGCTTACCACCATAGTGCCGCGTAGTTGATAGTGCGTGGCCAAAGACACTTCTGCAATACACGCATGGATACCAGGATGAACCCGGCAGGTGTTCGCGCCGACGTCATCAATTACAGACGCGGCTGGCATGTGGATGCGCGGATCTTTCGTCTCAACCACAGCGGAAGATCCCACATGCATCTTGTGTTGGGTGCTTGTAGAGGCTATGTCCGCGCCACAATCGCTCTGCGACATAGATTGGGTCGTCGCGTGTTGGTTCCTTTTCCTCTCGAGCTCTGGTTTGTATGATCCGCTGTTCCTAGTGTTTCTACATATATCTTCCATTCACATGCCACCATTGCATCCACGCCTGCCGCTCGCGCTGGCGTATTCCACGAAAGATTAAATATCGAAGCGTGCATCTAACATAATAGAGATGGCTCTCACTGAGGAAGAGGTCGGCATAACTGAAAATGGAACAAAAGAGCAACTCGCACGCGAATTCACCGCGCAGGCTGAGCGCCTGGCGCGATTGCGACCAAGCCAAGAAGACGACTCTACTGGAAGCACGCAAGCGACTGAAGTCAAGTTCGTCACACCTCATGATCCAATCGTGCAAACGAAACAGGGACCTCTTCCAGTGGTGCCTATAGACGAGGCTCTCCGGTTGAATCGACTGAAAGACAAGTTGGAGGATCGCGAACCACAGGCTGCACCGCGTAGCAATGTGCGTGAAGAGAAGGGCGGTACAACACATGGTGCGATACCAGATGTTGAAGGCATGGTAAAGGGCGAGGAGTTAGATGCGCCGCTTGCAGAGTCGAACCCTCAGTCAACGACGAATCCACTCTTTCCTCCGCTGCCGATGTATGGTCCACCTACACTATTGCGATCGCTTCAATGCTTTGTCTTTCGTGTCTCCAGCGCGATTGGGTCTTTCTGTTTCCTGTTAACCATAGTGGCTGGGGCAATCTTCACAAGTGTTCCGAAGATATGGCGAAGGTTAAGGTACTGGATACTTCTACAGAACCCTGATTCTCAACGACCGTTCTGGGAAGAAGAGAAGAGACGAGCAAAAGCTAGGAAGGCAGCTGAGGCGGCCTGGGTTCAGAAGAAGGAACTCCGTGGCACACAGACGCCTGCTATAGAGAAAGCTCTCCGTCCAGACGCAGACTACATTCCCACTGAAGGCGGACCTGATCCTCTGGTCGCTGACATAGGATACTATGCCAGGCGTGTGGGGTTAGATGCTGAAGTCTTTGACGTGCAAACGGAGGATGGCTTTGTAATCGATCTTTGGCATATCTACGACCCTCGCGAATACAGGCCTGTGCCACCTGAGCACCATGAGAAGGGTTCGCCCAATTTGTTCTCCAGAACCAAGTCCTGCGACTCTTCTTTCGCCGAAGCACAGGCATCCTACCCGCCAAATCAGAAGAAATACCCAGTCTTGATGATGCATGGTCTACTCCAATCTGCTGGCGCATACTGCTGCAACGACGACGACAGCTTGGCTTTCTGGTTGACAAAGTCAGGCTACGATGTTTGGCTAGGCAACAATCGCTGCGGGTTCAAGCCAAGGCATACTTCTCTGAAGTACGGCGATCCCAGGATGTGGGCATGGAACATTCGGCAAATGGGTGTCATGGACTTGCCGGCACTGATCAGCCGCGTCCTTAGCGAGACTGGTTTCGAGAAGCTTGGATTGATTGCACACTCACAAGGAACCACCCAAACCCTCGTCGCGCTCGCCAAAGAACAGCGACCAGACATTGGAGAGAAGATATCCGTCTTCTGCGCGCTGGCACCGGCTGTCTACGCTGGACCTCTGATCGGCAAGATATACTTCAAGATCATGCGTGTGATTTCTCCGACCCTCTTCCGATTCATCTTTGGAATTCACTCATTCATCCCACTTATGATGGAGGCACACGCAACTCTCCCTGGCAAGATTTACGGCTTCCTTGGCTATCTTGTCTTCTCCTTCCTTCTGAACTGGTCCGACACTCGCTGGGATCGTGCGCTTCGAGACCGAATGTTCAAGTTCGCGCCAGTCTACGTATCTGCAGAAAGTATGCGCTGGTGGCTTGGGCGCGAGTGCTTTGCAAAGCAGAAATGCATCCTTGCAACGCGCGAAGAAGGTCAGCTTGAGGATAGAGAAGACGAGGAAGATGATGAGGTTATTAGGAAATTCTACATCGACCGCGAGCCGCACGTCACTGAGCGAAGGAAGCTGCAACGCAATTTGTCTTCGTTCCATTGCCAACAGCTCACGCACCAGCATCACGACAGGCTTCGTGGAAAGTATTCTTGGTATAACTCGCAGTTCCCGCCCCTCGCACTCTGGGTCTGTGGTGCAGATGATCTGGTCGACGGTCGCAGGTTGTTGCGACGCTTTGACAGAGGTCGAGAGCCCGAAGTGCAGATCGTACACAAGAAGATCATCGAGGGCTATGAGCACCTCGATGTGTTATGGGCAATGGACATGATCGAGAAAGTCGGCAAAGAAGTGCGTGAAGTACTATGGCGCACCGCAAGCAGCGAAGACAGAGCGCGCTGTCGCGTTCCCCTTGGCTGTGAGAAAGAGATCGAGGTTCACCCTGACGATGCTGCTGGACAGCAGCGAGCCCTTCGTGCAAGCATGTCACGCCTGCCCAGCGCAGCGCGCATAGGCGGCAGAAGGAGAATGGAGTCTATCTCAGAGTCGCCGAGTGGGCGAAAAGTGAACGGCACGAATGGTTCACAACATGCAACTCATATGGATGCGACGGAGGGCGAATGGGATGAAGACGAGCAAGAAGGGCCACAAAGTGACCGGCAGAAGAAGAATTCGATGATGAAAGACGAATTTGAGGAAGACCTTATGGAACATGCAGAGGCAGGGAAGGAAGAGGGCGTTGATGTCGTTGATATGGTACCGGAAGCAAGGTTCACCGATATGGAGGAAAAGGGGAACCCACTGGGATGATATCTGTGAGTAGGCTGAGTTTCCGGAACAGAATCGAGAACATCTTTGCATGTACGTTTGATGAATCCGTAGAGAAAGCAACGGATATCTGACCGACTCGGCAATTCGTACCACAGCAGAAGTGATGAAGTTCTAGCGAAAGTAGTGAGCGAGAGTGAAAAATGATTGTGACGTCTTTGCTCAGGTGTGTTCGCCTGAATTCGGCTTGCTGGTCACATGCTCTAACCCAGTCGTACCTTCCTCAGATTTCCAACCACCCTCGAGACAGATGACTCTATTGACAACAAACACAAGCTGCTGCCTGTTCTTGTTTTGCTCGCCGACACCATGTCAACACCGACCCCCGACGATGCTACTTTGACGCAAGACAGCGCCGTCAACCAGTGGGATATTGAGATGGCTGTGAGTTCACTATCAAGCATGACCACCGTTTCCGCTGACACCTCCTCAGACTCTCGCCTTCTCACGCGCCCTGCGCTTCACCCGGGAGCTCGCCTTTGGTGTGCTTGCAGTGGTCGGCTGTGCGATTGTGCAGTGTCTCATCATATCCTGGCTTCTCTCTTGCGTGGTGCAGACAAACTTCGTGCTGCTGCAAGCACGACTTCTGTGTCGGGTCTATGGTGGATCCATCGAGATACTTTCATCGGCAAAAGCTGAGAGTTTTGCGCCGACAAAGAATGAAACGGCGCCTTCGAGCTCACGACCACCGTCGCCGGGCACACCAGCCGGAAATCTTGATAAGGAGCCCGCTATACCATACGAGCCAGTTGAGCTGGCCACATCTGACAAGGAGCGACCCAAAGATGATGTGATCCTTGAGACAACAAACTGGCAAACAACATCGCTTACTTCACGACGGACAGGCCCTGGGCGTCCGCATGCAATTAAGCAAGTCGACATTCCTATTTCAACTAGCTTTGCTCCACAGAAATCTGGCAATGAGTACTCTCACGCAATCAAACAGACCAAGATCTCCGTACCACCAGGCTTTGATCATCGTCCGCTTAAGGATACAAGCTCATATGCAGTGAAGAGAGTTGCTCCTCGTATCCCTCCGGGCTTTGGTCCACAAAGACCTCCGACAGAGGCTGTCGCCCAGCAATACCCGATTGAACCGCACGTGTCCGCGCATAACGATGGGCAAAACATTATCTCAACCTCTTCTTACCCTGACAATGATGTGGAAACGTCGAGTGCAGCAGATCAGCTGTTTACGTCAGCTGAGAACGTGGTCAGACTTTCGTCTGAAGAATCCGATGCTACGGTTCGCGCAGCGTGCCACAACAAGCTTGAGCCAAGGGAGATCTCTGAAGGCACTCAAAACTGTGCTTTAGTACAAGACGACAAGAACTCAGCAGGACGTACAAGGATCGCTAGGCGATCCGCCATTAGGAAGGTGGCAGAGCCAGCTCCACCTGCAGATCAAGTATTGGTCCATCCGACAAATCACCCTACTGAAAACACAACAAAAGCGGACATTGGCAAACATGTTGTTCCTGCGACTACGAGCAATGTAGCCACTACAGACTTTCAGCCAAGTCTCGGGACCACGAGAGTCGATCACAACAGCATTAAGCCTGCTACTCTTCAAGAGTTGAGACACAAGTTCGTGGACACTTCGCTTTTGAGACGCACATCGTTGGATAGTCGGCCGAAAACTCCTCCGCGCGAGGTTTTTTCGCCACCCTCACAAGAAGAAGCTGCTCGAGAGGCTCTTAAGGCCGCTTTCAGCGAGCGAGAGACGTCCAGGGTGAATCTCAATACGGGCTACACTCACGAACGTGCCTTGGAATTTGACGAGAAGGCCAGAACGTACAAGGAGAGGCGCCAGGATTTAATGGCTTGCATGCCTTGGGGAGAGCTCAGCGAGGCAGATGAGCAAGCATTTCCCTATCTCTCAACGAAGGATACTGTCGCACCGCAGGTATGTTATAGTACATCTAATGATACAGTAAAATCTTGTGCTGCTCAACGACTAATCTGACTAGGTCAACGAACCTGTCGCTACTGGAAGCCCAAGGCCGGCAGAGCCTTCGCTATTACCGAGTCCGCCCTCTTCAAGCGAAGAAGACACCTCTCCACTGCCACCTCGCGAAGACCCAGCCCCAATCATCGCCAAGGCATCGAAAGCGTACCAAGTTCTTCTCAAATTCACTCAGAACAAGTCAGAAGTATGTCCAGCCTGCAAGAGCAGGTTTTGCCACCAAGGATACACTGGCGCCAGCAAGGTGAAGCTGAAGATGGCGAGAGACCTCTACCTCAAAATTCGCAGTAACCTCATGGACGTCTATGGTGGCCATGAGCTTCCGGAGGAAGTAGCGAAGCAAGCTCCCGGGATCGTAGAGTGCTGAGCACCACATAGGAGAAGTTCTTAGAAGTCGCAACGGCAGTTTCGGTTTGCCAATGTGCCATGTACTAGTATGAATTTGACGCCGCGAGAGGAGTCTGCACAAGTCGGACGGGTTTTGATTCTTGCTTCCATGGGGATACCTCAGGTAGGGTCTGGCATAGGGATTTTGAAGACCGAGAAAGGCATGTAATAATATTGAAAGCGTGCAACCGCACTTGAAAACCTCCCTAAAGGCGACTCCACTCGGTCGTGATAATCAGATATGCCGTTTGACTTTGGTGTGCAGTTGATCCTCATGAATTTGCGCATAGCGTCCCTTTGGGCATCACACTGTCTATGGATCTAAATCCGATGGCAGAAATATGATCTCAACACAGAAACCTGGAGGCTGTCTGATCATCTCAAAGGTTAAACAAACCATCTTCAGGGGCTATAGCTGCCGGCATGGCCACTTCAAAGTGCAGAATCGTTGGCAGACTGGTGACTAGAACCTGCATACCATCACCCCTGAAGATCGTGGTGGGGTGTATGAACATGCTCATTCCATAAGTTGGATGTTTCGCCATAGAAATCGCAGCCCACGTGCACACAAGATCTTTGACTCGAGTTTGATATGCTGGTGGCGAGCATTTGCATGTTCTGATGACATGCGTAGTACGGGCAATGAAACCGACGCTGCGGTTCTTCTTGTTCTTTTTCCTTTCCTTTTCGAACGGGGCCCGCAGAAGCCTTGTTGCGGGCGGCTGGATGTGACGATGATGAATGTCGCTCGTCGACGTAGCGGCTTTTGTGTTGCTCGTCTGATTGTCCAGGATCTCGGAGTTCATCGGAAATCTCATGAGCATGCTCAACTTGAACGTCAAACGTCATACCGTGCATCGCCTTGTGCGATTGTGCGAGGGTATTTTGCTCTAATGCTTGCATCGCCACGTTCCTCTGCAAATGGGCTCCGATCTGGTTCAATCTCTGGATTGCAGCAGCATGAGAGTAGCTCACATTGACATCTCGTGCTGATTTGACCTCGACGACAGAGGTCGACTTTGGCGTTTCTGAAAAATCGAGCATGTCGGTGACGTGATCTGTGACGACTGCAATGGTTTTGACAGCGTTGATCGTCTGATTTTCGTCTGCAATGATAGAAGATTCTCCGCGTAGGACGTCCGCGCCACATATTGGCTCATAGTATGCAGAGACTCCTTGATTTTGCCATTTTTGGAAGTCGTCCGTGGCTTGGAAATGATCAAACTCTTCTTCCGTTTGCCTGCGGATCATGCTATCTGGTCGACTTCGAAATTCATCTTGCCGGTGACTCGAGATTATTTTCGAATGCGCATTTCCGCTGCAGTATTCTTTGCTTCCAAGCGATGTCTGCGTGGAACTAGAGCCCGCCTGTTTACTTTCCCGGGGGTCTCTGAGTTCGAAATTTGAGCCAGTAAGAGTTGCAGAAGCTAGATTCTTCGCTGATCTCGCCAATCGTTGCGGCAATGTTGCCTCCTGCATATTCAGATAGGAGCAGTTCTCAGATATCTTGAAACCTCTCGATTTGTACGATCGGCGCCACGAGAACTTGTATTACCAGGACCGATTCGATTTTTGCCATTTCGACTTCATGTTCACGCATCAATCTAGGGCTCGGCTTTGATCCGGATGCAGTAACCCGATGTAGATAAGCCCTGCTGACACTGGCCACATCCACAACCTACGTGAACACTCACGGCATGCACGATCATTGCAAATCGCAGCTGTACAAGCAGGCCAGAGATGGCACGACTTTGGTGAAGGTCGTAACGAACATGCCACATTGTTGCAGAACAGCTTACTCCCAAGGACAAGAGCCAAGCGCTTATCACGATTGGCGCGCCAACGCGTCCAGGACGGCCGTTGTGATGCTGACCGACGAGCTGCTCCACTCGGCACATTCTGATGGACGAGACGTGCTTCGCTGACGGAGCGCAAAGCGGTCAGCCACCATGCGGCCTCGAGATCCGATGCAAGCCAGCACAACTTCTCAACGTCAAGGCGGATCTGCTGCGCGGCGCTACGAGGCGTGTGCTGGCAAGGCAGTGGCAACGCAGCGGCATATCTGATGCCTCAATCTCTCCTTGGCGGGCTCGAACTAATCCTTGCAGCACGCGCCGTGATCCGGGCATCCATAGCGAGTACTGCAAAGCAGGAGTTCAAGTCACACCAGATCTGGAATCTACAGGGTCCGGCATTGTGAAACGCACTGTGGGGCTTCGGTGCAGCCCAGCCGAAGCGGTAGCGATCTTCAGGTAACGAATGGTACTTCTCCTGAAACCCCTACTGTCGACCAGACTGCCGCTGGAGAGTCCACGAAACAAGTAATCTATTCCATGAGCTTGTCAGCATTCGATTGATTGTTGGGTCCCGCCTGACGATAGTGGCGTTTGCTTAGCCATCCGAACAACTTCCAGCGGTTCTTGAAGAAGTCTTCACAGTCATTCGCAGCCTGCGCCATGGAAAACTTGTTTCAGATCCGACAGACCGAGGAGCCCAGTCCTGGGCCGAACCCACAACTCCTGCTTCGTGCGAGCGGCTTGGGACAGCACGCGCGCATCAGAGTGCAAACAGACCAACCACAGCCCCCTGAGCCTGATCCAACCTCTGCCTCGAACCATACTCCACCTTTCAAGCACTCGTCCGATGGCCGGCATGGCTTTTGTCATTCGTTGGCCGACATCTCTAGTCCCGGCAGTAGCACTTCCAGTGTTCCGAACCTTGCGGGTCTGAGAAACACCCACCTCCTGGTAGTCCCTATCTCCTAGTGATATGTTTCATACACTAATAACACAGAATCCACTATGGACAATGTATAAGATATCCAGCCTTCCCTCTTTCAAAGTCACCTTCAGTGCTTGAAGTGCTTCAACACCCATCGTACTTGTTTTCCATTTTCGTGCTCCATACATTCATTTTCAGACGACACCGTTGATCGGGTCTCAGCCATTCTTTGCAGCAATTGATTTGCCACCACAACATCCGTTTTCAAAACACCATCGTACCGTTGATCGATATGAAGTCTACCATCCACAGTGTGATCTTGGCTTTGGCCATCTCAGCCTCCGCTGCACCATTTGAGCAATACGCTCCAACATCAATCGAGAAGACCTCGACTGCAGACAAGGGCGTCCACCCTAGCACACCTCAAAACTATGGCAACAGGCCCACGAAAGGCCAAGGAGATGACCACTTCGGTCCTCCCATGTTCTTCGGCGATGAGTCCAGCTCGTACACGCCTCCTCCGCGCGACAGCGACGAGAATGCCAAAGAATCATCTCCATCAGCAGCCTCATCCGGCATCCCAATCCCGCCGCACCGCAACTCTACCGCAACCTCCCACCATGGACCACTGTCAACCAGCACCTCCAACAACCGCATCACTAAACGCAAAGTCTACACGCACTCTCGCCTGGTCACCCCCAACGTCAACAACTACATCTCCCAAGACCGCACCCTCATGTTTGGCATGCAAAACCCCGTCTGCAGCGATGTCACACTCATCTTTGCCCGCGGCACCACTGAGGTTGGCAACATGGGCACCTGTGTCGGCCCCGAACTAGCAGCCGCTCTACGCGACGAAATCCCCTCTCTCAGCGTCCAAGGCGTGGACTACCCCGCCAACTCCGAAGGCAACACCAAGTACGGCGCCTCCGGCGGACCATACATGGCGATGCTGGCGCGCGAAGCTCACAGGCAGTGTCCGGACACCAAGGTCGTGTTGGCCGGTTACTCGCAGGGCGCAAGATGCATCCATGGTGCTCTGGAGAAGAGCGAGAACCCCGTTGACGGCCACGAGATTGCTGCCGTCGTTGCTTTCGGGGACCCATTGAACGGCGAGAACCAGTTCAAGGACGTGCCTCGTCAGAATGTGTTGCAGGTTTGCGGCGATTCGGATGACAGATGCCAGGATGGGCAGGTGGATCAGTGGGTGCATGGCGGACATGTCTCGTATGGTGCTTCGGCGGAGGTGGTTGCGAAATGGATTAAGAAGACGGTTCAGTGAGGGTGTGCAGTGATTGATTTGGGGCTTCTTGATGGAGTCCGATCGATCATTCTTGCTATCAATGTCGGCAGGATCATTGGCACTGGCTGTCACTGGTTTGTGTCTGATCACCACTTCATGACTTTTCCACCTTCATGACCTCCTAGAATTATAGATGAACCAATTATCAAAACAAACCGGGTCACGCAATATTTGTCTCGTCAACAAACCAAGAACGTACAGTTTCAACTAGTGTTGTAATGTATGTCATCTATCGTAAACATTGCGTCTCGTGGTGGGCAACTGCTTTCTTGCCGCTCATTAGGTATATCGAACTCCCAGCTCCAGCTCGGCCGAGCCTCTCACAGCATACATCACCTACTTACAAACGCTTCTATTCCAGTGAACAATCAAAGCACTCACCAATCACTCCGCAAGCACCATCCGCAGCATCGCCGTAAACTGCTCCGACATCTTCGGCAACTCCTCAATAACCGGCTTGATCGGTTCTCCGGCGGAGCGCTTGAGCAGATCCCTCTGGCGACTCCTCCGCTTCCTCTCAGCCTCAATGGGATCACCATCGTCGTCATCTTCGCTCTCACTCTCCGTATCATCGTCATCCGCCATATCAAGATCCTGCAAATCCATAGCATTCAAGCCAAAGTCGCCAGGTTTGAACGTCGACGCGAGACCGCCCATGCCATTGTTAGTGTGGGCGTCGCCGCCGGAAGCCATTTTCTGGCGCGTCTTGTCCTGGTGCCACTTTTTGCGCGCCATTTGCCAGCGGATGAGGGAGTTGATTTCGCGCACGACTTTGTCGCTGTCCACGAGTTTCATGTCGAGGGCTCCGAGGAAGAGGGCGTTCATGTCGAGTTTGCCGCCGGCGGGGCCGTTGCGGAGGAAGTCGAGGATATTTTCGATCCAGTTCATCAGCTTGTCAAAGAGGCCGTTGTCGTGGAGGTGGACTTCGTGCACAAATTTGTACAAGTCTTCCTCGTGGCGGGCGCAGAGGTCGATGAATGATTGTACTGTTTGATTGGGGTCGGCGCTGACATCCTGCCGTTGAGCGCGTTCGATTGTCTGGATGGCATCGTCTATGAAACGTGCAAAGTCGGTCACGCTGTTGTAGACATTGGCGCTCTTGTAGACGCGGACGAGAGGCTCGTAGAAGATTGTGAAGAGGTCGCGGAAGAGGTATAATGTCGTCGGTTCCTCGATCATCTCAAGCATCATCTCCTTGTCACGCTTGCGGGTGTAAAGCTTGAGCAGTTGCTTGAGGCGTGCAAACAGCTCTGCACCTGAGCGCATAGACTCGTCGACGTGCTCGACAGCGTTGTCCCAAGCGACGTACGCATTGAAGGTTTGACCAATCTGTTCGGGAGAAAGCGCCGGGTCTATCTCATCCGTCTGCATGATCTTGACAAGCAGATCGACTTGCTCTGCCTGCGCTTCACTTCTGATCGCGCTCTTCTCTTCTACAGATGAGTATGTGAAGTTTTTGATCTTCTCCACATAGACACTGTCATCGATCTTTGGCGTGAGCGACTCGATCGAGCGATGTATAGTGCGAACACCATCGCCAATGGCGAAGCCAAACATTCGTTGTAGTAAACTCTTCGCACCAAGTGGTTGAGCCATGAAGAGATCCAAAACACCCTTCATCACTGCCGCAGGATTGGTGAAGCGGATTACCTGCTTCAACGTGCCATACGGTACCAGGCCATGTATTCTCTTCAGCTGGCCAAACAGCTCCGGGCTGTTGTCCTCTGCTAGGAAGAGATGATACAGCGTGGCAGCGACCTCGATCCGTATCCACTCGCAAACTTTTCTGTATTCAGGATCCAGCTCGCTGATACTGTTCTTGATTTTGATCTCTGCGAATAAGTTCCGCAACCCATTCCTTTCGATCACTGTCCTCCTGAAGCCTTCCATATGTACGTCGAGCTCCTTTGCGCGCTGACTGGCGATCTCGAAGAAACGTCGCTGCTCTTCCATTCGTCTCTCGTCCATCTCCTTCCGCCGTGCAATATCATCCAGCTCTTCGCTAGTCAGCTTTGTTGGGTCGGCCGTCAAGAACTCTGCCATCGCCCTACTATTTGCGATGTTTTCATTCTGGAGGAAGTTTCGAAGGAAAGCTCTGAGCGATACTCGCTGATCTTCTCGAATTAATGTATGACCTGGAGCTGGTGATGAAGAACGTGGTGTTGCGCCACCGGCCGCAAGACCGGTATTTGAATCGATGCTTGGGCGCGGCGATGCACTACTTGGGGTCATAGAAGACGCACGTTTGTGTGATGGCGTGCTGCTACCACCAGTCCACGATGAAAGGTATGAACGGAAGCCGCCGCCACCGGACTCCTGAACCGGCTCAGAAGGAGGTGCCAGACTGGGTGTCCGCGTTGAAACAGAAGACATACTTGATGCATCGTCGTCATCCGCGCTCGTGAACATGGAAGAGTTCTTGTTCTTGCGTGGAAGAGGAGGAAGCACTTTTCCGGGAAGTTCCTGGCGCAACTTCTTATGCATCTTGGCAAAGTCTCCAAAACGACGCGCGACATGGATCTCAGGTCTGTCCTTCTGCTTTACTCGTAACAGGAAGCTAGCGTGCTGGTGTTTCCTGACATGCCTCTTTTGTGTGATGGTCCGCACGCCTTCGACGTTGACGTCCCACCCATTTATCTCGTTACCCTCTGGCTGGTTAACAACCAGTCCATCCGCATTTGCTCCTCGATCCACCACTTCCATCTCACTGAAACGGATTCGCTCTTCATATCCCGAAGCAGTCGGGATTCCGGAGACCATCATCAGCTCCACGAGCTTCGTCGCCTTGATCGCTAGCTTTGATCTCTTAGTCTCTTCCGATCGATCCTCAGAACCAGAAATGTGTTTATTGGCAAAGCTCTCGAGGAACAGCTGCAGTTTGTCCTGCCAGAATTCCTTCTCTTGCGCCTGATTTAGGAATGGGAAGTTGCGCACGAAATGCACGAATATATACCGTAACAACGGCAGCTCCGAGTCCTCAGGCGCAACCTCGCCTGCATCTGAGAGGAAGGGTGCGCCAAATCGACGCAGAGCCGTAGGATGCGACAGCTCGCGGATCTCCCATTGTGTTTGCTGGCTAAGCAACTCGCGCTTCAGATAGTGTTCCTGCTTGCCGGTCAAGACTGAGCCGGGAGGTGGTACAGATAGTTTCGAGTTGTATGAGACGGTCGAGTGCAAGCGGTGTAATTGCTGCCTACGCTGCTCATCGGCATCGGGTACATTGAGTGTGTCCTGTGAGTCCTGTGTTTCCTGTGCATCTACGAATGGTGTTATGGTGTCCATGGTGTCAGTCCTCTTAGGGCGCGACATTTCGGGCTCTGGTTGTGAAGGTCGACTGTTCGGCGTGAGTTGGACTCTACGGCCGTCGAAGGTGGGGTACGATACGCCGTGGTCGCTGCTGCTGCTGATGACGGGTGAATTCGAAGCCATGCTGGCGACGGCGGCGAGGGAGAAGTGGAAGAGAGGGAAACACACACCAGGAACTACAGTGACTGACGGAGAATAGTAATGCAGTGACGGGGCAGAGCGGCGGGACTCATGCTAGACATACGCGGCTGGTATGCAGCTAACTCTAACTGCCATCTGCTCTGCGGGCACGCGTCGATCGAGGCGTAGTAGCGGCACCGCATTGACGTAAGCCTGGACATGATTCTGTCCCGCCAAGCGCAAAGACGTGAGTGCATGTGAGCAGGGAACGAGTATCGTCACGAGGCTGCTGATGCTACACACACATATTCTCGCTGTGCTCCAGATACTCGTCGCACAGCTTGCTACTGCTGGTGGTCGGCGTGAAGTGAGACATTTCCCAACCCATCAACACCTGCCCCAGCCAGCTGAGCCAGCCTTCGTACCGCCGTAAATGCGACAAATCACGGCATCTCCACAAACAGGCCCCTCCCTCGCTCAGCCCTACTGGGCTGTACTCTACACAGCCCGCCAAGGGGGACATCGTCATGAACTAACGCCTCCTTGGCTTTAGCATCACCGCATTCATGACCAAGGCAAGCAGTGTCCGCGGCAAAACATCCACCTTGGCCTGCGAGCATCAGGCCTGTGCGTGTTCTGCTGGCAGAACTGTCTTCAAGACCGTCCACATGAGTCGGTTGCGGCGGGAGGCGCGGCAGTATCGGCGTGCTTGTGGAGTGGTTGTAGACTGCATCCTCGGAGAGGCATAGCAAGAATATGCACACAGGTACGAGGGGAATACTATCAGAATTATTATGACTGTCAGTCATATATTCTGAAAGTACCTCCAAAGCACTACAGTCCTATCTTGGCCGTCGTTGTTCTGCACCCGATCGCATATGTCTTTGAAATACTGACAGAATCACGTTGATGATCCTAGTGATATATGTACTTATCCCAACAGATCCCAAAATAAATCTTGGCTATAGTGGCCATCGAGATGCTATACGCAGAACCATGACGATTAATTGTACGTTGATGCTTATTTCAGCAGACGTGGCTTTCGAACTTGATATGCCCACCATTGAGATACTACCAAGATTTCAATGATGTTACTCTGATTCTCATGCTGGTACTCTGACGCATGGAATGAGAGATGATCACAGCAACCAGGAAAAGGGTACGTGCAGACCTTTCACGAGCGTCGACTATAAGTGTTTGCCTATGCCATGGCTTTGTCCGGGAGGACATTGCATTGCAAGCGTAGACGGACAAGGCTATAGCACGATTTTGCCAGGACTGGAACGACTATTGTCGCATAATCGGTGTGAAGTGATCTAAGTATCAGCCTGGTTATCGTGTCCGTGATTGGTGAAGTATCAAGTGTGTAGATGCGACGATAGGTGAAACCTTGAAGGCATAGAATAGTCTTTGTGTTGGAGATTGCGGGGCGGATAACGGCAGATGGTAGTCGTGAGACGATAAGGAGTGAGATAAGCGAGATTGTGGCGTTTGAACAAATCGTGTAGGCACTTGTATGGTATAGGCAGCTCCGACTGCTTACCGGCGACAAGAACAATGCAGTGTGGCGCGATGGTGACTGAACAATTCTAGAGAAGAGACGCATGCTGAAGCAATGCACGTAGCTTAGCGGGAGTCTACCTTATGATCTGTAGAGATGTCCTGGGAAGTCCATCGATAACAAAAAGGAAAAGCAAGTCGCTCATAAACGTAACGCTCAATAACGCATCAAAGACAAAAGGACGACAACTGTATCCGTCATCGATCAGTACCTCTTCTTGACCGAAGCCTGTTTGGCCATAGCCTCCAATCTCTTCTTCCGATCGGCCTTTTCTTTCTTAAGCCTCTCTTCTTCAGCCAGAGCTTCCATATCCTCTTTCCGAGCCAAACGGGCAGTTGCTGCCTCCTCACGCTCGAGGTCATCGAAGCCACCCTCCATATCGTCGGAGTCAGAGTAGTAGTCTTCCTCTTCTTCCTCGGCATCGGACAGATCAGACCAGGACGCATAGCCACCGTACCTGTCTTGTCCGCCAAATTTGTCCTTCTGTTTGGCGGGTTGTGCAGCCTTTGCGGGATCCTTGGAGCGCATCGTGCCGGAGTACCCCACCTCCACTGGTTTCCGCATAGTTCCTGAATATCCAACTTGCACAGGGCCCTTCTTCGGTTGTGATCCAGCTTTGGCGTCTCCTGGCGTGGCGCTCCTGCTCCTTCCTGCTTGCTGACCAAGCTTGCCTTTCACGGGTACGCCTCTTTGCTCCTGCTTCTCCTTCTCTGCCGCCTCCTGCTGCTGCTTCTGGCGTTCTCGTTCTCTCCTTGATAACTTCTCAACGGGCTTGTGAACGATGTTGATTCCTCCACTTCCTTTGTTCGCCTGCTGTGCCGCTGCGGCTCTCGCTAACGTCGCAGCAAACCCTCCCTTCTTCGGCGGAGGTGCAGTTGACGATGCTGGTGTTGTGGTTGTCGGTGTATTAGACCCCGCGGCAGGTCTTGCTGGAACGTTCGCAGTGGTTCGGGGTTTTGTGGGGTTCGCGGATGTCGCAGCACGGGCAGTTCCTTTGTATTCAGTAGTAGCAGCTGGTGCTGGTTTGGTGGTGCTGATTCCTTGTGCTTTCGAGGTTTGCGCAGCTCGAGGTGTCGCTGAGTTTGTGTCGGTTCTAAGTGTCTTCGGTCTGGTTCCAGCGTCGCCATCATCCGCTTTCCTCTTCAGTGTACCAGGTGATGCGACTGTTTTCGAAGCGTTTGCGACCATCGTGGGCTTCGGTTTCTGTGCGGCGGATGCAGGCGCTGGAGACTTGGCCACAGGTGCAGTCGCAGGCTGGCCCTCCTTTCCCACTGATGCGAGTAATGCGGCGAACTAGACAACTGGTTTTAGTATGCATGTGCAAATGCAGCGCAAACGGGCACAGAAAATGACGTACCGACATGATGGGAATCGTGAAAAATGCTGTGCTGCCCCTGACCCAGATAGAATGACTACAACATAAGAAAGGAAAATGGCTGGTGGTGCAGTGCAGCGGAGGAGGGGCAGAGGCAGTCTTATATGTTTAGAAGAAGGTCAAGAGACGGCTTCGCAGTGAACAAACGCCGCTGTGATGCCTTAATTCTGAGGCAGCAACTGACGAAAGCGGACAGTCGGCCCGAGGCGCGCCTTCCAATCTTGGCACTACCACCACCGATGCCACACGTTTTGCGTTCGTGCGCCAGGCCCAAATTCCCACTACCACCCATCAAACCAGGACTTGAAGATTCAGTCTGCGCTTGCGCTTAAACGTGATTGATTCTCCCGTCTCCAACAACCTCACAGTAAGTGACCACCTGCTTGCGACCAGCACCTTTGCGACAACACAACAATCGACTAACACCTGCGCCAGACACCGTCAAGATGAAGTACATGGCAGCTTACCTCCTCCTCGGCCTGGCCGGCAACACCTCCCCCTCTGCTGAGGACATCAAGTCTGTCCTCAGCTCTGTTGGCATTGACGCCGACGAGGAGCGCCTCTCCACCCTCCTCAAGGAGCTCGACGGCAAGGACATCAACGAGGTACGCATATGAAAAAAAAAAATGCGAAATTCGCAACACCCCGCATTGGAAATGCACTTTTCGGACATGCAACTAACACTCCTCTCAGCTGATCGCTTCCGGCTCTGAGAAGCTCGCCTCCGTTCCCTCCGGTGGTGCTGGTGCCGCACCCGCTGCTGGTGCCGCTGCCGCTGGTGGCGCCGCTGAGGCCGCCCCCGAGCAGGCCAAGGAGGAGGAGAAGGAGGAGTCCGACGACGACATGGGCTTCGGTCTGTTCGACTAAGCGCAAACGCCAACTCTTGACGTTTGATGCTGGATCCTGGTCATGGGATGGCGTTTGGTGGAGGAAGGGCGCAAGCGATCTGCCCCTAGGAATGCGCAGGATAAGAGACATGGCGATGTCATGGACTTGCCCTTCGCGGGTATCGAAGCGCGGCGTCTGGTTATACGTGAAATGAAACCACCTTCATCAGCCAATATTTGATCTTTCAAGACTTCATTGCTGCCTCGATTTGATAAAGTTGACGTCGTTGAAATGACCCCACGGACTTCGACAAAGCCTACAGGCCATACGCGGCGACTTCATGGGCCATACAGTGGACGCTCACGTTTTGGTGAACAGCCTCTCCGTGGGGTTGTTACTACCTATGTATGTGCACCTGATGGTAGGCGCTAATCATCCGCATAGAGACTGATATTTGCCGGTAGTATATCAAGGTAACCACACTGAGATCAAGAGAAGGCACTTGCTGGTATAAGCATCTATAACACAGGGGAGCACTCGCAATCTCCTAAGCTAGGATTGCATGTTTATGTACCAAGTCGGATATACATGTAGACACTGCAGTGCACTGAGCACCCAGCCAGCGACAGTCAATGCTCGTAAGTATGCAAGCAGCATCTCGGTGGCTGATATCCATGCGTCTCACTCTATGCCTGATGGTACAAGCATAGAACTTACAGTAACAGCTCAAGTCTTAGTGTGTGCTTTCTGAAGGTGAACAAACTCAATTCAAGATCCATGGGGCTACATGTACTACTGATCGAGGCGTCAAGTCGTACTCGATGTGATGAAAAATATGTATGTAGACTTATGAGCTCCACTTGATTCACGCTAACAGGGTTAGGGTCATCGAAGAAGTCAGCTCGCCCAGTGCCAAGACCGCGAAAAGGATCCACCGTGAGCCTCTCAACTTTGCAACGAGCGCACACGAGCTACTACAGCACAGCGACTTCGACAGATCAATCCATCCGCCCATCTACCGACAAAATGGCTGACGCTGACTACGTATGTTCACGCCGATTGCATATACGAATTACGCACAGCAATACTGACTTTTTTCTCAGGACCCCGAGGCCGCTGCCGGTACGACTTTCTTGCAAATTGGATGAAACCCTGTGGACAGGCCACAAAGGGGCGTGGAAGATAGGATATCGGCTGACATGGTGTCTTTGGTATAGCCCTTAAGGCCAAGAGATCTTTCCGCAAGTTCTCTTACCGTGGTATTGACCTCGACGAGTGAGTACACGGCACACCAGGGCGCAGCCAGGGAAAAGCGCGCACAACTGGACCTGCGACTAACAACAATCCTCCAGGCTCCTCGACCTCTCCAGCGAGCAGCTCCGCGATGTCGTCCACGCCCGTGCCCGCAGACGCTTCAACCGTGGCCTCAAGCGCAAGCCCATGGGTCTGATCAAGAAGCTCCGCAAGGCCAAGCAGGAGGCCAAGCCCAACGAGAAGCCCGACCTCGTCAAGACTCACCTCCGTGACATGATCGTCGTCCCCGAGATGATCGGCTCCGTCGTTGGTGTCTACTCCGGCAAGGAGTTCAACCAGGTCGAGATCAAGCCCGAGATGGTCGGCCACTACCTCGCCGAGTTCTCCATCTCTTAGTACGTTGCGCCTGCGGAACCTTCGTAACCTGGAATCATGTGCTAACAACTTCAACAGCAAGCCCGTCCGCCACGGCCGCCCCGGTATCGGTGCCACCCACTCTTCCCGTTTCATCCCCCTCAAGTAGAGGATTGTACGGCAACGACGGTACTTTGCTGCCATTCACAGCTCTGTATTTGACGGATGGATACCCTTTTTCTGTGAAGCATATAGCATCGTAAAAGACTGTACCAGCTTCTAAAAGTTCATGTCACTATTTCCACTTGTGATCAATGGTGTGATGGTGATCAAAGCAATCCGTGATCCTTCACTGTCTATACGTATTCCTATGCCATTATTAGTGGATTCCGACCGGCTGCACCTACACCGCTAGACCTTTGCTTGTCAGGCATGCTAAAGCAAATGATTAGCATGGTTGGCAAGACCTTCAAAATGGCCAGCGCGGCAGCGCGATGGCATCCCGCAAAGCAGTCACGTGGCAGTACATCCGAGTCCTCCTCCCTCTCACCATACCTCCTAGCATTCGGTATGCTAGAATCCTCAAGGCTGACGAGCTGGGAAAATGACATGAATCCTACAACGTCCATGCACTGCTGGTGCGGCGCAAATGTGGCCGTGCGCCGAGGACCGAGAGTCTAGACATTCTTAATAACTGCGATCATGCCTGTAGTCTACCACGCAACTTTACACGTAATGTCACACGACACATTTGGACAAGCTTAGGCGTGTGGTTCCGCTGTGGCGATGACTTGCTGGATCATACTATGGAATTGTTCAGTATGTATACATGTATCATCATTGTTCGCATTGCTCGAGTCTTTTGTTTCACGCCAACTTCCATCGTGAAACGCATGTAACAGCCCTCAGATCAGTAAAACCATCGACCGACTCAGCCCTGGCACATGATACAGGCGTGATCTCCTGCAATGATATCCCTGCTTCTGTTGCGATGGACCTAAATAAACCCTGGCCCCGGACCATATTGAGCAGGGTACACAGTACACATCAACGCCACATATAGCACGGTTCTTACGATCACGATCTCGGCACTTCGATATTAATAACAAGCAAATATCCCCCTCCAACACATCGCACTCATGCCTCCGAGATTCCTAGCACGCATGCAAACTCAAGTCGCCATGGAACAAAAATGGCACCGCAACCCTCACGCTGGACCACCCATATACCAACACCAAGAACTGACGTTCAGCTCGGAAAATCCACCAACCTATCGGGCATGTCAACCACCTCCGGAGTATCGCGAACACGAAAACAGCGAGTCGAGACCTAGAGTCAGCCTACGTGCTTTCCCAGAGGGGTCTACCGTCCTCATTATCGGAGCTTACACCCGTCAAGGCATGCACATCATTGACCGCCTCCTCGAGCACCACTACACAGTCCGCGGAGTCGTCTCTAGTCGCAGCGAAGCAGCCCAGACTTCCAAACACTTCGAGGCTCGACATGGCCAAGATCGCTACCAACCTTGCATAATCGCAGACCCAACAGCAGAAGGGGCTTTCGATTCGGCAGCCAGAACGTGCTCAGGAGTCATCTTCGTCACCAACCGATCGAACCCCGTCACAGCTTCGGGCGTCGAGACGCTCGCGCGAGTGATGAGCGTTCTCGGATCGGCTATGAGGGAAGCTGATATGCATCGCTTTGTGTATTGTTGTCCCGCGGCCGCTGTCACTAGCGATTTCGGTCAGAGAATGCCAGGACGCACCGCTTGTCCTCCACAAATGGCCGTCCACCCTCCGCAGGCCCGCAGCGCGCCACCTCATCCACCATCGTACGAGTCGCTTCGCAGTGCTGCCGAGCAGGATCAACCCGGGACTGTCCCTTTCTCGGTTGAGCTTGCGATTAGGGACTGGATAGGAGCGAATCAGCCGAGCTTTTCGTTGGATATTGGTGAGTCCTACACATGCCTTGCTGATGATTTCTATGTCACGTTGCTAACAAGTTGTGTTAGTATCTCTTCCTGTCAGCTTCGGCACAGGCACCGCATTCGTTCATTACTAAGCGACATTTTCTTCTCGTGACAACTCTCTCGAGTTTAGCGTTGCTGGTCAACGAACGCTTTCTCTTGCTGGGGTTCAGGCAATCGAGAGTAATCAATTGCCTTTCAGATGATTAATACCCGCTATGGTAGTCAAATGGAGACGAAAGCTGCTGGGCAGCTAAGATTTATCAGGTTTTTTTTTTTGGCACGCATCTGAGTTTCAGCATCAGGCGTCGTCTTGAATCTTTCCTTCGGGAAAACAGCGGGTTTCTACATGGCCAGATGGAGCGTTTTACATAAAGTTCAATTGAGATACCTTCTGATATACATAGTGTATATAGTGTACTTGGTACATGCGTGTATGCCAGGCATCGAGTTCAAAGAAGTAGTTGATGGCTACACGGTCTCCTTCCAGAAGAAGATGCCGGATAGCAGGTGGGGTAGGTCTGATGTGGACTAACAAATCGTATCATTGAACCCTCACAATTGTGTATGATCTATGTCATCGTGCTTCGTGCCCAGATAAGTACAGACGTGTACCCGCACGTTCATGTGCACAATCACATCGCTCTCTGTCGGTGGGGTAAATAGGGTTAGTGTTGTCAACCTTAATGTCTGCCATTGTGTCAATATTGATGCTTTCATGCTGACATGAGTCCTCTGATGGAATAATCGAGATGGTTTGGTGTAGAGGCGGCTTACAGCTGATATTGTGGTTGTGCTACCATCCATTCTGTCGTTGGCAATTATCACACTGGTATCAAGCCCATCCTCAGATCCCAATGAAAGTACCAATCGTGTCAATTTTTGCTAGGTGTTAGGCACCGAGCTACCTTGCAATGTTGGAAACAAAACCAGAGTTGACAGAATTATCTAAAGGTAGGGAGTATAGGAAAGCGTAACAGGACAGTGTGCATTGTCGGTCGGTCGGTGTTACAAGCATGTTGTCAATTGCAACGATGATTATATGCAGGAGATTGGCCACGAGGTATCATCACTGTCCAGTCACACTGGATACTCAACGCCACGTCGTAGGCTTTGCGAGCAGGTACGCACATTGCAATAGTGTCAATGCATCTTTTAAGTGGGTGTCTCCAATTAAATTTACCTGCCCTTAGGCGGCGCTCAGCTATTACACGTCCCCATATGCTTGCATGCTATTCATGTGTGCCTACCTCGACTATCGTTCCTAGCCACCCATACAAAATCAAACAACAACGCCAATGTCTGCCATGCCCATATTTCCTTTTCGTGAAGACAAACGTAGAGCGTTCTGAGTAGAGAACAGAACATTCGCTCACTCGTCAGCCTTTGGCTCAGCATTCGACTCCGCTGCTTGCTGGCGGCTCTTCTCAAACATAGCCTTGAAATCAGCATTGCTCCTTGCCGGGCCAGCACCATTGGCACCGCTCTCAACATCAGCCTGTGTGGTACCAGTCTTGGCAGCTGTACTGCCAACGCCACCGAAACCGCCTCTCTTGAAGCCAAGGCCGCCTCTACGTCCACCGCGCTGCTGGCCTGGTCTTGCAACAGCAGCCGGACGCATGCCGCCAAATCCGGCAGCTGGAACAGCAGTTCCATCCTGCTTCTTCTTGCCTTTTGCGAAAATCTCGGCAACGTCACCAGTTCTGACCTTGTCACCAAGAGCAGAGCAGTCGACACCGCCGCGCACGTCGAAAGCCACTTTAATGTCAGCGAACTCCACGATAGCGGCGTCTTGCTCTCGCCTAAGCTGAATTTTAATAATTGAGCCGTGCTTTTCCATCTCCGTACGAATGCGCGTATCGTTAACCGTGTCTGGGAGATTGAGGATAGCAACCTTGCGCTCGCGGATTGTTTTGGCCATCTCCTCGCTCCCAGTGGTGTGTGGTGCCGACGCCATCGATACATCGGAACCGCGGCGGTCGCCGTGTCCGTTCACCGATGGTTCTGGAGATGCCGAATGCTTGACGATGATGTCTGTTTTGCGAGCCTTATCCTTGGGAGCGTCTCCACCGCGAGGTGTAGAGAGCGAAATATTGAGAATGCGGTCGTGGAATGGCTTATTGTTGCCTTGCTCTATTGCCTTTGTGGCCTCATCGGCGCTGGAGAACACGATGAAGCCATTACCGAGACGTGCGCCATTGGCGCGTTTCAGTAGGTTCATCGAGACCACTGTACCAAATTGGCTGAAGAGCTGTTTGATCTCCTCTTCGTCGGCATTGTTTTCAAGATTCTTCACAAAAAGCTCTCTGCCCTCAGCTTGCGCGCCAGATCGATTCTTCTTCGCTTCTGGATCTGCTATCTTGGCTAGCAGTCTGTGCTGGCCGTCAAGCATCTTGCCATCCATTGCATCCTCCGCGGCCTTTGCTTGATCGGCATTAAGGAATTGTACATAGCAGAATCGACGTCGGCTGTTGTATTTGAGACTCGGGAAGCGTACATTCACCACTTCGCCATATCCCTCGAACAGATTGCGGACTGTGACCTCGTCGTATTCAGCTGGATAATTGGCGACGTAAAGCGTGCTACGACTGCCACTCTGAATGTGGACTTCACGGCCGTTGAGCTCTTTGCCGTTTCGCACCTTTGCTGAATTTACATCATCGGGTCCCTCGAATTCCACCGTCGCGATAGTTGAGCCGTCGGTAGGTTTCTGTACGATTCCGACCGACTTGATGGTACCACAATCGCGGAAGAACTTTCTTAAATCGAGCTCGGCAACATTCGCATCGAGGTTCGTGACAGTAATGGTGGAGTTCTCGCGGTCTCGTTTGGCTTGGGAATTCGCAGACGCGGAATGGTCATCAGCAACGACGGGTGCAGGTACAGCTGCGTCCTCGGTCTTTGACTTCTTTTGTGTATTGTCTGTGGCGACATTGTCCCGTTTCCGCTTGCCATTAGCGGAGGCCTCCACTGCCTCGGGTGCAGGCGTCTGCATAGCAGCTACCTGCTCATGCAGCTGTTGAGCCGCTGCGGCTGCAGCCTCTTCAGCTTCTTTCGCTCGCTTTGTGGCAATTTTCTTTGAGAATTCTCTAGCTTCAATGCCCGCAGCCTGCAGTTTCTCAACGCTTTCGTGGAATTGGAAATGTGTCATGTAGAGCTCGGCAGCGCTTTCAGGTAAGTCGAGATTTTTCTGTGATAGCATTTCCTCCACCACAGCAGTCGCCAGGTGAGGGGCAGTTTCCGTCGTCTCAATTCGATGGCTGTCGCTGAGACGATGATGGGCCCAGAAGAGCAACTCCCAGTTGTAGTATTTGTGCCAGAATTCGAAGGATTTGCCCAGCTTCGGCGCAAGTGTACGCCAGATTGCGCGGGCATCTTCACTACGTCGAGCTTCGGCCAGGAACTTCATCTGGATTCGTTCCAGGCGATAGAGAGGATCTCCTTGGAAGTCCTCTCCGTAGACCTTTCGACCAGCTTGTTGTACGTCTTCAAGAGCCATCATAATGCCCACTTCGGCCGTGTCGAGGTCGTCCTCGGAGCTCGTCGAAGTGAATGCGTTGCGACGAAGATAGCTACACCATTCCATGAGCACTTTCACAAGCTCTTCCATGCCGCCAACGTCCAGTAGACCAGAGTTAGTTGCGCGGTGCTTGATAGCTTCAATCTCATGGTATGGCTTGCGCTCAACGTCGGATCGCAAGATTCGCCGTGCCCAGAGCTCACCTGACCATGGGCAATGCCTTGTAGCGCGCTCCAGCAGGGGAAGCACAGAGCTGGACGGATCGTGCGAAGACGGTTTCTCGCTGATTACAAAATCCACGTAATCGAGCCACCATTCTGTGTAAGTTGGGAACCGAAGCAGAGCACGCTCGAAAAGAGCAGCACGAAGCTCTTTTTCGAAAGGCCCACCTCGTTTTTTCACTTTACGAAGTTTTTCCCACTTCATGTAGCGAGTGAATTCATTGAAGGCCTCGTTCTTGTCACCAGACTCGATAGCACGTGCGAGTTTTAACTCCTGCTCCTCGCGTAGGCCCATCTGCACCTTTGCGGGCTCTGACATCTCATTCATTTGGGCCATTGCGGCTTCCCAATTATCGCCATGAATCCGAGTCATGAGAGGCCAGAACAATTGACGGGTTTCCTCCCACCCAGCGCTTGGGATGCGCAACCGTTCGATGAAGTGATTTTGGGTCTTTTCAAGGTCTTGGCGATTTGCTGTGTTGAGATCCTCGGGCTGCACAGTCGATATGTATTTGTTCCACACTAGGTGACTTTGGTCGATTCGCCACTGCGTAGCTGGGACAGCTTGCTCCAGAATGTTGATAAGCATATCCTTGGTGAAAAGATCCTTGCAAACTTCTCTGTCGTCATCACTCCAGCCTGACAAGTCCGCACCAGGAAGATTATTGCACGCAGCATGGCTAGTCTCGATCCAGTTGGCAAATGCTAGCCACAAAGCGACCGACGAGGGCTCGTCTTGCACTGCTTTTTGGAACAGCTCAGTCACTGCTATACGTTCTTCGCTGGACTTCGCGAGGACTACTTCATCGGAGAGCCACTCCAGCCAGATGTCCTCGCCGACTGCAAAGCGAGAGTCCATTGACTCACGTGCCTGCCGCAGCTCAGCAAGCAAACCGAAAGCGCGCGGATCCTGGCCGGCTTCATTGCTTCCCTCTGGCGGAAAACAATGAGTGAGGAAACCTTTGTGCAACAGGCCGATCAGCTGTTGGTGAGAGTCGTACGCATATGAGCTCTCGCCGAGGTGGTTGAGCAGATCCGTGACCGTTTGCGACTCGGTCTCAGTTAGTGCGTTTGATGTGAAAGTGCGAGGAGGGGGTGTTTGCGCGGGAGCTTCGGCCATGGTGATGTCCGCCACCGACTGGGAAGAGATCGTGCGGCCGATGGGTGGTGCAGCAGCCGATGACTGGTTTGCGATTGAAGGCGAGCGTCGTGTGGAGGTGTTACCTGCAGTGTCGTTTCGCGGATATGGCTGACGTTGTAAGGCAGCTAAGTCTGGCAGGAGCGGAGCGGGATTAGCCGTTGCACGTCCGGCGACTGGGCGACTCGAGCGAGACTCACCAGGCAGCGTGTCCATTGCAGGGTTGGAGCGAGTCGAGCTTTGCGATGAGTGGCGATGTGCCATGACAGGCCGCTTCGGCTGCGCTTGCACATAGCCATATGTGCTTTGCGCCTCTCCACCGCCATGAGCAGAAGGATGCAGAGGCCGGAAGTTTGCAGCGGCGACCTGCTGGCTTGATTGGTACGACTGGTGGTGATGCGACTGTGCATTGGGATAGACAGGTACTGGCGATGGCTGGCCGCTCGTGTCCATCCTCTCCGGAGACCGTCGAATTTCCTGGCTAAGGTTTGACTGGTTTCGTTTGCCACCAGCAGCAGCAGCAGCAGCAGGCCGGCGCGGTTTTCGTGGCGATGGCATGTTATGTGCGGGCTGCTGGGTCATCGATGGTGCTTTGGAGCCGCCTTCGTCAGGCGACAGCAATCTGTTGATGTCCATGCTGGATGCGACTCGGATTGTAGCTCTATAATACAGAAGGTCTCAGAAGGCGCTCAGTGGTGCGCACGCATCACATCCAGAGCGGCCGGCTGTCGCAAGTTTCCGGCCAGAAGCGTCGTGGGCAGCGCAAAGTCGCGAGATGCGACAACAACACGCAGAAAGCAAGATGCGCTCAAAGAGAGAGATGGCGCGGTGTATGAGGTGGGATGATGAAGTGTCAAGCAGCACCTCGAACACCACTAGCTGCGGAACGACGTCCGTCTCGCGCTCGGCTGGACCGAGTTTGCTTTAGACAACGCCAGCACAACGACCATGGACAACTCAAAGTGGACGTGCCAACGACTGCGTGCGAGCGGAGCCCTAGTTTCAAGTCAAGACCACGCGTCATCACCGACTCAAATGTAAGGTACTATGATTACTCTGCAACGGCCGTAGTGAGTGGCATAATTCGATGATGTACCCTCAATACCGGCTGCCACTTGGCACACGAGCAGCGATATCTTTGAAGAAGCTCCATCTATCTCTGGACAAGGGGAGCTCTGCTGCCATGTGATCTATCTCCAACAACATGCGCCATCGATGATTGTCTGCAGGTATTATTATTCTAATTTCGGCCCCGTGTCAGTCCATCGAATCGGCAATGATCGGCCAGTCCACTTCATCTCCAAACATCCCCGTCGTTTTCGCGAGCACGGGCGGGCAAGCGTGCGAGCATTTGCTGCTGCCTGAGGCCTGAGGCGGAACTCTGTGAGCAATTCCAGACGCTCTCCTCCGTCTCGCCGAACCTTCCCCAGATACTTTCTACAGACTTCATCTACATGGCAATAGAGCGTTGGAGTACCGATTGAGCATAATACAGTGCCCCATCGCCCGCCATGAGTGTAACAGCACCCATAAGGCGCCTTGCGCCTAGATGTATGCCAACATGCACAGCCGTTTCATCAAGACCATTCTAACCTCTCATCAGGTCTCTACTCGAATCCAAACCCCCTCTCCGCACGAGGTCAATCCCACATCACCGTTCTCAGCACCCGCCACGCCTCCTCTTCCGATCAGCCTGGTGACAGACAATCCAATCCTGTTCTCGATGAGTACCGCCGCAAGAACCCGAATGCCCCTAAGGCGGCTGCTGCTCCCACAATGCGCGCTGGTGACATCGCGGATTCTTCCATTTTCGAAGACGATCGCCGCGCAGGAGTCCTAGCGGAGAGAGCACAATCAGGCAAAACGGAAGCATCGTCAGACTCGAAGCGCGATCCAAATCGCATGCTGCGCGTGCTCGACCCGGATCCCAACGCCCGCGAGCGCTGGGAGCGCAAGAAGATTATCCAGAGCATAACTAAGGGCGGCCGGTTGACAAAACCTGAATTCTTGATGCAGACGGAGCGCGAGCACTTGGCTAAGAGCGAGATGATGAAGACGAGTACCAAGAAGCTAGGCATGCTGGCACGACAAATTCAGGGCAAGACGATTGACGAGGCGATTGTGCAGATGCGCTTTTCGAAGAAGAGGGTTGCACAGGAGGTCATGGCGCATCTGGAGGCTGCGAGGGACGAGGCTATCGTTATGCGCGGTATGGGATTGGGACAAGTCGCTGTTGACGCCGAAGAATCAGGCGCCGCAAACCTCAACAAGGCTTCGACAGGCGTTTCTGGCAAACAGCCTGGAGCCGCCGTCGTGTCGCCCTCTTCACCTCTGGACATCCAGCTCAAGGACGGCAAGCGCCACACAGTCACAGACACATCCAATATTTTCATCGAACAAGCATGGGTAGGCCGTGGCCCTTACGGACAGCTTCCCGACTACCGCGCGCGTGGCAGAGTGTTCATCATGCGCACACCTTGGACATCTTTGACTGTTGTTCTCAAGGAAGAGACGACAAGAGTCAGGCAATGGCGGGAGCGTGAGGATAAGAGGTTGCAGCAGAGGAAAGAAAAGGTCTGGGTTCCCCTGCCGGACAGGCCTGTGCAGGGCATTCGTGGCCAGTGGTACTCTTGGTAGAGACATCCATGAGTAGGGAGTGGTGCGAGCATGTAAAGACTAGGAGGATTTGGCGACTGTTCGTGATTGCATACATGTACACTGTTCGGACAAAGGGTATCATATTTAGAGCGTTTCTTCGTGCTCAATCAGCTGCTTCTCCAGCGGCTTCTGTAAAACTAAAACAACGTTCATCTGTTCATTGCATGTCCCAAAAAGCGCTCACAACTTTCTATTCGTTCCAACCCAACCTCAAACCATCTCCATCAATGCCCTCATCCTTTCCCCACCACTGACCAGCACCTCCCACTCCAATTTACTCTTCCCAGCACTTTTCCTCCTTCCATCTCCACCGCTAGCCTTCTCCTCCCTCGCCCTGATTCCCTCTTCCACAGCTTCTCTCACCCGCACCCTAACATCCTCTTCAGCACTAGCCAACACACCCTCGCTCCAAAGTAACCTCAACAACCCCTCAACACAAATCCCCACTCTAGCATTCTCGCCCACACTGCCCACATTTGCCGCGAAAGGCGCGAAGTGTGTGGTAAAGCTCTCGGCGGTCAGCGAGTTGGCGTTTGACACAGGTGCGGCAGAGGAGAGGAGCGGCCGGAGAAGCATTTGCGTCAGAGAGGCGAGAGAATGCGGGTCCATTTTTCTGCTTCCGGCTGTTGTGTTGTTGCTCGGAAGGATGAAGATGGAGAATATGGGCAAGGGCAGAGGGCGGAGGAATTCGGTGTAGAGGTCGAAGAGGTCTTCGGGATCAAGGAAGAGGGCGGGCGATAGCGATGAGAGGTTTGTTAGGAGAATTAGGAGGCGTAGGCGAAGGGTGAGGGAGGCGTGGCCGCCGTGGGAAGAGAGAGGGTCGAGTGAGGATGTTGGTGGTGTCTGAGGTGTTCCAGGAAGGGCGGGAGACTCTGCTCTGCTGAGGTTATTGCTTGAGTGGCGGGTGGAGGTGCGGCCTGGTTTGTGGTTTTGGTTTGGTGTGGCGGTGCCATTGGAGTCGGAGTCGGAGTCGAAGTAGTCGCCGAAATCGCCCTGGTCGAGGTCGAGAGCGCGCTTCTCCCCGATTTTGGTTTCGCTTTTGCTTTTGGGTGGCAGAGTCTCATTGGGGTATATTGAAGGGAACAGGTTCATAGAAGGCTGGGTACCGTCTGCCAGAATGGCACGCATGACGCGCCGTTTGGAGTTTCGACCTTGTTCGACATATGGAGCAAGGTAGTTGGCAATAAGAGCCTTGCTTATCACCTTGTCTCTGTCCTCGTGTGATTCTCTTGATTGACGGTGCCTTGCATCGAGGTCATCCTCGAGCACGTCTAGCATGAACTCTAGCCACAGCTTCCATCTGTCCCAGCGATTCTGGTGAGCCACCGAGCAATTGAAGGCCCAGCCCACTGCAGCCCAAAAGTCTTCGGCATTTGCGAAGAGGGAGTCTTTCTTAGCATAAGTCGAACGAATTCGTCCCGGATCTTCGATTTCATCATCACTACTGATGTCGGAGTGCCGAGTGCGAGCCCGCTTCGAGCGTGAGGAGTTAGTGTCACGGAATTGCAGAGCTTTCGCAAGACCAGATGCATCAGCTGCGGTGAGACTGTTGAGGTAGCGCAAGTATCTTAGAGCATCGTTTGCTGCTGTTTGCTTCTCTTTGGACAATGTGCGGGTTGTCATAGATGGGTGCACGACCAGTGTTATGAGCAAACTAATATGTTGAGGTGGAGGCACGTATGCTGGCCTGCAGGTGCCAATACCCGCTACGATAGCACTCAACAAGAGCGGTATGGCCTGGGAGAAGAGTTGCTCTTCTATACAGACCGTGCAATTGTCGAGAAGCTGTGCTGGTAGTGGCTGTACATTGCGATATGGTGGTGGCGGTTTTGCGAAGTCTGGTTGTGATGATGAAGGTGCGCTACTTGATATATTGGGTGTTCCCATCATGGCAAGGCTAGTGTGTCTGTCCAGTACGTCGATGGGCACGTGAAATGATATGTCGTATCTTGTCGTGGGCGTGAGAGCTGCTTCGAGACGCGTCGCGAAGTTGAAGCGGTGTTCGTGTACAGTGTCTGTCCATGCGAAAGATTGGATGGCGGCCAGGTATGACCAGTGAATTACATATTGAATGACATTCACCCCATGATGGTCAGCCATATGCACTTCAACATGCTCATTACTGCATGCTCGCATTCAGTTCTTCTCTTGCGCAAACTCCCTCCGCCTTTTGCTGGCCCACGCTTAAGTTTAGATACGATACTACGCTTCGTCGAGCAACATAAATGAGTTGATGCCGAGATAGAATGATTCCACCCAATATTAGTCCAGATGACTGTACAAATCTTCCGGCATCAAGCCAAGACAATCATTTATGGTGTCGATCGGTGGGACTCAGATAGCAGATTGCATTCTGACAGCTACTGTACATGTATTTAGAATGCATTACAGACCTCCAGACCCCTGCTGGAGCTCTTCTGGTTTGAGGTCGGCAGGAGCTGCGCATCTGTACCTGATCTTTTGCTGATTTAACGCTTCACGTTTGACAGCTATGCAGGCAATTCAGACTCATGCAAACGACAGAGGCCCGAGGTCGACATCAAGCATGTAATTTATGCATTAGGTCTGACGCGATCCGTCTCAATCAGCGCATGTGATGCGGCAATACGAAGCCACTAGGCCTTCCAAGGAGCTTCACAGGTGCAGGGGTGCAAGGTTCGATTCAAAGTGCCGAAGTGCATTGGAAGAATTGTTGCAGGCCACGGCTCCCGCACAGCGCTTCTCAATGGTCGATTCAGCCACAGGCCTGACCAAGGAGACCATGTTTGCCCATCTGCAGTGGAGACAAATAAATGACTTGCAACGCTTTCCAGAAGTGTTCCAGATTATCGCACTCTTCCGAAGAGGACCCCGACCACGTGCAGGTGGCTTCATCACGACCCGCTAGCTGTAGAGAGCCGGCGCCGAAAATCCTCCTTGATCCTCGGCGCTGATATTATGATATACAAGCTCCTATATCCAAGCCAAAAGGCTATAGCACTTCCTTATATTGCTCTAGGAGTGCGGCCGTCGATATAGACTTTGACCTACATTTCCCCTCGTGTCCTCCACTGCCAATGATCTCAGGCTCCCCTATACTTTTCCTGTCCATCTCACAGGGGCCAGGCCGAACGGTCGCGCGTGGCTTACGATTCACGCATCATTGCCTAACGCCAATAGTCGTGCTCGCCTGTTTCACTCGCCGACGCCTTCGCGCGCATTGCTGTGTCGCACACTTCCAACTTGGGCATACGAGACGAACGGCCGTCTCTGCCACGAGTCTGCTGCTGTGACACCGCCGTCAGCTGCTGGCCATTGCCGTTTGGTCCTTGAACCCGTCGTCTCCGCGCCGCCCCAAGCGCAGCGCTGACAGCTCGCGCCGCCCAGAGCGTCGGATGTGGTAGATTTAGGGTTCTGTCGTTGTCGCATGCCCGAGTCGCTGCGCTCCACACCACACACACCTCATCCTGGTCTGGCGTGCGTCGAGAGTGCCGTGGCCGGGTCCAAGGTCTGACCCCTGCTGCACGAGGAACATGTCGCAGCATACCCGTACCCCTACTTCGACCACCAGCTACCACAACCATCAATACCGTTCATTCCACTACCCCTCCTCCAACGCCTCTGCCCATTCGCGCGAGCCTGTATCGCCAATCCTCCCGAGCGATCGCTTCCCTACTCCGCGCTCCCATAACGATGCATACGATCTAAGAAGTGCCAGTCCTTTCGTTTCACCGATCATGTCGCGCACACCCAGCGTCGCCGGTTCAGACCGCTACTCAACCGTCTCTGGCGTGACTGGATACTGGCCGCAGAACCCCGACAATGTCTCGCCTGCCGCCGCCTATGTTGCGCCTTTCGGTGCTGTGCAAGTAGTGAACGAGCACCGCGCCAGTGCCCGTGGCCGCCGCTCTTCTGATGCCAGCGACGACGAGGATGACCACGACGCGCCGAGCAAAGAGGACGCTCAATTCTCACCCGAGGCATTGAAGCTTATCAATCATTTTCTCGACCAGTTGCTCTATAGCATTTTGTCCACTGCGAGGTCAACGAACCTACACGCATTGCGCCCTGCTGTTACGGAAGTGCTGAGACATCGTTTGGCGAAAGAGGCGGTTGCGAATGCAGACGAAGAACTACAAGAATTGCTTGCTGGCGGTGACGAGGAAGAGGAGAGGAATGCGCTTGCGCAAACATCGTCCAGAGATAGTCGAAAATGGGATCTCGAGCTTGTATGGAAGCGCACCCGTCTGCGGGTCATGGTTTACATGCGCCTTGGTGAGATGGAAGACGACGACGAAGAACGTTTCGTGAAAGAGCAGGAGCTGTTCTACGGGCGTGAGGCAGACAGTCGACGCTTCTCGTCTAGTTCAGGTCTAGTAAGCTGGTCTGCAGCCATCTTCTTGACTTCTGTTCTTGAATATGTTGCCGAGCAGTCGCTGCAAGCTGCCGGTGGAGTCGCATTTGCGCGCGCACGTCGCCCGAGCGTGGCCAGACCGGAAGCTGCTACCTCGAAACAATTACGAGTCGAGGATTATGATGTCGAGAGATTGGCGCTGGATGCACGTCTTGGAAGACTCTGGAGGACGTGGCGCAAGTCGATGCGGAACGACAGGCAGCGTCCAGCGACCTCAGGCCACCGCCCCGTCGCCTCAAGATCGAGCTTCACGAGAGACAGGGCTCTGTCGTTGTCTGCTTTGCGGCGCGGTAGCATGGGTCAGCCCAGGGAAGATCCAATCGCCGCTGAAGAGCAATATCGCTCAGTCAGACAGCCATACATTCATAGTATGGCGGGCCCTGGATACGACGACCCAGAATCTGATTACCCTGAGCATGTCCTGGCCTCCAACATCCCTCTGCCAATGCGGGATGCGAAACGCGATATCGACGAAATTGAAGTACCCGGCCTAGCAAAGAACTCCGAAGACGATACCGAGGAAGACAGTCGGGTGACACGAGCAAGGCGCAACAGCTACGGTTCGCCGACGACCGGAAAGTTTGCTCAGCAATCACAAGCTGAACCGAAATCAGCTTACTTCACTTCTGCCGATTCCCGACCCTCAGTCGTGCGTCGAAGGTCTAAGTCCGTTCCCAATCAGGTGCGCACGCCGAAACTTGAGATGCCAGGCGCCTTCCCAGTCATGCCCGAGGAGCATCCTACAAGCATAGTGCAGGAGGCGGTCCCTGAATCCAAGGCAAGTGCGGTCGCCATGGATGATGCGAATCACGATCGCGAAGGATCAAAGGTCTTGTTGAAGGACGTCGGTATCATGCCTCGAAAAGTGGTCAATGGCGAAGTCGCGTCACCTCAGCGTAAGAATACTAGCGACAACACCAAGAGCGCATCCAAGGTCGTCGACCAAGACGAAAATGCACAGTACAAGGCCATGGATGAGCATGCCCCATCTGAGGATCATTCCGTAGGATTGCTGTCTGGTGTCGCTGCCAGTGCAACTGCTGTCGCTGGAGCAGCTCTCGCCGCGGCTGGGTACAGCCATCATGACGACAAAAATGAAGAGAATTCTCGTAAAGAGGATCTAGACCAGACACGTGAGCAGCCTGCAGAGGGCTCAGATCCCGTGCTGCCTCAACCCAGAGATCGTACGGTGGAAGAGATTGCAGAGTTGGATAACAGAAAGAGTCTGGCCGATGTCAAGTCCTCGATGGCTGCAGAGAGCGCGACGCGATCACAAGAGCCCGTTCTTTCGTCCGCAGCACCAGACTCAGATTCTGTTGCCCAACACGCTCTTCTCAATCGAACTTCCTACATCCAGAATGGAAAGTCGTCTACGCTCGACCGTAAGGAAGCCACTGACAGGAACGAAAATCTGATTGCAACAGCTGGCTCGGCGGAGACAGAAGAAGTCTCGACAACATTGCCCAAGACTGCAAGAGAACACGGGCATAGTCGCCACGATACCACGACGATGGCAGCCCTGGAGGCTCCGGCCTCGCCATCTGAGCTCGCGGAAGCAGAAAATATCAAGGCAGAGCAGAAAGCAAGAGACATGCCAATGATTGGTTCGCCAAGGATGGCAGAGAAACCTGGACGCCTCATCATTACTGGTGATCAGGCTTATAGAAGAGACAAAACAATCCCTGCTCCCATCGAAACGGAGCAAGTGGTTCAATCTTCGGCTTCTTCAAGATCACCCAGAGAGTTCATTCCCATTGATAACTTGTCCCCTGATTCCGAGGCGCAACCACTTAGCAAGGATTACAATGTCCAGTCTCCTAGCGAGCAGACCCGAGTAGTTGTACCACGAGCCGCAACAACTTCTTCTTCGCCAGCCACGCCTACGGCTGCCGAGAACAATGCCAGAGACCTCAAAATGGTGCAGGCTTCCAAGGAGCAAATGAAGACCAATTCACCGCAGAGTCGCAAGTTTACCAACGCTCTTGAAAAGCAGAACTCCAAGGGTGAAGTTCGAAACCATCCGGCGATTCAGAGTAAGACGACTCCTAAGAGAGAAACCATTGGAGCCTCATCCACTGTGAGCGGAACCAGCACACCCCCGGTAGTGACGACTGCAAGTATCCGTGGACCCCAAGATTTCGACAGTTTCCTACAAGGCGGTGACACTGTTAAGTACACCCTCACGCCGGAGAATGTTCGAGATGGGCCCACCGGGGAGACAAGGTCAACAGCGAAAGAAACATCTCATGCCGCGTCCTTGGCGAAGTTGTCCCACCAAGCTACAGAGGGTGACAATACCTCTCTAAGAAACGGCTCCTCATCTGCTGTGAACGACCAGCGTCAATCACGCTCAGTGCGCCAATCTATCAAGGACGTACCTGCAGTCGCTTCACAACAAGACGGTGGAGTCGTCCGCGAAAGAAGGCGGTCCATTAGCAAGCCTTCACCGAGGAACACCAGTAGCCATCGTCGCAGTGGCCTCACTGCTCGTGAACCGCAAGTCATGACAGCGTCGACGCGCGATTTTGCCGATTTCATTCGATCCACAGGGCCAGATCGTGAGCAAGAAGTCAAACGTATTCACACCAATAGGTCAACAACTTCGCTTCAATCGCTGCGGAACGCTGCTCGGTCGCAATCGGTCGGTGCTAGCAGTATCAATAGCCAACGCGAGCGGACCAAATCACTGACGAATGCAACTATGGCAGCAGAGAATATCCCTCCCGTGCCAAGGATGCCAGCGAATGGTAGCAGGGGCCCACCCCTCCAAGCAAGGGAGGCCACTGGTGCCGCAAGCGGAAACACAGATCTCATCAACTTCATCCGTGACGGGCCGGAAGAGCAGGGCTCGCATCGCATCTCGCGTTCTGTGGCGCCTTTTAGGAATACCATGGACTCGGATCAATTCGACATGGTTGGTGACTTCGCTTCGAGTGCACCGTCGAACCCAAGCACAGGCGTGAATGGGACCGGTGCACCGTACTCACGAAGCACTTCCACTGTTCCTTCGCAGCCAACACCAGTTCATCGCCAAACGCCATCGGCGAATGGTAATGCACCATCTCAGCGTCTGCCTGCTGCTGCAGAGCCTGAAGACGACGGTCGCAAACGCTACCGCAACAAAGATCCTTACGCTCTCCCCTCCGATACCGAGGACGAAGATGACGATGACGACGATGAACTCCTCACAGCTCTGCCACGGAACACCAACCACCGACCAAAAGAAGAATCCCTAGTCGACTTCCTGCGCAACAACGAGCCGCCCGCTGACAACGCTCCCCGTCCTATAAGCGGCCCAACCGCCACTGCAAACATCCACAAGGCCCGCGCAAGCGCTTCAGAGCACATGACTCCAGAGCCCGCACAAGCGCCACGCAGCAGAACAACACAATCGCAATCCAATGGGCCTCAACCCGTGCCCCAAACCTTCTCTCCTCCAAACATCAACTCCACTCCTCGCAACACAGGCGGACCCAAACTCGAGGCCCGCGGCGCAGGCGCTCCGCGCCAAAGAATCCCGCGAGGCAATGCTGGTGCACGTCTCGGTGCTTTCGAACAGAGCAACACTGGCGATTTGGCCGATTTCCTGCGCTCAAGTGGTCCTGCAGAGGAAGAGAAGCGTGCGGCTCCTGTCACGCCAAGGTGGGAAGAGCCAGTTGAAGAGCAAAAGAAGGAAAAGAAGAAGAGCTTCTTTTCGAGGTTTAGTAGCAAGAAGTGAGGGGTGTCATGATGAGAGAGTGATTTGAGAAGAAAAAGAACATGGAAAGAAGCAAGCAAGCAAGCAAGCAGTCTCTCGCAATGAACAGCTGACCAGATCTGTGTCGATCGGCATCCAGTGAAAAGAGTGGGAATGCAAGAACGACGCACCATACCCTGATTTATCAGGGGTAATGACTACCACGGGAAGATTGCCACTTCCCTGTACAGACACGGCAGCCATTCACGTTGCCACAACCGGTTTCTCTTTCGCTTGGGCTTTCTTTGTCTAAAGGTACTTTGTGGTTCTGCTACCACGGACGCCCGGATGTGGCGGAATGGTGGGTCGGGTTTCTTTTGGGCATATATCAATCATCTTTTGTACATATATATCTTCATGTATTATCTTGGAGACGGCAGGAGAGGGGGAAGGAAGAATGGCAGGTGAGAAGCAGGGGTTCTGCGATGCGTTTGAACAACTTCACTTCGAGGAACGTGGAGCATTAATGTAATTCGTACAAGATGTTGGAGAAACGTTGATTTTTTTTTTTTGGATGGCTCTCACGCTCTTTATGTAATGTTCTTCATTGCGTTCCAAATGTCGTATACTTGGTTTCAACGCCATTCTTTCTGAAGATCGCTTCTCGCGGTGAAAGTTGTTCCGTGAAATCTGGCAGACTTTGGTTCTCCACCCAAAAAGGTCTCAGTATGTAGACGAGAAAATGTACGAGGCATAGGTGATGTCCATCTATCTATAGACAAGATCGCAGAAACTCAGGAGACAGAGTATGAATGACTTTTCGATGCACATTCCCTATAAAGGATCTGTAGAGAGAAAAAAAAAGGATCACCTCCCCTCGATGCCCTTGTCCAACAAGTTTACTAACTCGTCCAACCTCTCAATAACAACATCCGTCTCCTTGATACTCTCCAGCTCCTCCTTCCCAGCACTCTTCACGAGCACCGTCAGGGCGCCGGCTTCGTGGCCCGCGATCATGTCGTCGATACTGTCGCCTACCATGATCAGTGGCAATGGTGTCTTTCCAGAAGGTGATGCAGATGGCTCGGATTCCACTCCCCAAGCTTGAGCAATGTGTAGGATCCCTGCGGGAGAGGGCTTAGGTGGACGGAAGTCGCGGGTCACGATGGGGTGGAAGGCGGAGATGTGTGAGGGGAGATGGGTGGTGAGGAGGTGGGTCACGGGCGTGCTGGAGAGGTTTTGAGTGATTAGCAACTACGCGTACCTCGTGATCTCGTCCATTTTTCTCCCTTGCTCGCCACATCAACAAGAATATAGAAAGAGAAGAAAATAAAAACTCACTCAAAATTCCTCGTGCATATCGCTTTCTTCACGCGGTGCTTGTCGAGAAATTCCATCAGGGTCACGAGGCCTGCTTGCGGGACTTGCTCTGCCATGGCTTTGCGTTCGATGGCTTGGATTTTCCCATGGGCGGCTTCCTGCTCTTCGGCCGAGAGAGAGTAGATGTGGTCCAAGATATCGGTACCTGTTTGGGGATATGAGACCAAGGCAAACTTCAAACCACTCCCTCCTTTCGTACAGTACCTTTGTCGATGTCCAGGGCGGCGCGCATCTCGCCGAACATGTGGTTTTGCGGTTCGCCTGTGAAGACACTCAGTACATTTCCGGCTTTCCGAAAATATATGGTTATGCATGGTTCAATCGATGACATGGATTAGAGGGGATTGTGATTGAGAGGGAGCACGGTAGGGTTGCTCGAGAACAGATACGTGCCGCATGGGGAACTATCGCAAGTGGTGACGTACAAAGCGTTCCATCCATATCAAACACAATCCCCTGCAGTGCAGGCGCACCCTCAGAGGCGGGTTGGCCTAGAGGCGCGAAGCGGCGTTTGCTATGCTGCTGTGAAGATGCCATTGTGAAAGATGCGATTGGCGAAAATACTTGACGATTCGAAAACTTTAAGTGGGTTGAGCAGATGCTTTTGATGAGTCTTGAGGGCAGCGGTGGTCGTATAGACATCGACATTGGCATTGTTTGACACGTGAAGTTCGAATGCAGTCAATGACTCCATGTCTGTGGTATCCACTTCAGCGGAGTGGTATGGATTACTTCATAAGTCTGCGTATGATGTTTACTCAACGATGGCGGTCTCGAGAAGTAGCCATGTTATTTCGGCGGTATGGATACTCTTACGGGTGGACAAGTGAGCTTGCGAAACTACATCTTCTTTCTATTATACGCTATTGATCATATGATTACTACGATATGACTGCTTGTCCGCGCAAAAAGAAGTCTACATGCAAATATCTGCTCAAACCACAGCCAATGTTGACATTTGCCAATGAAAGGATAAAGTTCCAGCCCTCGTAGCGGGTTAATGTGTACATCGCATGACAGCCACGTTTTTTGTATCTGAATTGTGATAAAAAGATAATTCTGGAGCAACCGAATTGCGTTGTTCTGAGCGTGTAAAAGGCTGTAGCTTCAGTATCCTTACATAATCGCGATATGACAACCCATCTCACTTTCGCATTATGCCCACTCGCCCAGCATAGCCACTTGATGCGCTGGCATGCTACTAGCATGGCCATTCGCCTGTCCGACACTAGCAGCGTCGGAATCGCGACGCACATTGGCCTGACCGGCTATGTGTCTGCTAGCGTTCTTCGCGCTCCAAGTGTCAAAAGTGATGAAGTCTGCAACAAAGTCTGGCAGTGCCGGGCAATCATCACCCCAATGTGTTGAGCGACCGCAGTTGTAGCAGCTCACCACCATCTCGGTCTCAGGAACGGTCTTCACGCCATCGCGCTCGGGCCTGTAAGTCATCCAGATGCCCGAGCACTCTTCTTCGGCGTGTCCGCGCTCGCCACAGACGTCGCATTCGTCGCCGATGCTGCCAGCCATTTTCGAGGGGTGAGAGCATGTGGCAGAACGGTGGCCACGTTGGCGGCAGCGGCTGCATTTCTGGTGCGACGGACAGGTGCGACTGAAGTGTGATTTGGAGCCGCAATGCGAGCATTGGTGCGCGGGACAGTAAGCTTGTTTGTGGCCCCTGCCGCCACAGGAGAGGCATTTCACGAGGGCGGCTGGGTCGGTAAGATTGGCGTACAGGGCTTGCTCCCGGAGTTCTTCCTTGGAGAGCTCTGAGAGGTGGACGTTGTTGCGGCCGTCAGCTGTGTCGTCGACTTCGGGTGTTTCGGCTGGTTGACCTTCATCCTGGGCAGTACTTTGCTGCACAATTGGCCGGTCACTTTCAGGTATCAGGTTGTTGTCGAAGTAATTCCTTAAAAGACGACACGCCTTGATGTGAGTCTTGTGTGCTTTGAGCTGGTCGAAGACTACCTCGACGCAGGACTTCCAAGGCTCCTCGTCACATCTCGAATGTAGGAGTTGGCCGAAGTCGCGCTCTCCAGCACCAATCTTGCGCGATAGACCTTTGATGGCACGATCGATGTCAAGAGGTTCGTCAAAGGCATGCGGGTCCTTGACGATACGTGTCAAGTCGGCATAGCTGTATTCACTAAGATACTTTCGAAAGCCGTGGTTCAAGTCGTGCAAGAAATCGTGAGCCTGTTTCCTGTGAGGCTTGTTGACTTGCGCGTACTCGGTCAGAACGGCTTCGACTGACTTGAAGTCGTCACGTTCATCGAATTGCTGACGAACAAACTTCTGAAGCGTATCAGGGTAGATGGAATCTAGATCCACATCATCGCGGCTCGTGCTAGGCGAGAGATCAGGGGCGCGCGAAGGAAGCTCATCGCGTTTGGGAGCCTGAGTGATGTTGTTTTGGGGAGCAACAGGGTTTTCGCCTGCATTGCTGCCGTCTATGCTGCTCACCTCGCCGCTCTCGCGGTCCTCACTGACTGTTTCGCTGTTATCATCGCTGTCGAGGGCGACGAAGTTCGCGTTGCTGTCGAGCTTGCGTCGCTTCTCAGCCTCACGCGCCGATTGAACAACATCTGGATTTTGACGCCTTTTCCGTCCAAGGGACGCGGCGCGCGAATCCTCTGTATCAGACATGCTACGCTTAGGGCAGCGGGAGCAGCACGCGATAAGACCCCTTGTGCAGATTATCGAAGTGGGCGGGCTTACCGTTTGGTAATGCTTACGGGAAGAGAGAGGTGTCGCGTGCGCAGGGCAGTGGTGAAGTGGGCTTGCGTTTCAATGGTGAAGACGACTACTGCACGCTTTGCGAATCCCTCAATTTCCGAGACAGCAAGCAGCGCGCCAGCCCGTCGCTTGCTGAAGGCAAGAGAAGAGCTAGGGACTTGGCGCTCCTCCCACACTTGCGCCGATGTGGTGAGATTTGGTGAGGGAAATGGGCTTAGGGTGACAGACGGGCTCGACGGGCAACTTCGGTATGATGCACACTCTCGGCAGGCCCGCAGTGGCCTCCGCCGAGTGAAGTCAGCCAGGCGACGTGTGATTCGCCCGAGCGAGCGTGCCCCGGGTGCGATGTAATGCCAAAGAGCCTCACGGGCTTATCGTCGCCTTCTAGTGCCACCGCGCGAAGACTCTAAGGGCACCCGCCCGTGCCCGTGCGCCCCTCACAGGCCAGAGCCCTACGCTCTAGTCCACCGCAGCCCACTGTTAGACTTCTCTGCACCTGTCGCTCGCGTGGGTGCAGGCCACTGATAAACCTACTCCTCTCGCCCTCGAGCCTCTTCTGCTGCTCTGCCACAACCATCCATTCTGAGAAACAAAAAGACATTCGCTCTCTATCTTTACCCAGCTTCCACTTCCCGTGGCTAGTGACCCTTCTAACCTTCGCCCGCCAGCCTTGAGTTGCCCGTGGCCCACACGCAGCTTCCACGCCCAAGCGACCTCACCACAGCGCCCGCGTCCATTCTTCCCATAGCACCAACTCGCCTGCCAGCTCGTCCTTCCCCAAGCGCCTGACCTCGCACCGCCGTTGCACCGCCCCGGATTTGCCAAAGCACTTGCCCCGGACACGCCCCAGCAGCTTGACCCTCGCAGTTGTCCTCACGCACGCAGATTTCCAAAGCAGCTATACCGGATTAGCCACCGCGCCCTCCTCCGGCCTCTCCAGGACGGACCCGCCCTGCTGCGACTTACTGGCCATCTACAGGATCCACTTGTGCCGTAATATTGCTACACAATGTCTTTCGACCACAGACGCGCCTCCAAGAAGGAGGTGGGCTTCGGCGAGGACCTCGCCAACTCCCCTTCGCCTGGTGGACCAAACTCCGCCGAGGACCATCTTGCCGAGCTCGGTTACGAGTCTGAGCTGACCCGCTCGCGCTCAACATGGCAGGTTGCCTTCATGTCCTGTGTGCTCGCCTCGGTGCCCTACGGTCTGGCTACAACCTTGGTCTACCCTCTCTACGGCGGTGGTCCCACCAACATCATCTGGGGATGGGTAGCCATCTGCCTGATCATGATCTGCGTCGCTGCTTCCCTTGGTGAGATCACTTCGGTATACCCTACTGCTGGTGGTGTCTACTACCAGACCTTCATGGTCTCGCCTCCCAAGTACCGCCGCGTGCTCGCCTGGGTTTGTGGCTGGGCCTACCTGCTTGGCAACATTACCATCACCTTGTCTGTGAACTTCGGTACCACCCTGTTCTTCATCGGCTGTCTTAACATCTTCCACACCACTGCACCTGATGGCACCGAGACTGGTATCTTCAACGCCGAGGACTACCAGATCTACCTCATCTTCTTCGGTATCACTATTGTTGTTAACCTGATCTCTGCTCTTGGCAATAGGTGGCTGCCACTGCTTGACGTATGCTTTTACGCCTGCATCCCGCAATCACGTTCTCGCTAACTGACATTCGCAGACTCTTACCATCTACCTTACTTTCGCTGGTGTTATTGCTATCATCTGCACCGTACTGGCAATCGCAAAGGAAGGTCGCCGCAGTGCAAAATATGTTTTCACGGCCTTTGAACCGAACTCCGGCTGGACCCCTGGCTGGTCATGGGTGGTCGGTGTGCTTCATGCTGCCTATGCCAACTCTGCAACCGGCATGGTCATCTCGATGTCAGAGGAGGTTCAGCACCCTTCTACTCAAGTCCCCAAGGCCATGGTTGGCGCCACCATCATGAACTTCCTCATTGGCCTCATCTTCCTCATCCCTTTGGTCTTCGTTCTTCCGGACATCGCTGCCTTCCTCAACGACCCCTACGCACAGCCTGTACCTGTCATCCTTCGCTCCGCTGTCGGCAGCGAGGCTGGCGCTTTCGTGCTTGCAGTGCCTCTCATCATCCTCGGCATCTTCTGCGGCGTTGCTTGCACTACCGCAACCTCTCGCTGCGTCTGGGCTTTCGCTCGTGACGGTGCCCTGCCTGGCTCGAACTGGTTTAAGAAGGTCCACGTCGGTCTCGGCACTCCTCTCAACGGCATGATTGGCAGCTTCATTTTCCAGGTCGCCCTCGCTGCCATCTACTTTGGATCGCACGCCGCTTTCAACGCCTTCAACGGTGTCGGTGTCATCTTCCTCAACTTGAGCTACGTCATCCCCATTGGCATCTCCCTCGCCCGCGGCCGCAAGGACCTCGTCGGCTCGCCCTACAACCTCGGCACTGTTCCCGGCATCATTGCAAACATTATCTCGTGTGGTAAGTATTTGCGGTACAACGCTATCACAGTTGACACACAGCTAATATCATCTCTCCAGCCTGGATCTGCCTCGCCATCCCTCTCTTCTGCATGCCCGCCGCTCTGCCTGTCACTCTCAACAACATGAACTACGCCTCCGTCGTCTTTGTCGCCGGTGTCGCCTTCTCCGCAGCCTGGTACGCCATCCGCGGTCGTAAGACTTACCAGGGCCCGCCTGCACCCGTCGACACCGACAGGAGGAGGAGCAGTGATGTCGGAAGGCCCGTCACTACTTTCTAGAGTGACGGCGCTTGATCTGACTCACGGGGATGTGTATGATTGATTAAGTTTTGTTGTATATACCCTTGCGCGGTACGAGAATATTATTCTTCATGAACAAAATTCACACTGCTTGCAATCTTCGCTGCGTAGTTCCATTTCTTATCAAAGATTCCACGATATGTGTAATATCATTGGTCATTAAAGCTCACAACCAAGCGATTGATAGCCATGCGTGCGCCATGTGCAAAGGTTGTATGGCCACGTGAAAAGGTCTGGACCAGCTGCACAAATGAAGAAGCGGGTGATCGACCAATCACTCCCATGTACCGTATACAATCGGGCTCTAGCTGAAGACAGCAGGTCGAGCCGAAAAGGCATGCTTTCAAAAATGCCGCAATCATTAGTGCAATTGACCGATCACGATCTATCGTATTTCTATCTTCCAAGTCTCCTTTGATCTCGATGCACAAGATCATGTCCGTATGAAGTGCTTGTTCACGTAAAAACTAATCACGGTCGTCCAGTTCTGCAGGCCCACGAGCCTCCGTGAAGTCACACGTGTATGGCTGTCACCAAAACAAAAAAAAAATTAACCTTTCTCCCTAGCATGGAAACCAGGAAAGTTGCACATAGAAAACAGAAAGCAAAAGAACTACTTTCCGACACGGGGAATTGAACCCCGGCCTTGTCGGCACTGATCACCGAATCGATGAATGAGAGCGACAAATCCTAGCCACTAGACCATATCGGATTGAGGAAGTGAAGGTACTTCGTTCGATGAGGCAGGAGCGACCTTACACGTATATGAAACGTCAAAAAGAAAAGGAGCAGGAGCGGTATGGAAAGGCGTGCATGCATAAACACCTCGCAACATGTCTGCATCCCTTGAGCTTTTCTGTTTCTCACTAAGCTTGGAGAGCATCCATTCAACGAATCGAGGATCCGTCACAGAGATCGAGAAAACATAGGATCAAGCTCGCCTTGCCTTCAGGGAATTGAGGAAGTGGACGTTGTAGACGCACTCGGCGTCTTAAATTTACTTCGTTCCGCCAGACTGGACGTATCAGGTCAAGCTAGACTGACGGGAGACGATGAAAAGATGGCTACCATCAGTGGATGCTATGCTATGGTTTGTCAAAAGCTCAAACGACTCGGTGGGACTGTTAGCCGCTTTTCGAAGTGTTCACTTGTTGTCGTCCATCGCCTACCGTTCACTTACAAGCTCGTCCGAAGTAGGAAGGCGCGCAAGTGCACCCGCCTGGATAAGAGAGTGGTACAAGCTGGTAAAGTGGGCATCAAAAGCATATATAGGGTGCCAGAAATCAAACCAGGTATGATCATGCTGTCCGTTACTATGCGCACGCGCACATACACATGGATGCCGACTATCATGCCGACTATCATGCATTGTAACGCTGTCACATAGAAATTCGCATGCAAAGGTTGGGTTTATGTAGTCTGGCAATGTGGACGATTGTCGAGAAGAGAGACCAGTGTGATATTGGTTGGTCGTTTGATTGGTATGGTGCTGATCATCGTACTACTGAGCATGTTCAAGTTGTGTAAGGTAGTTGTAGATTAGCAGATAACATACTTTTCGCCTATCTTTCTGTCCATTTGGTTTTCTTTCGCACAGAGCGTGAGACGCTGTGAATTTACTGATCGGACTTGTGGTCTCTCAGAAGGTTTGCTGCACCCTATGCTGGCTACTGGGGGCTACCTTCCATATGCTTCGAGCGCAAAGGAGTCCACCTAACCAGCGTTCTGGACTTATCAAAGGCTACAGAGGAAGCGAACAACACAATGCACACTAATTTGAGGCTCTCAACATCGAACGTTTCTTCTCCGACTGGGTATCTTTGATTGGCACGAAACATGAAGGAAAATAGTTAGCCCATCGCCCCTTTTAGTTCTTTTTCTTTCCACTTTAACCAGATTTCTCCAACGCCTCGCTGAAGTCCATGATGGTGATACAACCGCTGTGAAAAACACATTAAAAAGAAGCGGCTCTGCCGGTGCCGATCGAGCACGACAGAAAAGCCGCATGCTGTCGTCAAGGTGATATCCGTCACTACTGCATGAGAGGACTGGTCGTCTGTCAGTACCCGAAGTATATTCCTCAAATTGTGCGGCTTCAACGTACCCGAGGTAGTCCTCTCGGATGCTGCCGATAGCATACATCTGGTTGAGTTCGGATCGAATACCCTTGATGCGCAAGCGCACTTGCGAGCCAGCCTCCACGATCTGGCCTTCGTTGTCGGCGAAAGAAGGCGTAGCACCCTCCATCGAGAATTTCAGCTGGCTGGGAATCATCTGTACAGAACATCCACAATCAGCACTCCTGCTTCCCATGATATCCTGCTCTAGCATCTCGCTCTCCATTACTCAGACACAAGTCTGTACTCACCGCTTTACTAACAAACACACTCAATGCGCCCACATCCACGAAGAACCCATTGTTCACGACCTGCGACACTTCTCCATCCACAACCTCGCCGCGGAACGGCTGCCACACCACCGCGCGGTACGAGATCGTGTACATCGCCATGCCCGTTCCGGGCGCGACTTTGGGCTCGCTGATTTCCAGGATACCGATGATGCGCACGATCATCATGGTGCCGGTGTTGGTTCCTTCCTTCTTTTTGTAGAGCAGTTCGCGAATCGAGTCGGGCGCTTCGGAGCTGAAGTATGAGGGGTGCAGCGGGATGCGCTCTTCCATTTCGTGGACGAAAAACATGGTGTTGTGTGGTTTGGAGGTGCGAGTGCACCTGTTGTTTGTAAGTGCGGGTGTTTAGAAGGAAGTGGGACGTTGTAGGTCGAGTGGGAGGGTACGGATGCTATTCGGCGGGTTCGTTGCGGTCGTGACTCTGACGCAATGCGGATTGCTTTTGACTGCGGTGGCTTGAGTTTTTGCGGCACGTATTTGAGTGGTGTATTCGGTTGCGATAGTAATGGAAGCCTTTCAGCACTTGAAAAGGTCGACGGGTATTCGCAGTCTGTCGCGTGCTTGCGCCTACATTCTTGAGTGAAGTCGCTGCACAGTGCGGCTACTCCCGCGTCGGCTTTCGAGTGTATTGTTTCGAGGTCCCTCGGTCACTTCACTTGACATACTACTACACGTGGATAATATATTCAGCTGTAATCGATATATTCTGTTGGATTCAGACATCGATTCTGGTTAATGTACTGGTAGTTTTTGTTTGCTGCGCGCACTAAAATTTTTAAGGGGAGTAGAAATCGTCTAAGCATCAGGCTCGTTTTCATCAATCGGAGGGTCGCATCATTGCCAGCCAGATTATAATGGCCTGGCTCAATTCCTGCTCGTTCTTCTCGTCTCCATTGGATGTTCGCTCGTCGTTGTTCCAAACGATGTACCCAAGGCGCTTCCATAACTGTCGTTTCTCATGCCAGCTTGCTGGGTTTGCGCGTGTGAATCCAAATTGTCGTAGAACGGACTGTAAGGCGCAGCAACAGAGTGTTCGCGGCCTCTGTTGTCTTGGCCTGGCACACTCCCAGGCCACCTGCGTTGCTGCTCATGCAAAGCATCTAGACCTTCGCCAACAATGTGGTATTTGTCCCAGTTGACGGGCGGCATGCGCACAATGTCTTGTGGCCCTGGTATCCTCGAGAATGGTGACTCGGTTGCGGTGGCCTGCTTGCTCTTAGACTCGCTTTCCACCGCCTGTGCAGTCGGTGCTGCTTGTGACCCTGGCGAATCGTGCCCTTCCCTAGCGCCCAGTACAACCTCATCTTCGTCGTCGCCATCCTCCCCAGGAGCATCGATCACGTCACGTATGGATCCGAAATTTGGCCTCTCTTCCTTCAATCTTCCCGCGACAAGTTCGCGCCGATACCGTTCTGGATCTTTGAGCGCATGTTTCTTGAGTACATCCAACGTCTGTAAATCACTCTGCGCCTTCTGCTTCTGAAACTGCAAGCTCGAGATAGCAGCACGCAGCGCTACCGCATCCGCCGAGTCCTCGCTAGAGAAAGGTTGTGGTGTAGGTTCGGGTATGTATTCTGTCTCCGGTATCGCTGAAGGCGCCGGCGGTGGTATGGGTGCTTTTCCTCCAGTGAAAGGGTGTGAGGAGTGCTCGTAGGTGTGTTCAGGTAGCAAGTCATCATTCATAGTCATGTCCGAGTCCGCATTGTCGGGCGGTATGGTGGGTATCTCGAAGCCATGTTGTGAATGGTCGACGGCCGGTAGCACAGGCTGTACTTTTGGTGTGATGGGGCTGTATGCTGGTGCGACAGGCGACGAAGAGCCGTCATTCGACGATGATTGTTGCGATGCGCCGCCCGTAGGCTGCTCTGATGGCGGCCTCGGAGGCTTGATCGTCAGTGGCATGGACTGTGTGGACTGTGCGCTCTGGTCGGATCCTCCCGTTTCGCTCGCCAGATTGTTATTTTCGCCTGTGGTAACCAGAGGAGGCCGTATCGTGGACGGGAAGAATTTTGCTTGGTTGACGTGGAGGTTTGGTATGAGTGTAGGTATGCAGAGAGGATGTCACTGCGCAACTCTGACTCTCATGGTTCTTGCCAAACGCGGAGTGGTGCATCATTCGCCACTGGTCGCAGTTATTCCCCACCCACGCCCACTCAGATCTGGCACGATCGTGGAGACTGGGCTGCGATTACATAAAGCGTGCCGACGTCAAGACATGAAGCATTACAAAAAACCCGCCATACCATGCACTTGCACAGACAGACACTGTGCTCGGCCCAGAAACGCATCCAGACCGAGCTCAGACGATAATTGAAAAAGATATGGAATCCCCCACGCGACGTCAGTCGGTATCTGCGCGCGCGATTTTCAAAAGGAAGCGAGCGCTTGGACATTCACGTGAATGATTTGACATTGTACAGTTAGGATCATGTACAACAATCAGGAATCCGAAATGCTCTCAATCAAAGATTCGTTCTCAAATACTCGATACGCGCGGTCGCGTCTTCCATACCGCAAGGAAATGCTAAGGGAATAGTAAAAATGACAGAGCCTCTCTCCGCGTCAGCAAATACGATGGCACATGGCCTAGAGAAATAGGCAAAATCTTCAACGCTCCATGACCCCATTTCGCCACGCTAAAGCCCAGATGATAAAAACGGCTCACCGCTCAAATGTACATTCTTCAGGAATAGCAATCCCCTCTCACTCAAGCATCTCACGGCCCTCTCCTGGCTAACAGCACAGCCATGAACTTCCTTCGTTCAAAATGGATTCGAACGTCCTGAATCAAGAGCTGGCTTTTTTGGCAGCAGCATCATCCCTAAACTTGCTGATGTCTTTCGAAATGGCCGAGTCAAGTCTAGCCTTCAGCTCAGGCCTGTAACCAAACATGAACAGGACTTCGAGCCAGACGAAGAACGGAGCCAGAAAGAGAGCTTGAACCAGATTGTCCAGTAGAGCTGGAGCACGACCTTCGAAGACTCCATGGCCAACGAACTGTGCTAGCCAGGAGACAACGTGGACTCCAATGGCGATGTAGTTTGCCTGCATGCCATAATTTGTAGTCAAGTGATTGGCATATGCGGCACCACCGACGAGGAGTGGAGCGAAGAGACCTCCAGCCACTGGCTCCATGAGCATGTATAGCGTGCTGTAGGCTACAGCGATCGCAGTACCGAAGTTAAGCGGGAGGTTTGGAACGCTGAGCCAAGGAGGAATAGGAACGGCTGGTGTGTTTGTGCCCTGCAGTGGGAGTTCAGAACGATGTCATGAGATCAGTCAAGGATCAGCAACTCACGAATAGGATTGCAGTGAGTAGGATTGCTGGCACGCACGTGATGTGAATGGCGATATTGATCTGTACGCAATATGAGTATGAGGGGTAGCTTGGGTGGTAGTACCGTTGCTGATGTGTTGAAATCTTAGGTCTCTCTCCATTTGTTGAAACTTGAAAATGCAACGATGCAACATGGAAGATGATATTGAGACATCGTCATGGCCTCGATACTTAGAGCTCCCGCAGCAAGATGAGCATAATTACTGTGAAGAAGACCCAGATTCCAACCCATCAGCGCGGCAGCTCGGATGTGCGGACGAACCGGATTGTGATGGTATGCGCCATACTGGTGACTGTCATCAGCTGATGCACTATAGATTCGCGTTGCTAGCGACATGTATGGGGTGCTTACGAATTGTAGCTGCTTCTCCAGATTGAGCGCCATAACGACAAATCGGTACCTGAGACAGGTAGGGTACGAATGCTAGGGCAAGGCCGGCAAAGGTCGAGGCGATCAAGAAAGCAGACTAGCAAAACGCAGAGAGGGTGGAGGTGGCAGTGAGGGAGGTCTTCTGGTAGTGGGTGTCTGAAGAGCTGCTCTTGCGACTGCTGACGACGATATCAAGCGAGAGGTGTCATTCAGCCCGCACGCCAAACAGTAGTAGTGCTTCATCGAGCTGGCCTGCCAGCACCAGCGGCCAACCGAAACGGGCTTCCGTGAACTCCCGCTGGCAGCAAGCCTGGCAGCCTTAGGCGTCACGAAACAGTGTTTGGGCAGAGAGGCTCGCACAGAATGGTGTTGCTGCATGCAACGAATCTCACAGCAGCACATGTTCACAGTACCTGCACTCACGATATATCACTCCTGCCTGCAAACCATCCCGTTGCCACCCGTGCCCGTGATCTCGTCGTCGACGTCCGAGTGTCAACTTCCCCTAGAGTCGCCAAGACGGCCCGTGCGAAGACTTCCGAGCAGAGCTTCTCGCTGTTCTCGCTCAACTCACCCGGCAGGCCCATCACCACCACATCTCCTCTCTCCGCTACATCATCCCCAATTCATCGCCGCATTGCTGAGGAAGCGGTCTCATCACACCACTCAGCTTCATAATGTTCAGGACCGCTCTCAGGACTAGCCAGCGCGCGGCCGGCGCCGTCGCCGCCAGCAGCAGAATTTCTGCGGTATGTACCTCGACACGCCCCTACGCCTCGCCGCCGGTGGAGCCCAAGGCCTGTCGCCATCCGCCCGCCGACCGATCATCTCAATGGCTGCTACCATCATCCGGAGTGCGCATGGGATGGACTGTCTGTGGTTGGGATGGCGCTGGGACAGCTGCACTGGCCGAGAGGGGAAGACGACGCCCAGCTTGAAGCTGGCTTCAGGGAGAAGCGCGCTAACGCCAGCTCTTCCTCACAGGCGCGCACCACCGCCCCCATTGTCAACACCTTCGCTCGCAGCTATGCCGCCGACGCTAAGGCTACCCCCACCGAGGTCACTTCCATCCTCGAGCAGCGCATCCGCGGTGTCCAGGAGGAGTCCGGCCTCGCCGAGACCGGCCGCGTTCTCTCCGTCGGGTATGGAAAAACAACATCAACAATGATATCAATGGACAACATGGACTAACTGGACATTCAGTGACGGTATCGCCCGTGTTCACGGCATGAACAACGTCCAGGCCGAGGAGCTCGTCGAGTACGTCGCAATCGCAACATGGGCCAAAATATTATTCTCTTAGCGACTAACATAAACCAGGTTCGCCTCCGGTGTCAAGGGCATGTGCATGAACCTCGAGGCCGGCCAGGTCGGTGTCGTGCTTTTCGGTTCCGACAGACTCGTCCGTGAGGGTGAGACCGTCAAGCGTACTGGCGAGATTGTCGACGTCCCCGTTGGCGAGGCTCTTCTCGGCCGTGTCGTCGACGCTCTCGGCAACCCCATCGACGGCAAGGGTCCCATCAAGACCACTGAGAAGCGTCGTGCCCAGGAGAAGGCTCCCGGCATTCTTCCCCGCCGCTCCGTCAACCAGCCCGTGCAGACTGGTCTCAAGTCCGTTGACGCCATGGTTCCCATCGGCCGTGGCCAGCGTGAGTTGATCATTGGTGACCGTCAGACCGGTAAGACTGCCGTCGCTCTTGACGCCATCCTCAACCAGAAGAGGTGGAACAACACCAACGACGAGTCCAAGAAGCTTTACTGCATCTACGTTGCCGTCGGTCAGAAGCGTTCTACCGTCGCTCAGCTCGTCCAGACCCTTGAGGAGAACGACGCCATGAAGTACTCCATCGTCGTCGCTGCCACTGCCTCTGAGGCCGCTCCCCTTCAGTAAGTCAACGCTCTCTATGCGACTCTAAATGGGACGTCGAGCTAATCTGAAATCCGAATAGGTACATCGCCCCCTTCACCGGTACCTCCATGGGTGGTAAGTCGCATATTCTTTCCAACGCCGAAGGCAGCAGCTAATCAAAAATTAGAATACTTCAGAGATAACGGCAAGCACGCCGTCATCATCTACGACGATCTGTCCAAGCAGGCCGTTGCCTACCGTCAGATGTCTCTCCTCCTCCGTCGTCCTCCCGGACGTGAGGCCTACCCCGGTGACGTCTTCTACCTCCACTCTCGTCTCCTCGAGCGTTCCGCCAAGATGAACGAGAAGTTCGGTGGTGGATCCCTCACTGCGCTCCCTGTTATCGAGACCCAGGGTGGTGATGTCTCCGCTTACATTCCCACCAACGTCATTTCCATCACTGATGGTCAGATCTTCTTGGAGGCCGAGCTCTTCTACAAGGGTATCCGTCCCGCCATCAACGTCGGTCTCTCTGTGTCTCGTGTCGGCTCCGCCGCTCAGCTCAAGGCCATGAAGCAGGTCGCTGGTTCCCTCAAGCTCTTCTTGGCCCAGTACCGTGAGGTCGCCGCCTTCGCCCAGTTCGGTTCCGATCTTGATGCCGCCACCAAGCAGACCCTCAACCGTGGTGAGCGTCTCACTGAGCTCCTCAAGCAGAAGCAGTACCAGCCCATGGCCGTCAACGAGATGGTTCCCCTCATCTTCGCTGGTATCAACGGTTACCTCGACAACGTCCCCGTCGCCAAGGTCCTCCAGTGGGAGGCTGACTTCCTCAACCACCTCCGCACCAACGAGAGCGGCTTCCTTGACACCCTCGCCAAGGAGGGTGCCCTCAGCAAGGAGCTCGAGGCCAAGCTTAAGGACCTCGTCAGCACCTTCACCAAGAACTTCTCGTAGATTAATATCGAGAGTTGGGTGATTTAGATGCGAAGATATGGTTCGGAGAAAAGGAGAGATTCGTGTATAGTACAGATGAGCGACGGAGAGCGTAGAAAGCAATTGAGTGTTTCCTCTTACGCTTTCCACGGCCATTGCGCGAGAATATTAGCGCGCGATGTAGTAACTTGTAGATACGCGAGTACCTGTTTCTTTTGTTACTTTATTATGGTCGCCTGTTTTCATTGATAAATTGCTCGTAGCCACTAGTCATCCAACCATCTCAATGGTTCGGGCTCTAAACGATGCACCAGAGTGCTTGATAGTAACATAAACTTCACGGAAAACGCTGACGTTGAACCTGAGCCACTTCCCACTCGCTCAGCGTCCATCTTTCGGAGGAATTGCTT